>OY754343.1:147448-1347448 GCA_963572235.1 Caenorhabditis japonica | reverse complement strand
GTTTTCATTGTTATGCAAAAATTGTTGTTGCAAATAAAAGTTTTTTTAAAGAATTTTCAAGAATTTGTTAAAATGATGATGGTTTCTGGTACCAGTGCTTTTTCTATGATTTTCCGGTTTTCTGATTGGTTATCACTAATTTTTATACGTGTCCTTTTGAATATTGATAAGCCTGGCCTGCTGTTCACGGAACTGCTATATTTTATTTTTTTTTTTAACCCACTTTTTTATTCAAAAAATAAATTAAAAGGTCCTGCACAATTAATTACACAAAATTGTCTAATTTAGGAGAATTAAGGCCGAAAAAATTGGTTTTTTTTTCATCATTTCCTGTCCATATCAGTGAAGAAATCTAGAGAAACCTAGAGAACAAAAAAAGCGGAGAAAAACGGAGAATGGGGTGATAAAGATGGGTGCACAAAACACTTGATAGACCCTCCTCGACCTATCTCTCCTTTTCTCTGCACTTTTTTTTTCTCTTTTTTGGTACTTTTTTTGTTGTTAATGGGCTAATTTTTTTAAATGCTCTTCTCCGGTTTTTATATACGAGAATTTTATTTTTGGATTTTTCAGCTCTTTTTAACTCTAAAAATGTCAAATTACCGTCAAACCTGTATTAGAAGGGCATGCCTGACCATACCATCCGGACCGCACAGTGCTCTTCCCAGGAAGTGCGATTCAAATAGAGATTACTTGCCTTGTAAATTAAATACCATAAAAAAAGTTCAAGAAAAAGAAAAAAAAAACAACTTTAATAACCACTGCTGAACACCGCCCCCCTATACCCTCTCACGCGCCCGACACAATCCGGGTTTCGACCGCCCACGCTTTCTCTGTGTCTCTAATGTGTCTCCACTTCGCCGTGGAGCCAAAACTTCGCTCTTTTTTTCCGGTTTTTATACGCGAGACATTTTGAATTTTTGCGGCCCTTTTTTACTCTAAAAATGTCAAAATGCCGTTAAACCTGTATTAGAACGGCATGCCTTTCTAATACGGGGGAAATTCTTTTTTTTTTCTCAATTTTTACGTCCAAGATTTAAAATATTTTGCCATGTCATTCTTTATTTTTGAAGTTCTCATCCTTCTTCCAGGTCACCAAAATATTCATTTTTTTTTTCAATTTACGCTTCAAAAAAGTACCGAAAATTCATAAAATCGGTTAAAAATTCAGTAGTGGCCTAGGATCCGACAAGATGAAAAAGTAAGGCCACAAAAATATTTTTTTCCAAATTTGCATTTTCCAGGTCACCAAAATATTTTTTTTTCCAATTTACGCTTCAAAAAGTACAAAAAATCCATAAAATCGGTTAAAATTCAATAGTGGCCTAGGATCCGACAAGTTGAAAAGTTAGGCCACAAATTTTTTTTTTGAAATTCCTATTTTCCAAGCAACCAAAGTATTCATTTTTTCGATTTACGTTTCAAAAAATTCCCAAAAATTCATAAAATCGGTTAAAAATTCAGTACTGGCCTAGAATCCGACACAGGGAAAAGTTAGGCCACAAAACTTTTAATTTTCATCTTTTGGGCCACTAAAATATTCACTTTTTTTTTAATTACGGTTCAAAAAAGTACGAAAAATCCATGAAATCGGTTACAAATCGACTGGTGGCCTAGAATTCGACAAGATGAAAAAGTTAGGCCACAAAACTTTTTTTTTTGGAAATTTCCATTTTCCAGGTCACTAAAATATTCTTTATTTTTCAATTTACGCTTCAAAAAAGTACCGAAAATCCATAAAATCGGTTAAAATTCAATAGTGGCCTAGGATTCGACAAGATGAAAAAGTTAGGCCACAAAAACTATTTTGTTTGTGATTCCCATCTTCCACGCCACCAAGTATTCATTTTTTAAAGTTACGCTTCAAAAAAAGTACAAAAAATCCATAAAATCGATTGAAAATTCCGTAGTGGCCTAGGATTTGACAAGATGAAAAAGTTAGGCCACAAAACTTTTTTTTGGAAATTTTCATCTTCTGGACCATCAAAATATTCTATATTTTTCAATTTACGCTTCAAAAAAGTACCGAAAATCCATAAAATCGGTTAAAAATTCAGTAGTGGCCTAGGATCCGACGAAGTGAAAAGTTGGCTCTGGGACGTTTCAAAACAAGACGTTTCAAAACTGAGACACTTCAAAACTAGGACGGTTCAAAACTTTGAGTGCAATTGTGCGTCACGGTGTACGCACTAGTGACACCAGAACACATGCACATTAAATGTTTATTTTCGTTTTGTCATTGTTTTAAACTCTTTTCACGTACTATTCATTTTCTTTTTTCGTTTTGTCATTTTTTAACTCTCTTCGCGCGTTTTCCTCTCGTTTCGCATTTTTTTTAAATAATTTTTTTGCCGGTATTTAAATTTGGTCAAATTCGCCGAGCTCATGAGCTCGGCAAAAAATTATTTTTTAAAAATGCGAAACGAGAGGAAAACGCGCGAAGAGAGTTAAAAAATGACAAAACGAAAAAAGAAAATGAATAGTACGTGAAAAGAGTTTAAAACATTGACAAAACGAAAATAAACATTTAATGTGCATGTGTTCTGGTGTCACTAGTGCGTACACCGTGACGCACAATTGCACCTAAAGTTTTGAACCATCCTAGTTTTGAAGTGGCAGGTTTTGAATCGTCCCAGTTTTGAAGTGTCCCAGTTTTGAAACGTCCCAGTTTTGAAACGTCTTGTTTTGAAACGTCCCAGAGCCGAAAAGTTAGGCCACGAAAAACTTTGAAATTCGCGTCTTTTGGGCCAACAAATTTTTTTTTTCAATTTATGCTTCAAAAAAGTACAAAAAATCCATAAAATCGGTTAAAAATTCAGTGGTGGCCTAGGATCCGACAACACATGGAAGAATTAGGCCACAAAACTGTTCTTATTTTTGAAGTTCTCATCTTTCTTCCAGGTCACCAAAATATTCTTTATTTTTCTTTGATACGCTTCAAAAAAGTGAAAAAAAACCATTAAATCGATAAAAAATTCAGTAGTGGCCTAGAATCCGACACAGGGAAAAGTTAGGTCATGGGCATTTTTTCTGTGTTTCGGGTGGTTTTTTAATTCAGAAAATGTCAAAATACCGTAAAACCTGTATTAAAAGGGCATGTCTAGGCTTTCGGTAGTGTTTTCTGGGTTTTTTTTAATTAAAAAACAATTAAATTCACGATTTTTCTCAATTTTCACACAACAAATAGGGGCGGGGCTTGTTTGAAAGCGGGGAAAATTCTAGAAATGCTGAAAAATTACTCATTTTCCGAATTAATTTTACAAAAATTGCAAAAAAAAAGTCGAATTTTTTGCTTTTTATGCTATTCATCTATGTTTTGAATTTTTCAAAATAAAAATTGAGCGGAATTGACGAAAAATGGTCGATTTGCGACATGAGAACGCGAAACTCCGCCCACTTATTTGTGCGCGACCACGCGAACACAGTGTTATTTGAAGAGACGCAGACAGAACGGTGAATGCAGACTTGTGTTGCGTTTTCATGTCGCAGGTCAATTGAAAACACAATAATATACCGATATAAGAAAGAATCCAAAAGGAGTACACGAGGTGTGGCATAGAAAACCAATCGGACAGTATTCTCCAGAATTCCCCGAAAAAAACGTGTTCACTATTAGTGCAAACAATTCTGTGTGCTCTGTACACAGAGCCCCCCACGAAAAGTGTCCCCGAGAGGGGAGAAGACATACAATGTTGACCATAGCAACAACTTGTGACCGCCTAAATGTTAAGCGGCTTTTTTATTTAAAAATCGTTAGTTTCTCCCTTTGCGCTCCACTGACAATTCGCAGTTTTGTCTAACCGTCTAGCGTCTCTTTTTGAAGCGGCTAATGACATTATTTTGATACAATATTGTGTTTTCAATCGATTTGCGACATGACCTGCGTCTCTTCAAATATCACAGTGTTCGCGTGGTCGTGGTCGTGGTCGCGCACAAATAAGTGGGCGGAGTTTGAGTTTTACGTTCTCATGTCGCAACTCGATTGAAAACACAATATTTACGTACATTCTCACAGTGTCAAAACCATGGCCACATCCTACCTGCCCGACTCGTTTCACTACTACATCGAGACCCTTCTCGTCGCCGTTTTGATCTACGTCATAATACGGAATCGTCAAAAGCGGCAGCAGGAAAAGTTGTCGAAAAAGCTGACGGAACGGCAAAAGGACGAGCTGATTGCCGAGTGGAAGCCGGAGCCGTTGGTGCCGGAGACGCCGCAGGATCATCCGGTGCTCAATCCGAAATATGCGGATGGGTGAGTTGTTGCGTTTGCGCGTCGGTTCACGTGTCTGCGTACTCGGCATCTCATTTTACGACATTTTAATTTTTGAGCAAGAAAATTGAACATTTTAAATTTAATGTCGTAAAGTTCAATGCCGAGTACGCAGACACCGTTCCCCAAATATGTCTGCATTTGCGCGTCAGTTCATGTGTCTGCGTACTCGACATCTTACTTTACGACATTTTAATTTTAATGAAAATTCTGTGAATCGAAGAATAACGCTCAAAAACTGGCAAAAAATTGGTTGTCGTAAAATTAAATGTCGCGTACGCAGACACGTGAACCGACGCGCAACAACCTGGAAATATTTATTTTTTCGCCAAATGTCACCAAAATATTCACAAAAAACATCGAAATTTCGTAAAGTTGAATGGCAAGTACGCAAACACTTGAATTTTTCTCTTCATTTGCGCGTCGGTTCATGTGTCTGCGTACTCGGCTTAATTTTTGAGCAAGAAAATTTAAAAGTTTAAATTTAATGTCGTTAACTTGAATGCCGAGTACGCAAACACCTTTACCGGAATTTGTATCTGCATTTACGCGTCAGTTCGTGTGTCTGCGTACTCGGCATCTGACTTTACGACATTTTAATTATTGAACACGAAAATTGAAAATTTCAAATTTAATGTCGTAAATTTGAATGCCGAGTACGCAAACACCGTTCCCCAAAACTGTCTGCATTTGCGCGTCGGTTCAGGTGTCTGCGTACTCGGCATCTGATTTTACGACATTTTAATTTTTGAGCACGAAAATTGAAACTTTCAAATTTAATTTCGTAAAATCAGATGTCGAGTACGCAAACATCTTTACCGGAATTTGTTTCTGCATTTGCGCGTCGGTTCACGTGTCTGCGTACTCGGCATCTGATTTTATGACATTTTAATTTTTGAGCAGGAAAATTGAAAATTTTAAATTTAATATCGTAAAGTTGAATGCCGAGTACGCAGACACCGTTTCCCAAATCGGTCTGTATTTGCGCGTCAGTTCACGTGTATGCGTACTCGACATTCAAACTTACGACAGTTGAGCTTTGGGCAAAAATTGTATGAATTTTGGAGGAGAAGATGTGAAAATTAGCTAGAATACATTTTGAAAATTCGAAAATTTTACAAATTTTGTAAAATTCATTGCTGAGTACGCAAACGCGGCAACCGACGCGCAGGAGTGTGAAACAAACTTTTTGCAAAGGTTTTTTGATCTTTCCAAAACCGAGGAAGAAGCCCCGCCCATTGCAAGGGTGCGGCATGGTTTTTTTTACAAGAAATGTTATAAAATGAAGGAAAAACCGTGCCGCAGACTTGCAAATTTTTCCCCGGTTTTGTCGTAAATTTAAATGCAGAGGACGCAAACACCTCTTTCAAAAAAAAAGTAAGCAAATGAGCGTCGATTTACGTGACATTTGAATTTTAATGCAAAAAAAAAATTGAAAAATGTCGTAAAGTCTGATGCAGAGTACGCAGACACGTGAACTGACGCCCGAAATTTTCTAATTTTTATAGAAAAAGGGGAAAAAAAATGAAAATTTAATGTCGTAAATTCTGATGCAGAGTACGCAGACACGTGAACTGACGCCCGAAATTTTCTAATTTTTATGGAAAAAGGGAAAAAAAATGAAAATTTAATGTCGTAAATTCTGATGCAGAGTACGCAGACACGTGAACTGACGCCCGAAATTTTCTAATTTTTATGGAAAAAGGGGAAAAAACTGAAATTTTAATGTCGTAAATTCTGATGCAGAGTACGCAGACACGTGAACTGACGCCCAAAAATTTTATAATTTTCAAACCCCGTTTTTTTTCCAGAAAAATGACAAAAGAGGTGTCAATCGAGGGTGAAAAGTACCTGAACATGGCCTCCACAAACTTCCTCAGCTTCATCGGAATGAAAAGAATTGAAGAGCGCGCCAAGCAGACCATTTTCAAGTACGGTGTGGGTTCGTGTGGGCCACGTGGCTTTTACGGAACTGTCGATGTGCACCTGGATCTGGAGAAGGAACTGGCAAAGTAGGCTTTTTTTTCTTTTTGGGGAATATTTTTCGGTATTGTGTTTTCAATGGACTTGCCACAAGTCTGCTTTCACCGTTCTGTCTGCGTCTCTTCAAATATCACTGTGTTCGGTTCGCGTGGTCGCGCACAAATAAGTGGGCGGGGTTTCGATTCGATTCGCGTTCTCATGTCGCAACTCGATTGAAAACACAATATAACGGATAACGACAAGAGACGTTAGACAGTTATACAAAAGAAACAAAACCACCTAGAATTTCAGATTCATGGGATGCGAAGAGGCGGTTCTGTACAGCTACGGTTTCGCCACCGTCTCATCGGCGATCCCTGCGTACGCCAAAAAAGGCGACGTGATTTTTGTGGACGAGGGTGTGAACTTTGCCATCCAAAAGGGTCTCCAGGCGTCCAGAAGTCGTGTCGAATATTTCAAGCACAATGATATGGACCATTTGGAACGATTGTTGCAAGAGCAGGAGGAGAGGGATAAGAAGGTGAGATGATTTTTTTTTGTATTTGCGCGTCGGTTCGCGTGTTTGCGTACTCGGAATTTTGTTTTACAACGTTTTGCTAACTAAAAGCGAGTACAAAAATTAAAATGTCGTAAAATCAGATGCCGAGTACGCATACACACCAACTGACGCGAAAATGCAGACAGATTTGGGGAACGGTGTCTGCGTACGCGGCACTTAAGTTTACGACATTAAATTTAAAATTTTCAATTTTCTCGCTCAAAAATTAAAATGTCGTAAAATCAGATGTCGAGTACGCAGACACCTGAATCGACGCGCAAATGCAGACAGATTTGAGGAAGGGTGTCTGCGTACGCGGCACTTAACTTTACGACATTAAATTTAAAATTTTCAATTTTTTTGCTCAAAAATTAAAATGTCGTAAAATCAGATGCAGACACCGTTTAGTTTTCATTTGCGCGTCGGTTCACGTGTCTGCGTATTCGGAATTTAATTTGACGACATTTTCAATTTTTGAACTATTTACAAAATTGAAAAGTCGTAAAGTTAAATGTCCCCTACACAGGCACGTGACATGACCCGCAAAACCAAATTTAGCACAAATTTTTTTTCGTGAATCTAACCTTCCAAAAGGAGTACACGAAGTGGCGGTAAATTAATTTATCTGATTTTTTTATTTTTTATTTTATTTTTTGTTTTTCGTTGTTTCCTGTTGATTTATTTATTTCCATTCAACTTTCTATTTTAATTTTTTTTTTTAATTTTCATGTTTTAATATTACTTATTTGCGACGGAGTGACACTTTTGGTCTCGACACGATTTGGACAGTCTACGAATGGATCGAATTGAGAGAAAAATAATAATTTTTGCATTTAATTATTTTGTATAATAAAATTTTTATTCATTTTTTGGGGCTCTTTCGGAATAGAAATTCGAAAAAATTGAAATGTCACGTTTTGGAAATTGCGTGAAAATAGAAATGCAATAAATCAGAAACGTAACAAAATGAAAACGCGTGAAAACTGAAACGTAGCAGAGCAGAAATGTGTCGAATTGGAAGTAAAATAGCAATGGAGCGCGTTTAAGACATTTATTTTTCAAAACGACGAAAATAATTATAAAAAACGTGAAAAAAATCCAAAAACACGTGGAAGACATCGAAAATCGGGAAAAATATCGAAAAAGTCGTTTTTAAAAATAAATCTCGCAAACGCGCTCCATTGCCATTTTACTTCAAATTCGACACATTTCTGCTCTGCTACGTTTCTGTTTTCACGCGTTCCCATGTTGTTACGTTTCTGATTTATTATGGGGTTATTCAGGGTCGGAAAAGAATAGTTTTTTTTTTCCTTTTTTTCCTTATTCAAATGACGGAAAAAAAAGAAAAAAATCCGTGGCCGCGAGAGTTTTTTTCCGTTGCTTTTCTAGGCCATCGCAAACGTTTTTTAGGCCCTCCGCTGTGAGACCTGCGAAATATCGATTTACGGGCTAATAATTTTTGAAAAAATACAGAAATTCATTGGAAGTAAGTAATAAAATACGATCAATTTTCCAACAAAACATTTCAAAATTTATTCGCCCGTAAATCGATATTTCGCAGGTCTCACAGCGGAGGGCCTAAAAAACTTTTGCGATGGCCTAGAAAAGCAACGGAAAAAAACTCTCGCGGCCACGGATTTTTTTCTTTTTTTTTCTGTCATTTGAATGAGGAAAAAAGGAAAACAACTATTTTTTTCCGACCCTGAATAACCCCATTACATTTCTATTTCGTGGGTTTCTATTTTCACGCAATTTCCAAAACGTGACATTTCTATTTTGTCGCATTTCTATTACGAAAGAGCCCCATTTTTTCTTCAAAATCTTGCATTTGACAAAACTTCCCCCAAAGTTAGTAGATATTTGCGCGTAGATTCACGGGTCTGCGTACTCGGCAATTAATCTTACGACACGTTTTTTTTTCAATTTTTTGGAAAAAAAATTTGAAATTTGCGAAAATCGGCTGAAAGTATAGAAAAAAAAGAAGTTTTTTGACCAAAAATTCGGTGGAAAACATGTGAAATTAGGCCAGTAAGTAAAAAATGTCGTATAGTTAAATGCCGAATACGCAGACACGCGAATCGACGCACAAGTTCGCCTTTAAAAACCAATTTGGAAAAAAAATTGCAAAGATCGTTCCTGATGGACCTATTCACAAAACCGGAAAAAAAAATTAAAAAACTGAAAAAAATTGCGGGAAAAATCGGGAATGTTCCGATTGACCTGAAATTTCGGGAAATATTGGAAAAATTATCCTGTACACGTTCAAAAAATTTTGGACCAAAATATCGATTTTAAAAATTATCGATTTTTTTTTGAAAATTTTAAAGTCGATATTTCGGTCCACATATTTTTGAGCGTGTACATGAGAATTTTTTCCAATATTTCTCAAAATTTCAGGTCAATCAGAGCATTCTCCGATTTTTCCCGCAATTTTTTCCGTTTTTTTCTTTTTTTTTCCGGTTTTGTGAATAGGTCCATGACAAAATCGGAGAAAAAAACAAAACCGGGGGAAAATGGTCATAAAATTGAGAAACAAGCTCCGCCCCTTTTTTGCAAGTCTGGTCTGCGCCACGATTTCTGTACAGGAAGTGCTACAAAAAAGGGGCGGAGCTTGTTTCTCGCTTTTTTGAAAATTTTCATCCGTTCTTTGTTTTTTTTGGTTTTGTCGGAAAATCAATAATTTTCACGAAAAAACATGAAATTATCGATTTTTCAAAATTTTGAGAACTTATAACAACAAAGAATAGTGAAAATAGCTTTAAAAATTTTAGAAACTCAGGGGAACAAGCCACGCCCCTTTTGCAAGTCTGTTCTGCTGACATACATTGTGTAGAGAAATTTTCAAATGGGCGGGGCTTCGATAGTTTTAAAAACTGATTAAATTGTGCAACTGAATGGTATAAACAAAATTTTCCATTTAAGGACCCCAAAAAGGCAAAAACCATCCGACGATTCATTGTCGTGGAGGGCCTATACGTGAACCATGCGGATCTCTGCCCCCTACCGAAAATTATCGAATTCAAGTGGCGATTCAAAGCCCGTGTCTTCATCGACGAATCGTGGTCGTTTGGCGTGATTGGAAAGACTGGAAGAGGTGGGGAAAAAGTTTTATAAAAATTTATAAAAACCCGTAGAAAGTTTACAAATTTGTACACAAAGTGGTCTAAAGTAAAAGGGCAACAATTATTGTACAAGGAAGTAGAAAGCTGTGAGAGAACCCGAAATAAGTAGAAGATGACGTGATTGGTGTTGTACTTGGAGGGTCTGAAGACGAGGTGGTGTCAGAAATTAGAGATTGAAGTAGAGGTCCAGAGTATTTCAAACGATCGGAATAGGTGAGAATGAGGTCTAAAGCTGCGCCGTTTGTCCATCCGAATCCGGCCTGAAATGAGGGAAAGTGTGTGTTTTTTTTGGCTATTAGCCGCACCTTTTTCAATTTCGTTGTTTGCCTAATTTTTTGTTTACAATAATTTCAGCTTAGGAGCTCAAAATCGACTTCCACTGGCCGATAATTCCGAAAATGATAAATTATTTACATAAAATGCTTTCTAGAATTTTTTAAAACTTTGTCACAACTTTCTCCAGAGGTTTTTCTATTGTTTAGAATAAAAATTATACATTTTTACGACTTCATTTTCTAGAAAAATATCCAATTATGCAAAATTTATGAAAAATTAGACAAAAAAACGTTTTTTCTCGAAAACCGTCTCTTAGAAATTTCCGAAACTTTGCCACAAAGTTTTCTAGGCAGTTCTCTATCTTTTGATGTCGAAATTATACCCTGTTTATGGCTTTGTTTTTGAGAAAATGCACAAAATATTGAAAAATTGGATAAAAAACGTTTTTTCTCGAAAACCGGTCCTTAGAATTTTCCGAAACTTTGTCACAACTTTCTCCAGACAGTTCTCTATCTTTTGATGTCAAAATTATACCCTGTTTATGACTTGGTTTTCGAGAAAAATGACAAAATATTGAAAAATTAGACAAAAAACGTTTTTTCACGAAAACCGGTTCTTAGAATTACCTAAAACTTTGCCATAACGTTTTCCAGACAGTTCTCTATACATTGATGTCGAAATTATACCCTGTTTATGACTTGGTTTACGAGAAAAATGACAAAATATTGAAAAATTAAACAAAAAAAGTTTTTTTCTCGAAAACTGTCTCTTAGAATCTTCTGAAACTTTGTCACAACGTTTTCCAGACAGTTCTCTATTTTTTGATGTCGAAATTATACCCTGTTTATGACTTCGTTTTTGAGAAAAATGACAAATTATTGAAAAATTGGACAAAAAACGTTTTTTTCTCGAAAACCGGTTCTTAGAATTTTCTGAAACTTTGTCACAACGTTTTTCAGACAATTCTCTATTTTTTGATGTCAAAATTATACCCTGTTTATGGCTTTGTTTTTGAGAAAAATCACAAAATATTGAAAAATTAGACAAAAAAATTTTTTTTCTCGAAAACCGTCTCTTAGAATTTTCTGAAACTTTGTTACAACGTTTTCCAGACAGTTCTCTATCTTTTGATGTCAAAATTATACCATGTTTATGACTTGGTTTTCGAGAAAAATGACAAAATATTGAAAAATTAGAAAAAAAACGTTTTTTCTCGAAAACCGTTTCTTAGAATCTTCTGAAACTTTGTCACAACGTTCTCCAGACAGTTTTCTATTTTTTTATATTGAAACAAGCCTGCAGCTTGTGGCGACTAACTTAAGTCGCCTTCGTCAAATATTTATTTTTATTTATTTTTGTTTTTATTGCTGGTAATGGCAATCATTTATTTTCCCCATTTCTTTCAAGTTCTCATGACCCTTGTGGTATAGTGGTTAGCACGTTTGAGCGTCAATCTATAGGTCCCTGGATCGAGTTTTGTCGACTGCAAACTCGTGGGTGAGACACACAAACAAACACACAGACTAATCTAAAATTTTCTATTTAAGAAAGATAATACCATCTTTATGGCTTCGTTTTTGAGAAAAATGACAAAATATTGAAAATTTGTGAAAATTTCTGTCAAAACAAGTTGTTTTTCTCAAAAACTGTTTCTTATAAATTCATCAAACGTTGTCCAAACGTGCTTCAAAGAAAAAAAAACCTTTAAATCTTTCACGGAACTAGCAAAATATGCAAAAAATGCAAAAAATTCAGCGAAAATTCTGAGAATGCTCCGATCAGTCTGAAATTTTGACAAAAAATGTCAAAAATACTCCCGGACATGTGAAAAAAATTTCAGACCAAAATATCGATTTTGAAAATGCTTAAAAAATCGATATTTTGGTTTAACAATTTTTGCACATGCCCGGGAGTATTTTTGACATTTTTTGTCAAAATTTCAGACTGATCGGAGCACGAATTTTCGCTGAATTTTTCGCATTTTTTGCATATTTTGCTGGTTTCCGTGAATAGCCCCATAAAAAAAGCGTCAAAAATTCCCCTACCTGAACTTCATACTCGCCGCCTGTCGCCAACTTCGCGTCCGGCTCCTTAACATCATACTTTTCCCACATGGCATTCGACGCGTTAAACGTCATCACATTAGTCTCCAACCACTTCTTCGCCAAAATGAACGCCTTCTGTTGAAGAGTCGGATTGATGGATTTCCGGAGCCCCTCGATAATCATATGATTCAACGGGCTCCAACCATTCGGATAATCCCATTGTTGATGCGTATTTTTGTGCAAACTTGTTGGAACGCCCCCGGGCATCGCAAACGCTCCACTTGTCTCCATCTGATTGTACACGTCCACTGCCAACTGAGAGTTCATCGGGTCATAGCACTGGGCGAACAGCGGGGCAGCATTTGAAGGGAAGAAGTCAGTGTTGTGAGTTTTAGCACGCAGGTTGTAGTCGTACCATCCTTTCCGTGCAGGTACGTAGAAAACCTTGGTGAAGGCGTCTCTAAAATTGCGAAGACGAGTGGACCATTCCATGTGCTTGATCGGGTTTCCAGTTAATTGATAGAAAAACTGCATGATATTCATATTGTAGCAAAGGAATGCGTTGAGATCCACAGGGACTATATTGGTGGTTTCAATACTTGACAAATTGCCGCCATCTTTGAACCACCTGCTGGAAAAGTCCCATCCACTCTCTGCAGCACTGCCAATATCCTTGAAAAACTGTTTTCTCTTGCGTCCTTCAAAGTTCTCAGCACTCAGCACGTCCTCTCGGAAGCTCTCTGGTCGTGGTGTCTGTGCCTCTGTCCTGTACTGGAACATGTGCAAAGTCTCATTCATAACGTCTTCCACTGTAACATTGACCGATCTTCGTTTACTCCAGAACTGGTACTCTTTCTCGATCGCTGGTATCATGTCATTGACAAATTGCACGTCTTGCGTGGCCATATAATAGTCGTATACCATTGGCGCGAAAAATGGTGGCTGGGATCTACGTAGATAGTAAACTCGTCCGCCATTTGGGATAAAACCGTGTTTGTCAATGATGTATGCGAAATTTCGAATCATATTTCGGGCAGTTGAATAGAGCTGGGAGCCCAAGAGTCCTCGGATGATCCAGTAGGCGTCCCAGTAGTAAAACTCGCGGAATCGACCTCCCGGTATGATAAATTGATGAGGTACATAGAGCAATGAGAATCTTTCCTGATCAGTTTTCACCTCTGGCTTCATTTTCCGGCACAACTGGATCCAGATAAAGTGTAGACGCTGGGCAAACGCTTGATATGTTGGGTCCTGAATCTGTGAGATGCTAGAGGGTCTTGGAATCCAGTCGGGAAGCTCGCAAACGTCCAACTCGAGTCCTTCCTTGTCGAAAAATTCATTGACAAAGTCTGCGACTTCTTCCTTGGAAATTTTTTCGATAGGCCCCGGAAATCTGTGATTAAACTCGGAAATTATCACTTCGCCAGTAAGATTTGCCTTCATTGGCTGATCGACAAAGGTTTTGGAGTCTGGATAGAGTTTTACGGCCATAACGGCTTGCAAGAGACGTCCGCTACAGTAGACCATCCAGTTGCCAGGCGATGTCTCGTTATCGCAAGGCAATACGCTTCCGTTGAAATAATCGGCTCCTATTAGGCGGGAGATTTCTGTGTCGGTCTGAAAATAGGTGAAGCTGATTTTTGCGTTTGAGCGTCGTTTCAAGTGTCTGCGTACCGACGGTTTTGAAAAAACGGAAAAACAATTGCGGGAAATATCGGAGAATGCTCCGATTGACCTGAAATTTTGGGAAATATTGAAAAAAAAAATCTCCTGTACACGCTCACAAAATTTTGGACCAAAGTATCGATTTTTTCCCAAAATTTTTTGAGCGTGTACAGGAGAATTTTTTCCAATATTTCCCAAAATTTCAGGTCAATCGGAGCATTTTCCGATTTTTCCCGAAATTTTTTCCGTTTTTTCTTTTTTTTTTCGGTTTTGTGAATAGGTTCATCAGAACTCGTTTGTCGGGCAATAGGGTTTGTCGGACTTTGTCAAAGATATTGATTATTCGTGGAATGGTGATAGATACCGCGTCAAATGTTGTACATTGCGGTCCGGTCTCGCCACGGACGGTGTTTGCAGACTTGTGGATTTACGCATTCATGCAAATTCGAATTTTTCCGTTTTGAAATTTTTCGCGCTATTTTTTTTTATTATTTGAGTCATTTTTAACTCTATGAAATTCGAAAAAAATTTCCGGAAAAGTTTCACATTTCATAGTTTAAAAAAATTAAAAACGCCGTCAAAATGGTCAAACGCGCTCCACTGGACTCAACACTATGCGATTTTCATTTTCGTTTCCAAATTATTTTGTCGGTTTTTCTTTGATTTTTTGCATAAAATCGTCTTTTTTCGTGATTTTTCCTTGTAAAAATATTTTTTCGAGACCAAATTCATGAAGTTTTGTCAAAATCTTCACCATATTTTTGAATTACAGTGAAAAATCAATATTTTTCGACTCATTTGTCTGGAAAGAATTTTGTTCAAACTCCATCATGATGATGTTTTTCAATGTACTGTATTTATTATAAATTCCACCTTTTTTCGGTCCAAATGGCAAATTCCCACAAAATTACTGATTTTAGTTAAAATTTGCCGTTTCGGCGGAAAAAAAAGTGGAATTTATAATAAATACAGTACATTGAAAAACATCATCATGATGGAGTTTGAACAAAAATCTTTCCAGACAAATGAGTCGAAAAATATTGATTTTTCACTGAAACTCGGAAATATGCTGAAGATTTTGACAAAACTTCATGAATTTAGTCTCGAAAAAATATTTTTACGAGGAAAAAGAACGAAAAAAGACGATTTTATGCAAAAAAAATCAACGAAAAAAACCGACAAAATAATTTGGAAACGAAAATGAAAATCGCATAGCGTTGAGTCTTGGCGGTTCGACAATAGCGGAATTAATTTCTTATTGTTAGTCGAAAAATTTCGAAACGGAAAAATTCGAATTTGTATCAACGCGTAAATCCACAAGTCTGCAAAGCAAACACCGTTCGTGGCGAGACCGCAATGTACACCATTTGACGCGGTGTCACCATTCCAGGAATACGGAATATTTGTCGTGGTTTTTGGTTTTCCAAACAACTTCAAAATGGGAAAAAAAATGTCGTAAAATAAAACGCCATGTACGCAAACACACTCACCAGCTCTGTCAGCTCCGTGTGCACCCGATTGTCATGCTCTGGCGTCCCAAAATCTGCCGCCTTGTTGATAATATCGTCGCCGTGCGGATCCTTTTGTGGTGCACCATGTGATATCGTTAGCACTGTCAAAAGTGCGACGGCTATGAGATTTTTTCGCATCTGAAGACGTTGGGCTGTTTTAGAAGAAGTACGCTGGTGAAAGAAGTCGTCGATGTATCTATTTAAAATGGGGATTTAGGCAGTTATCAGTGTATCAATCTTGTGATGGTGTATGTATGTATGGGTTGAACAAAGAACAGGTGGAGGAAGAAGGAAATTGTGTTAAGAGATGGGTTGATACGGTAGCAAAGAACGCGAGATACTTTGGTTGGGACGGCGCCGCCCGTACAGACGTACACAAGGCAATTTTAAGATTGTAGTCATGGAATCTCGAGGAATCACTTCTAGGCAACATTTGATAAGTCACGTGGGTGGCGATAGGCTGATTAATTTTAAATTAATTAGATAAGAATCACGCGACTATGTAGACGAGGAATTTTGAGGTGGATATTAGAAATCAAAGGGTCAAGGCAGACATTTGGGCGCCACATTCTTGGCTAATAGCCATCGGGGCATGTGCCAAACGTATTCGATGGCTATTAGCCACATACGCACCAAAAATTCCCTGCGAATGCCCAGAATTTGAATCGCAAAAAAATTGAAGTCATTAGCCATTGAAAACAGCGCCAAATTCGATGGCTATTAGCCGTTTTCAATGGCTAATCTCTTCAAATTTTTTCGCATTTCAAATTCTGGGCATTCGCAGGGAATTTTTGGCGCGTATATAGGCAGGTATGTGGCTAATAGCCATTAAAAAAAGATCAGAGAATTTTTGAGGTGAGGTGAGGTGGATATTAAAAATCAATGGGTCAGTGATTTGACGGTCAAATCTTGGAGGCAAGGCAGACATTTGGGCGCCAAATTTTTGGCTGATAGCCATCGGGGCATGTGCCAAACGAATTCGATGGCTATTAGCCACATACCTGCCTATATGCGCCCCGAAAATTCCCTGCGAATGCCCAGAATTTGAAATGAAAAAAAGTTGAAGAGATTAGCGATTGAAAACAGCGCCAAATACGATGGCTATTAGCCGTTTTCAATGGCTAATTTCTTTAACTTTTTTTGCATTTCAAATTCTGGGCATTCGCAGGGAATTTTTGGCGCGTATGTGGCTAATAGCCATCAATTTCGTTTGGCACATGCGCCAATGACTATCAGCCAAAAATTTGGCGCCCAAATGTCTGCCTTGCCTCCAAGATTAGACCGTCAAATCTCTGACCCTTTGATCTCTGACCAGCTATGTGGCTAACAGCCATGGAAAACGGCTAATAGCCATCGAATTCGATAACGCAATCAATTATCAAAAATCAGGCGTCGTAAAAGGGCAACAGATGACGTGATAAAAGTTCAGAAGACGTTGGTGTTATGAAAACAAGAAGATCAAAACAAAACGATCAAAACGAGAACGGATAAATTGTGACGTGGCATCGGGGGGATTGTTTTGATTTTTGAAACGTGGCGATCATGGTTTATGGTTACAAGATTACGGTATTTGTTTGGGACCGTTTTTGGCCATGACTAAAAACATGTCAAAAAGTGTGAAAATTGGGCAAAAAGGACACCGAAACTTGTTACCACTTTGTAAAAACCAGGCGACCAGAATTTTGTAATTTTACTTTTTTTTTTTTTTGGCAACACAATTTTTTTCAATGACACGAAAATGATAAGCGAAAAATCTAGTTCCGCGCAAATATTCACCTTTCACGCGGAAAAATGAAAAATGAGTTTAACCTCGACAAAAAAAGGACTGATAAATCATAAATCAAGCAGGGTTTTGAAAGTGGAACGGTACTAAAGGTGTCTGTGTGTAAAACGCTACAAGAACGAGAAAAAAGGTGGGGGAATGGAAAACAGACGGCGCAAAAAAGTTTATGATCTACTACAAAATGATAGATGGCCCCGACCTTTTCGATGAATCGCACTTTGATCTCGGCAAGCAAAACTGGAAAATGTTAACGCAGAATGACGGTATGAGATTATTGGTGGGATTAATGGGCATTTTATGACGGTGATGACACACTGTTTTTCACTTTTTTTTTGGTGGAGATCTACAGGTGTTTTAGCAGAAAAATTACAAAGTTTTGGGCTGCGATGTTGAAATTTACAAAAAATCGTTTTGGTCTGCGAAACTACAAACTACAAAATTGTGGTCTGCTAGACTACAAAATACTAAATAATGGTCTGTGAGGTTAAAATCTACAAAAAATCGTTTTGGTCTGGTGGACTACAAACTACAAAATTTCGGTCTGGAGGTTCAGACCAATATATTGTAGTTTGTAGTCTAGCAGACCAATACTTTGTAGTTTGTAGTCCAGCAGATCAATATTTTGTAGTTTGTAGTCTCGCAGACCAACATTTTGTAGTTTTTAGTCTAGCAGACCAACATTTTGTAGTTTGTAGTCTAGCAGACCAATATTTTGTAGTTTGTAGTCTCGCAGACCAATATTTTGTAGTTTGTAGTCTAGCAGGCCGAAAATTTGTAGTCTAGCAGACCAATACTTTGTAGTTTGTAGTCTAGCAGACCAATATTTTGTGGTTTGTAGTCTCGCAGACCAACACTTTGTAGTTTTTAGTCTAGCAGACCAACATTTTGTAGTTTGTAGTCTAGCAGACCAATATTTTGTAGTTTGTAGTCTCGCAGACCAATATTTTGTAGTTTGTAGTCTAGCAGGCCGAAAGTTTGTAGTCCAGCAGACCAATACTTTGTAGTATTTATCTGAATAAGTTCAAAAAGTTTGTTTGTGAGGCCCACCAAAATCTTAGAAGCAACGGAGTAAAAGCAAGCTACGCTTTTTTTTTATTACGAAAAACAAATTTTTGACACAATTGCAAATCGTTAGGCGAAAATTTTGTAGTTTGTAGTCTAGCAGACCAATATTTTGTAGTTTGTAGTTTAGCAGACCAAAATTTTGTAGTTTGTAGTCTAGCAGGCCTTTATTTTGTAGTTTGTAGTCTAGTCTAGCAGGCCAAAATCATTTTTTGTAATGCCCAACCTAGCAGACCAATGTTTTGTAGTTTGTAGTCTAGTTTGGCAGGCCGAAATAATTTTTTTGTAGTTCCCAACCTAGCAGACCAATATTCTGTAGTTTGTAGTCTAGCAGACCAAAACTTTGTAGTTTGTAGTCTAGCAGACCAAAACTTTGTAGTTTGTAGTCTAGCAGACCAAAATCATTTTTCTTTTCCAGGTGTCACTGAACACTTCAACGTGCCCATGGAAGACGTGGACATGGTAATGGCCTCCCTAGAAAACGCCATCGCATCCACCGGAGGCTTCTGTGTCGGACGGTCATTTGTAGTCGGACATCAAAGGCTTTCCGGCCTGGGATACTGTTTCTCAGCCTCTCTCCCACCGCTCCTAGCCACCGCTGCTTCAGAAGCCATTGCGATTATTGATGAGCAACCGGAACGGGTTCAGCGGACTACACAGATGGCTATCGACGGACAGAAAACGTTGGAGAAGGCGTTGGAGGGCTCGAAGTTTGTGCTCCAAGCTTGCCCGGAGAGCCCGATGAAGCATATTTATTATAATGGGGAGAATGAGGAGGAGAAGCTGGATAAACTTGTGGATACGGTAAGATTAAAAAAAAAAAAAGGGAATGCTCATTTTATTATTATGTTGGTGTCTTTCAGGTATTCTCCCAAAACCACCTTCTCCTAACCCGAGCCCGATACCTTGACAAGGACGAAATGTTCAAAATCCGGCCCAGCGTCCGAGTCATGTTCCAGCACGATCTGACTCCTGCTGAAATAAAGAGCGCTGTCGAGGCGATTGGAGCAGCGGTTCAACAATTGTAAAGCTCATTTTAATTCTCGTTTTATTTCTTTATACATCCATGATTTGTGCCTAATTATCAGCCACACTGTGATCCATACATCCAAAGTCTTTTATTTTTTAAACCAAATTTTCAACAACAAAAGCCGCCAAAATATATAGCTTAACTGAATTTCATGATCTAAATATTTAATTCTCATTTTGTCATTTTGTCATTTTCTCTTTCTTTTTTTTTTTAATTGAGAGTTCAGGGAAAAATATAAATGCATTCAAAAAAAAAAAACAAAAATTAATTTTTAAGCTTAAAATCTCAAGGTTTTTGACCCATTTCATCTATTTTTCAGCACCAGAACAAAAAAAACACATTTATTAAAAGTTATAGACTGAAATGACGTCATCATTTCCACTTTTCACTGGGACGTACTCGATAAATGCTCGTCGTTATCGAAAAACACCGTACCAGCTGAAAAAGTTGGCTGAAAATGACAAAGCTGCCAGTTACCAACAGGAAAAGTTTGTGGACACGCCGGACTACTACGAGGATGAGCCAGATTTTGGATGCATGGCGCCACGTGAGATTGAAAATTTCGAAATGTTGGTCTGCTAGGCTACAAACTACACATTTTTTGGTCTGCTGGACTTTGTAGTTTGTAGTCTAGCAGGCCAAAACTTTGTAGTTTGTAGTCTAGCAGGCCGAAATTTTGTAGTTTGTAGTCTAGCAGACCAAAACTTTGCAGTTTGTAGTCTAGCAGACCAATATTTTGTAGTTGGTAGTCTAGCAGACCAAAATCTTTTTTTTTTCGTGCCTAGATTAGCAGACCAAAATTTTGTAGTTTGCAGTCCAGCAGACCGAAGTTTTGTAGTTTGTAGTCTATCAGGCCGAAATTTTGTAGTTTGTAGTCTAGCAGACCAAATCTTTGTAGTTTGTAGTTTAGCAGACCGAAATTTTGTAGTTTGTAGTCTAGCAGACCAAAACGTTGTAGTTTGTAGTCTAGCAGGCCGAAACTTTGTAGTTTCTAGTCTAGCAGGCCGAAATTTTGTAGTTTGTATTTAGTCTAGCAGGCCTATATCATTTTTTTTTTCGTGCCTAGATTAGCAGACCAAAATTTTGTAGTTTGTAGTCTAGCAGGCCGAAATTTTGTAGTTTGTAGTCTAGCAGGCCAAAACTTTGTAGTTTGTAGTCTAGCAGACCAAAACTTTGTAGTTTGTAGTCTAGCAGACGAAAGCCATTTTTTTGCAGTTCCTAGGCTAGCAGACCAAATCTTTGTAGTTTGTAGTTTAGCAGACCAAAAGTTTGTAGTTTGTAGTCTAGCAGACCAAAACGTTGTAGTTTGTAGTCTAGCAGGCCGAAACTTTGTAGTTTGTAGTCTAGCAGGCCGAAACTTTGTAGTTTCTAGTCTAGCAGGCCGAAATTTTGTAGTTTGTAGTCTAGCAGGCCAAAACTTTGTAGTTTGTAGTCTAGCAGACCAAATCTTTGTAGTTTGTAGTCTAGCAGACCAATATTTTGTAGTTGGTAGTCTAGCAGACCAAAACGTTGTAGTTTGTAGTCTAGCAGGCCGAAATTTTGTAGTTTGTTGTCTAGCAGGCCAAAACTTTGTAGTTTGTAGTTTAGCAGGCCAAAACTTTTTAGTTTGTATTTAGTCTAGCAGACCAAAATCATTTTTTTTTCGTGCCTAGGTTAGCAGACTAAAATTTTGTAGTTTTTAGTCTAGCAGGCCGAAATTTTGTAGTTTGTATTTAGTCTAGCATGCCAAAATCATTTTTTTTTCGTGCCTAGATTAGCAGACCAAAATTTTGTAGTTTGTAGTCTAGCAGGCCGAAATTTTGTAGTTTGTATTTAGTCTAGCATGCCAAAATCATTTTTTTCGTGCCTAGATTAGCAGACCAAAATTTTGTAGTTTCTAGTCTAGCAGACCAAAATTGTGTAGTTTGTAGTTTCGCAGACCGTAAATTTGTAGTTTGTAGCCTAGCAGACCAATATTTTGTAGTTTGTCGTCTAGCAGGCCAAAACTTTGTAGTTTGTTGTCTAACAGACCGAAAATTTGTAGTTTGTAATTCGCAGGCCGAAATGTTGTAGTTTGTAGTTTTGCTGACCAAAATTTTGTAATTTGAAGTCAGGCAGGCCAAAATTTTGTAGTTTTTAGTCTAGCAGGCCAAAACTTTGTAGTTTGTAGTTTCGCAGACCGTAAATTTGTAGTTTGTATTTAGTCTAGCTGGCCAAAATCATTTTTTTTTCGTGCCTAGATTAGCAGACCAATTTTTTGTAGTTTGTAGTTTTGCAGACCGAAATTTTGTAGTTTGTAGTTTAGCAGACCGAAATTTCGTAGTTTGTATTTAGTCTAGCAGGCCAATATCATTTTTTTTCGTGCCTAGATTAGCAGACCAAAATTTTGTAGTTTGTAGTCTAGCAGACCACTTCTTTTTTCAGCCGGCCTCCCAGCGCTGAAAAGCAAATCCAAGAAGCAAAAGGTGGAGAAGGAGGAATCCGTGACTTCTACTGGTATGGCTTAAAATTCTCTGTAATTTTAATAAATACACTTAAAATTTGAGACCCCCAACCAACCGAGGACGAGCGAGTTCAAGTGATTGGCGGGAAGAAGTGGATCGCCACGTACTTACATTTCTCGGTCTATTTAAATAATGTTTTTTGAAAATTCAGAATCTCCGTGCCAAACTGCTTCATAGGAAAACTGATCGGCATGAATCGTCGGGCGCTGAACGCGCTGGAAAACGAGACACAGTGTCGGATGAAGACGCCGAGACGGGATGAGAATAAGCCGTGTGGTAAGTTGGGAAAAATCGATATTTTATTTAAAAAAATATATATATGCAGAAATCACTTCACTGGTGAGCTTGGAATCGGTGCAACGCTGTCTGGATCGCGTCGAAATTTTTCTGGACGATGCCAGGAAAAGTGTAGGGCGTGGCCTACTGAAACGAACAAAAAATTATATTTTTAGGCCCGTCCCACCCATTTTGTGGCATTTCCGTGCGATGAGCCCGAAATTCAGGACAATTTCGCAGTTTTCAAGCAAGTCGTCATGGAGAGTGAACATTTTGATGTAACTTTGTCGTTAAAATCCCATTTTTCATAATTTTCTTCCAGAATTCCTGCAAAAACCCGCTCCTTTTCACGAAACCGGCACGTCTTCACATGACACTATCCGTCGCGCGCATTTTTGACGACGCTGACATTCAGAAGACCCAGGAAGCGTTCAAGACGCTGGAGCAAGAGATAAAGTAAATACGCAAACAAAAAAATGCTCTAATTGTAAGTGGCGGCAAATTTAATTTTTTATCATAGAGAAATCCTCGGCTCGGAGCCCCTGATAGCAGATATTCAAGGCATCGACATGATGAACGACGATCCGTCACAAGTTTCTGTAATTTACGCAAAAGTAGGCGGAGCTAAGATTCAGACGGTCGCAAATCACATCGCTCATCGTCTTCCCGAGCTCGGCGTAGCCGCTGAAAATCGCGGGGAAGCTGTTAAATTGCACGTTACGCTGATGAACGCGAGATACGTGGCACAAGCAGACGGGAAGAGCAAGAATTTCACGTTTGACGCCACAAAAGTGCTAGAGGATTTGAGAGAAATGTATTTTGGAACGGTTCAGATTAAGGTTTTTTTTTTTGATTTTTAGGGAAAAAACATTGATTTTATTTAAAAAAAAAATTTCAGCTCTGCCTGTGCCCATTAAACTCTTCCACGTCAGCGGAGAAATTCTACGAGAAATTGGTGTCATTTACTTTGAAAGGAATAATGTCTAAAGCATAATTTTCGCACGTTTTATTGTGTTTTTAATCGAGTTATGGCATGAAACCATGAAACCTTGCACATTTTTTTGTTCGCGCGCAAAAAAGTGTGCAAAGTTTCATGTTTTCCAGTCGCATCTCTATTGAAAACACAATAAGCAATCCAAAAGTCATTTTAAGCAAAATAAAATTTTAATATCCGCGCTTTTATCGGTCAACGACGCTCCGAAATAACGCAAACGCGCTTTGTTTATCGTAAATTTACACCAAAATATTTTTTTTTTCGCGAACAATATTTCGAAATATTTTCATTTTTTCTTTATTTTTAATGAATTTTCATGTATTTTTCAGCCATTTTTATTGATTTCTCGGTAATTTGCCGTTAAAATCGTTATTTTTAAGCTTGCAATGACAGAAAAATGCCTCAGGGGTTCATTGAAGGTTCGAAATGGATTTTTTAAAAGAAAATTTATAAACACGATTCCAATTTTTCGTTGAAACATTGCTAGAGTCTTAAAATTCTCAGAAAATTGGAAAATTTCCGTTAAAGCCGCTCAATTTTATTGGGAATTTAATGGACCTATTCAGTTTTTTGTGGATTTTTTCGCTATGGAGATTTTTTTTTCCAGGAAAAAAAAACCCACCGCGTCGAGACCCGGCGTTAAAAATGTAATGTGCCTTTAATTTTCAATAGGAATCAGGAGACCCTGACAAAACCGGGGAAAACCACGAAACCGGGGAAGACAAAACCAGGGAAGACAAAACCGGGGAAAAAATCGGACAAAACCTGGGAAGAAGCTCCGCCCCCTTTTGCAGCTGCTGCACGATGTTTTGTACTGGAAGTGTTGAAAAAGTGCGCCGCAGACTTGCAACTTTTCCCCGGTTTTGTCCAGTTGCAAGTCTGCGGCGCACTTTTTCAATACTTCCAGTACAAAACATCGTGCAGCAGCTGCAAAAGGGGGCGGAGCTTCTTCCCAGGTTTTGTCCGATTTTTTCCCCGGTTTTGTCTTCCCTGGTTTTGTCTTCCCCGGTTTCGTGGTTTTCCCCGGTTTTGTCAGGGTCTCGGAATCAGGCCGAAATTTAAAGGCGCATCGAATTATTATTTCATCGGCTGGTCTCGACACGACAAGTTGTTTACGTCAAAAAACCTCCGACTACTGTACTTGTTTGCTATTTTTCCGCAATTCTTTTTTGCATAGGGGAAAAAAACCACGAAAGACGTTTTTTTGCTGGATTTTTCTGTCACTTTCTTCCGATTTTCTTCAATTTCCCATGAAAATTCGATTTTCCAGCAAAAATGGATGACGATTTGGACGCGCTGACCAGTAAACTCAGCGAAGGATTCCAGGTGGACCCGACGGCGCTCGGCGAGCATCCACGCTATTCTCAGTTCAAAAATCTCACGAAAACAGCTCAGCAACAGGCGAAAAGACGTCAGGAGGCTCTGGAGAGGCAGAAGGTAAATTTTTTGTTTTGTACGAGAGACCTTTTTATATTAAAAATTCATGGTTATAGAATGGCCGCTTCGAAAAATTGATGAAATTGCGAAATTTGGCGTACGACGACATCACGTCTGACGATGACGAGGAGGTGTCGGCGAAGGCGGAGGACGCTGAAAACGTGGCGGCGATTTTTGGAGATGCTGAGCAGCGCAGGCATCGTGGGAAGTGAGTATTTTTGGTTAATTTTGCTCCTTGGACTCGTTTCCTATGTGTGGAGTCGCCAATTTCTGTTAAACAACTTATCGTGTCGAGACCGTAAACAACGTATCGTGTCGAGTAAACAACTTATCGTGTCGAGACCGGTCGATGAAATAACTCTATGCGCCTTTAAATTTCAACCGAATTCCCATTGAAAATTAAAGGCGCATTGCATTTTTCACTGCCGGGTCTCGACGCGATGGGTTTTTTTCCTGGAAAAAAACCTACATAGGGAAAAAAACGGCGAAAATCGGTTTTTTTCCTGCGCTGAATAGGTCCATTACCGTATAAATTCAACGTGAAAATGGAATAATTTGGAAACGAACATGAAAATCGCCTAGCGTTGAGTTCAGCGGAGCGCGTTTGACCATTTTGGCGGGCCGACAATATGTATTTTAATCTATTCTTCGCACATACACTTAAAAAAAATGAACTTTTCGTGGCTTTTTTATTGCAAAAAACAAAATTTTCAAAAAATTGCAAGTAAAATAGGCCAAAAAATCGATAGGAGGTCTTGCAGCGAAAACATTACAGTACGTCTGTTTTTAAAGAGAATTTTTAAAAAAATGAAGTCGACTTTCATAAAAATCTGCCTAAAATTATTGGTTTGTAGTCTAGCAGGCCAACATTTCGTAGTTTGTAGTTTAGCAGGCCAGCATTTTGTAGTTTGTAGTCTAGCAGACCAATATTTTGTAGTTTGTAGTATAGCAGACCAAAATTTTGTAGTTTGTAGTCTAGCAGGCCAAAAATTTGTAGTTTGTAGTCTAGCAGGCCAACATTTCGTAGTTTGTAGTTTAGCAGGCCAACATTTTGTAGTTTGTAGTCTAGCAGACCAAAATTTTGTAGTTAATAGTCTAGCAGGCAAACATTTTGTAGTTTGTAGTTTAGCAGGCCAACATTTTGTAGTTTGTAGTTTAGCAGACCAAAATTTTGTAGTTTGTAGTCTAGCAGGCCAACATTTCGTAGTTTGTAGTTTAGCAGGCCAACATTTTGTAGTTTGTAGTTTAGCAGACCAAAATTTTGTAGTTTGTAGTCTTGCAGACCACAATTTTTGTAGTTTGTAGTCTAGCAGACCAAAATTTTGTAGTTTGTTGACTAGCAGACCAAAATTTTGTAGTTTGTAGTTTAGCAGACCAAAATTTTGTAGTTTGTAGTTTAGCAGGCCAACATTTTGTAGTTTGTAGTCTAGCAGACCAAAATTTTGTAGTTTGTATTACAGTATGCCACTTTTCTGGGGTTGAGGAAAATTGCCATTTGTGCGCTGAATACCGCCAAATAAGTGCCTAGTTTTTTATTGGAATTTTTTCCGTTTTTAGTTTTTTTATGGACCTATTCATTAGATTAAAAAAAACTTTTTTTTTTGTTTTTTTTCCTATTCATAGATGTCAAAAAATGTTTTTAAAAAACGTTAAAAAATGTTAAAAAATGTCAAAAAATGAATCCTATGAATAGGTCCATCAATCAGTCAAATTAAAAAATTGTGAAAAGCTGGAAAAATTACTTTTCTTCCGAAAAAAAAATCCGCGAAAACACAGAATGTGGGCGGAGCCCAAACACCAAGCCACAATCACAAAAACTCTTACTTCCAGATACGCAGACCAGTTGATGCTCAGCGAATGGCTCGTCGACATTCCCGAGTCGCTATCCACAGAATGGACAATGGTGATGGCGCCGCAAGGCAAGAGAACGCTTGTCGTGGCTTCAAGGGTAAGGAATTTCGTCCACGCTGCAAACGCGCTCCCTTCGCACAGTGGGGGACGCGGCGACGTTGGCGACGAGAGAGTGCATAAAATTGAGAGAGAGCCGTGACCGATGTTTTGCTCTGATTTCTCTAAGCCTCTCTTCAAATGCATTCTCAACGTTTTATACCGAGTATAAAAGAAAAGAGTATAGCGATTGGGGAGACAAAGAGCAAAAAAATACAGTTTAATGTCTGAAATTCAGGGCTTCACCACCTCCTACAACAAAGCGGGCCGTCAAATGTCCCAATTCCAATCACGCCTTCCCGGCGGAAGTTCCAAAGGAAAAGGCGGTCACTCGTGGACAATACTCGACTGTATTTGCAACAACCACGTGTACTACGTGCTCGATTTGTTGTCGTGGAACGGACACGAATATCACGAGAATCCGTTTGACTTTCGACAATTCATGCTGCAGTCAAAGTTGGAAGAGTCGCCGGAACTGGCCGTGTCCACTACCGGATTCCGCAACGTTTTTGTCGGCCTGCCAAAGTGTGCGTGCAGTAGAGAGGCGATGGAGGAGTTGATGCAGACCAAGATTACGTGAGGATTACTGTAATGGGCCTATTCACAAAACCGGAAAAAAAGGAAAATAATTGCGGGAAAAACTGGAAAATGCTCCGATTGACCTGAAATTTTGGGAAATATTGGAAAAAATTCTCCTGTACACGCTCAAAAAATTTTGGACCGAAATATCGATTTTAAAAAGTTTCAGAAAAAAATCGATAATTTTTAAAATCGATATTTTGGTCCAAAGCGTGTACAGGAGAATTTTTCCAATATTTCCCAAAATTTCAGGTCAATCGGAGCATTCTCCGATTTTTCGCGCAATTTTTTTTCGGTTTTTTTTTCCGGTTTTGTGAATAGGTCCATAAATATTTTTTAAAAAAATTGTTTTTTTTCTTTGCAGTTGGCGACTCGACGGACTGCTCTTCTATCACAACTCGGTCATCTACGAGCCGGGACAGAGTGCGTTGGTGGGATGGCTCAAACCATGGATGTTGCCAGAAATTTTGAACGTGCCGGTGCCAGAGAAGTGAGTACTTGGATATCTTAAAAATGCTCCAATTAGCCTGAAAATTGTATAAAAATGTCAAAAGTTACCTTAAAATTTGAAAAAAGTCTGGCAGACCAATATTTTGTAGTTTCTAGTCTATTAGCCTGAAAATTGTATAAAAATGTCCAAAATTACCTTAAAATTTCGATAAAATTGTTAAAAAAATTGCTTTAAAATGGCAAAAAGGCCAAAAATTGTTTTAAAACAGGCTAAAAATGCCAAAAAATTTGAAGGAAATACTCAGTTTAGCAGGCCGAAATTTTGTAGTTTGTAGTCTAGCAGACCAATATTCTTTTTGTAATTTGTAGTCTAGCAGACCACATGTTTGTAGTTTGTAGTCTAGCAGACCAATTTTTTGTAGTTTGTAGTCTAGCAGACCAACGTTTTGTAGTTTGGATTTAGTCTAGCAGGCCAAAGCCATTTTTTGTAGTGCAGAGGCTAGCAGACCAAAATTTTGTAGTTTGTAGTCTAGCAGACATTTTCACCGATTTGTTTGTAGTTTTGCAGGCCAAAACTTTGTAGTTTGTAGTCTAGCAGACCAAAACTTTGTAGTTTGTAGTGTAGCAGGCCAAAACTATTTTTGTAGTTTGTAGTCTAGCAGGCCAAAATCATTTTTTTTTGTTGTGCCTAGATTAGCAGGCCAATATTTTGTAGTTTGTAGTATAGCAGACCAATATTTTGTAGTTTGTAGTCTAGCAGACCAATATTTTGTAGTTTGTAGTCTAGGGGTTCGTTAAAACAGATTTTTGTGAAATTTACAACAAAAAAAAGATTTTAAAAAGCGATGAAATTCTTAAATTTTCACCGATTTATGAGGATTTTTATGCATAATTTAAGTAATTTTTGTGAAATTTAATATCGGAAAATGAAAAATGTTATAATTTTCCAGTCATTCATGGATTTTTATTCAGTTTCCCTTAAAATAAATGAGATTTTCGTAAACTTTTCCTTCAAAAATTCATTTTGCGACTATTTTTGTCGAAAAAATCGATTAAAAATTCAAAATTGCAGAAAAATTAAATTCAATGCTTGAAAAAAAAAATAATTTTTATTTTATTTGTGGAGAACACATTTGAATAGTGATAATAAATGCAGACATTTTTGAAAAAATCACAATTTTAGGAAAAAAATGGTGGAAATTTGGGAAATATTGTTAAAAAAAATACTCTTGCCCAGAATTTTGGACCGAAACAAATATCGATTTTTCTAATTTTTTTAAAATCGATTTTTCTTTCGTTCCGAAAAAAATTTGAACATTTCATGTCGGGGAGTATTTTTTTGACAATATTTCCCCCAATTTTTGGCTATTTTCCATTTTTTTTTTGAAAAAAAAAATGCAGAAATTGTCAAAAAAAACACATTTCCATCCTCCAGATACGACAAAGAATCCAAGGGCCAAACTTCTGCACAATACATTGAAAATTTCAACCGAAAACATCATCACACGTCGCAAATTGACAAAAGCATGGAGCAGGACTGAAATTTCAGCTGAAATTGTAGATTCTGTACAAAAATGTTTTGCCCGAATAGGTAAGTTTTATCCCGAAAAAAATGTGTCCGAGTACTAACTGAAAAACAGTATCTCTTTTCTTTTTTTTAATTACTTTTTTTTTTCCATTTTCCAATTTGTTTTGTGTTGTACAATTAAATTCAAGTTTCGATCCAGAATTTTCCATAAATTTTCTTTTTCGAAAAAAGAAAAAAATATAAATGTACAGTAATCGAACAGGTACTGTCAAAAGTTGTTGTTTTTTTTTCTCGAAAAGAAAAAAAAACGAATGTAAATATAAAGTGAAATGAAACGTCAAGAGATAATCGTTTTCGTTTCGCTTCACAACGCAACGCAACGCATCACAGTGTCACATCTTCTCCTCCTTCTCTCCCTCCATGGAGGAATCCAGTCTGGTGGTGATTTGCGTGTCGTGACGTGTCGGGCGCGTCGTCGCATTTTTTTTTCAGTGAAGAAGATCAGCGAAATGTCGCTTTCTTTTCTTTTTATTTTCTTTTTTTTGCTTCGTTTTTCTCTCTTTTTTTTAACCGTGTTTCTTTTATCCTCGCTATTTTATTTCAACTTGATTCGGTTCGGTGGAGCGCGTTTTCATTTTCATTTTCAAATCTTGGCAAAACCGGGAACAAGCTGCGCCCCTTTTGCAAGTCGACGGCACAATTGGCGCGTATATGGCGATAGTCGGCATCTAGGTGGCTAATAGCCACTGAAAATGGCAACTAGTCGACGAATTTGGCTATTAGCCATTATGGCAATTAGCCGTCGAATTTGGCTATTAGCCATTATGGCAATTAGGCGTCGTATATCGCTATTAGCCGCCGAAAAGGGCTATTAGCCATTATGGGGTAATGTCACCGCCTATAAAAAAAAATTCGATTTCCGAAATTTGAAATGGAAAAAATCTGAAAATTATAGCCGACGTAAACGGCTAATAGCCATCGAATATGGGGCGTGTTCCCAATATATATGGCACACGCTCCGAATCGGTGGCTATTAGCCGTGCTACGCAAAAATGCAAACAACATTCAAAACGCCCCAGAGCCACAAAAAACGTTCAGCCATCGAAAATGGCTAATAGCCGAAAATCTCTCGAGTTGCATGACCTTGACAAAACCGGGGACAAGCTCCGCCCCTTTTGCAAGTCGACGGCACAATTTTTGGCGCGTATATGGCGAGAGTCGGCATCTAGGTGGCTAATAGCCACTGAAAATGGCCAATAGCCGAAAAATTTGGCTATTAGGCGCCGAATATGGCTAATAGCCGACGAAAAGGGCTATTAGCCATTATGGGGTAATGTCACCGCCTATAAAAAATTCGATTTCCGAAATTTGAAATGGAAAAAATCGGAAAATTATAGCCGACGGAAACGGCTAATAGCCATCAAATATGGGGCGTGTGCCAAATAAATATGGCACACGCCCTGAATCGGTGGCTATTAGCCAAAAATTTTCAGAGTAGAATTCAGAAAAAATCGGTGCCGCAAACATGCAAAAGGGGCGGGGTTTGTTCCCCGGATTTGCCAGACGATAATCGACACGAGTTTGGAGTGGATTTGGCGCCAATCAGCGCCCAAAAAAGGCTTTGGGACGTTTCGAAACCTGTCATTTCGAAACTTTTTTGCATTTTTATGGAGTTATTCAGGGTCGGAAAAAAATAGTTTTTTTCCTTTTTTTCCTTATTCAAATGACGGAAAAAAAAAGAAAAAAATACGTGGCCGCGAGAGTTTTTTCCGTTGCTTTTCTAGGCCATCGCAAAAGTTTTTTAGGCCCTCCGCTGTGAGACCTGCGAAATATCGATTTACGGGCGAATAATTTTTGAAAAAATACTGAAATTCATTGGAAGTAAGAAATAAAATACGATCTATTCTTCAAAAAAATTTCAAAATTTATTCGCCCGTAAATCGATATTTCGCAGGTCTCACAGCGGAGGGCCTAAAAACTTGCGATGGCCTAGAAAAGCAACGGAAAAAAACTCTTGCGGCCACGTATTTTTTTCTTTTTTTTCCGTCATTCGAATAAGGAAAAAAACTATTTTTTCCGACCCTGAATAACCCCATTACGGCTTATTTGGTGGCACTTGGCGAAAACGGTTACGTAAAAATGCAAAAAGTTTCGAAACGTCCGAGAATGGCTAATAGCCGAAAATCTCCCGAGTTACGTGACCTTGACAAAACCGGAGAACAAGCACCGCCCATTTTGCAAGTCTGAGGCATGAATTATGAAAAAAGAGCCCTAGACTACGGTTTTTTTTTGCAATTTCGCATTTTTATGGAAGAGATTTTATTCTAGAAACCTTGAAAATCGAGAAAAAAATGATTTTAAAAAAACTCAAATTTTCCACGGCCATATTTTTGAATGAAAAAAAAAAAGAAAATCATTTCCGTCAATTTTTGTCCAGCTGGCAGAAAAACCGGGTAGCAAGCCCCGCCCCTTTCAGGCCAACGGCCCTGTTTTTCTCCATTTTATATTAGAAAACTTGTGCCGTAGAGTTGCAAAAGGAAAAGCTGAAAATTGAATTGTTTTTCTTATTGTCGGCCCGCCAAAATGGTCAAACGCGCTCCACTGAACTCAACGGTATGCGACTTTCATTTTGGTCTCCAAATTATTTCATTTCACATTGAATTTATACGTGAAATTAAATAATTTGGAGACCAAAATGAAAATCGCAGTGTTGAGTTCAGCGGAGCGCGTTTGACCATTTTGGTGGGCCGACAATAAGAAAAACAACTTTGCATGATCCGATCAAAACAAAAAGAACACAAATTTTTCGGTCAAGAAATACATTTTATTTTAAAATTTAATTACGGACTAACTTTTGCAAGGTCATGGTGATGGTGATTATCGAACAAACAATAGAAGGCGTACGTTTTCTACTTCCTCCTCCTCTTTTTCTTCTTCTTATTCTCTCCACCGCCAATTGTGTACGTGTACGCAGTTGACCCTAATACATTTGCAAGTGTCTTCTTCTTCTTCGCCATCTTCATCTTTTTAAAATGATGGCAACGAAGAAAAAATGACCTCCAAGGTCTTTTCTGCCTTGTCTTCACAGACAGGTTAATTGGCGGTGCAACGCGACCAAATCTTGTTCCCTGGCGAATATGATTGCGTCCCGTGTCGCGCAACCTGTCTTTTTGACTTTGTCGCCATGATGGCGGCCATTGATTTTTGGTATCGAAAAATCATCGGTCCAAGTTCGATGAATCGCTTTTTTCCGCTTTGCTTTCCCAGCTTGCCACAAAAATTCCACTAACTTCCAGTATGCGACCTCTGAAAAGTGCCCTTCTTCACATATCCTGCGTGTCTTTCCTCGTCTCCGTCATCACTGCCCAACTCGACTGCGATATTCTCGATCCGGCGTGTCGTGCCAAGTACCGGTGGGTTCGGGCGAAAAATCCGCGGAACGTTGGAGCGTCGTAAATTTATTTGCTCGTGATCAAATAGTAGTCTTGAGCAGGGATGGGACAAAAAAAAATTTCCACAAAAAAAAAACTTTTTTTGTCCCCCAAAAAATTATGGACCTATTCACAAAACTGGAAAAAAAGAAGAAAAAGGAAAAAAATTGCGGGAAAATTCGGAAAATGCTTCGATTGACCTGAAATTTTGGGAAATATTGGGAAAAAATTTCCTGTACACGCTCACAAAATTTTGGTCCAAAATATCGATTTTAAAAATTATCGATTTTTTTTCTGAAAATTTTTAAAATCTATATTTTGGTCCAAAATTTTTTGAGCGTGTACAGGAGCATTTTTCCCAATATTTCCCAAAATTTCAGGTCAATCGGAGCGTTCTCCGATTTTTCCCGCAATTGTTTTCCTTTTTCTTCCTTTTTTCCGGTTTTGTGAATAGGTCCATTACCAAAAAAAAATTCTAAAAAAAGTACGTATTTCTGTCATTTAAAAATAAATTTTCCAAATTTTTTTTGAAAATTAGAGGTTTTTGTCAATTCGGAGCATATACTGAATAAGTTTTTGCCCAAAAACCGGAACTTTTTTTCGCTTTTTTTTGTCTGCGGCGCATCATCAAAAAAAAAACAAAACAATTTTTTGTCTCATCCAAAAAAAAACCCGAAAAAACAAACAAAAAATCGTAAATTAATTTAATTTGCTCGTGAAAACATAATAGTTTTGGCTCTCGGACGTTTTGAAAAGTTTTTCTGCATTTTGTCGTCGCGGTGTTTGCACACAATCTTTTTTTTCAAAGTTTTTCATGGAATTTTCCTTTAAAAGCTTTTAAAAATGATTGTGTGCAAACACCACAACGAAAAAATGCAGAAAAACTTTCGAAACGTCCGAGATTCATAGTTTTGAGGGTCTCACCACGATATTCTAGAGGTACTGTACTCAAATTGAGAATTTGATTTTCCACGTTTTTTGGGGTTTAGATAAACTTTTACCGTATTTATTTACTCTATTAGAAGGGCATCACGGTGTCCAGGATTTGAAATGTGGGCGGAGCCTAATTTGCTGGCGCGTCAGCAAACTTCCATTTCGCACTTTCGGTGCTTGCGCATTTTTCGACTCTCGCATTTTTTAAAATTGATTTTATTATTTTTCTTTCAATAAAACCTGTTTTTCTTTGTAAAATGTATGTATTGTATCTTTTAATACCATTAAATTGCCCAAAAAACTCAAAACGATTATTCCGAAATGGTGGCTGAACCAAATTCGACGTTCTTAGACTTAAAAAAGTTCTAAAGACCTCAGCTACAATTCCGTTGGAGCACATTTGGAAAAAATGAAAAATTTATGCTTTTTTTCCCAAAAAATGCGTCAAAATTTGAATTTCGCGCAAAAAAAAAAACCAGTGGGGCGCGTTTGCTCGGCTCCGCCCACTTTTCAAATCCTGGACACCGTGTGTGTGCAAACACCACAACGACAAAATGCAGAAAAACTTTCGAAACGTCCGAGATTCATAGTTTTGAGGGTCTTGACACGATATTCTTGGGGGGTATTGTACTCAGTTTGGGATTTTCCACGTTTTTTGGGTCTCTATTAGAAGGGCATGTCTATCCAAAAGGCACAAAAAATGAAAACTGCCCTTCAATTAGAGGGTAGGCACTTTTCTCATCGAAAAATATTTTATTTGCCACCCTGAAAAAACTTCAAAAACCAAGGAACGTGTGGGACACGCCCCATTGCAAGTCCGCAGTGCCGCAAACTTGCAAAAGGGGGCGTGGCTTATTCCTCGGTTTTTTTTTCACAGAAAAATATCGATTTTTGGTTGGAATTATGAGGCGCCGAAAGCCGGAAAAATGGGCAGAGTCCATTGCAAGTGTGCCGCACACATTTTTTCGAAAGTACACAATTATTTTAATCTCCAAAGTATGCGGTACACTTGCAGTTGGCTCCGCCCATATTCCCCGTTTCCAAAAATCGATATTTTTCGTGTAAATTTTGGGTGACAAATGCCCAGAAAAACAAGCAAATAAATTATTTATTTCCCAGTGAAAAAAATTAGAAAAAAGGTGGAAAAATCAATTGCTGGAAAATCGTGGCGAGACCCGCTATTCAAATTCTTCCAGAAGCGGCGCTCGTCACTCAGATGTTCGTCGTCGGCTAAATCACAAGTGCAACTATCAAGACATTTGGCTGGTGCCCGGGCGAGCCGATGCAAGTTGTAGTAAGTTTAGTTTGGCATTAGAGCGAACTTGCATCATCAAAACATGAAAATCGAATCAAACATTTCAAAAAAAAAAAAGACGACCAATTAAAAAAAAAGGAGACCAAATTCAGCACGTCCTGGAGCCAAAAAGGTGCTCGACATCAATCCGAGCCAGGTGCACATCAAGCCAGACGTCGTTCGTTTTCCAGGATGCTTCACGCTCGAGATTAAAAATGTCAAGGTTAGCAAATAATTGTACTGTGTTGAATAAAACTGCAAAATATACAAAAAATTCAGCGGAGAATGCTCCGATCAGTCTGAAATTCTGAAAAAAAATGTCAAAAATACTCCCGGAAAATTTCAGACCAAAATATCGATTTTGAAAATTTTCAGAAAAAATCGATATTTCGGTCTGAAATTTTCTGTCCGACAGTATTTTTGACATTATTTTCCGAAATTTTCTCTGAATTTTTGCATTTTTTGCTGGTTTCCGTGAATCCGCCCAGTAGTGGGTCTCGCCACGATCTGTATCCAAAAGTGTGCCACGTTTTTTCTCGAATTTCCTCGGTTTTCAGTCGAAATAATTTCAGCCAGAAAAGGTGCAGAATTTATCGTGGATTTTGTTTATTTAATTTTGAAGAAATTTCGGTTTTTTTTTTCATAAAAATTTCGATTTTCACTTAAAAGTGAAAATCGAAATTTTTATGAAAAAAAAACCGACAAACTTTACAAAATCCACGATAAATTCTGCACCTTTGCTGGCTGAAATTAATTCGATTGAAAATCGAGGAAATTCGATCAAAAACGTGAAAAAAGCTATTCAAATTAATTACCGCATCTATTTACACTTCTGGGCGGATCGTGGCGAGACCCACCCGTCAGCAATTTCGTCATTTTTTTGATTAATTTAATACCTTTTTGGTGATTTTGCGATGGTTGGTCGGGTGCTCTTTCGGAATAGAAATTCGACAAGATAGAAATGCCACGATTTGGAAATTGCGTGAAAATAGAAACCCACGAAATAGAAATGTAATAAATCAGAAACGTAACAAAATGAAAACGCGTGAAAACAGAAACGTAGCAGAGCAGAAATATGTCGAATTGGAAGTAAATTGGCAATGGAGCGCGTTTGCGACATTTATATTTCAAAACGACTTTTTCGATATTTTTCACGGTTTTCTCGATATCTTCCACGTATTTTTAGATTTTTTTCACGTTTTTTTTTCGATTAAAAAAAAATTAATTTAAAAATACGTGGAAGAAATCGAGAAAAACGTTGAAAATATCGAAAAAGTCGTTTTGAAAAATAAATGTCGCAAACGCGCTCCATTGCCAATTTACTTCAAATTCGACACATTTCTGCTCTGCTACGTTTCTGTTTTCACGCGTTTTCATTTTGTTACTTTTCTGATTTATTAAATTTCTATTTCGTGGATTTCTATTTTCACGCATTTTCCATAACGTGACATTTCTATTTTGTCGAATTTCTATTCCGAAAGAGCCCCGTTGGTCGCTCTCTGCAATTTAGAAAATTTGTTTTAGATAAAACGGTATAAATATAATGAAAAACGGTCAATAAAATGGTAAAATTGCATTAAACTGAAAAAATAATAATAAATTGTTCAAAAACGGCAAAAAAAAAATTGAAAATGTGTTATTAAATTGATAAAAACTGGAAAAAACGTTGTACTCGGTATAAAACGCTGAAAACTCGCTCCAATCGAAGAAGAATTTCGCATGCATTTGGAGTGAGGTTTAGAGAAATCAGAGCAAAACATCGGCCACGCTCTCTCAGTTTTCTGCACTCTCTCGTCGCCAAAGTGGCCGCGTCCATCACTGTGCGAAGGGAGCGAGTTTGCAGCTCTCCGTACTGAGAATAATAAATGATCAGAAACAGGGAAAATTTTTCAAAAATTTGGAAAATAAATTGAAAAAAGAACTCTCGCAACGAATTCGTTGCGAGACCCGCTAGAACAAGAGCGATCAAATTTTGATCTGCACCTTTAAAAAATACGTTTTTATCGGAAATGTTTGATTCGCGTTTCATTGTGAGGTAATTTCTTCAGTTATCTTTCTTATATAGAAAATTTTAGATTAGTCTGTGTGTTTGTTTGTGTGTCTCACACACGAGTTTGCAGTCGACAAAACTCGATCTAGCGACCTATAGATTGACGTTCAAACGTGCTAACACAGGTAAACCGCAAATAGTTTAAAAAGAGTCTGAAAAGAGTTTTGGTGCGGAAAGAGTCCCAAAAGAGTCTAGGGTGAATTGTGAACCGCAAAAGTGTATCGAAAGAGTGGCATTCTGATAATTCAAACGAATTCTTTTCAGAATCTGTTGAAATTCTTTTGAAATTCTTTCTGCTTCAGAGAATTTGAGAAGATTATCAAAAGAATTGCGAAAAAGCATGCGCTACTTGCAAAAAGGGCGGAGCCTAAATTATCGAAATTTTTTTTGCCATTTCTTCTCATTTTTAAAATTTTTTTTGTCATTTTTCTCCTATTTTCAGCCTTTTTTTGATTAAATTTTTGCCGGTAGATGTTATTTCTGAGATTTATAAGCGGTGTGTAGAGAAATTTTCGAGGTTTAGGCGCTATTTTGTCGAGACATAAAGTTGCCGATTTGATCGATTTTGTAAGTCCGCTCGTCGAGACATGTCCGGTCGTTAGTGCGTCGGGCAGTATTACTATCGTCTTAACAAGTGCTAATTCTTTTTAAAAAATTAAAATTTTTCGATACATTTGAATAAAGTGCGACCGTATTTAACACATCTTGAGAGAGAGGGTGAAAGTAAAATACCATTGCTCACTCTTATTCATCACTCCCTTTTTCTCTCACTCTCTCATTTAATATAGACCGGTCGTATTTATTCAACGTTGAACAAAGTAGTGCCGAGACGCCAAGATTAATCGTGAGTTTTTCAATTTTTTTTGTGAAAAAAGATGAGCACTTGCTGAGACAAGAGTAATAAATAAATTAGATTTGTATCAGCTTTTTTCTTTTCTTCCGCCTCAATCTTTTTTGCTTATTCTCCATTTTATATAAATTTTTAGAGACCATCGGCGCAAACTTCGGACAATATTAATTACATGGACCGTATGGCGAACTCGTGAAGCAAGCCGGCCAACACGCAACAACGACCACATTTATTAAGGTTCGCATAGATTTTTAGGAAAATAATTCCAAAGCGGTTTTCAGAAAGGTGATCCTGCGATGGCGTGAGTGTCAAAAACGACGGACAATGACGTTCTCTGCTCACCGTTGGGAAATTGGATCCACGATCCTCTTGATATCTGTTGCGGAATCCAGACCCTTTTCAATCACGTTTCTATTTTGTCCATTAATTTTTATTCTTATTTATTTAATTGAGAGTTTCAATCGAATAAAAAATACATGGAGTTTTTTGCAAATGAACGATAACAGTAGCCCAGCGGAATTAGCAAATTATCTCAAAAGAGTTTGAAAAGAATGCGCAAAAAGTGTGGAAAGAGTTTCAACAGATTCTGTGAGACGCTTTCTGTGCACTTTTTAGAGTCTACGCCCGCACTCCTTTTAGAATCTGTTGAAACTCTACGCGGTTTACCTGTGAACCACTATACCGCAAGGGTCACGAGAACTTGAGAGAAATAGGGAAAACAGATGATTGCCATTTCTATTAAAAAAAAAAAACAAAAATCAGTAAAAAATAAATATTTGACGAAGGCGACTTTGTCGCCACAAGCTGCAGGCTTGTTTCGTATAAAAACATGTTTCCATTTATCGGAAAGTGTCACGTCATGGCGAATGCGTAATAACAGCAAAAATAGAATAAAAAACAACGAAAAAAATAACTCTCGAAACGAATTCGTTGCGAGACCCGCAAGAACAACAATTTTGGATCTGCGCATTTAAACAAAATTCGGTATTTTTTGGGATTTTCTATTGTCGGTCCGCCAAAATAGTTAAACGCGCTCCGCTGGACTCAACGCTATGCGATTTTCATTTTGGTCTCCAAATTATTTAATTTCACGTGTAAATTCAACGTGAAATAAAATAAATTGGAGAACAAAATGAAAATCGCATAGCGTTGAGTTCAGCGGAGCGCGTTTGACTATTTTGGCGGGCCGACAGTAGAAAAATACAGTTACGAGTGGCCAACTCGTGTAAAACTTAAACGCTAAAACTACTTATACTAAACGGCTTTATTGATAAAAAGTTACTTTACTATAAAAGGGGACAATGGAAAATGTGAAAGAGGCGCGGGGAAAACATAAAATAGGCGGCTGGCAAACAGGAAGGCGGAGGCGACGACAGTCGGCTCAAAACGAATGGAAATAAAACCCATTGAAATGAACAGATTCTCGCCTTTTATAGAGTGGAAAAGGGGCGGAGAAAAGAAATACAATAATTAGCGGAACGGCGTAGATCAGCTATAATAAAATAGATCACCATGGTCCGGCAGTCGACATGACGAGAGTGCAACGATCGGAGTGGAGACGCGAGACGACAGGCGGTGCGAGTGTGCGTGGACGTCGGTGGTGAACAAAGGGAGACGCAGGGTGAGAGACAGATCAGTGTGCGCAGGAGAGAAGCGTCGGACCGGGAAAGGGCTCGACGCTTACACCTCCCCCTTTTTCTTCCGGATCGACCCTGATCCTCTCAAAATGAAATGTAGTATCCGTTGACTGATGGGAAATTAGCCTTCTTCACTGCTTGTGGAGGTGGTGGTGGAGCTCTGCCGTCGATGGACTGATTGACTGTGGATCAAGTGACTGCTTTGCCGAGTTCCTTTGAGGTTGCCGAGATGGTGTGACCGAAGGTCTGGAAGTTTAACTCGTTGCCGTGTAATATGCTTGAATTGGGTGAAATAAATATTGGGGATAATTAGTGCCGTAGTTTTTTTTTATATTTTCTCTTTTTTTTTCTTTAAATTTAATTTGAATTTTTTTCTTTTTAAGACTTCTCCATGGAGAAAACAAATGGGGTGTTGGTAATAAATACAATAAAAAGGGTAATGATTGTTGGGGAAAACAATTAAAAACAAAGTTTGGACTGGTAAAAACGAAAAATAGTGATAGGAGGATGAAACAAATAGCAAAGTGGAGAAACGAAGCGGAGAGAAGTGAAAATAAAATCTCACTGAACTATTCCGTTCGGCGTCGTAGGAGCGGACGATGTTGACGTGCGGCTTGCTCAGAGAGTATGTTGTGGTGGCGTGAATGACCGAGACGAACAAAATCGTGGACCAATTACGTGCGTGAAGTAGCGAAAATGTCGGAAGTACTGAAGAGCATCGTATATCGAGAACTCTTGACTTCAGTGGGAGCGGATTTGCATCCTTCTTGGTGAAACGTCATGCTGTCTGCCTTCACAAGTTGTAGTCTTTGGATCCGAACGTTTCGCAGTGCAAATTTTTCGGGAATCAAAATAATCCTTGCCGATTAGATTTCGTTGACCATAAAGTTGATGTAATGAGCGAGGTTGGACCGTGGTGCTTCTGCAATGTGAAACGAAACAAAATACTTACTGCATGCATACGTGTAATTGATCAACCGATTTGACAACTGCCGTTCTCTTTCATGAGTGGATTGCTCTGCATGGACTGAGGTGGATTGTTCTTCGGCTATTCTTATGAGTATTTGTTTCCTGGGGCCAAATTTGACGTTTTCTGATTGATGAAGACGTCGGCTTTCTTGCGCTGCTCCTTTTGGTAGAATCGTGACGGAATGTTGATGGCGACAGAGCTGATTGCGTCAGGCAGCTTACTAGCTCCTTGTGAGACAGCGAATTCATAAAAACGAATCTGGACCAGCGTTCGGAAGTCTTCCTATGCGTGTGACTATGAGGACGTCGCCGGTCCTGAGCTTTGCCGGTTCTTGATGCTTGTTGAAAAGCGTTCGATTTCTTGTGCTGATCGTGAAGCGAGGAACATAAGGTCCGGGCAAACTGAGGTGGCGAACTCGAAATGCACCGGTGTGAAGAAGAATCGGCGTGCCACGTGCTTCTGGAATGTGAACAAAGCGAAAGACTTACCGAGTGTTTGCATATCGATGAACTGCCTCCGTGGCCAAATCTTTCCGATTTGCGACGTTTCATGCTCGGTGTTCCTTGTCGGTGGAAAATTTGGGATGAATGCTCGTCCAATGAAGACAGCTACGCTGAGCAAAATGTTGCTTGGCCGGATGACGTTGCTTTTATCTGAGCTTTATAGATTGGCGCGCCGCTGCAGTTTGGCGGTGTGGTTGGCACCGCAGGAATGTAATTTAATGAAGACCTCGGGATGGATTATAGGGGGCCTAACCAGCGGAAGACCGTGGGCCCGGAAGCTTCCCTCGAGATGTGATGCCACATCTCTCGGTTTTCTTCCGGCGACCTCCACTGGTGGCTTGTCCCAACCATACTTGATCTCGTATTCCGTGTACCGGACCAATTGGCTGTTTGCGTGGCATTCTCACGTTGAACGGTCTGAAGAAAAACAGTTGAGACATTTGAAAACCATAATTGCATGTCGAGCGGTGGCGAAAACGACCAGGCGGTCGAAAGAATCCACGTATCAAGCGAAAAAATTGGAGAAATCCGCAAAAATTACGCGTTCAACGAACAAATCGCAAAAAGGATGACGTAAACAAAAGACGATGAGCGGTGCGCACGACTGTTACCGTAGGAATTGAGTGGTCGTTGCGGGACCTGTGTGTTGTTTGAGTAGATGTTCCTTTAAACTTTCGCGTGTTTTTATTGATTTTCCGGCAATTTTCATCAGAAGTGGATGAATTTGGCGAAGACCAGTGAAGAATTTCGAGGAAATGATGTCTATTTTCCATCGTGTTGTCGAAATATCTCCGGGATCTCCCATGTGACTGTCAATGCGTGTGATTTTTTTTTTTGGTTTAAGCCTTAACAATTGGTTGTGCCGTTTTCCGTATTTTCGTGTGCCGATGGTGTTGGTTGTCGGCCTGCAGGTTTTTTTTGTCACGCGGTTACTGTGAACTGATGGTGTTGGTAAGCCGGATGACAGAGTTTCTTCGACGATTGGAGCGGCGAGAGCTTTACCAGAGTATTTTTGTGGTCGACCGATGCGAGATGGAACACTTATCGATCGCTTCTTGTTTGAAACTCTGGAAGCATGAATTTTTTTAGTGGTCGGATCCTTACCGCGGGTAGAACTCGAATTAACTTTAAATGTCGATTTTTTCGCAACCTTCCAAGAAAGAATTGCTTGGCCCGGCAGAAATTGTAAGAGAAGAGTCCGTCTTTGTTGAAAATTGGTGATGCCTTGACGGGGATAATTGTCCTGATTGCGCAACTGACGTGTTGACTTCCGCTTATTTTCTGCCAGGTCTTCATTGTCCGTGATGGCATTGACAATGGAATTGTCGTCGATGGTGTTCTGACGATCCGTAAACTTACCAAACTTACCTGATTTTTTTTCGTGCAAAATGCATTCTCCTATTCTTTCGTCATTTTATCCTTATATTTAATGGATCATTCTGCTACGATGGGTGACTTCGGTCCTTTCTTCTCAGCTTTTTCGATGATTTGTGTTGTGAAAAACTTCTTCTTTCGTCAAAATCCGGATTATTGATGGTTGCGTCGGACTTACCAGAATCAATGGGCTTACCTCCCTTGCTGCAATGGAATTTTGGAAAAAAAAAATGTCCCCTTGCGGAGAAGGTATGTGAGAAGTGGAGTGTCGGAGTTAGCGGCGAGTCGGCCGGGGCGACCTCCTGCCCTTGCTCGAACTGTGCAGGCACAATTCTCGCTAAGACGGTGGAGGCGGCTCCCGACTCCGTCGTGATCCGCAACTCATTGATTCGACGGTAAAGAGAAAATATGGAAGAGAGGAAGAGGAAAAAAAACAACAGAAGAGAAAACCTATTACTTACTTAACTTAACTTTAAAAAAAAAGAAAAAAAAATTTAACTAAACCTAAACAAACAAACCTGAAGCTGGCGTGGTGTCGCTACCCAGTGGAGCGGGGGGATAGTGGGGACGCTATCGATCCTCGGCGGTAGGTGGCCAGGAGGGGGAGTTCCCAAAACTGCGGGGCACTCCTGGCACTTTAAACCAGACTATGCTGAACTAAAACCGGACGATGCCGAAAAACACTAGGGCTATGCCTAATGGACCTATTCACAAAACCGGAAAAAAAGGAAGAAAACGGAAAACAATTGCGGGAAAAATCGGAGAATGCTCCGATTGGCCTGAAATTTTGGGAAATATTGGAAAAAATTCTCCTGTACACGCTCAAAAAATTTTGGACCAAAATATCGATTTTAAAAATTTTCAGAAAAAAAAATCGATAATTTTTAAAATCGATATTTTGGTCCAAAATTTTTTGAGCGTGTACAGGAGAATTTTTTCAAATATTTCCTGAAATTTCAGGTCAATCGGAGCATTCTCCGATTTTTCCCGCAATTGTTTTCCGTTTTCTTCCTTTTTTTCCGGTTTTGTGAATAGGTCCATAAAAAAAAATTCTTAACCTAAACCGGACGATGCCGAAAAACACTAGGGCTATGCCTAAAAAAAAAAATTCTTAACCTAAACCGGACTATGCCGCCAAACACTAGGGCTACGCCTAAAAAATTCTTAACCTAACCCGGACTGAGCCGCAAAACACTAGGGCTATGCCTAAAAAATAATACTTAACCTAAACCGGACTATGCCGCAAAACACAAGGGACTTGCCTTAAAAAAATCTTAACCTAACCAGGACTTTGCCTAAAATACCAGGACTATGCCTACAATTTAACCTTTGACTAACTTAACCTAGCAGGCGCGACCTGCGTAGGGGGGGAGGACAAGCACCTACCTAGGGGGGGACCGCGAACCGAGGACTTTACCTCCATCGCTTAAACCTAACTACCGCCACGAACCCACCGGCGACGTCTCCGGTGGACTCCTCAACTATTTGCCTAAATTGCCCATTCTTACCCCTAAAAACAAAAAAAAATGTATACGAACGAAACGAAACGGCGGGAAAAGAAACGAAAAAAAAACGAGACAATTAAAGAAGAGAAGGAAAGAGAGAGAGAGAGAGAGAGAGAAAAAAAAATAAAATGCCTAAAAAAATAAATTTACGCGCGTGCCATTAAACTACTGATAGAGGCGGCGGATCTTTAGGGCCAAAAAAAATTTGACCCACGACGCTGCTACCAGTTACGAGTGGCCAACTCGTGTAAAACTTAAACGCTAAAACTACTTATACTAAACGGCTTTATTGATAAAAAGTTACTTTACTATAAAAGGGGACAATGGAAAATGTGAAAGAGGCGCGGGGAAAACATAAAATAGGCGGCTGGCAAACAGGAAGGCGGAGGCGACGACAGTCGGCTCAAAACGAATGGAAATAAAACCCATTGAAATGAACAGATTCTCGCCTTTTATAGAGTGGAAAAGGGGCGGAGAAAAGAAATACAATAATTAGCGGAACGGCGTAGATCAGCTATAATAAAATAGATCACCATGGTCCGGCAGTCGACATGACGAGAGTGCAACGATCGGAGTGGAGACGCGAGACGACAGGCGGTGCGAGTGTGCGTGGACGTCGGTGGTGAACAAAGGGAGACGCAGGGTGAGAGACAGATCAGTGTGCGCAGGAGAGAAGCGTCGGACCGGGAAAGGGCTCGACGCTTACAATACAAAAACTCTCCAATTCTCCAGGTAAAAGACCTCCCAGAAGCCCTGGACAACAGTTTTTTCGCCAAAGCCGAATATCAGTGGTGGAATGTCAAGGATTTCTCGAATATGAAGTGCCAGAATGCGTCGAATAACGGGTGTGGTGGTTATGGAAATAATTGGTGAGTTCGCCAGTTTGATAGAGCGCAAAATAAATATTGTCGACCCGCCCAAATGGTCAAACGCGCTCCGCTGAACTCAACGCTATGCGATTTCCATTTTGGGGGGGGGGGGGGGATAATATTTTTTCGCATTCCAAGCAATTTCCAGCTACTTTTGCGACGTGTGCGAATCGCTGACCGATCTGGAGCATCGTGACGACGAGACGGCTCAAAATACGCTGGCCGGACAGTTGAAGGGAATAAATTGCCCACAGAAGCCGGGATTTTACACGTTTAGAAAGGTAATTGTGGTTTTTTTTTTGTTTTCAAACATGAAAAAAAGACAAAAAAATTAAATCAAATTAAAAAAATTAAGGAATTCTGCTTCAACGACTGGTCCGCGTTTGACGCGGACGGCGACTGTGAGATGGACTTTTTGCAAGGCGACCGTGGCGACTACAAGAGCGCGTTCGGCAGTTTGCAACAAGTCGGCTATGGTTCGGTTATCGCGAAAATCCGGCTGGCGTTCAACGCGACCGGCTCAATTTTGCGAAAACGAGAGCTCAAGGAGGAGCAGATTGAGGCCACTGTGGCGAAGTAAGCACAGAGATTCAGAGAAAAAGCGCGCTGAGAATATTTGAGCGAAAAAAAAAAATCGATTTTTGAACTTTTCAGAGAGCTGGAGGAACGCCGACGAACTTGGGACGTGAATAATGGACAATTTGACAAGTTTAGCCAGTGGTACATCGAGTATAGAAAGAATTTGTGGCACAAGTGCGTGGTTTTGGGGGTTTTAAGGCAGGCACGAAATGGTGAAAATGACGGTACCGTAGTGCGAGACCTCCAATTTTTCGGGGAATTTTACAAAAATCGGAAAAAAAATGTTTTTTTTTTTTGGAAAATTTACCGCTAAAAATGCACTAAAGTTTCGAAACGTCCCAGACCCAATTTTCCGAATATCAAAAAAAAAAGTAGTTTTTTACTGTTTTTCGTCAATTTTTTTTTCAAAAAAATTTTTTGAAGAGATCCAAAAGGAGTACACGAGGGTTTTAGAGTTCAAAATTGGCCAAACAGGAAATTTTTTGCGATTTTAAATAAAATTGGGTTATTCACGGAACCAGCAAAAAAAAAAATAGAAAAAAAGCGAAAAATTCAGCGAAAATTCGGAAAATGCTCCGATCGATCTGAAACTTTGGGAAATCATTTAAAAAATAGTCTGGGACATTTCCTGAAAATTTCAGACCGACATATTGATTTTGAAAAATATCGATTTTTATTTTTGAAAATTTTTAAAATCGATATTTTGGTCCAAAATTTTCTGAGCAAGCCCGGAAGCATTTTTGACAGTTTTTCCCAAAATTTCAGACAAATCGGAGCATTTTCCGAATTTTTGCTGGTTTTTCTATTTTTTGCATTTTTTTGCTGGTTCCGTGAATAGACGCATAAGAGATCCAAAAGGAGTACACGAGGTTTTAAATTTTTTTTTGTTGGAGTTCAAAATTCGCAAAACCGGATTTTTTCTTTGGCAATTTTAATGTGATAAGCATTATAAATATGCTCACGAAATTCAGTTACGACGCTCCGATATTCCGCAGGTCTCGCAGTGAAAAACTGCACGTTTTTGTGTGCAAACATCGCGACGACAAAATGCAGACAAATTTTCGAAACGTCCGAGAACCCATTTTTTATTTTCTCCCCAAAAAAGCTTATTTTTTGGTAAATAAATTTTTTTTAAATAAAAAAAACATGAAAAATGATGATTTTCGAGAAAAAATTGCTGAAAAAAAAATGAAAATTTGAAAAAAACTGAAAAAAACGTTTTTCATCGAATTTTCACTTTTTTCAGCAATTTTTTCTCGAAAACCATCATTTTTCATGTTTTTATTTAAAAAAAATTTAATTTTTAACAAAAAATATGAATTTTTGGGAAAAAATTGAAAAATGGTCGTTTCAAAAAAAATTTTCTGCATTTTGTCGTCGCGGTGTTTGCACACAATCATTAAAAAACACCGCGACGACAAAATGCGGAAGATTTTTCGAAACGCCACATTTTTGAAACGTACGAGAGCCGAAAAAATTGTGGTTTTCTAAGAAAAAGTATAATTTTTTTACGATAAACACCGTGCAGTTTTTCGCTGCAAGACCAGACCTGCGGAATATCGGAGTGTCGTAACGGAATTTTCACCCTGAACATAAACATTTGAAAATTAGCCACCCAATTGTATATTTTAAACCAATTTCTCCAAAAAAATTGGCATATTTTTTAAATTATAGGTCTCGAAGCGAAATCACTACGGTACCGGCATTTTAATGGACCTATTAATTTGAATTAAATGAATTTTTATGTAATTTTAATTCAATGCAAAACAACATATTAATTAATTAACCTGAATTCTCCTGAAACATTGAGTTTGAGCCAATCGTGTCGAGACCTTCTGACCAAATAAACGTATGCGCCTTTAAGGCGTGTACTCCGAGTGGACAAGAGTTATCAATTTTATGGGGTTATTCAGGGTCGGAAAAAATAGTTTTTTTCCTTATTCAAATGACGGAAAAAAAAGAAAAAAATACGTGGCCGCGAGAGTTTTTTTCCGTTGCTTTTCTAGGCCATCGCAAAAGTTTTTTAGGCCCTCCGCTGTGAGACCTGCGAAATATCGATTTACGGGCGAATAAATTTTGAAAATTTTTTTTTGGAGAATTGATCGCATTTTTTCAAAAATTATTCGCCCGTAAATCGATATTTCGCAGGTCTCACAGCGGAGGGCCTAAAAAACTTTTGCGATGGCCTAGAAAAGCAACGGAAAAAAACTCTCGCTGCCACGGATTTTTTTCCTTTTTTTTCCGTAATTTGAATAAGGAAAAAAACTATTTTTTCTGACCCTGAATAACCCCATAAAATTGATAACTCTTGTCCACTCGGAGTATACGCTTTAAAGGCGCATGCATTTATTTGGCCAGGAGGTCTCGACACGATTTGATTTGCGGAAAGGCTCAAACTCAATGGTTCAGGAAAATTCAGGTTAATTAATTAATGTTGTTTTGCATTGAATTAAAATGACATAAAAATCCAATTTAATTCAAATTAATAGGTCCATAAGTTTGAAGCAAAAATCAATAATTCCAGAGACGACTACCTGCCATGGCTGCTCTACGAGAACGAAATCTCCTGCCTAAAACTGACATTTGACGTGTGCGAGCGACCGCCAAGGCGTATAAACTACGGAGGACGCAATCGTTATACTTGTGAAAATTGATTGTTGTTGAATTTTTTGAAAATCGCAAACAAGTAATGCGCTTATTTACGCTTTTATGGGGTTATTCAGAGAAAAGACGGAAAATTTTCAAAAATAGTCCCGGCCATGCTCCGATTGACCTGAAATTTTGGGAAATATTGGAAAAAATGCTCCTGTACACGCTCAAAAAATTTTGGACCAAAATATCGATTTTAAAATTTTTCAGAAAAAATCGATATTTTGGTCCAAAATTTTTTGAGCGTGTAAATACAGGAGAATTTTTTTTTCCAATATTTCCCAAAATTTCAGGTCAATCGGAGCATTCTCCGATTTTTCGCGCAATTTTTTCCGTTTTTTTTTCCGAATTAAATATCTGATTTAAATTTTTCAGGAAAGAAAAATTATAAATCGATATTTTTCGCTTTTCCATGAATAACCCCCACTAGGAATTCAATTTTTTGTGTAAATACCCATCCCATTTTTTTTGTTGTTGATCTCACCACGTGGAATGAAAAAAAAAAAAATTTTAAAAATTTTACTCGCCAAGAACAAAAAAAATTACACGACATGACCCCCTCGCATTATCGCATTGGCTCTTTGCTCGGCAGCTCTTCGAGTAGCAAGCTTCTGCTCCTTTTCCGATTTCTCACGACGCCGCATATCTTGAAGACGTCGCAACGCGGTCGCGTTGCGGCTCTGCGCCGCGCGTAAATCGCTGTCGGTGAGTTGGCGACGGCATTTTTTCTGGACAAATTTAAAATTTTTGCAGGAAAAAACAAAGAAAAACTCACTTTACTGCGAGGTGTCACCGTTCCAGCCTTCCTGGTCAACTTTGGCGTCAAATTTTCCACGCCATCGAGCTCGGCGACCTTTCCGCGAACTTCCTCGTGCAATTCCGCTCTGATATCCTCGATAACCTCGCGTTTTTTCTGACTGACAACCTCTCGGATCGATTTTGCATGTGCGGCAGATTGTTGACGGACCTGGCGTAGTCGGGCGATTCGTCGACGCTCTTTTTCTTTTTTGATGAGCTTCGCTTTTTGCTCTTCGCGGATTTGTACCATGATCGAGTGAGTTAGTAGAAAAATGAGAAATAAAATGAAATGAAATGCAAGAAAAAAATAAGAATGAAAATTCGATTTACGCGCCGACTGGTGCACGTGAAATGCGTCAGTAAATGTTGCTGGCGTGTTTCTCTTTTTTTGGGATTTGCACATCAATAATTATGTATTTAATTAAGGTTTGCCAAATTATAATTAGTGTAGCAAAAAAACTGTTTACAACAAAAAAAAATCAGAGTTTTAGAGTTTATTTCCACTTTTTCTGAAAATCGCTAGGAGTTTTTTGTTAAAACGCTTCAAAAAAAAAAAATGAAACATTTAAAATAACCCATTTTGCAAATTTCTGCAATTATATATAGGAAAATGGCAAAAAAAAGAGAAGAAAATAGGGAAAAAAACCGAAACATTGAAAATTTTCTCATTTTCCAAAAAAAAAACCATATTTTCTTTGAAAATCACAACTTTTCTTTTAATAAATCACAAAAAGAAACGAATTTTAAGCTGCGCGTTCAAAAAACAACGAAAAAAAAATTTTATTCGGAAATAAATACGGTAAGCAATGACAAGCGTGTTTGGTTTGCAGACTTGACGGTGTTTGTGTACTTTTCGAAAAAGAGCAATTTTTATTCATTTTTGGGCCTAATTTTTCTTTTTTCATTTTTTTTTGAGAAATTTCTGATGATTCTGGAATATTCTGCTGCAATTTTTATTTTTTAGAATTTTTTTTTAACTTTCACGGGCTGTTCATCGAAAAATCCATTGAGATTTGAACAGCGGGGGCATTTTTCGCGGGAATTTTTTATTAGCGCACGGCGCTCCACTGGATTTTGCGCTTACTTAGTTACTTAGTTACTTAGTCGATCCGTTCTTCGATCACCTGATGTGGTCGCGGATCACAGCTTTCCAAGCCATTCGGTCCTTGGCGATTGTTGACCAGTGTGTTTTGAGATGATTGCCATCAAATAATGATATTTGTTCCTTTAGGGAGTCGCTCCATCTCATCCGTGGTCTTCCAACGGGTCGCTTCTCTCCTATGGGATACCATTCTTGCACAAGCCTCGTCCATCTGCCATCGTTTCTTCGCATTATGTGTCCGGCCCATCCAAGCTTCTTTTTCTTGATGACTAGTAGGGGATCTCGGACCTCCGATTGTGCTCGGATATCTTCCCTGTGCAGATTCCTCTGACGTTGTTCCGATAGTGAAATTCCGACTAGCCGTCTTTCTAATGCTGCGTGGGTCACTCTGACTCTTTCGGAAAGTGCCTGAGTAAAGGTCCAGACTTCAGAGCCATACGTGAGAGCCGGTAAAACGATGGAATCGAAGAGTTGAGCTCGGATTCGCGGGCAAGACAGGGCATCTGTGGTGTTCTTGATGTTGTTGAACGCAGCCCATGCTGCTCGGCGTCTTCGGTGAAGTTCCGGCTCCAGTTCGTTGTTATGGTTGAGTAGCCTACCGAGGTAGACGTACTCATTGACCTCTTCGATGCAGGTAGTAACGTTGTTAAGCGTTACGTTGACCGGGCTTTGGCTGGCAAATTTGTTTCTCATAACTTTGGTCTTGTTAGTATTCATTCGGAGTCCTACTTTTCCACACATCTCAACCAATTCTTGAATCATTAGGCTTGCCGCCTTGGGGTTGCTGGCGACCAGAACGATGTCGTCGGCGAATCTCAAGTGCGTGAGATTTTGGCCATTGATTCGTATTCCGGGCAAGAGATTGGCTTTGTCGTTCTCGTCGTCTTCGTCTCCTCTCAGGTGCTGCCATGACATCTTGTTGAAGACGCTCTCCAGACATGCTGAGAAGAGGTTCGGCGAGATGGGATCTCCCTGGCGAACTCCTCTTGTGATCGGAATTTCGATTTTCTTGTGGAATGGTGTGATGGTGGTTGTGCAGTTGGTGTAGCACTGTTGTAGTAGGGCAATATAGGCAGGCTGGACGCCTTGACTTTTCAGGCTTTCCCAGATTGCCTGTGGTTCAACACTGTCGAAGGCTTTGTGAAAGTCTATGAAGACAAGTGTGAGTGGTTGCTGGTACTCGCGTCCAACTTCGAGTATGCGCTGTATTGAGTGGATGTGGTCGATCGTAGAGAATGATCGGCGGAATCCTGCTTGCTCGACTGGTTGGGCCTCCTCGAGTGTGGTCCGTATTCTATTCAGCACGCATTTTGTGAATGCCTTGTAGAGTGCGGGGAGGAGGCAGATAGGCCTATAGTTCTCCAAATCTTCTTTGTCCCCTTTCTTGAAGATCAGGGTGGTGTTAGAAGTTTTCCATTTTTCCGGAACTTTCCCGCTCTGCAGGTACTTAGTGAATCTGTCCGTTAGGTGGAGTATGACGTTGTCGTGACAGCTTTTGAGGAAGTCGGCAGTGATTTTGTCATCTCCAGCTGCTTTTCCGTTCGGGAATGAGCGAAAGGCAGCGCGAACTTCTTCTGGAAGGAACGGTGGTGGAATTTCCATTCCGATGGGTGATGCAATCACGGGAGGTCCTCGGTTACTTCTGAAGAGTTTCGAGTAGAACTGTTGGATCTCCTTCTCCATCTCGGTCCGAGAAGTGATTCTTGTGCCGCTTGTTGAGGATTTGAGGCAAGGGATGAAGGTCTTGTATTCTTGTATGTCCCTTGCGACTTTCTTCATACTTTTCTTGTTCTGTGCGGCTTGCAGTAGGCGGTCTTTGGCGAATTCTTCATGGTCTTTCTTGACGGCTTCTCGACATTCGTTTGACAGTGACTTGAAGTTGGGGTCCGATCTGTCCATAAAACGTCGTTTGGTGAGAAGCTGCCGAGTAGTTCCCGAAAGTCTGTTGGTGGAGTGATTGGATGGCTGAGTGACTGCTTGATCTTGGAGTTCCTTGAGCATTGCGATGAGGTTGATGTAGTCCAGATCGATGTCAGCGCTCGGGGTGATTGTTGCAGTGGCGGTGATTGCGTGAGCAACAGCCGGGTCCAATACTCGTTTCGGGGGCTTTCTCCGTTTGACCTGCTCGAATCTTGCGATCTTGGTGTTGAAGTGCAGGTTTCCACGGAGCAGACGATGATCGCTTCCGGTTGTGATCGATGGGACGACCGAGACATCAGTGACAAACTTTCCATTGGCCAGGATGTGATCAATTTCATGTTTGTGTAACTTGTTGGGACTGATGTGGGTCCAGCGTCTATGTGATGGCTTTCCGAATTGTGAGTTCATGTGCCATAGGCGGTTCGATTCACAAAGGGTGGCGAGTAGTTCGCCGCTTTCGTTGCGCGGTTCCATTGAGTGTGGTCCAATGAACCGTTCCGTGTGTTGCCTAGGACCTATTCGAGCGTTGAAGTCACCCACAACTAGCTTGTATCTACTGCGACAAGCAGTGTAGGCTTCTTCTAAGCTCTCATAGAAATCAGCTAACTCTTCCGGATCAGAGTCGGCAACTGGAGCATACACTTGGAAGACGGTGCAGCTCAGTCGCCGGTCTACTTGGAAAGTCAAGTAGGCGATCCTGTGGTTGAGAAATTTGATTTCTTGGATCTTCGGCAGGAGGGTGCTATTGACGATAAAGCCGACCCCTCCTGACACGGAAGTGGTGTTCCGTTTTCCTAAGAAAACTCCGGTCCCGTCTCGATGCATCATGTGTGTTTCAGCTGCTCTCTTCGTTTCCGACAGTCCGATAATGTCGTACTTGATCGTTTTTGTCTCCTCTAGCAGCTCTGCAAGTCGGTCATCGGTGGCAACCGATCTGCAGTTGAACGTACACACTCTGTAGTCGATTCTTCTTGTTTTTGGCCGGGTGTTCTTGTTCCGTCCAGTGTGGCAGACGTTCGATACTCCGTGATTAGATCGCCTCTTCCGACATACTCTTGAATCTGCCGTAACAAGAGTAGAGGCCGGATGCGGAGGACTGAGGCAGTTGTTGGTGCTGTTCGTAGCGGGTATGCCTACTCTTCAACGGCCTGCTAAACCGAGGAATGTGCGCAGGGAGGAAGTATTCGACACTACATCCGACCTGAGCGAGGCAGTGTGTAATGATTAGCCACTTGAATCTTTGCCGGGGTGACGAAATCCGCCGGAGTTGAAGAAAAGATCCAGGTGTTGATCTTCTACGCCACGGAGAGGCTCATTACGTGTAGATCTCGGATCGATTTTGCATGTGCGGCAGATTGTTGACGGACCTGGCGTAGTCGAGCGATTCGTCGACGCTCTTTTTCTTTTTTGATGAGCTTCGCTTTTTGCTCTTCGCGGATTTGTACCATGATCGAGTGAGTTAGTAGAAAAATGAGAAATAAAATGAAATGAAATGCAAGAAAAAAATAAGAATGAAAATTCGATTTACGCGCCGACTGGTGCACGTGAAATGCGTCAGTAAATGTTGCTGGCGTGTTTCTCTTTTTTTGGGATTTGCACATCAATAATTATGTATTTAATTAAGGTTTGCCAAATTATAATTAGTGTAGCAAAAAAACTGTTTACAACAAAAAAAAATCAGAGTTTTAGAGTTTATTTCCACTTTTTCTGAAAATCGCTAGGAGTTTTTTGTTAAAACGCTTCAAAAAAAAAATGAAACATTTAAAATAACCCATTTTGCAAATTTCTGCAATTATATATAGGAAAATGGCAAAAAAAAGAGAAGAAAATAGGGAAAAAAACCGAAACATTGAAAATTTTCTCATTTTCCAAAAAAAAAACCATATTTTCTTTGAAAATCACAACTTTTCTTTTAATAAATCACAAAAAGAAACGAATTTTAAGCTGCGCGTTCAAAAAACAACGAAAAAAAAATTTTATTCGGAAATAAATACGGTAAGCAATGACAAGCCTGTTTGGTTTGCAGACTTGACGGTGTTTGTGTACTTTTCGAAAAAGAGCAATTTTTATTCATTTTTGGGCCTAATTTTTCTTTTTTCATTTTTTTTTGAGAAATTTCTGATGATTCTGGAATATTCTGCTGCAATTTTTATTTTTTAGAATTTTTTTTTAACTTTCACGGGCTGTTCATCGAAAAATCCATTGAGATTTGAACAGCGGGGGCATTTTTCGCGGGAATTTTTTATTAGCGCACGGCGCTCCACTGGATTTTGCGCGAAATTCAAATTTTATGACGTTTTTCATGTTTTTCGGGAAAAAGGCATAAATTCTTTATTTTTTTCCTGAATTTTCTCCGACTGAATTATGGACCTATTCAAGAGAGAAAAAAAAGAAGTTTTTTCCGATGCAGGAACGGCAAAAAAAGAAAAAAAAAGGAAGAGAAAAAAGGAAGGAAATTCATTTTCTCTCTTGAATAGGTTCATTAAAGGCGCATCGGTATATTTGAATGGGTCTCGCCACATATGACTACTTTATCATCGGCAGAAAATGAATTTTTCTCTTCCTTTTTTTTCTTTTTTTGCCGTTCCTGCATCAGAAAAAACTTCTTTTTTTTCTCTCTTGAATAGGTCCATTACAGCTGAGGTATTCAGAATTTTTTAAAGACTAAAAACGTCGAATTTGGTTTAGCCACCATTTCGGAATAATCGTTTTTAGCATTTCAAATCCTGGACACTTTTGGCGGTGGGTAAAACTTTTAGTGAGGGTTAATACACATTCTGGGTCTGAAAGTAAGAAACTAGAAAGTGTCGTTTTCCGGAAAACGAAATTGGAAAATTTTAGATTTTCTTGTGACGCACAATAAAATTTTCCAGTTTCATGAGTTTCGCCTCTGTGTCTCTGCGTCTCTCATATTCCATCATACAAAATTCAATATTTTTCTAACAGTTGTCCAGAGGCCGTGTGCAAGGTAATTTTCCGATTTTTGGTTGATGAAAGGAAAAGAGACAGAGAAACTGTTTCGGTGGAAACGATTTCCAGTTTCTTGCATACGGTCTCTGTCAGAAAATAAAAAATAACGATGAAATGTTCATATTTATCAGGAAAACACCCATAGATGGGCGATGGATGAGTGAAAATGGAAAGAAATGTGAAATGCACGTAGAAAAAACGAAGAATTCTGGTTCTGGTTTAATATCCTGGTGGCGTTCTTGGAATTGGACAGTGCTCGCAACCTCCTGGCTCTCCTGGTGGTCCTTGTGGTCCCTGTAAATCAGAATTTTAGAAAAAGTCAAAATTAAACTCCAATTCTTACCTCTGGTCCCTGTGGTCCCTGCTCTCCGACGGGTCCCGGTCTTCCAGCCTCTCCCTGCGCTCCCTGTGGTCCCTCCGAGTTGCCTCCATCGAGTCCAGCCTCTCCACGAGCTCCCGGTGGTCCACGAACTCCCTTGTGTCCAGCTGGTCCTGCTGGTCCGTTGATCTGGTTGACGCGTCCTGGTGCACCCTTTGGTCCGCTCACTCCCTGGCGACCTGGTTGTCCCATCATTCCTGGTGGTCCTTGCATGCCGTTGGATCCCGCCTTTCCGTCCGGTCCGTTCTCACCGTTTCCACCCTTTGGTCCCTGTGGTCCCTTGGAGCCAGCCATGCCCTGTGGTCCTGGTGGTCCTGGTGGGCAGATGATGCATGGCTCGTTGACAATAGCAGACTCCAAGAGGGATCCCTCCTTTCCGTCGGTTCCGTCGTTTCCACGAATTCCGTCCTGTCCGCTGTTTCCATCGTCTCCAGGTGGCCCTGGTGGTCCGGCTGGTCCCTGCTGGCAAGAGCAGCAGGTTGGTGCTGGCTCGGAGTTGGTCACCGGGGTGCCGTAGCCAGCGGCGGCTGGCGGGTTTGGCGACGAGTACTGACGCTTTTGACGGTGGTAGAGATGTGGCCCGTCAATGTCGTGGATTTGGGCCCACATGTCACGAGAGCGGGTCTGTAAAGAATAAGTGGTTAGACTAGCTAAGGATGGACATGTTTCGTACCTTGCAAAAGTCTGCCTCGATGATCAGATGGCTCTGGAAACCGGCGACGTACGAGTAGAGCATTGGGAGCACCACGATGGCGGAGATAACGGCGACGGTTGAGACGACGATGGCGAAGAACGCCACACGGCGGAGCTCCTTGTGCTCCGAGGTTTCCATCATTTTCGCCTAAAGTTCAGTATGTTCTTTATGCAAGATTTTCAAGGACATATGGACTGGATAAGGATAAGAACTAAGACAACGGAATGAGGCATTCGAATTGAAATACCCGATAAGACGGTTTATATGGGACAGACACTCGCACTCGTCTTCCTGGACGCGGTGTGGACTGAAAATCGGATACGAACTGCGTAAGACCCGACGCTCGTCTTTTATAGACGTCCCACGCACCGCTTAGCAGATACGGATGCGCGGGCGATAGAGTGTGCGCGTCGACGAGACGCGCACACCTTCTTGTTTCTACGGGCGCCGCGTCGAAGCGCAGCGACGAGTACTTTGGGAAAGTGGGCGGAGCGCCGGGGAGATAGGAATGAGGATTCGATAGCGGCCACGGGGGGGCTATTTGCAAGTCAAGGCAAGGATCGTGGTGGTGGGGGACTTGAGTTGTTTGGTGTTTATAGAAGAAGCTTACATTAGTTGGTCCGTCACTCTTTGTATGTTTGCGGCTACGTAGTTTTGCGAATTTCTGAACTTTTTTTCGGAAATGGAAGTTGGAAATCTTGTCGGCCCGCCAAAATGGTCAAACGCGCTCCGCTGAACTCATCGCTATTCAATTTTAATTTGAAACCAAAAATAAAATAGCTTAGCGTTGAATTCAGCGGAGCGCGTTTGACAAATTGGCGGGCCGACAATAATTTTTTTTGACAAATTTTTCAGAAACTGATTTCCGGTTCCGACAGTTCTGAGCAGGCAAGCAGTTCGGAATAATTTATATCGATGCTGACAAGTTGAACATTTATGTTCTGAATGGTTGCGAGAGGTGGAATGAAGCGGAACTTAACAAGTTTCTAGGTGAATAGAACGTACATAATGAGCTAAAGAAGAAATTGTGATTACAGACCAATACTCTCCTTCGACCAACAGCGGAATCATCAAATCGATGTATCTTCGATATTTGTGACTGTCCGGTGACTACTCTCATAGCTAAGCTTTCCGCGGCGGGCGCTTTTTGCCCGTCCGACCCGTTCGGGGAAAGGACCGTCCGATCCCCGGGGGAAAAGAAAAATGCCCGCGTGAAAATTAAAAAGAAAACGTTGAGAAAATGTTTGATCAACCGATTTCCAACTCGTCAAATAATGGGTGGAGTGTGCAAACACCGGCACCTCAAAATGCAGACCGGGCAGCGGACACCCGTTCTTCGGACGGGTATCGGACGTTTCGGACGGCCCGTCCATGGTGGAAAGCTTACAGCTGATATAGGACAATATTTGTAAGTCATCTATTTGCGATGTTCATCAAAAATTATTTGTTACAGGAACAGTATCAGCGGTAAAGTGCGCCATTCCCTTCATGATTGCATTTTCGAAAAATGGAAGCAATCACTCGTACTTTGCCGATGAGATAAACGTGTCGACTGAAAAGAATCCCGTCTACGATCACCGACGGATAAGATTCATTCCATTTAATTTTTACAAAAAGGTTGCAATAAAATACACGATTTTTAGTATACATAAATTTTAAATACACGATTTTTAGTATACATAAATTCGAGTTTTTGTCACGAACGCTATTCGGTAGAGCGCATATTTAAGGCTCTGGGACGTTTCGAAACCTGCCATTTCGAAACCAGGACGTTTCGAAACTTTTTTGCATTTTTGCTTATGGATTTTCGCGTTTTTTTTTTTTATCAGTTATTTTTATTTTTTGGGAATTTGAATCCACTAGTATGACGTAAAAATTCAAAAAAGTTTCGAAACGTCCCAGAGCCATATTTAATGGGGTCTACGCCGACTGCATTTGGCGCTATGCGCCAGAGAATATCTGTTATTTTTGATTGCTAGTTTTTGGCTAATAGCTGTCGTGTTTGGCGCATGTTCCAGTAGTAATTGGCACTTGCTCGGCTAACTCCCTTTTGCACGTGGATTGCAGGGAAGAACGCGTCGATCTCCATACACACTAACAGCAGTGGTTTTCTATCAATTTCGCGGTCTTAATTTGAGCTAATAGCCGTTCAATTAGGAGATTATGCTATAGGAACTCGGCATCTAATGGACCTATTCAGCGGAGGAAAAAAACCGATTTTCGCGGTTTTTTTCCCTATGCAGAATTGAGAAAAAAAGACAAAAAACTACAGTAGTCAGAGGTTTTTTTACGAGGAAAAAAACCCATCGCGGCGAGACCCTGCGGCGAGAAAACGCGATGCGCCTTTAATGTTATTGAGAAATTGTTCAATTTGCGTTGCGGAAAAATTTATTTTTGTATTTTTCACGTCAATATCTATTGTTTTCCGACATAATTTCTCATATTTTGTATTTTTCAGGTGAGAAAAACGATGAATAGAGCATTGCCCGAGTATTCTGAGAATCACGAAGAAAGCAAGACGAGAAAAAGGACATTTGCTGAAGGAAGCCGATCGACACTGGGTGGCTCTCAACAATCTTATTCGCCACATTCCCGTACGTTTCTTGTTTTTATTGACACAAATAATTTTTTCATTACCGATATTTTACAGGCCTCTTCACTGTCGATTCATCACCTCTTCGTCGTCATACACTGCCAGCGAAAAGTATCAAGATTGAACAAAATGAATTTGAAGATGAAGAAGAAGAAGAAATAGAAGATAACAATTATTTTGTGAACAAAGGAGGAAGGTCCAGAAAGTTTTTGAAAACGGACACGATCGACTTGGTAACTACTCCATATTATATAATACTTCATCAATCATATTTACAGTATCCTCCTCAAAATGTCGAATTTTTCATCGACTTGGTTTACAAAAATGCGGAATTATGGGACCCGGCTCACTACAATTTTCGCAACCAGCAACACAAAATTCGCCTATTTGATGAGATTGAGCAGACGTGTCATCAATTCATGCCCCGAGGTCGGGTGCACGGTGAGATACAGAAATTAATTGTTTTTTTGTCAAAAATAGTGGTTTCAGGGAGAGTGGCCCAGCAAAGATGGATGGAGCTCAAGAAGATGTATTTTGATCACCGTCGAAAAGTGAGGAACGCGCGCTCCGGTTCTGGGGCATCCCACGACGCGTTCATTTACGGCGAAAAACTTCGTTTTCTCGATTTGGATTTATCAAAAGAAAACGTCGAAAAGTGAGTTGCAAAGTTAATAATTTCTTTTTTTTAATTAAATATATTTGGAGGACAACGACAAAATGTTTCCTTTTCAGTGCATACGTCGTTGGAAACGAAAAGTTCGGCATTGCCGAGATACCCAAGCTCAAAGCTGACGCAATCGTGAAGAATGACTCTAACATAGGCAAGAATGGTGAGTATATTATTTGATTTATTTCAGTTTCGGTATGCGCCCATTGGGTTACGTGAAAAAAATACAGAAAAAAAGTATGAAATTAGAAGCACAGATATATTGATTTTGTGTTTTCAATTTAATTTTTCAGACCGTATATCAGATTTGGTTGCCGAATTCAATGAGTCGAGTACCCTGTTCAAAGATTTTCTAAGCACTGAGATGCGAAAAGGTGAAGTGGCTAAGAAACAGTATTGCGGCTCTGAAAGAATCTGTGCGGTTTTCAAGGAGCACGTGAAGAATTTGAGCCCAATAGGCATTATCGCTGAAGAAGCGAAAGTTATCAACTTTATTACTTCCCTTTCTTCCTCTTCCAATTATTCATCTCCCATCCAGCCATCCATTTCTTCCCCGAAAGATCCAAACTTGAACGCCTTATCTCTAGATTCTGATCTTTTTTCTTCTTTGATTTCTGATGATTTATAAAATAATATTTCACAACTTTCGATATGATGTGTTGTTAATTTCGAGTAAAAATGTTTTATTCTGTTGCTATTAACCTATTCAAAGATTTAGGATGTACTTCTTCAAAGCTGTTCTCTGGCATTCAGCGGACGAGTACGGATCCGGGAAAACGGCCTCGTTAGGGCTTGCTGTTAAAACCACGCGGCCCACTTGAATGTTGTGCACAACACACAAGGCGACGACGAGCGCACGCGAGTTTGCTGGGTCCAAATTCAGAGCTCGACGAAAAATGCGAAACTTGGAGGTGAAAACCCCGAAAAAATTTTCGATTTTTACGCGCGTCGCGCAAAGCTTTTCGTTGAATGCCATATTTTCTGGGGTTAGTTGCAGCTCCCGATACGGTTGCATAACATTTTTCGTGAGCGCAAATCCATTGTCCGAAAGGATGAATGGAGGCATTAGAACATTAGAATCGGGTAGTGTCCGGAATCCTCCGATATCCGCAATCTCTGACAAAATATCTCCAAGTGGTCCATCTCTGAACATTTGGGCATCGCTGTTAACACCATGCTTTGAAATTTGCAAATAAATCACACGCAAATCGGAGTCACACATAGCCAGAGAGTTGAACGAGAAATACGACTTGTAGTTCATGTTCAATGAACCTGAATGCGGTGGATGCTCTGTTTCCCAATGCTTGCCATCCAAAATAGCAAAACATCGCATCCTACTTTTGTCTCCATTTTCATTACACTTATTGTAAAAGTTTTCCTCGCAAGTCCGAATTTCAACTTTTGAAGTCGGCATTTTGATGTAATCACTGGCTACCGCGACTAAGTCGGAGGTTGTTTCCGAGATAATTCTGGAAATAGTGGCCTGAGACAGCCCGACTTCGATGCTTAATGCAGTTTGGCTTTTTCCTAAAATATGGAGGGTACGACAGAATAGAAATAGGCGAAATAGGAATGCTACAAAATGGAACTTTTTGGGCGATGGAGCGCGTTTGCATAATTTTTCAATTTCTCTGTTTTTCGCCGGTTATGAATTTTTTTTTCTGAAACTGCATTGATTTTATGTTTTTCTTAATTTTCGTTGTTGTTAAGTGCGTAAAAAATCTGAAAATTACTGAAAAACTCCAGAATAATCGGAAAATTCGAAGAATAATGCAAACGCGCTCCATCGCACCGAGTTCTATTTCGCTCATTTCTATTTTGTCACATTTCTATTTTGTAGCCGTTCTATTTCGTAGCATTTCTATTTCGCTCAGTTCTATTTTTTCCAGTTTTTTTTTGTAGCAATTCTATTTTGTAGCATTTCTATTTCGCCTATTTCTATTCTGTCGTACCCTCAAAATATGACACCACTTATGTATTATGTTTTCACGAACGAGGTGTGCAAACGACGCTCCGATGTTCCGCAAAGTTCGCTGCGAGACCGCAGTGATAAACTGCGGAACATCGGAGCGTCGTTTGCACACCTCGTTCGTGAACACATAATATTGTGGTTTTATTTTACACGGCGTGCTGGAGACTACGTTTTTATGATTATTTTTGGAACTGAAATTTCGGAGGTGATCTCTCTCAAGTCTCTGCGTCTCAATTTTTGCATGCACTTAGCTAAACTTGGCAGAATGCTACTGTGGAGTCGAGATAAATTCGACAAACCGCGATTGGCTTTAAGTAGGTTCTGACACGCCGTGTTTTAATAGAAAATTAATTTGTGCGAACCTGCTTTAGCATATTTCAAAAAAATGGCTAGTCGCATTTCATTGTTAACTCTCCCTTCTTTCTGACGACAATGTCCCAATATTTCGTTAAAGTGATCGGGGTCAACCCCGCAGAGGACCTGAATATGCGCTTTGAAATTAAGAACCTTCGAATTTCAACCTTAGTTTCACCACTTTCCACTAATTTTTCTACTTTGTAGCTGAAAAAATTGAAACTGGCCGACTTCATCCTGTTCACGATTCCGAGATTCTGTCTAGACAGCGTGCATAACAGTTGGAGAGTGGCTCTTTGGTTATTTAAGTAAACATAACACTGTAACAATGAAATTTATATGAAATTTTCACTGCTTCCAATTTTTCTCACCATAGTTGCTACTCTTCTTTTCCTTTCATAATTAGACATTGAATCATCACGCAGTGTCACCAAAGAATCCATTCAGCTCAACTATTCAGTTGCTTCATGAAAGAAGTAAATCACCCCAATTAATTGTTAAAAACACGTAAAATCGGATGCACTTCGACTTAGGGAAAAACATACGTTTCAACATGTCCATATTTCATTAATTACTCATGCTAAACGATAAGAAAAAAATTTTCTGTTGGAGGAATAAAAAGAACTCTGCATGAATTCAATTAAAAACTTGGAGACTATTAATAAAATTAATTATACACTCTTCAACTTCGAAACGCTTCGTCGCATCTAAATTTTCCACCAACTTGTTGAACACTATCGATATGCGTTCGCAAACACACTGTTCTGATGAGCTTGTTCTCGAAATTTCGTCTTTTATATAAGCTCTAATCGCTTGATGGACATCTTCTTGTTTCTTCCGCGGCATTTCTGGAAGAAAATTCCGATTTAATCAATAATTAGCTGGACCTATTCAATGAGCATGTCCGGGGAGTATTCTACACAAGTTCTTCAAAAATTTTAAAATAATCGGAGCGTTTTGCAAGTTTCCTCAACCCTTTTTTGTCATTTGCTCCCCTTTTCTACAGTACATTGAATAGGTCTACGAATACTGTAAATTCTCCAATAGAACGGCCCCCGAAAATAGACCGGCCTCCTTAAAATAGACCGGCTACTCTCATATAGGAATGAATTTAACACTTTTTTCAATAATTTGGTTAGATTTTTCTAATTGTTATTTATTGACCGGTTCCTAAGTTTGTTTTGTCATACATTTGTGTCGTTTTCATGGAAAATCCTCAAGATTTAATACAAATTTAAATACATTGAAAAGTAAACCGAACCCTATAGTATAACGGCCCTCCTAGGAGGGTAGTGAAAAATAGAACGGCTGGCCGTTCTATTAGAGAATTTACGGTATCCATCCCTGAGTTTTTCAGGCAGCACACTGCAGGACCTAATCCACGTAGCCGTGCCTCGCCACGAGAGTTCAATGACGCATGTAAAAACACGTCGTTACCTGTTAGTTATTTCGAAATCCTTCGAAATTTCAATTCCAACAATAATTATAAAAACTAAGTCTCCAGCACGCCGTGTGTCATGGCGCGACTCTGTCACATGGATTAGGGCATCATGTGGGCGGACGGTAAAACTCAGGAATATATATTTAAATATTTATATTATCGTTTCAATCTCCTTGTTGTTCACAGTAAGCGTTCACACGGTTACATTAGCTTTCCAAACTGAACGCAGTTCATAAAGCCGAGTTGAGTGTGGCCACACGTGGTTTTTTCATTGCTCAAAGGACCTGGGGTGTTCGCGGAATTTTCACGTGCAACCTTATTGCAACAGGCAAGAAAATTGAATTGATAATACTTAATATAGTAAATAGAACGGAAAACCATACCAAAACTCGACGTATTGGCGCTTGAAAGACGGCGATGTCTATTTTCCATAAAGTCCGAACTTTTCGTGCCAACAATCACGACGCTGAACGTATTGGATTAAGCGGCTTCAAAATGTAATACTCACTTCTCTACTTTTCTTTTTTCCATGGAATGTTTAACAAATTGCATGGCGTCCGCGTAAAGAAAATGACATTTGGGAGGCTTGCCAGAGGCTTCGGAACGCTTCAATTTGCCCATATAACTGTTGAACTTGGCCAAAAGTACTTGCCATAGCTTCTTTGCCACTCGACCTGAAAACTGGTTATCATAAGTTGACACGCAAAGGTTGATAAAATGGAAACATACCATTGTAATTTTCAGTTTTCAAAAATGTGCGACAATTTTTCTCAATTATTTGATAAACTTTTATGTGAACTTCTTTTCTATGATAATTGGCCTCAGACGCATCCCATATCAGTGGATACTGCTGGATATTTTCTATGAAGACTTTTAAATTATCAAATTTGAGCTGAAAATCACAAAAATTATTCAGTTTTGCACAAGAACAGTCTAAGAACGCTCACATATTCAAATCCGGTGCGTTTCATCTCGTATTGTGTATTTAAATCACTTGAAAAGCAGTGATCGCGAGAAGAATCGACAGTGAAGAGGCCTGTAAAATATCGGTAATGAAAAAATTATTTGTGTCAATAAAAACAAGAAACGTACGGGAATGTGGCGAATAAGATTGTTGAGAGCCACCCAGTGTCGATCGGCTTCCTTCAGCAAATGTCCTTTTTCTCGTCTTGCTTTCTTCGTGATTCTCAGAATACTCGGGCAATGCTCTATTCATCGTTTTTCTCACCTGAAAAATACAAAATATGAGAAATTATGTCGGAAAACAATAGATATTGACGTGAAAAATACAAAAATAAATTTTTCCGCAACGCAAATTGAACAATTTCTCAATAACATTAAAGGCGCATCGCGTTTTCTCGCCGCAGGGTCTCGCCGCGATGGGTTTTTTTCCTCGTAAAAAAACCTCTGACTACTGTAGTTTTTTGTCTTTTTTTCTCAATTCTGCATAGGGAAAAAAACCGCGAAAATCGGTTTTTTTCCTCCGCTGAATAGGTCCATAAACGACAAATTTTCGTTTGCGCTGCCAAAATCCCGCAAAACTAGCGACGCATTCTGCTGGTCTCGAGCCGGCGAGACGCCAACTATGCGCCATTGGCTATCTGGCATTTCTGATCGTTAGTGCTTGGCTAATAGCCGACTAACGCGATCGGTATGCGACATTTGTTTTCTTGTGATCTGGTTACAGCCAAAAATCAGCGAAACAATCGTCGCATACTGCCAATTTCGCCCTGATTAAAGGCCAACTGTGCACCATTAGCTATCTAGCATTTTCGATGGCTAATAGCCATTTAGCTGCTTAGTTTCACTAAAAACTACAATTTATTCATTGTTTCTTCATTAACAAATGATATTGCCGTTCTTTACATACAAAAATTGGGTGAAAAACAGCGAATAATTATGCTGACTATTTCAAATTTCATGCGGTCAAAATACAGAAATTGTTTAAAAAAAATAAGATACCGAGGATATAAAAAACCAGGAAAAATTGGGGGGAAAAGCGTGTTTTTTTGTTTGTTTGCAAAGAAGAAAAGGCACAATTTTACGGGGAATTTTCTTATTTTTGTTGTCTAAAGCGAGATAAGCGAGATGGTGGATTTTTTTTTCGTGAGAATGGGATGGTTGGTGGGGAAAAAATGGGTAACTTATGGGGTGTGGGGGTGGAATCATCTGAGATGTGGGGGCAAGGTGATTAGGGTTCAAATTGTAATAAAAATAGAAAAAAAAAGTGTGTTCAAGAAGATTTGATCTGGCTGATGATAAGGTCAAGTTTTTCCGAGGAGGACATGGTATTGTTGTTGCTCTCCAGCGCGTTCAGCGTATTTTGCGCTGACGCAGAATTTTGAAGATTTTGTAGGAGCACCGAATTTTGTTCGGCGGATAGGCGAGGTGATGACGTGGTAGGAGGGGATTCTAAAATAATGTCGAAAATTGCAAAAAATTTTGAATTTTGAAGAAAAAAAACCTATTTTTTTTTTAATTTTTATTTTTCGAGCATTCCAATTTTCAGCATAAACAGATTCTTCTAAAATAAATAAAATCAAAAAAATTCCAATGTTTCAGCAAAAACTTTCCAGAAATGTTTACGGTAAGCAGTGCGTAGGCGTGTGCGTTTGCAGACATCGCGGTGTTTGCGGACATTTCGAAAATAGCAATTTTTTCATTTTTGGGCCTTCTTTTTCATTGTTTTTTTGAAAAATTTCTGATGATTCTTGAATATTCTATCGCGTTTTTTAAAATTTTATTTTTTTTGTTAATATTTAACGAATAAATATTAATTTAATTGTTCGATTATTGATTTTTTGCGGTTGCGTCGCGTGATAATGCTGTATTTCTCTGCGTATTGTCGTTTACATGCGTTCTGCCTCAAAATTCATTTCAATAAATGGTAATTTGCATAAAATCGCGCTCTGCCAACATTTTTTCTATGTGTTCAACGGAGCGCACTTTCGCGAGAGCAGTCGCCAGCCCCCATGTCCAAAATTTTGCTGATAATTTCATGTCCGGGTGGTATTTAACAGTTTCAAGCCAACTGGAGCATTATTGATTATTTTGGAAGAATCTAACCGAATCTGTTCTTTTTTTTGTTGGTAAAAATGTCGAAAAATGCCCAAAAATATGGGAAATTCTTCCGAAAATGACATTTTCGGTCTGAAATATCGATTTTTAAGATGTTCTTGCCTGAAAATTGGGCATTTCAGCAGCTAGATATTTTCCGAATATTGTTGAGCGCGTAATTTTTGGGCCTATTTAAAAAAATTATGAATTTCCGACGAATCAGCGCATTTTCACCTTATTTTTTTTTTAATTATTCGGCATTTTAATGAACAAAATTATTTATTTTTGTTTTATAATTTGAATGATGAAAATAAATTCGGAAATTTCTAAATTATTTTCCGTCCAAAATATTGATTTTTCAAGAATTTTTTGTTGAAAATAGGGCATTTCGGCGCTTTTTGAAATTTTTCTGGGCATTTCATGTACTGGAACTTTTTTTTCCAGTAATTTTTTCGTTTTTTTCACCAAAAAAAACATACCAATAACTTCATCCACCTTCCCTGCAGGCATCACAAACTGCGGGGCGATTTTCTCCGCCAACTTCTCGCCAACTCCAATCACTTGAAGAATCTGACTCAACTTCACAGCGCCATCCGCAAAATTCCGGCCGTGCGTCAAACTGCTCACAATCGCGCCAATTTGGGTGGTCAACGCGTTAATGACGATCTGATGTTGATTTGAACAAAATGCTTGTGTCCAAAAAGTGGGCGGGTCATTGACCATCAAGTCTTGAATCTTCTGTTGTTTGATTTTTCGTTGCATTTCCGCGTCTTCTTGGCGTTTTTGAAGGTCGGCGGAGAGCTGGGCGCTTAGGTAGGCCATCACGTCCGCGTTTTTTAAAAGTTCGGCTGGAAGAAGTGGGGAATTTATCAGAAAAGAAGGAATAACTTACTCCATGGATTCGCCGGTGTCGGCTGTGGCTGGTTTTGTTGCTGCTGCTGCTGCTGCTGATGCAGCTGCTTAACCTTTGCTTTCTTCGTCAACACCTTTTCTTTCTTCTCGCTCGGCTCCAATCGCGTAATATAATTTCGCGAGTGACACTTGTACGAGCAATTCGTCTCATGGTTATAGAAATCAAGCTGTTTGAACTCCATCAACGTTCTCAGCATTCTGCCTTGATGCTTGATCGCTCCCTTCCAATCTTTTTGGCGGATTTTGTCGGCTTTAATCGTAAATTCTACTGGGGTCATCAGCTCGCCCGGATTGTCGTGGCTTGAGATGCATTTTTCTCGGATTCCCGGGCAGATAAAGTGCTCCATGTGCAGGATGCCGGATAGCGCGCCACAGGTGATCTGTAAGGTTGGAAAGTGCTAATTTAGGGCGTGTCTCGCTTCTTTCTTACCTCCACCAGTTTTGGCATCGACTGGTTAGCATCGGTTGGTGAAAGGGGTGGTGGTGTGGACGAGGTTGGCGAGGAGAGCGAGTGCAGCTCGTCTTCAGAATCTTCTAGTTTTGGTTTTTTCCACGGTTCATCTTCTTCGGGTGTCGCCGATTTGCCGAGTTTGTCGCCGAGCATGTCGGCCAGGTCGCGTTTCATCTGGAACGTGGAACGTTTGTATTGTTTTCGGGGCAGATATTTGTTTCGCGCTCCATCGTGGCTCTGTCTAACTGTCTAGCATATAGGAGCTAGTAGTCAGCAAACGCGCCCGGTCGCACAACTATTACTAAATTATTCCAACGCGAGGTTTCGGCCCGAATAGTAGTTTAAGTATTCCCGCGATTCTGAATAGGGTTGAAAACGGTTTTTTCCTCTTTATTACTCTAGTCTCAACAGCGGTAAAACCAGAAAAAAAAAGCAAAAAATAGAAAAAACCAGCGAAAAATTCAACGAAAATGCGGAGAATGTTCCGATTGATCTGAAACTTTGGGAAATCATTTAAAAATACTTCCGGTCGTTCCCTGTAAGCTTCAGACCAAAATATCGATTTTGAAATTTTTCAGAAATAAAAATCGATATTTTTTAAAATCAATATTTCGGTCTGACATTTTCAGGGAATGTCCGAGAGTATTTTTAAATGATCTCCCAAAGTTTCAGACCAATCGGAGAGTTCTCCGAATTTTCGCAGAATTTTTTGCTGGTTTTGTTCTATTTTTTGCTGGTTCCGAGAATAACCCCATTAAAATTTAAACAAGTTAAAAAAAAACGAAAAATAAGATAAAAGAAATACAACATTAGGACTTGTTTACATTTTTAAATGGGTTACGGTCGCACTCATTTCAACTGTGTCGAAAAGCGCTTCGAGACCTTTCGTCGGAAAATTGGCTATTTTCAAAGTTTATGAGGTCCTTTAATTTCCCCGTGCGACCGGGCGCGTTTGCTTTTTTTTCTTCCGTGTTTTGTTCATTTCGAAATCCTATATTTGGGAGCGTCACAAGAAGAAAAATAACAAATCAAGGCGAAAATGTAAACATTTTGACGAAAATTTTCAAATTAAACAAAGAGAAGAACACAATTTATCGATTTTTCGAGAATTGGAGCCTAATTTTGAAGTTCGCGCGGCTTTCAAGGATTCAAATTTTTTAGTAAATGAGGAATGAGGCGCAGATAAAAAGATAAGAAAAAAAATAGTGGTCGCCAAAAATAGAGGGTGGTAGCAAAAGAGCGTGTTACGTAATTACGTTTCGCCCAATTTTGCGGGCATTTCTGATTTTTTTTTGCAGACAAAAGAGAAGCAGGCGCACAGAGCGAAATGTGAATTTATACGCTAAAAAGTCAGCAAAAGTGCCTAGGACCCTGACGCGACGCGAACGTGTTTCGCGTGACGTGTTTTTCGCTCTCTTCGCCGTCTGCGTCTCTCCATCCGTCACGCTCTTTCGCCACCCTCCCAGCTGCGGTTTGTCGGTTGGTTGACACGAGTTTGTGTGTGTGTGTGTGTGTATATGTGTGTGCGTGCGTGAGGGTGTCAGCGGGTATCGGGGTCGGACAGAGGACGACGCTGCGCCCTTAGCAAGAGGAACACGTACTCGGACTTGTACTCGTACTCGCACTCACGCGGAGACATAGACACTTTAAGAACGAGGAAGCTCAACGGCTCATTAAAAGTCTGCAAACACCGGTGGCACTTATTTAGTTACTTGCTTAATTAGTCAGTAAGTAGCTAGGTGTTTGCAGCCTTTTTTAAACATCAAAAATGGTTTTAAAAAAGGCGAAAAATAGTCAATACGAGGGTAGAGGTATACGGCGCAAGCCGCCCGACCGACCAAAACGAAATGCGAGGTCACGCACGTCGTGCACGCGCGCGCGCGCGCTCGCTCGCGTGTGAATCACAATATGACACGTCTGTTTGGCCGCCGCTGCTGCTACCACGCACGCACTATGCGTTTTATGCAATAAAAACGCCGCCTACTTCAGCTCGGGTCGAAATAATATCTTTTGGAGCGTTGAAAATATTATTGACACGTGAATATGGCAAGCGAAACACGCTGGGAACTTGAATCAAGTGCATCAAGCGCGGGGGCTATTGTGTTTAAATCGAATTGCGAATTTTTCTTCACGCAAATTGCATATTCGCGTGAAGGGATTCATGTTTTCATGCATTATAATGGATTCGTGGCGGAGCGACAATTTTTTTCACGTTTTTATTCGAAAAAATGAAGAAATGATTGAAGAAATAAAGAGATTTTTCGTCTCACAGTTTCACGTGAAATGTCACTCCGTCACGAATCTAATATATCGATTCAATCTTGCTAATTTTTCAATCGAACGCAATGAAAAAAGCTCAGCGGTTGTGGCCACACGTGGCTTTTTCATTCCTCAAATAAAATGTGTTTTTTGCGGAATTTTCACGTAAGAAAATGGAAAACAAAAGCGAAATTTTCAAAAAAAAAATATATATATTTTTTTTTGCCTTTGGAATACGGTGCGCAGTGCGCGTGAGCGTGTTTGCAGACTTTGTGGTGTTTGCGTATTTTTCGATAATTATTAAACTTTTTCATTGTTTTCATTGCTTTTTTTTTTGAGAAATTTCTGATGATTCTGGAATATTCTGGCCCATTTTTGGTTTTTTTCTGTTGTTTAAACTTTTTTTGTATTAAAAATAAATATTTATCACCAATTATTGATTTTTTACTAGGTCTCGTTATTTATACAAGCCGAATCGCTCACTTCGGTGGAGCGCACTTGCATAGCAGCTCGCTGCGGGCCGCCGATCATATGAGCGGCCACCGGGGGTTTCTGAAAGTGTGCACTGGTGTGCACTTCCGTCCGACGATCTCGAGGTCGGTGGTTCGAATCCTTCCTCGGTTTTTTCTTTTTTTTTTCTTGATGACCCTTACCAGACTTTTTTCTCTTGTTTTGACCCACATGAGACATATCAGAATATACTCGGTATAAAACGGTGATAACTCGCTCCAATCGAACAAAGAATTTCGCATGCATTTGGAGTGAGGTTCAGAGAAATCAGAGCAAAACATCGGCCACGGCTCTCTTGATTTTCTGCACTCTCTCGTCGCAAACGCGGCCGCGTCCATCACTGTGCGAAGGGAGCGCGTTTGCAGCGCTCCGTACTCAGAATAATAGAAATTGGCTACAAATACCATTAGGAAAGCAAATATTTCGAAGTTATGTGTGTTGGTGGAAGACATGAAAAAAAATTTTTTTCGAACCACTTCAAATTATTTTTATATGTGAAAAATTATTTTTCACAATTTCTGGTGTATTTAATACGTTTTGAGTACTATTTTAAACTCAAAAACACTAATAAATGAGTGAGATAGTGAAACACCTGTTCGAAAGAAGTATCTCAAAAAATTTTGGACTGTATCATTTTTTCAGGTAGAAAAATAAGAGAGAAACATTTAAAATTGAAAGAAATAAGTGTGCAAATGGAGAGAAAAGAAATAGCATTAGAAACAGAGAGACCCAGAGTCAGCAAGTGCGCTCCAGCACAAGTGAGCGATTCGGCTTGTGCAATTAACGCAGCGTTTTTTTACTGAATTTTTTTCAATTTTTGTAGGCTATTATCGACGAATGCGCACAAGTTTTTCGGGAAAATCCTTAATATCAAAGCATGTAGAAGAAAAATGCGGAGATCACGTAAATGAAGCCACACCACACCCCATCATCAGCTTTTTCCGTTCAATTATGCCGCGTCCAAAGTCAAAAAAATTCCTGAAATCACGTTTTTTCTGCAGTCCAAAGTTGCAAAAAAAAAACACAGAAATAACAGGTGTTTACCACTGAATTTTTCGGCGTGAAAGTTGTAAATAAAGAAACACGCGAAAATTCAGTGGTAATCACCTGTTATTTCTGTGATTTTTTTTGCAACTTTGGACTGCAGAAAAAACGTGATTTCAGGAATTTTTTTGACTTTGGACGCGGCATTAGAAAGCCGAGTGGGTGTGGTGTGGCCATGAATTTTCCGCGTGAACTTTTATGTGTCCGGCGAGAAAATTGAAGGAGTGACATTTACTCTAACGTAAATCGCCGACACTAATTGGGAGCCGCTGCAAGTGCGCCCTATTGCACACCTCAAATGCGCGCGAAATTCAAATTTTGAATATTATCGGCTTTGCAGATGTGAAGTCAATGCACAGAACGAAATGTGTACCGAAGGAAAAAGAAAGATTTTCGACAAAATTTGCGATAAATTTATCCAGAAATCTGTCAACAAACCTTTTTTAGCCAAAATGCTTTGTATATGAGTCTTTTACATAAAATATGACAACCGGGACATTAAAAATTAAGTTCCATAACTTGTTTTGTCGTTTTATTTTGAAAATTCATCGGTCAATTTTTCGCAAAAAATATGTAATAACTTGCCGACATATTTTAGCTGGGTGAAAGCATGCATTGCGGATCGGAGGCCACTGATTTTTCGATTTTCCGAGACCGGATAACAGACAACAGATTCAAAGCATGCTTCCACCCAGCTCCCTCCGGTCGCCCATCTGATGGTGTCACATATGCTTCCGGCGCGTTGCCACTGAACCTTCCGGTTATGAATAAATACTGGGAAACGCAAATTCGAAGCGAAAAAAAGGCAACAAAACAAACGAAAAGAAAAAAATCAGCGATTCTCAACCCGCATAACGCCAAAAAAATTAATTAATTCATAAAATTCACATAAATAAAAAATAATAAAGTTTCCTGCGGTTTTTCTATTTTTTTTTTCGACTCTGATTCTCATTTTCATAGCCGAAATTTTTTTAAATTTGAATATCGCGCGCATTTGAGGTGTGCAATAGGGCGCACTTGCAGCGGCTCCCAATTCGTGTCGGCGATTTACGTTAGAGTGTGACATTTCACGTGAAATTGGGAGACGAAAAATCTTTCGAGTGTCATTCCCCTTCCATTTATATAATGGATTCGTGGCGGAGTGACACTCGAATTCACGTTTTTATTCGAAAAATGGAGAGATTTTTGTCTCACAGTTTCACGTGAAATGCCACTCTGTCACGAATCCATTAAAGTATTTAAATACGGAGCTCCTGCGTGTCTCGCAGCGAGTACTTCGAAACAGTGAAAAACTGCGGAATATCGGAAAATGAAAATAGAAATTTGAAGAAAAACTAATCGACATATCGCAAATAAAATAAAGATGAGCAATAGGCACGCGTTTTTTGCAAAGTCCGCGCATTTTTGTGTTTTTTATATTCATTTTTGTTTAATATTTTGCAATTAACTCATGATTTTAGTTGTTTACTAGATTGTACGAGTCGGAACGTGCTAAATTTGTCGAGTCGACCATCTTCCAGTAAGCAATTTCCATTATTTCAAAGTCAGGACAGGTTGTGCACCCGTTTTATGTATATTTGTTCTTTTAAAATGCACCTATTATTGATTTTTTAGGACTAAAATGAAGTAATTGCACATTCTGCCATGCCATGACAAAAATTCTCGATTTTTGAATTAGAAATAGTTCATCTATCGCGATATTTCTGTTTTCCCTCCAAGCAACGCCGCACAATTCACGTCATCGGTGAAGCGCGTTGGGAATTTCTGTGCACCCACCGAGGATAACTACGAAAAGTACAATTTCCGCTTCAAATTCCAGAAAAAAAGACAAAAATTATTTATTACAAACAAAATAAGCCAAAAAATACATAACATTTACACAATTATTAAATTTTACTCGCTCTTCTTCCGAGCCCTTCGGCTGCCCGACTTGCCGATCTCGCTGCCCGAAGAGGAGGAGCGTCGAAGTTCCATCCGACGCGCTGTCCGTGAGCCTTTTGACTTTTTTCTAGTCATTGGTGAGTCTGAGAATTATATTGACATTGAAAATGCATAGAACAATTCGCTCCCACCTGTATCGGTATTTGATTTCCGTTTCGCCTCCTCTTCTTCTTTGATCACTGGCAGACTGTCGTTGAACCATGTGTTGGGCTACAAAGTTTCGAATTTCTCAAAATTTTGATAAAGTTTATCAATTTTTAATACCAAATGTGGAAGATCAATGTGATCGGTCACTGGTGTTGGATTGGGAAGATCTCGTTCCTTCATACCGTCCGTGTTGTACTTTACGCCATGCGCTCCTGCTAGGTTTTGGTTCTCAAATTTTGTAATTAAGTGGGCAGGTGATTATGGGAATATGTACCTTTAGCATTTCTTCTAGCTGAGTTTGTGGAAGAGAACTCCACAACCTGCCAGTCTTGGGAGTTCCTCCCGGTCCCTGAGTGCTGCTGAACTCGTTATCTGCATCTTCATCGATACTGTGCTTTCTGTGTTTGGAAAATTAGATTGGATTAGACAATTTTAGATGTAGTAAGAAATTATAGACTTACTTCCCGCCAAACCCATTCTCGAAATCTTGCACCGATGAATGCCGTTTTCCTCGATATTTATCCCCAATCCGACTTCCGGCTCTCATCCTTCGGAACATTTCGCTCAACTTTCTTCCCCCATTCGCAAAGCTATTGGAAAACGCTAGTGATTCTCCAGAAGCATAATTGCTCGTATCACCCGGATGCTTCAATCCAACAACTGGCACCACGTCAGTCTCCTCCATATCACCATCCCAGTGTGACATTCTTCTGAGCGTGCGACGCCGTGGACGCACCATAAACGGCTCTTCATCTGTCGGCATATCTGCGCACGATCCTATTTGAGGGTTTAAGGGCCGTATGGCACTTTCAGCGGTATAAAGAGGCTCCGGGTTCACGTCCTCCCAGAATTGATCCTTCTCCAGGTCGGGGTATTTGTTGTAAGCAGCGTCTACGACCATTAGACCGACCTAAAACACCATTAATGTGTGTCCAAAGGTTTAAACAACCCACCTGCAAGTTCCTATCCAAAATCCAATTGCACTCAAAGTCATCGTCATCCTCGCCCAGCGGGTTCAGAAGCACTTCGGCCACTTTCATCCAACCGATGAAGAAAATAAATTGAAGAACCGACATGATTGGCACGTACAAGTCAATTGTATGTTTGTAATTGGGTACGCGAACCTTGTCCGGGCTCAGGTATTGTCTTCCGAGTAGAGCCACCAGGAAATAGGACCTGACAGCTAGGTGGACTACTTGGGTGTAGACGAGGGGGACTGGCACCCAGTCGAAGAGGGTTAGTGAGAGAATGTTGACACGGAATTGGCGCATTTTCTGAAATGAGAGGGTGGGTTTGAGCTGAGCTGCGGTCAAGAGTTGCGCCAAGGAGTTTGTGGGGTAGAATTAGGTGCTGGTCGGTTTTTTAGAAAAAAAGGTGTTGGGAGCCTCGGGTGAGAACAGAGTTCATGAGTTTGTGAGTCTCCACTAGATTCTGGTTGGTTTATAGTAGAAAATGTCATTTGCGCGTGATCTGAGCCTCTGTTGAGAGTTGCGCCAAGGCTTTTTTCGGACTGTACTGGGCTCTGGTCGGTTTCTAGCAAGAAAGAGCGCTTGCGCGTACGATGTTCATCGGATGAGAATCGCGCCATGGGATTTATGGGTCTGTGCTGGGCGATGGTCGCTTTCTAGCAAAACAGGGCTTTGGGGCGTTCCATAAGCCTCGATTGAGAGTTGCGCCAGGGAGTTTGTGGGACTGTACTGGGCTCTTGTCGGTTTCTAGCAAAGAAGGGAACTTGCGCGTTCGCTGTTCTTTGGATGAGAATCGCGCCAACGGTTTTTTGGACCTGTGCTGGATTCTGGTCGGTTTCTAGCAAATTGTGCGCACCTTGAACCTCGGGTGAGTGTTGCGCCAAGGATTTCTGGATCTGTACTGGGATATGGTCGGTTTCTACAGTGCGCGTCATAAGTATATGCCCACCCCAAAAATTCGATGTTTGAAACAAACTGAACTATTTGGTTGAAAACCGCTATTGCTATTCGATTCAGCATGCCAAATAACCTACTTGGCCAATTTTTCATAACGATACAATCAAAATTACGTGTTCCAGGCCAAAAAGTTTAAATTTTGGTCGCGTCATAAGTATATGCCCACCCTGAAATTTGGACGTATTTTCGAAAAAACATTGAATTTTGCGTTGTATTCTATTCACAATTTGATTTTTTTTTCTCTCTTCTCGATCTAGGCGGTCTTTATAGTTTTTAATGTTACAGAATAATTGCCTGTTGGAGCAGAGCTCTGAAAGTGTTGCTTAAAGCGAGTGTATCTACCGTACCCTTACAAAGCCAAAAGGGCGCAAGGAACGCTATCAAGTGATGTATCGAACTGATAAGCAAAATTAACAACTGTCTGTTGTATCTTCCAATGCTTCTCTCGGATTTTTCCAATAGTTTTCTCAGCATTTTCCAACCAATATACCAAATGTAACAAATCTAGTAAATTGAGAACACGGTCAACTGGTTATTATGTTGAAAGTCGGACTATGCGAACTCGTAAGAACAAAAAAAATCTAGTGAACTTGTGGTAACATGCAGTTATCTGTCAAGTTTTCATTTAAATATACAAAACTCTTGATGCGCTCTACCAAAAACGCTCAAAGGATAAGACAAGCTCAATGTGATTTGGTACCACCAATTAAACAACAACTCCAACAGAAATCCTCAAGAATTTCGATGTCCAAACTTCAAAATTAACTGTATTGAGAAGTAATAAGGGTTTGTATTACATTCTACATGACGTCTGCTCACAAAGCCAACAGAATAAAACCAGAAGATTAATGCTCGCGAGTGGCCAGACTTCAGTCCCGATTTAAAGCCCATCGGAGCCGGCTATGGTCTTTTAAATAGAGTGGTCAATGGCGCAAGCACATCATTAATCAATGTCGCTTTTTTGCTTTCCTTCCAGTGATTATAATTCTTAACAGTGTCGAAAAATTGCTGCTTTTATGTCCGAAACTCCATTAAAAATTTAGGATTCTGGAAAATGCTGAGAGAAACAACGGAAAAACAGAAAGACGACTCGGAAGTTAAATTATATCGATTTAAATTTTGTTTATCAGTTCGCTTCATCACTTGATAGCGTTCCTTGCGCCCCTTTGGCTTTGTGAGGGTACGGTAGATACACTTGCTTTAAGCAAACCTTTCAGAGCTCTGCTCCAACAAGAAATTATTCTGTAACATTAAAAACTATGAAGACCGCCTAGATCGAAAAAAGAAAACAAAAGAAAAATCAAATTGTGAATGAAATACAAAGAAAAATTCAGTTTTTTTTTTTCGAAAATACGTCAAAATTTCAGGGTGGGCATATACTTATGACGCGACCAAAATTTCAACTTTTTGTCCTGGAACACGTAATTTTGATTGTATCGTTATGAAAAATTGGCCAAGTAGGTTATTTGGCATGCTGAATCGAATAGCAATAGCGGTTTTCAACCAAATAGTTCAGTTTGTTCCAAACATCGAATTTTTGGGGTGGGCATATACTTATGACGCGCACTGTAGCAAAGAAGGGTGCTTGTATTGAGCCTCACATTAAAAATGATTCAAGGATTTGTCGGTTGTCTATACTGGGCGATGGTCGCTTTCAGGGGTAGGACAAAAAAAATTTCCACAAAAAAAAAATTTTTTTTGGCCCTCAAAAAAATTACCAAAAAAAAAAAAACGTTTTTTCGTCTCCAAAAAAAGTTACCGAAAAAAAAACTTGTTTTGTCCCCCGAAAAAAATTACCAAAAATAATAAAAAAAATTTTTGCTCTTAAAAAAATTAACGAAAAAACCAAAAAAAATTTTTTTGTCCTCAAAAAATTTGCCAAAAAAAAACGTATTTCTACCAGTTTAAAAGAAATGTTCCAAGTTTTTGTTGAAAATTAGACGTTTTTGTCAATTCGGAGCATATATAATACCGAATAAGTTTTTGCCCAAAAACAGGAACTTTTTTTCGCCTCCGTGGCAAAAAAAAAAAAATTTTTGGGCTCACTCTTACCATCGAAAAAAAAAATCAAAAAATTTTTGTCTCATCCACATCCTCAACAAAAAAAAAACAAAAAAATTTTTGTCTCATCCAAAAAAAAACCCGAAAAAACAAAAAATTCGAAAAAAATTTTTTTTTTTGTGGTCACACCCCTGGTTGGTTTCTAGCAAAAAGGGCACTCGTGCGCACCCTGTCTTTGACGAAAATAGTGTTACGGAGTTTGTGGTTTTCCATTAGGTTTTAGACGATATTTATCCGTCAGAGTGCAAGCTATACGCTCTCTCAGTTTCGTGCGTTCGCCTCGAACTTTCTCCGCCGCACCTGCGCCAGTTCCATAACGTTTGCGAAGGGAGCTCACTTGCATGGCTCTGTGCAGGGGCCGTGATTTTGGTTTTGCTAGACACCGATCATTTTTAGAACGAATTGCACCAACTTGCACTGTCGCCGTGGGGTAATGGCGATTGCCCTGGCGAGAGTGCGCTCCGTTGAAAAAATATTGGTAGTGTGCCCATTTATGCTAATTCTCATTTCTTGAGTCGAATCTTGAAGCAGAAAGTGTGCAATCGACGAGACGCAGAGGGGCCAGCTGTGCCACGTGGCACGACCTCAGCGCGTTGGATTTTGACGAAAAAAAAAGAATTTGAAAAAAGGCAATCACCAACACCCCGTGTGTCGCAAATTTCTACCGTTCTATCCCACTTACCTCCATCAAATCCACATAAATAATATCACTGCCAATAAAGCCCTCCTCCCTTGCCAAAGTGATCATGGAAAAGAGCCAATGCATGGGCTGCCAGTACTTTGCATGCGGACTCGGCAGCGACTCAAATTCCTCCATCTCCTTCTCGGTCATCAAACCAGCAGTCACCAAGTGATTGAAAGTTGGGAATCGTTTGCGAACACTAGCTGCCACGTCACGGTAGACCTTAAAACGAACGTCGGGTTTTCAAAGTATGTAAAAACACATACATACCATGGCCTGCGTCAAAATAGAATATCGAATGCAATTCCTCCGCACACACTTTGCCCTCTCGGTCTCTCCTCTGATGTACTGGGTAATCCAGAGACATGGTCTGTAAATTGAAATTCCTAGTTTTAAATTTAGCATGTAGGTACGTGTCAATCCATCCTATATTGTCGAAAATTTGCCACCAGCGAGTGAAAACCGCTGACACGTAGAATCCGAGCATGAAGGTGATGGGGATGAAGTTGGAGTAGGTGTCGAAGAATATGCATAGGTCTTCGAAGGTTCTGGAATGGGTTTCTTGTTTTTAGGGATTAGGGTAAGCGTTGGTGTCTGTCTGTCTGTATTTGCTAGCATACTCTATGCATTGGTGTTAAGCTAACTTACGCCCTTTGGTGCAAGGTGAGCAGTGTTCGATAGATGACGCTGAGAATGGCGTAGAGAATGAGCCAGACCACCAGCTCTGCCCATACCGATTTCCATATTGAGCCCTGTAAAATGAGTTGTCTTTTTTCATGGAATAGAACCACCTTCACTCCGTTCGTCACAGTTCTATTTGGTGGCTGGTTTTTTATAGTTGATTTTAGGGGCTTTTCATCGAAAATATTGATTTTTGAGTGGAAAAGAAAAGTCAGCCTAGGTGAAATCGTGACAAGACCCTCTTTTCTCTCACCTTCCATCGAAAAAGCAACTTGTACAAACAGAAAAATGAAGAGGAAGCGACGTCGAGTGAATAGGTCACCGTCATTCTGAAATTCTCATTTTTCTTCAAAAAATAAATACTTATCACAAATAGACGAAATTTTTTGATCACATCAAAAACAATGCGACGAAAAACGAGTTTTCGCCAATGCCCTTATCCGTGTCAATGACAATATTTTAACGCCATTTTATTGTTTGAACTTTTTTTTTTTTTGAAATAAAGGTTTTCACATTATTTTGTCCAAAATTAATGGACCTATTCATAGGAGGAAAAAAAAAAACAAAAAAAATGTTTTTTTTCGTTGCACTCTTCCTCATTCATTTATACGCACTCTGTTTTGGGAATAGTTCTGTTCTCTGTGGTTCAGTCGGTAGTGCGCTTGAATATAAATCCTCATGTCACGGGTTCGTGTTTTGTCCGCTGCATTTTCTTGCAAAAAGGCAAGTGCGGACTCACACAGACATCCCGATCAAAAAATGTCAAACAATGTTAAAAAATGTCAAAAAACGAATCCTATGAATAGGTCCATAAGGAAATTGAGGTATAAAAATGAATAATGAGTAAACAATGGAAGGCTGGTGGGACGGGGAAATTATTTATGCAAATTGAATCGACCGTAGCCTACGGATTAGTGTTTTCGGTTTTAGTTTTGCGGGTCTGGTCTGGTCTGGCATGATTTGATTTTTAAAAATCATTTCATTTCCATTTTTCAAAACTGAAATACAAAAACAACAAAAAATTGTCCGCTGATAACACAGAAATCAACGCCGGGTGGCTGTCGGGTAATTGAGAGGATCGGTGGGGGGTAAAACTGGTTTGCTTGGGATTGAAAAATTAGTGAATGAAGAAGAATACGGGAAAAAAGTGCGTCCCCTTGTCGGTCATCCATATGGTTTATGGATTTGGGAAGGCAATTTTCATACGGAAAATCCCCCAACTTTGGGTGACCCATTTTCCAAAAGGAGTACACGAGGTTTGGGCCAGAAGGGCTTTTTCCCTGTTATCTAGGATTAGATAATTGCTGGTTTTCTCGCAATTTTTTTCATGAATGTGTTCATTTCGAGCCAATTTGTGTAGAAAATTGTCAAATCCGAAGTTAGGCCACCATGAAAAAGCTAGGCCACCAAACATAAGCTAGGCCACCAAGCCAAAGCTAAGCCACCCGGCAAGAGCTAGGCCACCGGGCAGAAGTTAGGCCTTCCGGCAAAAGCTAGGCCATATGTTCAAAAATAGGCCATCGGATAAAAGCTAGGCCACCGCGCAAAAGTTAGGCCACGCTTAATTTTGGCCCTGTCACGTTTTTTTCATGATTTAAAACATGCAAGGCGTTGTTTTGGAGCATCGTTGCCCATAAACCATCACAAACGATGCTCCAAAATTACGCACCGCGCGCGCGTTGTTTAGGGGATTCGCTATTTAGCGAAATTTCCGATTTTTCGTAACTCGAACTTGATTTTTAGGGGATTTTTGTCAAATCTAGCTAACTTTCCATGCTTAACAACGCACAATGTGTTATTTTGGAGTATTGTTGTTGCTTCTTGGTAGTTTCAAGCCAAACGACGCTCCAAAATTACGCGTTGTCTAGTGAAAATCAATTTTGACGAAAAAATGGATATTGAGCGGCGAATTTATTGATTTTTATCAAGGAATTTGTGTTTTAAAGCAGTTCTATTGGAAGTTAGATTTAGGCGGTGTTTGCGGACGAAACACCCGATCTTACGGCAATTTTTTTTTCGGATCTATTTTTTACGTTTATTTGGTGATTTTTTATCTAAAATAGACTTAAAAAAGCTAAAACAGCCAAGAAATTTTTTTTTTCTTCGTCTGCATACATTTCGGTGTTTGCGGACAAAACACCATATTTTACGACCGTTTTCGTAAAAATTGTGGAAGTTTCGTTTTTTGGTCACTTTTTCTCCAAAATCAAGGTCACAAAGGTAAAAAATGGAATTTTTGCTTTTGTCCGCATTCATTTCGGTGTTTGCGGGCTAAACACCAGATCTTACGACAGTTTTCGAAAATTGTGGAGTTTTCATTTTTTGATCGCTTTTTCTCCAAAATCAAGGTCAAAACGGAAAAATAGCCAAAAAAGGAAATTTTTGCATTCATTTCGGTGTTTGCGGACAAAACACCATATTTTACGACATTTTTCGTAAAAATTGTGGAAGTTTCATTTTTTGATTGATTTTTCTCCAAAATCAACGTAAAAAAGTAAAAATTGCCAAAAAAAAAAATGAATTTTTTGCTTTTGTCTGCATACATTTCGGTGTTTGCGGACAAAACACCATATTTTACGACAATTTTCGAAAAAATGGTTGAAATTCCAATTTTTGAAAATTTATTTAGTCGTTTTACTTTAAAATAGCAGAAAAAAGAGAATTTCACGTTCCTTATGGTGTTTGCGGACAAAACACCGGATCTTACGACATTTTTCGAAAAAATGGTCGAGATTCCATTTTTACATTTATTTGGTGATTTTCATCTGAAATAAACTTAGAAAAGGCTAAAATAGTGAAAATGACGGTGTTTGCGGACAAAACACCTGATCTTACGACAGTTTTCGAAAAATGGCCTATTTTTCGTTATTTCATCAAATTTTTTGTAGAAGTTGGTGAGAAAAGAGCGTAGTAAAGTAAAATAGGACAGACTAGCAGGGGGAAAAACACTTGACAGTTCTGTCCTCCCGCCCATTGACACCGCGACACCATACCGAAATGAATGCAAATCCGAAATATGTAGAATTTGTAATTCTTTGCCTCCAACATATCATACATACAAAATGACAGTAGCCTATTCGCTGGACGTCGCCACCTCCACCCTTTTCACGCAAATCAAAGTGCTGCTGCGATGGAAGGGCTCGGTGTGGAAATCGATATGGTCCGAGCTGCTCATATGGCTGTGCATGTTTGCCGTTCTATCGGTCATTTATCGAGTGCTGCTTAATAAGGAGCAGAGGGAGTGAGTTTGGGTGATTATTTATGGTAGGTTTGATGGTTGGATGTTTAGAGTGTTCGAGCAATTGTGCACATTTTTCGACACCTTCTCAGTGTTCATTCCGGTCACTTTTATGCTTGGTTTTTACGTGTCAATTGTTTATAATCGGTGGACAAAGGTGTTCGATAATGTTGGGTGGATTGATACGTGAGTTTGGGGTGGATGCATATAGTGGGGGGTCGAACTCAGCACCCGCGGCCAAATAAAAGATCGATAGGCAAGCGTGCTCACAGGTTTTGCGCGATAAGCCTATAATAGGTTGAGGCCAAATATAGGCCTATTATAAGCTTATAATAGGCCTATCGCGGGCGGCAGCGCCTACCCTCCTGTAATAAGCTTATCGCGGACGTGGTGTGCGGCGACCGCGGTAGGCCTACTTGTAGGTCTAGCGGCGTGACGTCAGGGCAACGCAAACGCGCTCCACGGCTACACTATATCGGTAGAGACGCAAGCAAGCACTCATATAGTGAAAACAAAAAAATTGCAACGCGGTGTTTGCGTACTTTTAAAATTCAAATGGAAAAAGGAACAAATCTCTTCATTTCCCATGCTATTTCTCTCATTGCCATTTGAATTTCAAAATTACGCAAACACCGCGTTGCAATTTTTTTGTTTTCATAATAAGAAAAAACATTTTCTTTGGCCTAATTAATTTTTGCCGTCGCATTTCAACTGTTTTCCGTTTTTCAGATTTTAAATATTTTTTTATCTTTTAATAAATAGAAATTTTCTTGTTTTTTCCCTGTTATGACACATTCGCAAGGATTGGCACTTCGCGATAAATTTTTTAGGCCAGATTATCTTCATTTCTTTTGCTATTTTCTTTATTTTTGTTTAAAAAACATGATTTTGTTTATCAAAAGTGTCAATCTTTGCCAATATGTGATAAAGCCGCCCAAACTCGAAAATTACGTTTGTAGGCCGATAAGAGGGTTTATTGTGTTTTCAATCGAGTTGCGACGTCAAAAGGTCAAACTCCGCCCACTTTTTTTCACGCGAACATTAAATTTTAGTGCATTTTGAATTTTTGCGTGGAAAAAAGTGGGCGGAGTTTGACCTCTTGACGTCGCAACTCGATTGAAAACACAATAAATAAACATTTTTTTATTTATTGTTGAACTCACGCGTTATTTTCACAAATCTTTTGCTTCATTTCATATAATAACATTCAACTTGTTCATTTTTCAGGTGGAAATGCGATGACGGAGCCGGGATTTTTGCGAGGAGCGGCAAACCGGACATGCAATGTAAGTATTACATTTTTCTTTATGACAAAAAAGCTGCGCGAAAATTCGGAAAATACTCCGATTGACCTGTAATTTTGGGGAAAAAGGGAAAAAATTCTCCCAGACATTATAATGGATTCGTGGCGAAGTGACAAATTTTTTCACGTTTTTATTCGAAAAAATGAAGAAATAACTGAAAAAATGAAGAGATTTATTCGTCTCCCAGTTTCACGTGAATTCTCACTCCGCCATGAATCCATTATAACACAAAATTTTGGGCCGAAATATCGATTTAAAAAAATATATTGAATTGTTTTCTGAAAATGTTCAAAATCGATATATTGGTCTGAAATTTTGTGGGAATCTCCGGGAGTTATTTTTGACCTTATTTCCCAAAATTTCATGTCAATCGGAACACTTTCCGAGATTTCGCGGTGTTTTTTGCCATTGAATAACCCCATTAAAGTGTCCCGTAAAACATGTTCTCAGAGAATGTTCGGCGATTTCCGGCCTTAATCGGCGCGTCTGACCACTGACAGTTTTCAGCACGCTATAATGGATTCGTGGCGGAGTGACAATTTTTTTCACGTTTTTATTCGAAAAAATGAAGAAATAACTGAAGAATGAAGAGATTTTTTGTCTCACAGTTTCACGTGAAATGTCACTCCGTCACGAATCCATTATAATTTCGTCGGCAAATTACCGTTGAGATTCGGCCGGTACTTTGATTTTGGCGGCAATTGTTCAATTTTTGCTGCAATTTGCCGATTGAGGGGCGGCCAGCGCAATCTTTTGCTACCTTTCATATAAATAACACTAAATTGTTCATTTTTCAGGTGACGATGCGATCACGGAGTGGAGCATGGATCTTCACGAGGAGCGGCGAAAGGACATGCAATGTAAGTATTATGTTGTCTACAGAATAGAAAAAGTTTTCTACATCGCCAGAAAAAAAAAACACGGAATTCCATATTTCCTATAATGTATTCGTGATGACGTGGCATTTCACGTCAAACGGGGTGACAAGAAATCTCTTCATTTTTTCGATTAAAAACGTGAAAAAATTGTCACTCCGCGACGAATCCATTATACTGAAAAACTCCAGAAAGTAAGAATTGTTTCTTAAAGCACCACGTAAAACATTTTCTCATAGAATTTTTTGAAATTTGCCGCCTAAATCGGTGCGTATGGCCACTGATAGTGTTTAGAACGCCGATTTCGACGGAAAATTACCGTTGAGATGTGGCCAGCACACCAATTTTGTCGGCAAACGATCATTTCCCACTGTTCTTTTCTTACTTTTGTTCATTTCGTATCTTTTTCCAATGAAAATATATTCGTATATTGGCCGAAAATGATCCGTTTCCCATTTTTTAAATAGGTTCTGGTGAGAAACGATTCATAATTTGATTTATGTGGGAAATGATTGTTTGCCCCAAAATCGGCAAGTTGCTGCAAAAATAGGTGTGCTGATCGCCCCTTAATATTCCTCCGTTTTAGTCGAGCACTGAATAGGTTCATGACTTTTTTTGGTCATTTTCATCATCAATTTTTATTTCAGATCGAGCCGAGGGACCGAAAGGAGACAGTGCAAAACGTGGATGCCATTGGACGACAATTATATTTTGTAAGGTTTCAAAGTTTTCTAAAACTTGGCGAACACAACCAATAGTTTCGTTTTACTTACCTTTCTTTTTAACAGTGCGTCCAGTTTAAAATTTTCTATTAACGTTCAAACCGTTTAATGGAGTTATTCACGAAATGGAAAAAAATGGCAAAAAACGGCAAAAAACTGCGCGAAAACTCGGAAAATGCTCCGATTGATCTGAAATTTTGGGAAATAAGGGAAAAAACTCTCCCAGACATTCCCACAAAATTTCTGTCAAAAATATCGATTTTTTTTTTATTTCAGATCAATCGGAGCATTTTCCGAGTTTTCGCGCAGTTTTTTGCCGTTTTTTGCCATATTTTGCCATTTCGTGAATAACCCCATAAGCACTTCACCACGAGGGACGAAAAATTAAAAAAAAAAAAAGAATAGAAAAAAGGCGAGTAGTCACCAAAAGTAGCAGGCTGTGTGAAGTAAAAAATATGACCAAAGTTCGAATAAAATATTCAGCTCGGCGATGTACAGCCGCTAGTTCAAATTTGCCTGTATCAACACCAATTCGTGCATAGGAAAACGTACCGAATGTATACTTCGATTACTTTAGAATTCTTCCAGTAACGCACACTATTGTCGGCCCGCCAAAATGGTCAAACATGCTCCGCTGAGCTCAACGCTATGCAATTTTCATTTTGGTTTCCAAATTATTAAATTTCACGTTGAATTTATACGTGAAGTTAAATAATTTGCCAAAACCAAAATGAAAATCCCATATTTTCCATTCGCGAAGAAAGCAAGTGCGCTCCACAAAACTTAGTACTTCGTGGATTTCATTTTCGTCGCCAAATTATTTCATTTCACGTTGAATTTACACGTGAAATTAAATAATTTGGCGGCGAAAATGAAATCCACGAAGTACTAAGTTTGGTGGAGCGCAATTGCTTTTTTCACAAATGGACAATAGCGTTGAGTTCAGCGGAGAGCTTTTGACTAGATTGGCGGGCGGACAATACTCGCAACGCAGTAATAGAACTTCAAAAAACTTGCAAAATAATCGCGATTAACTGTAAAAATGGAAATATGCAATTGTATCATGCAAACTTCAGTTGATTTTTTGTTTAGAGAAAAATAGGAAAAAACATCACTATGCATAGGTTTTCTCCAGATAAGCTAGTCCCCATGGTCCCAGAGACAAAAACTATTTAAAAACGAACTACGTGTTAGCCAACTTTTAAAAACTTTGAAACCCCAAATAAATGTTTTATTTTCCTTTTCTGATATATTTTATGCCCAATCTTCTTCTTTTTATTGTTGTTATTCTATTCGCTTAAATTGCAATAAATTTTATTATTTTTTAACAGTGTTTTGTTCTTTTACAAGAAATGGCTTGAGTGCGAGCACTTTTGAGCCTATAGGGGGAGTCTGTAGACGTTTTATAGCCCTATTACGAGCCTACCAACGATTTTTGAATGACCGCGAAAGGCCTATTTATGGCTTACAATTGGCTTATTGGTGACCGCGATAAGCTTATTGTAGGCGAAAGTCAACCGCGATAAGCCTATTATAGGCCTATTATAGGCGTCGGGCCGCGATAAGCCTATAATAGGCTTACTATAGGGTCCTTCGCGGGTACTCGATAGGCCTATCGCGCAACCTATTATAGAGTTGGCGGTGCCAAGCTTCTCTTGCCGTTATATCTTGTTGCCTCGTACTCTCTCTACCGCGCAACGATTATCCGTTATGCCGGTTCGAGGTACTTTAGTGGCACGCCTAAGTTAGGGTCACGTGAATAAGTTTTAAGTTTATTTTTGACGTGAGTTGTCACGTGTAAATTTAGTTTGTTTATTTCTAGTTTATATTTTTGGGAGCTGTTGTGTTGGCCACGTGTGGTCGTCTCCTTGGTGTAAATCCCCTATTGGGATAATAAAGCTGTTGGTAACGTAAGTGTTTGTCTTTTATTTTAAATTAAAGGAACCCGTGGTGATCCTGAAAAGGTGAACCAATAACTTGGGGGCCGAAGCCGTGTTTTGGAGAATCTTTGACTGAAAGTCACTGGTTCCTCAAATTTTTGCTCTTTGACTGAAAGTCACTGTAGTAGTATAAAATTCTTTGACTGAAAGTCACTGGATTTTTGAAGCGTTTCTTTGACTGAAAGTCACTGACTCGTGGATATTGTTTTCTTTGACTGAAAGTCACTGATTACAAAAACTTTTTCTTTGACTGAAAGTCACTGAAAAATTAAGATACAATTGATAGTTTGAAAAACTATTGATTGGCAGCGACACACGGAACCAATGGAGCACCTGGAGGAGAAGGAAGACGACCACGAAGACGTGATGGAGAGTGTGCAGAGTGGGTCCAATTCGAGTCTTGGAGGACCGATGGAAGAGACCTGGGCACGGACGGCCGAAGAAGAAGAAGTGAGCATCCGAAGGCGGAGAAAGCTGTTAAAAGGATTCGACGAGTTCTTGCGGAACAGTGTGAAAGTGGAAGAAGAAGTGTTGGAAAAGCTTGGTTTCAACACGACGTGCAGTAGGCAGACGAGAAGTGCTGTCGTGGCGCCGTTGCGGAAGTTCGGAGAAGAATTGCGCGGCAGATGGTTGGAGCTGGGAGGAGAAGCGTGGATGAGACCAGTGATGAACGTGATGCGAGTGTTGAACGCAGATAATGCGGACGATTTGGAGCGATCGTTCATAGAAGTGAGAAACGCGAAGGAGAGTGCGGAAGAGTTGAGAGACGAATATGAAATGCTCAAAGAAAAGTTCTCCAGTTCCAGGAGCAAATGGGCCAAGGAAAAGGAGCAGCTGAAGAACACCATCCGGGATCTCAGCAAGACTGCTGAAAAATGGATGTGTAGGGCCGAGGATGCTGAAAAGGCGATAAAGGTGGCAAAGCGAGGCCACGTGGTCAATGAAAATGGTGATGAGTCGGCCGAAGAGTCGGAAGCAGGGGTGGGACAAAAAAAAATTTTCCACAAAAAAAAAAAAACTTTTTTTGTCCTCAAAAAAATTACCAAAAAAAAAAAAACTTTTTTTGTCCCCAAAAAAAGTTACCAAAAAAAAAAAAAACTTTTTTTGTCCCCCAAAAAAATAACCAAAAAAAAAAAAATTTTTTTTTGCTCTCAAAAAAATTAACAAAAAAACAACAAAAAAATTTTTTTTTCCTCAACAAATTTACCAAAAAACAAAAAAATTCCAAAAAAAGTACGTATTTCTGCCATTTCAAAAGAAATTTTACAAGTTTTTGTTGAAAATTAGAGGTTTTTGTCAATTCTGAGCAAATACTGAATAAGTTTTTGCCCAAAAACCGGAACTTTCTTTCGCCTCCGTGGGTCTAAAAAAAATTTTTTTGCTTGCGGCGCATCATCAAAAAAATTTTTTGGTCTCACTTTTACCATCGAAAAAAAAATCAAAAATTTTTTGGTCTCACTTTCACCATCGAAAAAAAAATCAAAAAATTTTTTGTCTTATCCACATCCTCAAAAAAAAAACAAAAAATTTTTTGTCTCATCCAAAAAAAAACCCGAAAAAACAAAAAAAATCGAAAAAAAATTTTTTTTTTGGTCCCACCCCTGGTCGGAAGCGAGCGAGGATTTTCTTTCCATGCGGGAAAGACTTCGAAGGCGCTCGAGCAGGCGAGATATGAGTACAGATAGCGCAAGAAGACCGTCTGGGCAGGAGGAAAGACAGGAGAAGAAAAAATGTTCCGGTGCATCAAAATGGGACAAGAACAGCGCTCGGTGGGATGAGAAAGTAGCTAAGTGGCCGAACGGCGCTTGGTTGGAGAGAGGTGATAGGAAAACACGGTGCAGTGAGCAGGACGGTGAGACGAAAAGCGGCAGTAGAAGTTCGACGTCGCAGAAGACTACAGCGGAGACAGTTAAGGAGGTCGTGGCGAGCATGAACAAGATGATGAGGGTGGCGGCGTTGCCAGAGCCGAAGGTATTTGATGGAAGTGGTAGCTTCGGAGAGTTCAAGAGAACTTTCTTGATGAAGTTCAGGGAGGTCGTAGAAGACGATGAAGATTTGGTGGCTATTCTAGAGGAGAAATTTTTAGTGGGATCAGCAAAGTCGCTATTTCGATCAATGGGAAACCGACGGAAGAGGCCGATAAAAGTTCTGTTCGAAGAGTTCGAAGAGAAACTGAAGAGGAGGCAGGGCGATAGTCAGACACATGCGTTAGGCGTGTTTGAGGAGCTGAGTAGAGGAGCAGGTCAGAAGATGTGGGAGTACTTGGTGGAAGTGGAGAAGTGGTCACGAAAAGGCTACCCGGAAGCAAACAAAACGACAATGTCGCAAATGAGGGTGACAAAGTTAATGAAGGCCGCGAAAGATGACCGGAACCTGCACAATCTGCTGATAATGAAGAGAAGGGAGACTACAGTGGAAGAGCAATACGATACTCTGAAAGATATCGTACTACAGCAAGAAAACGAGCGGAAGAAAGAGACAGTCTACAGAGGGGGAAGATCCGATGCCACGGGCAGGACAGAGTCGTGTTGGAATGGAAGTGAGAGGTGGAGGAAAAGCGAGAAAGAAGAGCAGCTAAGCGATGGAGAAGCTTCGCAAAAGAGCGTGGACCAGAGAGGGGGCATCAAGTGCTATAATTGTGGTGGAGTTGGGCACATTGTGAAACAATGTACTTCGAAAATAGTAGCTAATGTCGGGAGAGAAGATCAGTTAGAAGGAACAAGGAGTTCAATGGTGAAGATGTGGGAGAATTGTGAAATTCTCGGACAGAAAAGAAAAGTCACGGTTGACAGTGGGTCGGTGGTGTCAGTGATTTCTTCCGGAGCATGGGAGAAGCTCAAGAGAGGTTGTATCGACTGGAAGGAACGATGTGAAGTGATGGCGAAGGCGCATTTCAAGTTGGTGAATGCATCTAGGCTGACGATGCCAGTCCAGGAACAAATCAAGATGGATATCAAGATCAAGGACAGAGAAGCCAAGGTCATTTTCCAAATTGTCAGGAATATTGCGGACATTTTCCTGCTTGGAGCAAATGCGTTCAAAGCTTTTGGAATTGAGTTGAGGTGGAAAGCAAGGAAGGCTGTGATGCAGAAGGCGAGTGGATACGGAGATTCCAATGGAGTACATCTCAACACGTGGAGGATGAAGCGCAAAAACATGCAGACAGATGCGGATGCATCAGCCGCGAAGGGGAGTCGTGTTCGGATGGAACGAAGATAATTGTATTAATCTCCGTTAAGCATTATTGTTTAGTGATGTTGCTTTTTATACTGTTGTGTTTGTTTTGATAGTGCCGTAGGGTAGTTTAGGGTAGTGTACCGAAACCGTTGCCTGTTGTGCAAAAGCGTGTAAGTCGCGGAGAGAGTTGTAATTACACCGGTCAGGGGCCCGGTTTTGCGGAAGAGGGGGTAGTTGGCGGTGCCAAGCTTCTCTTGCCGTTATATCTTGTTGCCTCGTACTCTCTCTACCGCGCAACGATTATCCGTTATGCCGGTTCGAGGTACTTTAGTGGCACGCCTAAGTTAGGGTCACGTGAATAAGTTTTAAGTTTATTTTTGACGTGAGTTGTCACGTGTAAATTTAGTTTGTTTATTTCTAGTTTATATTTTTGGGAGCTGTTGTGTTGGCCACGTGTGGTCGTCTCCTTGGTGTAAATCCCCTATTGGGATAATAAAGCTGTTGGTAACGTAAGTGTTTGTCTTTTATTTTAAATTAAAGGAACCCGTGGTGATCCTGAAAAGGTGAACCAATAACTATAGGCCTATCGCGCAAAACCTGTGCTACCGCCTGCGCCACACGGGACACGCGGAATGAAAGCTTCCGGAGTAAGCTTTCCATCTCGGGCGGGCCGCCCGAAAACACCCTACACCCGTCCGGAGGTCGGGCGCCCTACGCCCGCCCGCTTCGCCCTGTCCGCGAATTTACGTGACGGTGTTTCGATAGGCCGCCACGTTGCATGGCACGTAATCCAATTTTCGAATTTATTTATTTATTTTCAATGATATTCAACATGATTTTTATTGTTTTTTTGTGAGTTCAGCTCTCAAAAGTGTGTTTAGGATGTCGAATATGATCAAATGATCAGTGATCTATATGGTCAGTTCAATCACGTGGAAAGCGGGAACTTCAGAACTTTCGTTCTTAAAGCTGCGTGAGTTTAAGCTTTTCCAACACAAATCGCAATCATATTTGGCTTTTCAGTGATCCACGCATGGAATTAGACGATTTTATGATGCCGTGCGGTCAAACTTTTCGCTCGAATGTTGAGAAGCGTGCTGATAATTTATTATTATAAATCGGGCAACTTGTAAGTTTTAAACACCATATAATTCCTTATTGTTGTAAAAATATTAATTATTTCTGACCCGGTTCTAGTATAGAAGTTAATTATCTCGTAATTATTTTTTTAAAAAATACTCCTAGTTCTTTTTTGCAGTAATATTTTATGTCGATTAATAAACAAAATTTTTTTTTGAAACAATTTAAATTTTTTCTTTCTTTTTTTAAATTAAAAAAGCACATTTCACGCGGGTTTTTTTCTTCGCCCGGGCTTCGGACGGCCCTTCGCTAGGGCGGGTCGGGCGGGCGAAAAACGCCCGACGTGGAAAGCCTATTCCGGAGAGTAGATTTGTTCGCGGCTTCCGGAGAGTAGATTTGTTCCGGAGAGTAGATTTGTTCGCGGCAAAAAAATAATAAAAATAAAAATACAACATGTTTGATCATCTTGTGTGATGTTGTCCTATGTTATGCTATGTTACATATGTGTAAACGCATTTAAAAAAAAAATAAAACTTTCCCACACAGAACCGCCCTCACAATCGCCCAATACATCCGTGGAACCTCTGAACGTGCCCGTCTAATACGCCGCAATTGTGTCCGATATATGATAGTCGCCCAGGCGATGGTGTTCCGCGATGTTTCGCCGGCGATTCGCCGCCGTTTCCCCACCATGGGGCACCTGGTGAAGGCTGGATTGTTGTCAGAGGATGAGTTGGTCGAGTTTGATGCTATCAAGAGCCCGCAGAGCAAGTATTGGCAGCCGATTCAGTGGCTCTTTTCGCTGGTTACGGTGGCAAAGGAGGAGGGGTTGATTGCCGATTCGTTTCTTTACGTGGACCTGATTGATGTGAGAGTTTGATCACCGTGTAGAGACGCAGAGAAATGCGATAGTCACAATAAAGCGCGTTAATATTGCGTTCTCAATCGAGTTGCGATGTCGAGAGGTCAAACTCCGCCCACTTTTTTCACGCGAACATTACATTTTAGTGCATTTTGAATTTTTGCGTGAAAAAAAGTGGGTGGAGTTTGACCTCTTGGCGTCGCAACTCGATTGAAAGCTGAGTTGCATCAAGAAAAAATGAAACCCCGCCCACTTGCCACCACGTGCTATCTATTTGAAGAGACGCAGACAAAAAAGGGATAGCAGACTCTTTTCATGATGCAACTCGTTTTGTCCAACTGTCTGACTGTTTAGCTTTTCTATCATTCTTCAGACCCCGCCGCATCCATCCCGCCGCATCATCGATGAAGCGCGTGACAAAGGCCTCCAAAAAAAAAAAACAACAAAAAATAACAAGAAAGCTGCCTAAATCTGCAGAACTCTGAAAAATGAACAACTTCATTCAAAAAAAAAAACGAAACTTTTCATGTAAAAACCAAAAAAACGGTGTTTGCGGACAAAACACCGGATTTTACGAAAGTTTTTAAAAAATGTTTTTAGGTTTTTTTAGTCATTTTTTCTCTAAAACCGGCTTCAACTTTCTCACAATTTGTTGAAAAATTGAATTTTGAAATCTCCCGCGTTAATTTCGGTGTTTGCGGACAAAACACCTGATCTTACGACAGTTTCCGAAAATATGACAATTTTTATTATTTTAAAGCTCTATTGCTGCAAATAGACTTTCAACAAGCAAAAATTCCGAGAAAAAAGTTTAATTTGCACTTGTCTGCATTCATCTCTGTGTTTGCGGACAAAACACCAGGTTTTACGATAATTTTCAAAAATATGACCGTAATTCAAATTTTCAGGTTTTTTAGTCATTTTTCGTCTGAAACTGGCTTCAAATTATCAAAATTTTTTGAAACTGTTAAATTTTGAGTTTTCCCACGTTAATTTTGCTGTTTGCGGACAAAACATCAGATTTTACGACATTTTTCGGAAACATGACAATTTTTATTGTTTTAAGGCTCTATGGCCGTAAATAGACTTGAAACAAGCAAAAATTCCGTGAAAAAAGTAAAAATTGACTTTGTCTGCATTAATTTCGGTGTTTTCAGACAAAACACCAGATTTTACGACAGTTTTTGAAATAATGACCCTAATTTAAATTTTTAGGTTTGTTTAGCCATTATATGTCTAAAACCGGCTTCAAATTTTGCGAAATTTGTGAAAAAATTGGATTTTGAATTTTCCCGCGTTAATTTAGGTGTTTGCGGACAAAACACCAGATTTTACGACAGTTTTTCGAAAAATTGACCGTTATTTAAATTTTTAGGTTTTTTTTTTGTCTAAAACTAGCTTCAAAATGCTCAAAATATGTGAAAAATTTAAATTTTGAATTTTCCGCGTCAATTTCGGTTTTTGCGGGCAAAACACCAGATTTTACGACAGTTTTGGAAAATATGATAATTTTCATTCCTTTTGTACTCTATTGCCATACATAGCCTTGTAACGAGCAAAAATTGCTGAAAAAGTTGACAAAATTTCATTTTTAAAAGATTTTTTGACCGGTTTCCTATAATTAAGGTTTCAAACGGCCGTATTGTGAAAAAATAAAGTTGCAACGCGGTGTTTGCGTACTTTTTAAAATTCAAACGACAATGAAAGAAATAGCATGGGAAATGAAGAGATTTGTTCCCACTTTCGTTTGAATTTTAAAAGTACGCAAACACCGCGTTGCAACTTTTTTGTTTTCACAATAAACAGCTAGAAAAAAACATTTTTCATTAGTTCGGTGTTTGCGGACAAAACACCCGATTTTACGACAGTTTTAAAAAATTCAATTTTTAAAGATTTTTTTGATTGTTTTTTTTTCTAAATCGAGTTAAAAACTAAAGAATTAGCTAGAAAAAAGCCATTTTACTCTTTTCTGTGTTCATTTCGGTGTTTGCGGACAAAACACCTGATTCTACGGCAGTTTTTGGAAAAATGACCGTAATTTAAATTTTTAGGTTTTTTAAAGTAATTTTTTGTCTAAAATTGGCTTTAAATTCTCAAAATTTGTGGAAAAATTGGATTTTGAATTTTTCCGCGTTATTTCCCGTGTTTGCAGACAAAACACTAAATTTTACGGCAATTTTTGGAAAAAATCGTTGTAATTTAAATTTATAGGTTTTGTTAGTCATTTTTGTCTGAAACTAGCTTCAAATTTCTCAAAATTTGTGGAAAAATGGTATTTTTAATTTTTCCGCGTTAATTTCGGTGTTTGCGGACAAAACACCAGATTTAACGACAGTTTTCGAAAATTTGATACATTTTCATGTTTTTTTTTATTCCATTGCCAAAAATAGGTCTGAAACGAATCCAGCTAGAAAGTGGAATTTTTCATTAGTTCGGTGTTTGCGAACAAAACACCCGATCCTACGACAGTTTTCAAAAAGTTGACAAAATTTCATTTTTAAAAGATTTTTTTGACTGGTTTTCTATAATTAAGGTTCCAAACGGGTGAAACCAGCTAGAATAAGTCATTTTTCATTAGTTCGGTGTTTGCGGACAAAACACCCGATTTTACGACAGTTTTTCAGAAAATGCGCGACTTCCGTGTAAAAATTCTGAACCTGGTGATATTCGACATGGTTCCAATCCCATTGGTCTACACCCAAGTGGTCAATCTCGCAGTACGCACCTACTTTCTCGTGGCACTTTTCGGCCGCCAATTCCTGGACGCCAATAAGGTCATTCCGGGCGCCAAAACTAAATTGGACATTTACTTTCCCATTATGACGTCATTGCAAATTGTTTTCATAATTGGATGGTTAAAAGTGTCGGAGGTGATGTTGAATCCGCTCGGCGAGGACGATGAGGATTTTGAGACCAATTGGATTATCGAGAGAAATTTGCAGGTGGGCTGACCCGTAAATCCACAACAATCATAACAATTCAGGTTGGATACGCAGTGGTAGATCAAGCCTACGGACGGTTCCCGATAATCAAAAAAGACCCATTCTGGGAAGATGAGCATCCACAAACTATGGACACGCCCAATTCTACGAGAAAGGTCACCTCGCATATGCAGGGCAGTTGTATTAATATGTGAGTTTCAGTTATTTTTTGAATGTTATCGAGATTTACTTGATCAGGAACGAGTCCGACCTGGACAACGGCTTGATCTCGTACGTGCGACGTCGCTCCCGATCGATTGACGACGGAGACACGTCGTCGATTCAAACGGATCGGACTAGAACTAATAGGTAATAACGCTCGCGTTCAAAAAAACTCATTTATTAAAAAAAAAGGAGTACGGTAAGCAGTGCAGAGTGCGCATCGTGCTTGCGGACTGCTCGGTGTTTGCGGACTTTTCGGAAACAAACATTTTTTCTCCTTTTTCTTCCTTTTTTCCTACATTTTCATTGTTTTTTTTAGCAATCTCTGATGATTCCTGCGCTGTTTTTCTTTTTTGTGAGTTTCTGAATTTTTTTTTCTTACATTTTACGCGAAGTTTCAACTCTTTTAAACTGCGCGAGACCTTTTTCGCGGAGTCGATCAATAACTTGTATTTTTCTTTGCGAGACCACTTCGACTCATGGCTTTTCTTTAGTCAATTATGTGCATTTTTCCCTGTTTTTGGTGATTAATTATTGATTTTTTCATGGAAAATCATGTATTTTGCAATTTTTTACCTCTGCGTCTCTCGCTACCTTCATACAAAATTCATCAATTTTCTAATTTCATTCTCCGGAAAATGATTTTCCTGCCGTTTTCCAGTTCAATGGATCCTCCCTCTGAATTTTTATCGAAAAAATAGCAAAAATTGATTAAATACCGACGACCACTTTCGAATCATGCCTTCATTTTATTGATTTTTTCTTTTTTCCTCGCCAATTTGTAAAAAAAGCGCTTGAGAAACTTAAAAAGCAATTACCGACAGAAATCAATTTTTCACCGATTTTTTATCGATTTTTCTTTGATTATTATGGATTCGTGACGTAGCGACTCGTTGCTGCGAGTTTTGCGCCAGCAAAATGGAAAAAAAAAGGCAAAACATTGTTTCCTCTCTCGCCGCCAAGAGCTGAATCGTGGCGATACCCAGTGATTGCCGACGCATAACTTGACACGCTGTCTCTTTCTGGGGGTTTAACACCTTGAAAAAGGTTAGATGAACTATTAAATACTTGTTCATGAATCACTAAAAGTCGTGCGCTGTTCTTCGGCCGCGACGATGTGGCCTCTTACTTTAGCGATATTATGTATTCGTGACGTAGCGAGACAGCGTGTCAAGTTATGCATCAGTAAATGTTGCGTCTCGCCACGATTCAGCTCTTGGCAGCGTGAGAGGAAACAATTTTTTGCAAATCTTTTTTCATTTTGCTGGCGCACAACTTGCAGAAACGTGCCGCTACGTCACGAATCCATAATAGAAGAAAAATAGCCCAGACGACGAGCTGACGCATCGAGTAATTGATCGACGTACGCCTTTGACAAGGCTCTAAAAGTTTCACCGTCCGCCCAATACAGGGTCTTGCCACGAAAGTTTATAGGTGCACGCCGAAACCCCTCCAACGCGAGTCCGCAAACACCCAGCACCCATTTACTATGCTAATTACCAGTTATCTTCAGTATATCAATGTTGCCACGTCACATGTGGACACAACCAAAGAAGAAAATCTCACAAGTGATCTCCAATTTGTACAAATCGGATCCAGAGCCGCGCAGAGCTAGTGTTTGTGCGTACACGCCTCCAAAAATCGATAATCCTTAACTTTTAGGCGTCGCAGCTCTAGACCTTAACCATCGCAGGCTCTCCATGGATATCCTTGCTGAAAAGCTGGAAAGCCCAGAGAAAACTATGGAAATTTCCAATACAAACGCCAACGGTGACGTCGTCATCGACATTGCCGCACTTGTCCAGGAGCGAATCCGAAACGTGAAGAAGCAGTCGGCGGTGAAGATTGAGATTCCAGAGGATATGTTGGAGAAAACTGAGGCTGGTGGAGTAGGAGCAGCTTCTGCAGTTTCGCCTTCCTCTGCCAACGTCAAATGGTTTGTCGAGGAGATGCCGGTGATAGAGGAGGAGGATGAGAAGTTGCATCGGAAGACGCCGAAAAATCTTAGCGCTAGTTCACTGGCTCCGCCTCCGAAGAATGATCCTTGATAATGTAAATACATAAAATTATATCATAATTTATCACAGAATGAGTTGGCTGATTGTGAGTGAGTGCGATGGAAAGAAAAAATAACAACAACAAAAAAATGAAATCATGTCTGAGATATCTGTGAGATTGAATCAAAACGCGCAATTTGGCTCATATCAGACTCGGATTTTGACATGGGAATCCGTAAATTGTTCGTTTCTAACGGTTGTCCGGCTATCCGATGCTCATACTCGATAGGCGCACGCGCGGACCACGAGCGGACGTGTCGTGGAGATGGTGTCGCCGCTACTACGTCATTTCCGGGGTAGAGGTCAAAGAATTTGCACTTTGACGGGCGTAGGCAATATGTGCAGAGAGCCGAGAGTAACATCATTTCCCACGTGCACATGAATGAGGCCCACCCTGCAATTTTAAGATTGAGAGCTTCTCCTTGGCTTGAAATAATTGTTTCAGACATGTTTAAAAGCTCGCGCTCAAAAACTTCATAAATTCATTTTCGAAAATAAATACGGTAAGCAGTGCACAGTGCGCATCGTGCTTGCAGACCTTGCAGTGTTTGCGGACTTTTCGAAAAGAAGAATTTCTATTTATTTTTGATCATTGTTTGTCTTTCTTTTTCATTGATTTTTATTGTTTTTCGAGACATTTCTGATGATTCTGGAATATTCTGACACAGTGGTTTTTTTTTCAATATTCACGTGTTCAAACACGTTTTGTTTTGACTTTATTTCTCCAAATCTCATATTGATCGGACTCTTTTTTAATCGTTCTCTCAATTAATCATTTTCGCATTCTAAATATATTCGCTAATAACTTTCTTCTTTCTGTACCGATTTACCAGTGCGAGCTTTTAAAATATCGATTTTTCAATTCTGAACAACTTGTGCTCAAAAAGTGTCTTAAAAGTTCCCTGATTTGTTAAAAAGGAGTTGCGTCAGCTCGCTGGCGCCCTCCCGATTTACTCTACCCAAAATCCAATTTACTTGGCAGGTGTTTTAAAGAGCAAAAAACACTTACACGAAGCTTTGGCAGCCGCTGGCAAGTATCGATCCGAAGTGATCACTCCGACGGCCGCGGCGAATTCAAACACAAACTTTTGAATCGTGTAAATGCACTGCGCCACGTCACACGTGCGAAACAAAAAGTCGAAACGATACGGCGCGTGTTTTTGACGCCCAAGTGGCACCATCACGTAGCACCCGTAGAACGCAATGCACATCGACAACAATGCCATGATCTGGGCAAATACGAACCAGCTAAAATGAAAAATGGTTAACATTAGTCTTGCGATGTACTAAACGTTTGCAAAATAGCTTACATGCTCTCCCGCCTGCCCTCCTGCTCCATGGACACCACCACTGACACCAACTCGAGTAGCGTTCGAATTATAGGTGTCTGGAAGACAGTTGGCCCGTTTTATCCAAAACGGCCGGGTTCCGAGTAAAAATAGACGAAGGCGGGGAATAAAAAGCGAATTTATGATAAAAATTAAAGAGATCAACAAAAGAGAACAATGAAAGAAAGACAAAATTAGAACAAAAACAAAAACAAAAAAAACCTAGACCGCTCTAAAACAGAATCAATCCGCCCGTGGCGCTAAACACCGAGCACGACCGGAACAACGGAGTGTCGTTGCGTTGAGACGCGCGGGCCTTTGAAGAAGGGGTTGGTGGGTGAATTGCGCTCGGCAACTTCCCCCCCGTCTGAAGAGCCGGACCCCTGGCCGGTGCTGGCACAACACGCGCTCAAACGACTTACATTCTTCTCCTTACCGAACCAATCTTATTGCTCTTCTAACTTATTCTAGCCACCTTAATATAACAATAAAAGCTAGATAAAATCAAAACAAACAAATTCTTAAACCTAATAGAGCCTATGTGCTCAAACTTTCTTACTATTCTTTAAAAATTACACTCATTGATGGCACAATGGCCCAACATATAGTTTAACTACTGAATAAATAAGAGAAATAAAAAAAACTTGCAGTCAGCGATGAAAGAAATTAAAAACTTGCAGTCAACGATGAAAGAAATTAAAAACTTGCAGTCAACGATGAAAGAAATTAAAAACTTGCAGTCAACGATGAAAGAAATTAAAAACTTGCAGTCAACGATGAAATGGTGTAGAGGTGTTGGCAGTGCACGTGCTCGCTGCGGCGTGTCCGCGTCCCTCGACCCGTTTTCTCTTCATGTGCGGTTCCGCCACCGACTCCGTCCTCAGTCTCACAAGAGCTTCGTGGTCCGGCACGGCGAGTTCCATGTATTCGATCAAACTGTCCCGCGACTCGAATATCTCCGGCGCCGACAAAATCAGCGGTGTCTGTCGACTCCCGACCGGTTTCACCGGATCGACAACGCGCGCATTGATAGTAGTTTTGAGAGCTCCTGACCAATATTCCGCTATGGCTGCTAACTCCAGAAAGTTCCCCTCGAATTGCACCGGAAGTATGGTCATTATTGTGACGTCCTTTGCTATTTTCTCCACGAGCGCCAGCGTCTTCTCGTTCTCCGACGAATCTTTCGTCAGTGACGTTAGGAAAATGACGCTTTGAACCTCGCTCCAGTCGAAACGCTCCGCCCATGCCTCCGTAGCTCCGTTTCGAAACTCATAGTAGCTCCGGGACCTCCATCCTTGCCTTGGCCCCACGACGATATTCTTCTCGGCAATCTTCGCTTTCTTCGGCTTGTTCCTTTCCATCACCTCGCGTTTCAGCTCTTCTGCCGCTTGCTTCCATTCTTCGTCCATTTTTCCGCCCGACATCACCAGCTCGGCGTGGTCCGTGCAGACTTGTGAGAATCGGTAGAGTGCTTCCTTCCGTTCTCCTACTCCCAATTGCTCTTTGAATTCCGAGCTTGCGATCAGCAGAGATGCATCCGCACCTTCCACTTTCCGCATCCGGGCGCCAATCCGCTTGGAGAGCTCTTCTGCGGTCCGACACTCCACTGCTTGTTCGCGGATGGAACATTTTCGGTCCGCACAGTTGCATCCGTCTTTGACCACGTTTCTGAAAAAACCATTCGTGTTTTCAACACTAAAATCGTGTTTTTCGGCAGAATTCACACAGTTGACTGTCATTGTTCGCACCGCTCGTTTCCCCCTCTTTTTCTTCGTTTCTATTTGAACGTCTGGCACTTCGACCGGTACCACTCTCGTCTGTTCCCATGGAACCCAAAGTTTTTCGCCGCCTCCCAGAATCGGAACCACTTCCGCCGAGTTTTCGGTGGTGTTCACCACTCGATATGGCCCTCGCCACTCGTTTACCAGTTTTGGATTCCGCGCGCCTAGTTTTTCGGCAGGTACTTTGACAAGTACTCTGTCTCCCATTCTCGGAAATTTTCTGTTCTGCACTTTGTGCTTATTGTCGAACCACTTTTTGGCAGCCTCATGCTCCTTCCTCACATGCTCCCTTGCTTCTTCGTGCGCCATTTGCATCTGTTCTGCATGCCGGTATCGGTAGTCATCCAGGTCCACCTGATACCTCCCAATTTCCTCTTCCGGATCCGATTTCATCGGAATCCGCGCATCTCTTCCGTACATCAAGTAATGCGGACTTTCTCCCGTAGTTTCGTGGCGGCATACATTATATGCGAACACTGCGTAGGGCAATTTCTCGTCCCATTCTGACGGGATCACCGTAATTTTCTTAAGGACCGTCTGAATTGTTCGATTGAATCGCTCGACAGCCCCATTCATTCTCGAGTGGTAGCCTTTTGTCCGTATCAGCCGAATGTTGGACATTTTTGCGATTTTTTCTAGCGTCGAATTAGCGAATTCTAAGCCTTGATCTGTCAGAATCGATTTCGGAATTCTACCTTCTTTTAGCATCCAAGATTCCGTGAACGCTTTTGCCACTGTTTCCGCGGATTTATCAGGAATCGCGCATACTCCCGCATATCGACTGAATAAATCGATTATTGTCAACACATAACGGTTTCCGTGGCTGCTCCTTCCAAGATCTAGCAAATCTAGAGCCACTATCTCCAGAGGTTCACTAGCTTCAATCGGCGTTAGCGGAGCGGTTAAAGTTGGTTTTGCGTTCCCACACAAACACTGTTGGCATTCTTTTGACCACTTCCCAATCCATGCTTTCATTCTTGGCCACCAAAACTTCCGTTCTAGCATCGCGCTGATCTTTTCGGGCCCCCAGTGGCCACCAAATCTTCCTGCATGAGCCTCTTCAAACACACTTTTTCTCTTTTCTTCCGGAACAACTCTCAACGTGGTGCCGTATTTCGTTACCATCATTAACTCTCCTCTGACCAACATGAACTCCCGAAGTTCCCGTTTCCCGTCTCCCGGAACGTCAACGATCCCTTCTTGTTCTCCCTTTTCCAACCTATCAATGATCTCACTCCATCCACGGTTCTTTTCCAAAATTTCCCTCCAACTAGAGTTTTTTCTATCCTCTTCTTTAATCACCTGCACCGCATTGATGACTTTGACAATGTCCATCATGGCCTGTTCTTGAACTTCCTTCATCTCCTCCACTTCTTGTGCTCCTCCTCGCGAGAGCGCATCCGCGACCACATTCGCTTTCCCTTTCAGATAGACGATGTTCAACGCAAAATCCTGCATTTCCATTGACCATCTCAACAGTCTATCCGCCAGATTTTTCGCCTTGAACAAACTAGTAAGCGGTTGATGATCGGTGTATACTGTCGTCGGACATCCAAAAATGAAGTGTTTGAACCTCCTGGTTGCAAACAACACGGCAAGTGCCTCCTTATCACTGACGTGGTAGTTCTTTTCTGCTGGCGTAAGTGCCTTGGACGCGAACGCGATCGGGTGTACTTTTCCGTCAATTCCTTTCTGAGCCAACACCGCTCCAACTCCCTGGTCTGATGCATCCGTAAAAATACAGAACGGTCTCTCGAAGCTTCGGGCTGCCTCCACATCCGGCTGTGCCAATACTGGCGCCGTCGTCATTCTTTTCTTCAGTTCTTCAAACGCGTTCTGTTGTTCTTCCGTCCATCTCCACGCCACTTTGGGTGACGTCAGCGGTGTTAACGGTGCCGCAATCGCAGAAAAGTTCATCACAAAACTTCTATAATACGCACACAACCCCAAGAACGAATGAAGTTCCTTCCGACCTTTTGGCGCAGGAAAATTCTCCATTTTTTCCACCTTCTTTTCATCTGTCCGGATTCCTTTCTCGTCGATGACGTGTCCCAGATAGTCCACTTCTTTCTGAGCAATCTTGCATTTCTGTGCTTTCAATTTGAGTCCGCACGTTCGGATTCGTCTCAAAACTTTCTCCAAGTCTTCGGCATGCTGATTTTCGGTTTCGCTGGCAATTAGGATATCATCGATATACACGTGCACTGATTTCCCTATCCATTCTCCCAATACTTCCTCCATTGTGGCTTGGAACACCGCTGGGCTCGTTGCCAATCCAAATGGCATGACCTCAAACTGATACTGCTCGTTCAGTACTGTGAAAGCCGTCTTCTCCTTTGATTCCTCCTCCATAGGTATTTGCCAATAACCTGCCATCAGATCTAGCGTTGTAAACCACTTCTTCCCTCTGAGCGCTTGCAAGGTGGATTCAATGTGTGGCAGTGGATGAGCGTTCAACTTAATCACTGCATTCAACTTCCTGTAGTCGACACACATTCTTATACTCCCGTCTTTCTTCTTAACCAGAACCACTGGACTCGCCCATGGAGACCTACACTTTTTGATAACACATCTCTCTTCCATGTCCTTGAGCATCCCCCGAACTTTTTCCTGCAGAGCCAACGGAACCGGTCGGCATTTCTGCCGAATAGGCTCCTCTTTCTCGAGTTCAATCGCACATTCGGTCATGTTCGTCTGTGTCAGTTCGTTATCTTCAATTGCAAAGATATCACTGAACTCTGCCACTATTCTCTCAATCTTTCCTTCCGGAATTTCGCCGTTTTCTTTCAAGATCTTTAAAACCGCCTCTTTTTTCCTGGCCCCTTCCAACGGAATTTTTCTGCCTAACTCCATCATGTTTATTGCGGCTTGTGCTACCTCGGGCTTACACATTGCCCAGTCTCGAGAGCCCACACCGATCACTTGATTCTTCTTGATCAGCAGCGGCTGGTCTTTCCAGTTCGACACCAAGATTGTCACGTTCCCATCTTCATTTTTCGAGCATAGACTCGTCGGCACCCATTCTTTCTCGGATTCCAGCAGGATAACGTCTCCCAGATCCGCTTCCGTCCTTACCGCGATTTGAGCACAACTTTGTGGTGGTACTCTGAGCTTCCGCGCTGCCCGCGCCACCGCTCTTTCCGCTTTCCACTTCAGTTCGACACCAACGGTTTCGAAAGAGTTTGTTCCCAACAGGAAAATATCCAACTCGTTTTCCACTAGCTGGAACACTACTACCGCCTTTCGCCCTCTGATCCCGATCTCCACCTTTATCTGCTCCCTCACTGGCATCTTTGCCTTTGACGCGTCGACTAGCGAAAAATTCGGTTTTGCCAAAACTTCTACTTTTTCCTCCCACTCTGGACACTTCCTCTTTAACCGTTCCCAAGCTCCGGTGGACATCACCGACACCACCGCTCCGCTGTCGATCACTATTCTTCTTTTCTGCCCCAGGATATCCACCATTTCGACCATTTCTGCTCCCACTGCTTCTTTTTCTGCATCCACATTCTGCACCGGCCTCGACGTACATTGTCGTGCCATGTGGCCCACAGCCCCACAACGGAAACATTTTGTGTTCGCAATGTCTCGGTTTCTTTCCCTCTGATTTGGCTCAAACTCATCTTTCCGATCTTCTTTGTGCGGGTTGTTGCGGCGTTCGTCAGCCCTGTCCATCCACGGTTTTCCTCTTACCACCGCATTTTCTCTCTTTTTCTGTCCGTAGGCTCTTCTTTTCTCGTTTTCTTGCTGAAGCACAATGTCCTTGAGATTTTCGTATTGGTGTCTCAGCGGGATCTCCAGGCGCTTCATTATGAGCATGCGGTGTAGAGTGTCATCGTCTCTCACTGCCTTCATGAGTTTCGTCGTTCGCATCTGCGACAATGTTTCTTCACTCACTTCTGGGTACGCCAACTTTGACCATTTTTCCACTTCCGTCAGGTACTCCCACATTTTCTTTGACTTTTCCCTTTGGAGCCCATCAAATTCATTTAACGCTTCAGCCTTGCTGTCACCCTGCCGTTTTCTCAGTTTCATCTCGAACTCATCAAAAAGGCTTTTAATCGGTCTCTCATATCTTCTCGCTAGTGATTTGAACAGTGCCTTTGCTGAGCCTTTCAGGAATTTATCCTCCAAAATGGCCACGAGCTCGTCATCACCGCTAGTCACCTGACCATACTTCAGCAAAAACGTTCTTTTTAACTCTCCAAAATCTCCGGAACCGTCAAAACATCTTGGCTCGGGCAGAGCCGATGATTTCATCATTCGACTCATGCACTCGACCATTCCCTTCATCTCACTCCTCTCCGAACCACTCAAACTGCCCGCGTTTTTTATCCGCCTACTTTCAGTTTTCTCGCTGTGCACCGCCTTCTCTCGCTGGATGTCCCATCCGTTCACTTTTCTGCGCCAGTCATCCCCGCTCTCTTCTTCCTCTAACGTACCTTGGCTTTGCTCCCGTGTCCGTGATCGTAGCGATGATCTTCTCGAGTCGGTCGGCGATCCGCTGGCTCTCCGCGAGCGCTTCTGAATTATTTGATGCTTTTCGTCTTGTACACGGCAGATTTCGAACTCACCAGCTGCATGCTGCAGGTTTGCTTTGAGTCCCTCAGCGGTCCGCTTCTCTGCCTCAAACGCACGTTGCGCTTTTCGCAGTCGTTTTTCGGCGGCGAGCTTCTCCGATTCGCACTTGCGAATTCGCTCCTGGAGTCGCTCGTTCTCCGTCTGCAAAACCGTCATGTTATTCTGATAATTTTTCAATTTTTCGCTCGTAGAGCTTTTTCCTTCACGGCGTCCTCGCTCACATAACTCTCTTATTTCTTCCACTGTCTCCACATTCTGCTCTCTCATCAGCCTGAGCACTGTGCGCGGCCACTTATCACGACCAAGTTCTTCAAACCGTTCGCACAATTCTTTTCGGAATTTTTCTATCGGTCCGACGATCATATCTCGTTGTCTTTCGGTACACATTTGCACCGACAACAATTTTTCCATCACTTTTTTCTCTACTTCGTCGGCCGCATCCACGAACCGCGCAAAGTTTTTGAAAAGTTTTCGTCTTTGTTTAACACTCACCAGCAGCTCATCGCTGGTCCGCTCCGAATTCTTCGTCGAGCTCGTGCCACTTCCGTCCATCGGATCCAATGCCGCCATCTCGTTCGTCTTCAGCACACTTTCGCAGCAATCCTCCATCTTCGACTGTTGCTTTTCCACGACCACTGCAAATTATTTATTCAAATAATCTGATCAGCGTTTCACAATGATTATCCAATCAAAGTGTGTCCAGTTTCTATAGATTCCTCCACACTACGGGCGTTTATCCAAACAGCCGGTAGTATTCGTGGATTTACCCACAAAAACTTGACAGAGAAGGGAAAAACAAAAAACGACGATTCGGCCCCCAAGTTGGCCCGTTTTATCCAAAACGGCCGGGTTCCGAGTAAAAATAGACGAAGGCGGGGAATAAAAAGCGAATTTATGATAAAAATTAAAGAGATCAACAAAAGAGAACAATGAAAGAAAGACAAAATTAGAACAAAAACAAAAACAAAAAAAACCTAGACCGCTCTAAAACAGAATCAATCCGCCCGTGGCGCTAAACACCGAGCACGACCGGAACAACGGAGTGTCGTTGCGTTGAGACGCGCGGGCCTTTGAAGAAGGGGTTGGTGGGTGAATTGCGCTCGGCAACTCGAGTAGCGTTCGAATTATAGGTGTCTGGAAGACAAGCCACTCGATCCGCCGCAGGTTTTGACTGAAAAGTTAAGATTTAAAACTGATAGAAGCCTAGAGGCTCACTCAGTGCTCTCCACTGTCGGCAAAAACTTGCAGAAGCACGCGGGCGGCACTGTGAAGTTGACGCGAATGTTGCGTTGGAGCAGGTAGGCGCTCATCTCTTGACGCCCGCCGAAAATGTTGAAGAGCAGGGTGACCATGATGAAGAGGGTGAACATGAAGTAGCTGGAAACGATTAGGATGATGTAGGCTCTTCCCCGTTGGGTTTCGTTTGGACTGGGCCGGTCGATAATCTATGCGCAAGCGGGTTTTTCGGTGTTTCTTCCTCTCAATCCCTGGGAACGGCAAAGCGTTCACACCACGTGCTAGAGAGAGAGAGAGAGCGAGTGTCTCAGGGACAGCGCCTAACCTTCTAGTGAGTTCATTCGTCTAAATTTTCGAGTCTAATGCACCCTCAACATTTATGAGACACCAGAGATCATGAGAATGAACCGAGTTTACCGGGTAATGAGGTTGTCAATCTTTGCCAGGAGCTCATTGGGTTTTTTCAGCGGGTTATCGGGCTTTGTAATAGTGTCAAAACGTATTTCTCGTGATTGAAAGTTTTCGAGTTTTTTAGAAATGCACCCACGAACTTTTAGCTAAGCAATGGGGGTTATCGGTCTTTGTTAAATGGTCGATACTTGGTATACCGATGCTTGACAAGTTCAATAATCGTGTCAAGGACGTTTTGACCCCTGGATAAGACTGATGAGCTCTTGGTAAAGCACCAATAAACGTTCTCAAAAGGTTGACCAGCCACAAAACCACGTTCAACACGTTTAGGTCCCTGAAAAGACCTGAAGGCCTGCGTACAAGCTTGTTTGAGCCTATGGCAAAACCTGAAAACTCAGTTTGCTGGGCGATTGAGTTCATGAAAACAGCTTCAGATGTTTGGCAGCCCAACAGCCACGTCAAGCGCGCTTCGATACCTGGCGAAGCCTGACAGCCTACTGACAAAGAGGCCTCCAAGATTGTATGCATGTCTCTTGTTGTCTGGGCGAAGAGGCTGTTCGACCTGGGTCGGTGATTGGTATACTGAAACTTGGCAAGCTCGACAACCACGTCAAACTCGTTTTGACCGATGACAAAGCCTGATGAGACCCTGACAGAGACCGACGAGACCCTGACAAGGCTTGACACCCTAGTTTACTGGGCAATGGGGTTTATGAATACTACCTCATCTTGCCGTGGAGTCAAGTAACTTGTTATGGGGTTATTCAGGGTCGGAAAAAAATAGTTTTTTTCCTTTTTTTCCTTATTCAAACGACGGAAAAAAAAGAAAAAAATCCATGGCCGCGAGAGTTTTTTTCCGTTGCTTTTCTCGGCCATCGCAAAAGTTTTTTAGGCCCTCCGCTGTGAGACCTGCGCGCGAGTCCAATTTTCAAAAATTATTCGCCCGTAAATCGATATTTCGCAGGTCTCACGGCCGAGGGCCTAAAAAAATTTCGCGATGGCCTAGAAAAGCAACGGAAAAAAACTCTCGCGGCCACGGATTTTTTTCTTTTTTTTCCGTCATTTGAATAAGGAAAAAAAGGAAAAAAACTATTTTTTTCCGACCCTGAATAACCCCATTAGCTGGGCTAAATGAGTTATCAATGCTTTGTCAGAGAGTCGCTGGCCGACATACTGAAGCATGGCAAGCCCGTTTTGAACCCTAACAGAGACCAACGAGCCCTTCACAAGGCTTTACGCCTTAGTTTCTGGGCAATTGGGTTTATGTATACGACCTAATCTTGCCTTGGAGTCCAGTTCCTTGTTATCTGGGCTGTGAAGGTTGTCGGTACTTTGTCAGAGGGTCGCTGGCCGGCATACTGAAGCGTGGCAAGCTTGACAATGAAGTAAAGCAGTTTGACACCCTGACAAAGCCCAACTGAAGATGAGACGAATGAATACAATCGCACCGGTACATCCAAGCCGTAACAAAAGTCAGGGAAACGTTCTGAGACAGCGATTAACCTTCTCGGCGTCACCTAGCCTCGTTGGTCTTTGTATGAAGGTCAGTGGTGAACAAACCCGAGATTGGCGAACCCAAGCCCGACGATTCCCTGACAGAGACCGACAACCCTCTTAGTTCGACAAATGAAGCTCAGACATGCAGCCTTAAGAACCCGGCAATCACCACAGACCTGCGAGCCCCTGACAAATCTCCACAGCTATATACTAAACAACACTCAAAACTCACACCAACGAAACGGCGTACAAAAAGATGGCGGCGCGCGGAATGAACATGCCGATCAGACTCGCAAACGTGGTTATCTGAAATCCCCATCATTTTTTCAAGGTTTTCCCACTCAAATGCTCACCGGAAACATGAAAACCAGGGCGTACATATCGTTTCGTATCCGTTCGTTCGACACGTACTTTAGCACAAAGTAGAGATGAAAGAACGAGAGGATGAACGATATGGTGACGAAGAAGCAGGCCATGGTGAGACACGACACGTGCATTACGGACATGTCTGTAACAAAAAAGAGAAGGGCATGGTAAGCCTGCTTCGCCACTCACTTGCAAGCCAGTATGTCGCCGATGGGATGGGCGGTTCGGGTAGCGTGTTGTTGCCATTGTGCGGGATGATTGTTTTCACAATTTCCATGGCTCACAGAGCTGCTGTGTAGCTACTAGCTAGGGAGGAGAAAAAAGAACTTCTGAGGAGAAATGGGCGGCACAATGGAAGCGGAGAGGAGGAGAAGAAGAAGAAGAAGAAGGAGCAGAAGGGGTAGTCATGGAGATCGAGAAGGAGAATGAGACGAAGCGAATGACAGAATGAATGGCGAATATGAATACATAGTAATCGAAAAAAAAAATGAAATGTGGTGGTGGTGGTGGAGGAAGAAAGAAAGGAAGGACGGAAGGAAGGACGGAAGCAAGTACGTGCTAGGTCTAGGACAAGGAAAGGAAAGTGCAAGGAGGCTATCTATCTATCCAACGTGTCCCTTGGCGCTTCAAATATGTAGGCAAAACCTTCACATCATAGCTAATAACTGGCAATTATCCAAAAAATTGGTTTTTGGTACAGAGATATCAAACACCAAATGTGTTTGCACGCGAACAGGTGCATTCAAAAAGTTTTCTCAGAAACAAGAAAACACAATTTGTCGGGTATAAAGTTCTAGAATCTTGAAAGTAGCCTTAAATTCGGTATTTATTCTTCAACTTACAATATTGTGTTTGCTTTACCAGGAGCGCCATCAATAACATTTAGTTTTTCTGTTTCTGTGACAAGCAAAAAAAAAAAGAAACATAAAAGAACCGATTCGTGATCAAAAACTAGTGTGATTCATAAGAGAAATACACGGTTGAATAGGCGAAAAACACTTTTTTGTGTTGCTTTAATGAGAAAATACTTTGTTTAAGGGTGCTGAGCAAAAAGTTTTCTTTTTGGCTACAAAATTCTGGTTTTACTTTGAAAAATGGGCGAAAAACAAGTAACAATAAAATGGCGTCAATAACAGTGAAAAATACCAAGATTATGTTATGAATGGGATTAAATTCGGGCCGCCGCGCCTTTTGTTTTGCACGTCATCGCTGCAATTAACTCGTAATAAAGTCAAAAATATATATTGTCTGATTGTGACGTGAATGCAGGGAAACAAAACCCTAAAAAAAAAACCGAAAACTGGTTTATGTTAAACCAAATTTTCTAGCCACTTTCCAGCGCATTTTTCAGACATAGCGATGAGACGCAGCGTTGCCACGCGACGCAACCGCAGCGCGAGGCGTCGGCGGCAAAAATGCGTTTCAAAAGCTCATTTCCCCTTTAAATTTTAAATTCCTGGGCTTTTTAGCAAAAGTCCATTTTTGCGCGTCAATTGTAATGCATGTCCGCAACGGTGTTTGCACACTCAGTATTTGACGCGCAATTTTTTTATTTTTATTTTTTTTTTTTTTAAATTTCGCAATTCATTTCAATTCAATTTTTCTCCGTATTTTTTTATTTTTCCCCCAAAAAATATAATTTTTCAGAGTATGAGTATGACGCAACGAAAACCACTCGGGTATGAGCCGATGAAAAAAATTCTGCAAAACATGGAGCTCAGGCAGCGGTAAATATTGTGAAAACAAAAAAGTTGCAACGCGGTGTTTGCGTACTTTTGAAATTCAAACAGCAATGAAGGAAATATCATGGCAAATGAAGAGATTTGTTCCCAGTTTCATTTGAATTTCAAAAGTACGCAAACACCGCGTTGCAATTTTTTTGTTTTCACAATAAGCAATTTAAATATTTTAAATATAAATTTCCAATAATTATTCCAGAGAATCCCTGCACTTTGCCTACCCATCAATCCGACGGATCGACAAAATGCTGCCCTACCGCCTGGACACTGTGATTCTTAACAGCACCAGCTTATCGATTAACGACAGGACGTGGAGCTTTTACGTCTTCATGAATGACGAGGAGGACGTGCTTCCCGATGAGTGCTCCGTGTCTTTTGAGTCGCCCGGCTATCGATTTCAGCATCGGATTATGATGTCGGCGAAGCTGGGGTTGGAGAAGTTGGTGAAAGTGAGTATTTTATTCTAATTGCTGCTGCTTCAAGTTCGAGCCAAAAAAGGTACGGGAAAATGCTAAAATTTCGAAAAAAAAAATGATTTGAACTTTTTGCAGGCCAAAATTTTGTAGTTTGTAGTCTAGCAGACCAAAACTTTGTAGTTTGTAGTCTAGCAGACCAATATTTTGTAGTTTGTAGTCTAGCTGGCCAAAATTTTGTAGTCTAGCAGGCCAAAACTTTGTAGTTTGTAGTCTAGCAGGCCAGTTTGAAATAGCAGGCCAAATGCTTGTAGTTTGTAGTCCAGCAGGCCGAAATTGTGTAGTTTGTAGTCTAGTTTAGCAGGCCAAAACCATTTTTTGGGGTATCTACAGTCGGCGAATGCATGATCAACCGCGCTCTACGGAGACTCCGCCCTGTGGAAGTGCGCCGCACTTGCAAAATTGGCGGGAATTCAAATTTAATTATTTTTTCAACTTGAAAAAAATTATTTTACAAGGATATTCTCGTGGAAATCTCGATTTAGGGCGTTTAATTTAGTTACTACGTCTATCTGCCCTGATATTACTAACCAGCCTGTCACGTAGAAGCTGGCAACGCAGATTTTTGACGGCTTCGCCACTCCATTTTATTTTTTTAAATTATAAAGTTACAGACAATAGAAAAGGGAATAAAGCATTTGTTATTTATTTAAAAATAAAAATAAACAAAGGTTAAACATTAAAAAAAAACGACGAGGGCGAGAAGCGAATCCACCTGTCCTGTTCCACATGCTCCAATAGCTCTGAAAAATTCTAAAATTAGTTTTAAAAACTATCGGATATGTTGGAAAAGATTGGTGTGATAAAATCATTTGATGAAACCTAAACATTTGAAAATAAAGGCCAAGTTTTCGATATTTCGTTTTCTGCAATTCTGTTGAAATTTTTCCGGTTTCTCTTAAAGACTCCCAAATATTCGGAGAAAAAAATTTTTAATACAAATGGCACTCATCAAAGTAAAAACAGAAAATCGGAAAAGCCGTAAGTTTGATATTTACTATTTCAGTTTCAAATCTTTATCTAAGTTCGGCGATTTTTTTTTTTAGAATAATAGTGGCATTTTCCGTTTTTCTGGCATTTTTTAACATTTTTATCGGTATTTCTTGAACATTATTATTAGAATTGACAAAAAATAAGACCACAGAAAGAAAACTGCTTGAATTGGTCTTGATATTTAAAAAATATTGCCGGCAACTCTGGATGAAATGGTCGAAATTGCGTACACAGCCATAAAACATGGAAATCTGTTTCATAATTCAGCTATCCAGTCCGTAAATACTGAGAACATCCGCGGATCGTTCCGCAATATTTTTCAATAAATTCTAATCAACTCACCACCTCCAATATCTGCCAGCTCATTGTCGCTCTATGTATGGCTCCGGAGCTCCATGTCATTTTAGCGCTTCTGAAAAAATAAAACATTTAAAAAGGTAAAATATATAAAATGAGGTTATTCATAAATATAACCTCATTTTATAGCCTGTTAACCAATAATTTTTAATGCAAAAATACAGTTATTTTTGCATTTTGCTTGAATAATGACCCATTTTCAGTCATGTTGTCCAAAAATCGATATTTTGGTTCACTAAGAATCATACATATTTTTAGTTCACAATTCTTGAGCATAATTCTAATTTTTTGTAAGGAATCTTGCTTAAACTTTCAGAAAATAAATCCAAAAATGTATTTAACTAAAATGATAATATTTCGCATTACTCACCGATTCGTCGTCGCGCCGCTTCCTCGATGGCAACCATTTCTGTTTGCTGAAATTTATTCTTAAATTAAAATGAAACAATTTATAAACGTATTGTAAAAAAAGAAAAAGAAAAAGCATTAAATCACAAAGAAATAGAAGGAGAAAATCGAGAAACGACGAATATCAGTTCAAATGTGAATTTTCGCGCCAAGAGAAGCGCGCCGCACTCGGCAAAACTGGAGGAGTCTGAATAGAGCGCAGTTGATCATGCATTCGCCGACTGTAGGCTAGCAGGCCAAAATTTTGTAGTTTGTAGTCTAGCATGCAAAAAATTATTTTTTTTTTTGGCAATTTTTACCTTTTTGACCTTGATTTTGAAAAAAATGGGATTTTGAACAAATTTTGAAAAATTGTCGTAAGATCGGGTGTTTTGTCCGCAAACACCAAGAATTCAGCTATTTTAATCTTTTTCAAGTTTTTTTAACGATAAAAACGGCTAAATAAACGTAAAAAATGGAATCTCGGCAATTTTTTCGAAAATTGTCGTAAGATCTGGTGTTTTGTCCGCAAACACCGAAATGTATGCAGGCAAATGCAAAACATGTTTTTTTGGCTATGTTCACCTTTTTGATCTTCCAATATTTTGTAGTTTGTATTCTAGCAGACCAAAATTGTGTAGTTTGTAGTCTAGCAGACCAAAACTTTGTAGTTTGTAGTCTAGCAGACCAAATTTTTGTAGTTTGTAGTCTAGCAGACCAATATTTTGTAGTTTGTAGTCTAGCAGCTTAGTTTGAAATAGCAGGCCAAATGCTTGTAGTTTGTAGTCTAGCAGACCGAATTTTTGTAGTTTGTAGTCTAGCAGACCGAAATTTTGTAGTTTGTAGTCTAGCAGGCCAAAACTTTGTAGTTTGTAGTCTAGCAGACCAAAATTTTGTAGTTTGTAGTCTAGCAGACCAAAATTGTGTAGTTTGTAGCCTACCAGACCAAACTTTTTGCAGGAATACCTACGAAAGGGCACCTGTACCAGTGTGCTCAAAGTGTGGACCATTCCCGACGGGATTCCCCCGAATCTGACAATGATTGTGCAGGATTTTGTTCTGGAGTACGCAAATCGGGAAGTTTATCACTCGATTCTACCGTATGTCGAGAATAGGTTGCAGCTTAATAAGATTCGATTTTTGGTGAACAATGAAACGTGTCAGTTGTTGGACGATCCGGCGGTAAAAAACGCCGTTTTTCTGGACTTGCAGTTCCCATATCACAATCCTGTCGACACCAATGATTTGCTCCTCAGGCTTTGTACTCGGGAGATTTATATGATTCATATCGCGTTTCCGATCGAAAAGGTGTATGCGTTGGCAAAGGTGAAAAAAAACTGGAAAAAAGAATAGCCCCCACTGATACCAGAATAGCCCCCCCCCCACACACACACTGGTCATTCTTTTGGGCGTCAGGATGCATCTTTTCACACACCCGCTTGTTATCTATGGGAGCTCTACTGGTGTCAGTGGGGGGCTATACTGGTATCGGTGGGGGCTATACTGGTATCAGTGGGGGCTATACTGGAATCAATCCAAAAAATGTAAAAACTGCATAGAATGCAATTTTCAGCACTGGATCTCCTCACAACGCCCAATCGGCACCAAATTCACACTGACAATCGAAGAATATCTGTACGTGCTAGACGTGATGGAATACGTGCAAGCCCGTGAAAACCAGGCAATTCCCTCCAAAGTAATTGCGTTAGGAAGCCATTATTTCGCGCATTGTGTGACTATTCCGATTTCTGAAACGTCAGAACTGGTAATGTTTGGCGGGAAAATGCGCGAGGTGTGGAAGCCGCTCGAGTGGACTTTTCGGATGGAGGTGATGGCGAGCGGGGCTACGGTGCCCAATAAATAGAAATAGAAAAAAATTGAAAAAAAAATACTGCATTTTATATATATTTGAATATATTTACCTAATTTTTTGACGTTTTTTGTCATTATTATAATAATTATTATTATTGTCATCCTTGGCTCTCTTCTTCCTAATTGGCTTCTCAAACTCAAATTCCACGCCAATTTCCACATCGAATGGCACTTCTTCCATACTTCCAAGAACTCGACAGGCTCTGGATGGTCTCGACAAACTTTTCGGAGAGCTTTTAATAATTTTCAAAAAACTTTTCGGCTCTTCTATCGATTTGTGGGGCCTTGCGCGTTTTAGCTCCGATTTTGTGGCCAGGTCAAAAATGTTGGGCGCAAAGTCCATCGTCACTTCAAACGCCTCAATCTCCTCGTCAATCTCACACAGACTGTAGTTTGTGCGGCACGCCCGGCTTGGCCGTTTTTTCAAACTTTTCGGCGTTCTTGGCCGTTTTAGCTTGTCTGATTTGATGATAATTTCGTCGGGTTCAGAATCCTCGTCATAGTGAGCTGTGAGTGTTGGCATTTCTCCGAGTTTGGCTTTTCGGAGCAATTTTTTGGGCTCCATTATGAGTTCGGGCGGTGCGGAAAGTTCTCTTTCTGGTTCTGGTTCATCTTCTAATTTAGACGCTTTTAGGCCGAGAAGATAATTGTGCCAGAATGATCCAATGAATTGTGACTCTTCTTCTTCTTTTTTCTTTTCCTCTTTTTTGACATTTTTTTCTTCTCTGAAAATTAATTTTGTTACGGTAAGCAGTGCACATCACGTGTGTGTTTGCAGACTTTTCGAAAACAGGCAAATTTCATAATTTTCAACATTTTGGCCTATTTTTTCATTGTTTTTCGCGAAAATTCTGTATTTTTTTTGCCATTAAAATGTTGAAAAATGCACAATTTTATGTAAATAATTTCGAAACGTTTTCTTCTCTTAATTTCTTATTTTTTATCTTAAATTCCAACTCCCCTTCAAAAAATAGTTCATTTACGTTCAAAAATACGATAAGCAGTGCACATCGCGTGCGTGTTTGCAGACGTTGCAGTGTTTGCAGACTTTTCGGAAACAGGCAAATTTCATTCATTTTCAATCATTTTGGGCCTACTTTTTCATTGTTTTTCGAGAAATTTCTGATGATTCTGGAATATTCTGGCGCGATTTTTTTTTGTTATTTTATACACAGCAAATGCTGAAAAATGTATAATTTTGACGAAAAATGGCCTAAATTTTTGGGAAATAATTTCGAAATTTTTTCTTCTCTTAATTTCATATTTTTTTTCTTAAATTCCAACTCCCGTTCAAAAAATAGTTCATTTACGTTCAAAAATACGGTAAGCAGTGCACATCGCGTGCGTGTTTGCAGACGTTGCAGTGTTTGCAGACTTTTCGGAAACAGGCAAATTTCATTCATTTTCAATCATTTTGGGCCTACTTTTTCATTGTTTTTCGAGAAATTTCCAATTATTCTGGAATATTCTGGCGCGATTTTTAATTTCTTTTTTTTTTTAATGTCAAAAAATATATATTATGTCAAGGAATTGAATAAAAATTCTAAAATTGACCTAAATTTTTGGGAATCAATTTCGAAAATAGGTCTTGAAATAAAAAATAATTTTTCATCTCTTAATTTCGTCATTTTTTTCTTAAATTCCAGCTCTCGCTCAAAAAATAGTTCATTTCCGTTATAAAATACGGTAAGCAGTGCACATCGCGTGCGTGTTTGCAGACGTTGCAGTGTTTGCAGACTTTTCGGAAACAGGCAAATTTCATTCATTTTCAATCATTTTGGGCCTACTTTTTCATTGTTTTTCGAGAAATTTCTGGCAAATAATTTTGCACTACCGTTTTTTGCACTACCAATAATTTTGCACTACCCGTGTTGCAGCACTACCCAATTTTGCACTGCCGTTTTTCACCATCTGATTTTGCACTACCCAAAAGTGGTTTTGCACTACCTATTTTTTGGTTTTGCACTACCAATTAATTTTTGCAGGGCATTTTTTTGATATCGGGTTTTTTTTTCAATAAAACCGATCAAAATGCATGCTTCGGAGCCAACCAGATCCGTATAGGTGTTATTCGGAAATTTCAGCGGCAGCGCGCCGGAAGGATGTGTGACACATTTCAAATATGCGACCGGAGGGAGCTGGGCGGAAGCATGTCTTGATCCTTCTGTTTGTTAATAACCTAATTCTGGCAATAAATACCTATCTATTTAGGTTCAACCATAGATTTTTAATTTAAAAAAATCAGCAGCCACCAAACCGCAAAGCAGGCTTCTACCCAGCTCCCTACGGTCGCCCTTGTTTGAGGTTTCACACATGCCTCCCGTGCGTTGTCGCTGGGCTTCACCAGCCTTATAAGTTATTGAAAACGCATATCACTAGCGTAGACTACACAACAATGAGAAAAAAAGCAACAAAAGAAATTAAAACCTTTTCTGAAATTATATGCTCCACGAAAAAAATAGGTAGTGCAAAACCACTTTTGGGTAGTGCAAAATCAGATGGCAAAAAACGGCAGTGCAAAATTAGGTAGTGCTGCAACACGGGTAGTGCAAAATTATTGGTAGTGCAAAAAATGGTAGTGCAAAATTATTTGCCAAATTTCTGATGATTCTGGAATATTCTGGCGCGATTTTTTTTTGTTATTTTATACACAGCAAATGCTGAAAAATGTATAATTTTGACGAAAAATGGCCTAAATTTTTGGGAAATAATTTCGAAATTTTTTCTTCTCTTAATTTCATATTTTTTTTTTCTTAAATTCCAACTCCCGTTCAAAAAATAGTTCATTTACGTTCAAAAATACGGTAAGCAGTGCACATCGCGTGCGTGTTTGCAGACGTTGCAGTGTTTGCAGACTTTTCGGAAACAGGCAAATTTCATTCATTTTCAATCATTTTGGGCCTACTTTTTCATTGTTTTTCGAGAAATTTCCAATTATTCTGGAATATTCTGGCGCGATTTTTAATTTCTAATATTTTTTAATGTCAAAAAATATATATTATGTCAAGGAATTGAATAAAAATTCTAAAATTGACCTAAATTTTTGGGAATCAATTTCGAAAATAGGTCTTGAAATAAAAAATAATTTTTCATCTCTTAATTTCGTCATTTTTTTCTTAAATTCCAGCTCTCGCTCAAAAAATAGTTCATTTCCGTTATAAAATACGGTAAGCAGTGCACATCGCGTGCGTGTTTACAGACTTTGCAGTGTTTGCGTATTTTTCGAAAAAAGGCAAATTTTTATTCATTTTCAATCATTTTGGCCTACTTTTTCATTGTTTTTCGAGACATTTCTGATGATTCTAGAATATTCTGGCGCGATTTTTTCATTTTTTGTTATTTTTGTACACAGAAAATGATGAAAAATGTATAATTTTGACGAAAAATGGCGAGGAAACTCGAAAAATGGCATTAATTTTTGGGAAATAATGTCAAAAATTTTGAGTATATCCCGGCGTATTTTTGAATTATTTTGCAAGAAATTGGGGTCAATTTTCGGAATTTTTCGACGTATAGCGCAGCCGGTAGTGGTGACCGCCGCCGTTCCAGAGGTCACAGGTTCGATTCCTGCCCTCACCCCCGGGTTCACCCAGCCTCTAATTGGGTAGTAGAGAAATCTACGAAGATTGCTCGAACGGTACACCACCAGTCGTCCGCGTACGCAGAAAACCGTGATCCGCAGTACCTTCGGTACTTGAAGAACGGATCGACTTTGTAATCTTTGTTGTTGTTGTTTACGAAAAAATTGCATTTTTGACATATTTATGAAAAATTATGCTACGAAAAAAAAACCTAAAATTATGAAAATAATTTAAAAATTTTTCTGGCCGTTTGGAATAAAATATTGATTTTTAAAATCGGTTTTTTTTCATACCGGAGCGTATTTTTGACAATATTTTCAGATTTCAGGCCAATTTTCGCCTCAATTGCTTGTAATTTTTTTTGTTGTTGCATTTTTCAATATTTTAATGAATAATCTCTATTTAAAACTTCATTTTCAGGTCAAAATCTATGCAGCAATGTGCAGTTTTTCTTTGATTTTTTTTCTGAAAAATGAGCATTTTCGCCAATTTATCTGTTTTTTGTTGCATTTTCAGGTCAAGCAACTTTTTTGCATTGCAGTGCTGTTGTGTTCCGGTTTGAAGATGGATTATTTTAATTTTTTCCGAAGAAAAAAAACGACAAATGGTCAAACGCGCTCCGCTGAACTCAACGCTATGCGATTTTCATTTTGGTTTCCAAATTATTTAATTTCACGTTGAATTTATACATGAAATGAAATAATTTGGAGACTAAAATAAAAAAAATCGCATATCGTTGAGTTCAGCGGAGCGCGTTTGACCATTTTTGCGGGCCGACAATATACGCTGTGTTTTTTTTTTTCAATTTTTCAGCCAATCAAAAAAAAACTCACATTGCTCTCTCCTTCACCGCCGCAATTTTCTCCACCGCGCGATGCAGCCGGTCCCGTTTCGCCAACTCTTTGATCGCCTTCTTCCGTTTCACCCTTCGCGGCCGGCTTCTACGTTCCTCCTCGTCAGAATCCGTGTCCGGCGGATGATTGACGTCGTACCATTTGGGAATCTCGACAAACGAGGGACCCATTCGGGGGTTGTAGTGTTCGGGTGGTCTCCAGGATTTTTGGCGGCTTCTGGAAGGTGATTCATTAATTATTTTGTGATTAGAAAAAAAATAGAAAACCAACTCTTCACTATCATCGTACAGTATGTGCTCCCACTCTTCATCTGACGCCAACTCTGACTCATCGCTAAAATAATTGCACCTGCCGCAACCGGCCGGAAAGATGTAGCGGGGACCGTCGTCGTAGTGTACAATGGTTTTTTTGGTGACGCTGTAAAAAGGGAGTTTTGTTGTCTGCGTATCTTCGTTATGGGTCTATTCACGGAAACCAGTAAAATATGCAAAAAATTCAGCCAAAATTCTGAGAATTCTCCGATCAGTCTGAAATTTTGACAAAAAATGTCAAAAATACTCCCGGACAGGATTGGGACCAAAAAAAAAATTTTTTTTTTTGAGGATGTGGATGAGACAAAAAATTTTTTGATTTTTTTTCGATGGTAAGAGTGAGACCAATTTTTTAGAGCCACGGAGGCGAAAAAAATTTCCGGTTTTTGGGCAAAAACTTATTCGGTATTCTCAGTACGGAGCGCTGCAAATGCGCTCCCTTCGCACAGTGATGGACGCGGCCGCGTTTGAGACGAGAGAGTGCAGAAAATTGAGAGAGCCGTGGCCGATTTTTTGCTCTGATTTCTCAAAACCTCACTCCAAATGCATGCGAAATTTTTTGTTCGTTTGGAGCGAGTTATCAGCGTTTTATACCGAGTATATATGCTCTGAATCAGGGGTGGGACCAAAAAAAAATTTTTTTTTCGATTTTTTTTGTTTTTTCGGGTTTTTTTTTGGATGAGACAAAAAATTTTTTGTTTTTTTTTTGAGGATGTGGATAAGACAAAAAATTTTTTGATTTTTTTTCGATGGTGAAAGTGTGACCAAAAAATTTTTGATTTTTTTTTCGATGGTAAGAGTGAGACCAAAAAAATTTTTTTTTTTTTTTTTTTGATGATGCGCCGCAGGCAAAAAAAAATTTTTTAGAGCCACGGAGGCGAAAGAAAGTTCCGGTTTTTGGGCAAAAACTTATTCAGTATTTGCTCAGAATTGACAAAAACCTCTAATTTTCAACAAAAACTTGGAAAATTTCTTTTTAAATGGCAGAAATACGTACTTTTTTTTGGAATTTTTTTTTGTTTTTTGGTAAATTTTTTGAGGAAAACAATTTTTTTTTTGTTTTTTTTGTTAATTTTTTTGAGAGCAAAAAAAAATTTTTTTTTTGGTAATTTTTTTGGGGGGACAAAAAAAGTTTTTTTTTTTTGGTAACTTTTTTTGGGGACAAAAAAAGTTTTTTTTTTTTTGGTAATTTTTTTGAGGACAAAAAAAGTTTTTTTTTTTTTGTGGAAAATTTTTTTTTGTCCCACCCCTGCTCTGAATTGACAAAAACCGCTAATTTTCAACAAAAACTTGGAAAATTTCTTTTTAACTGGCAGAAATGCGTTTTTAAGAGCAAAAAAAATTTTTTTCGGTAACTTTTTGTGGAGACAAAAAAAGTATATTTTTTTTGGTAATTTTTTGGAGGACAAAAAAAAATTTTTTGTCCCACCCCTGCTCCCGGACATGTGCAGCAAATTTCAGGCCAAAATATCAAATTATCGATTTTTTTTTGAAAATTTTCAAAATCGATATTTTGGTCTGAAATTTTCTGTCCGACAGTATTTTTGACATTTTTTGTCAAAATTTCAGACTGATCGTTTCTTTTTCTCAGAATTTTTGCTCAATTTTTTGCACATTTTGCTGGTTCAGTGAATAGCAAATTTTGAACTTACATTGGCTGCTCATCCCAGATAGGTCGACCGTCCACAATTCTCCAGACTCGGTTTGGCGGCTTTACGGGTCCTGGTAGGGGTTTTGGAGTGACTTCTTTCGATTCTGCTGGAAATTAGCTAGTTGTTTTCTGACCAAAGATCAAAGTTTCCTCACTTTTCCTCTTGATCATCGGATGGCAAGTTCTCACATGCGTCTCAATTTCCTGACTCGTCCCTCTTATCACTTTGCACCCTTTGAACAGACACTTGAACGTCTTTGCAGTCTTGGCGTGTCGCGTTTTAAAGTGATTTTTCATCCAGTCGGTCTGAAACGGGACAAAGTTGGCATATAGATTAATCCTTAGTGGTACCTTCTTCTCCAAACACCCTCTCGTGGTGCCCATCTCACAGTGTTGCCACTCGCACACCACCATCTCCTCGCCATCCTCGTCCTCGACAATTTTGGGGATGTGCTCGAGGATCACATGCTCCAAAACGTCTTCTATGGTCTTGAAACTGACCGTTCGGCTAATTTTGCACCCCCGCCACTCGCACGTCTTTTTCTGTAATTTATCGATCGGGAACTGATAGGCGAAGAGAGAGAGAGAGACAGAGAGAGAAACGTGATGATAGCGGGTGAGTTTGCGGCAAATTACCTTGATACTTTCTGATGCCATTCTGTTCGATTCGCCGGGACGTGTGGCGTGGCTCCCCAATGAAAGACTGGTGGGATTAGGATTACCTGGAAATTGGATAGATAGGTAGTTTGCGGGGAATGGTGGAAGAAATTAAGAGGACGGAAGAGAAACACTTGGGCAGAGTAGGCTGACCGCGTGCGTGAGTGACCAATGATGTGTGCGTGGGGCAAGGCCAGATGTGCCACCCTTCCTTCCTTCCTCCCACCAGCCGGCTAAAGTCGCCAAACAAAGCATTGTTGTGGGTGGGACGGGAAGATGAAGGGGGAGAGAAAGAGAACGGCTAGAGAGAGAGAGAGAGAGAGAGGTAGAGCTCCGTGACTTTTAGAACGTGTCGCATCTTGTTAATTAATATTCGTAGGATTCGTTTTTTGACATCTATGAATAGGTCCATAAGATAAGATAGATACGATAAGTAAATCTCGATAAGACTGTACAAATCGATGTATATGTACTTTTTGTACTTGAACGGATGGTTTTACGAGAAAGGAAAAGAAAATTGAAGGGGGAGGAGTTTAAGAAAATGTAGGGCTAGGCAAAAGTTGCACTCTGAGGACATTTCGGTCTCCGAGCCGAGCCGAGCAAAGCATAACTAGAAAAGGAACGAATTGAATTGAAAACTGCCGAGCGCGCGAGCTCATTATGCCAAAATCGGCTCCCTGCTCTCGCTCTCGCTCCCCGTCTCTCTTTGAGCACCTCTGTATAGGCTAAAGCTAACGCGAACGTGCGAGGAGGGAGGAGAAAAATACAACTCGGCTGAAATTATAGGGAAACGGGAGGAGACTGCACTTGAAGAGTTCACCAAGTGTTCTTTGAACTGAGTAGGGCCGAGCTGATCAGATTGTAATTTGAAAGGATAGGATTGGCGACGACAAATTGGTGCCATAGTATTTAGCTAGCATCCTTCCTTCGTGTCGGTCAGTCGATAAATGTGTACTAGCCGAGTAGTGGACGGGTGGGGGGGGGGGGGGGTCGAAGAGCGCTAAAGACGTAGAGACGCAGGCGTGGGTGACACGACGATGACGACGACGACGACGACGACGAAGAGCGGTCAAAAGAACAAGAAGGACGCGAGCGAGCGAGCGAAAACGGCAGATAGGAACGCATATGAGAGAAGGGGGCGGGACGGGCCAGACCAGAAGGTCATATCGGTCAAATGTGACAAATTAGGGTGGAATGAAATGATGGGGTCATCGAGTGGGGGGATAGTCACATCTACATGATTTAGGGTGTTGGAGTAGTTGGTCCTTCCTTCCAAGTTTCACACAACCAGAAATCTGCTTCTCTTGCCCTCAATACGGAAAACAGTTTTCCTGTCGTTTTCCAGTCTCATGGATGCGGTCTCAGTTCAGTCCACTAGGGGCCATATGCAGGGGTTATCGGGCTTCCGCAAGGGGGCTAACGTGTTTTTCGTGATTTTCGGGGTTTCCAACCTTCAGTTTACCGTAAAACTCTGCCCGGCAAACAAGGTTCATGCATACGGTTTCTTAGGGCAACGAGACCTCTAATTGCCTAGGAAAATGGCGAATTGACACGGGATTCGGCAGATCTGTCCGAGGCAGCTAGTCGGCAGCCAGCGAAATATGCAAAAAATTCAGCGAAAATTCGGATCAGTCTTAAATTTTGACAAAAAAAAAATGTCAAAAATACTTCCGCACATGACATGTGCAGAAATTTTCAGACCAAAATATCGATTTTGAAAATTTTCAGAAAAAATCGATATTTTGGTATGAAATTTTCTGCACATGCCCGGGAGTATTTTTGGCATTTTTTGTCAAAATTTCAGACTGATCGAAACATTCTCCGAATTTTCGCTGAATTTTTTGCATATTTTGCTGTTTTCCGTGAACAGACCCATAATAGTCAGCTAGTGGGAAATTCGTCCCGTCCCTCAAAACTGTACCCTCACTCTAGCCAATGTGTACGCGAGCCTCGTCTTCATTAAGCATTCGCCACGGGGTGACACTTGGCGGGTTCTTTTGTTGACCTGTGCGTTTTTTCGACCGGAGAACATTTTGCGTATAACTTGAGGCCGTAAATTGGAAAACGGTGTTTTCCGGAAAATGGGTCTGTGTGGTTCCCTGTGTCTCTCACATGCTGTGGTTTTCCTGTAGTTTTCCAGGCCTCGTATTTGACGGGAATTTAAACGTACGAGCCAACACACCACGCGCTTTCATTTACCGCGAAGTGTCACTACGTGGAAAATGCGTACGAAAGGCACTTTGTCGTGCCATGCCACCCACACCATACATTCCAGGAACCCCACATTTCATTTTTTCGCCTTGTTTTGATCTAATTTCAGAACAACACAGATTGCAAAGATCAAAAAACAGAAAGTGGGGGGAGGGGGGCACAATGAAAAATAATGAACACTGGCGCCAAACTGAAAAATATGTATGTATCTCAACAAAAATAAGAATTTTTTTTCTTATTTTTGATATTTTTCAGTGGTAACATATAATTAAGAAGAAGCAGGTGCTCGGCACTCAACAACAACAACAAAAAAAAGTGAATTTCTCTTCTTCGGCATCCGTTTCTCTCGTCTCACGTTTCCCACACACACACACACACACACACACACACAGATGGAATTTTTGATAGGGTTCTTCATAGGGAGAGATGTTATCCATGTTTTGGATGAGAAAAATAGAAACTGGGATAACACCCGAAACTCCAAGACAGTCCATCTGACAAAGAAAGCTGCCAGTCATCTGGAATCATCGATGACTCACCAACTCTCTTTGTCTGACAGAAGGTAGAGTCTACTTTTTAGACCAAAAATTTAGGGTGAATGGTGATGGTGATGGTCAGTTGTGAATCGCTGGCGAGTGCCAAAACTGTCCTTTTGGCCATTTTCTCATCTCTCTCCTCTCGCCGCACACTTTCTCGTTTTACGGCGTGGGAACTAGAGGGAGTGCCAGCGGGTATCACCTTTTTATGAGACTCTTGATTCTATATTTTTAAAGACCAAAATGAACCGTAATAATTTATTCTGAGTTCGCATAGTTTTGTCAATTCGAACAATTAAAAAAGAGGGGTTAGAAAATGGGAAAACACAAAAAATGTTAGAAAAATAGCAAAAAGTCTCCAGGGCGGTCCGTGCGGCAACTTTGCTTATCAGTGTCGAGTTTGGTGTCGCTGTTGATTAAATGTTTGTTCCGATTGAGCTCGCTCTAGTAAAAAAAGTTGATTAGGGTGTACATATTTCCGCGGAATGAAATTTTTGGCTTTTCTGGCTCGTTTTTGAATCCAATTAGGTGCTGTTCATGGGATTTTCAAGATCGAATAATTGATGTATCTGAAATTGTTCAAAATTAAACATTTAAAGATTCCGTGCCGGTGTTGCTCAAATATCTGAAAATTTAAAATTACATCTTATATTTTCGGCCCGCCAAAATGGTCAAACGCGCTCCATTGAACTCAACGCTATGCGATTTTCATTTTGGTATCCAAATTATTCAATTTCACGTTGAATTTATACGTGAAATTAAATAATTTGGAGACCAAAATGAAAATCGCATAGCGTTGAGTTCAGCGAAGCGCGTTTGACCATTTTGGCGGGCCGACATTATGTACATAAATTCAAAAAAAAAAAAAAGAAAAAACGACAACAATTTGAAGAAGGAGGACCATGAAAAAACCGGCGAACTAGCTCCGCCCCTTTTGCAAGTCAAGTCAGCTGCAAACCTGCAAAACGGGGCGGAGCTTGTTCCCCGTTTTTCAGGGTTTTTGAGAAAAACGTAAAATTGAAGGAATAAAAATAATTTTTTTAATTGCGCGCGCTAGAATTCGTGTACTCCTTTTGGATTTCTTAAATGCGTTTTTTCGTTTTTTATGAATAAATGCATTATTATTATTATTAACAAGCCTGCTGCGCAGTCGTGCGGCCTGAATCTTTGGGAAATAATGTCAAAAATACCTCCGAAGATGATCAGAAAATTTCGGACAGAAAAATCGATTTTTCTGATAATTTAAAATCGATATTTCGGCTCTGGGACGTTTCGAAACTTTTTTGCATTTTTGCGTATGGATTTTTGCCAATTGACACCAAAAAAAGCGGGCATTTGGTAATTATTTTTCGTTTTTATCAGTTATTTTTATTTTTTTGGGAATTTGAATTCACTAGTATGCCACAAAAATTCAAAAAAGTTTCGAAACGTCTCAGAGCCGATATTTCGGTCCAAAATTTTCTGAGCACGTCCGGTGGTATTTTTTACATTATTTTTCACGGAAATCACCAAATTATGCAAAAAATTCAGCGAAAATTCGGAAAACGCTCCGATCAGTCTGAAATTTTGACAAAAAATATCAAAAATACTCCCGGACATGTCATGTGCAGAAAATATCAGACCAAAATATCGATTTTTAAAACCGATATTTTGGTCTGAAATTTTCTGCACATGTCATGTCCGGGAGAATTTTTGACATTTTTTGTCAAAATTTCAGACTAATCGGAGCATTCTCCGAATTTTCGCTGAATTTTTTTGCATATTTTTCTGGTTTCGTGAATAGCCCCATTAGACCTTTTTTTAGAAAATGCCCAGTGTCCACCGCACTCGACCCCTAAACCAAAATCGCCAAGACCTCCCTTCACAAATCACCATATGGGCCATAAACCTGTGAGTGCGTACTATCAAAACACACAATAGAAGCAGTCATGTTTTTTTTTACGCTGCCGCGCAACGAACACCAACAGGATCCGATGAAACTGGATCAAATTCCGCACCTTCTTATTCTACCACGGACGGAAAAAAACGGACGAAGACTTGTACACTTTTTGTGCCGAACGGTCGGCTTCTTCTGTCGCGTCGACATTGGCCTCACACTCGCACGAATTCTTGCGACCGCGCTCGAGAACGTTCATGACCATGACGGGTCGGTTGGCGTTGTTATTTTGCTTGCTGTGTCTATTTCTAATTCTAGTTCCAAGTTCTGCTCAAAGAGCATGTCGAGGTTGCGAAGAGGAGGAACAAGGTTAGTGCATGCCCTTTTTGAAGCGTTGGAACTTGGCAGATAGCCAACCCGCAGCCATAGAACCCATACAATCCAAATTCAGACCACCCACACGTGATCGATGAAGCATTCCGACAGGCCGAAGCCGACGTCGTTCATTTTCGATCACACATCCTAGAAGACAATGCGATGATGCTTAATTATAGTGTGGCAGCGTTGACGGCTATTAACGTTGCCCAAAAGACCAGGTAGCACGTGTCAACCATGTCACATCCTAACAAACTGCGTTCAGCGACTTCTCAAAACTCCCCCACCATCTCTGTCCGCTCAAAAAGTACCGATGTGCGATTGGAAAGTATCGACATGCCGATGGACGATGCACAAGCATTTTCAAGCCATTGTCCGGAAGTGTCTATTCCCCGTTTGGCAGAAGAATTCCGGCGAACTATGATGATGGTAAATAAGAACCTTTTCATATAATGAAAACACATTTGCTCCTAGATATCTCCTCGCCACGCCTTCACGGCTACCGTGATCGAAAACTACCACCACCGGAGGAGATTGAAAAGCATGTTGCCAAGATTCCAGCAGTTTTTCCCATCCCATTGACCTCTACGTTTCTAGACTTTTCCGAGTTTCTGTACAATGATCTAGCAAAGTTTACAAAACTTCAGGAAGGTTTGTCGTGTTGTGAAAGCCGGAATCGAGAGTGCATGAGCATTGGAGATCAGTAGGTTGAATTTCGGATGGTTTATCGTAACCTGTTCAGTACCTAGTCTTGTTCAATTAGCTACCATTACGTACCAAAATCAAAAACGTTCTTTAACTACCGTGTCTTTTGCTTCACTACCTTCGTTTCTTACTCTATCAGTTCACTGTTCACGTAGGCAAGCTCAGTGGTTGCCCAAAAAAGTCAGGAATTGACTTAAATAATGTCAGGCACCACCTGTTGCGACGCTATAGGACTGGTGACCCAACGTCGGACATGGTACAGGATTTTTAGGGTACCATGTCTATTTATTTGACAACTATCAACTTGTGGAGTGTCTGAACGTGTGAATGGATGAATCTTCTCCTTTTATAGTGCCGAGCCACGTGGAAGATGTTATCGCATTGTTGGAGATCACGTGAACGACTCGATGAGTTCATTTCTTACTAAGCTTCGAGAGGTCACGTAAGCTTGTTTCTTCCCATAGATCGATGTGTAGGACAAGTGTTAGTTGTGTTGATTGTTCAGAGTTGTGAAGATAGACTGAAGAGGGTGGTGCGGGGCAGCAGTTTATTTCAGTAGTTGGTTAGAATTGGAAGCCTGGAGACTCCGTAATGGGGGATTAAAAGGCCACAGTCAAATGGGCGGGGCAATGGGGAATGTGTGGGGGAGTTGCTCAAGGGCAACCTTATGACAATCGTTAAAGAACAATAAGAGCATTTATCATCGCTCCTTGACCGTGTCCGCCGGAGAGATATTGTGTGATTGTGACGAGCCGCCGACAAATCGTTTCCTGCCTGCCATAATCAAGTTAGCGTGTGAAGGGATAATGGAGTGGGAAAACACAATATATCTGTCTGTCCTGGACGGCTTCTCTAATGGACTGTATCCTGGGCTCTAAGTGATGTGTGAGTCACCCTGGGAGCATAGTACAAAGTGACGTATTGATAATACGGTAAAGGAATAGATATCCCTTACAATAGAAACTCTTTTTCCACAGCACCACCAGTCGTCGCGGACAGGCTTTTTCGGAAAATCGGATACCCGAAATTTTTCCCGACTTCAATTTTCGGAAAATCGGATATCCGACACTTTTTCCGATTTTATTTTTCGGAAAATCAGTTATCCGATTTTTTCCGATTTTCGAAACTAAAACTGGATTTTTTTTTAATTTTGTATTTTCTGAAAAAAAAGAATCTTAACAATTGGCTCATCTTATTTCTTTGAAAAAATACGAAAATCGACAAATTAACCAAAAATTCAACAAATTAACAAAAAATTCAGTTTTGAGAAGTTCTTGGTACTTATGGGATTATTCAGGGTCGGAAAAAAAATAGTTTTTTTTCCTTTTTTCCTTATTCAAATGACGGAAAAAAAAAGAAAAAAACCCGTGGCCGCGAGAGTTTTTTTCCGTTGATTTTCTAGGCCATCGCAAAAGTTTTTTAGGCCATCCGCTGTGAGACCTGCGCAATATCGATTTACGGGCGAATAAATTTTGAAATGTTTTGATGGAAAATTGATCGTATTTTATTGCTTACTTCCAATGAAATTCTGTATTTTTTCAAAAATTATTCGCCCGTTAATCGATATTTCGCAGGTCTCACAGCGGAGGGCCTAAAAAACTTTTGCGATGGCCTAGAAAAGCAACGGAAAAAAACTCTCGCGGCCACGGATTTTTTTATTTTTTTTTCCGTCATTTGAATAAGGAAAAAAAAAAGAAAAAAAATACTTTTTTCCGACCCTGAATAACCCCATAAGTACCAAGAACTTCTCAAAACTGAATTTTTTGTTAATTTGTTGAATTTTTGGTTAATTTGTCGATTTTCGTATTTTTTCAAAGAAATAAGATGAGCCAATTGTTAAGATTCTTTTTTCGGAAAATAAAAAATTAAAAAAAAAATCCAGTTTTAGTTTCGAAAATCGGAAAAAATCGGATAACTGATTTTCCGAAAAATAAAATCGGAAAAAGTGTCGGATATCCGATTTTCCGAAAAATTATTTCGGAAAAAAATTTCTTTTTCCGGATCGACTTTGTAATCTTTGTAAGGAAAGGGAAAACAAGTAAGAGACAAGGTATATAAAGAAAGTTTTTGATTTTGGTAGGTTATTGAACAAAGCAAGGCACTAAAAAGGTACCTAATGATAAAGTGTCCAAACTCTTCAGCCTCTCCTCCGCTCAAAATTTCCCGTTTCCAGCACCCTAGACTGCTACATCCGTTCCGCACCAGCACCCCTTCCCCACTGTGCAATTAAAAGACGTGAGCAAATGAACCTGGCCACCGCTTTTATTGACGCCGGCCCTATCTATCAGGACGTTAAGGAAACAGGAAAACTATCAACATTTTCAATCGACTCAAAGTCAAACTCCGTCCAAAACCTGTTTATCGAAGAGCACAACTGGATAATGGACCAACTACAGAAAAACTTTCCGGAACTGTCCCCAGAAATTCTATTTGAAGAAGCCAAAAAGTTTCTGATCGCGGAAATCCAACATATCACCTTTGAACACTTCCTGCCTATCCTACTCGGCGAAGAGACCATGGACAAGTACGATCTCCGTGCCGCTAGCTGTGATGGTGGGTCTTGCCACGAAGTGGAGGCTAACACTTTGAACGAGTATGGTACAGTGGCAGGACGCTTTTATAAGTTTATGTCGGCTGACAAGTCGTGAGTAGTTGAAGAATAACAATATGGGCGGGGCTAATAATAAAATTGTTATAGAACCGCTACTATTTTAAATCCATCTATCTATGCAATTTCTGATTTTTCGGCCGCGTCATTTGGATCTGGTCTGTTAGATATTCTGATGAAAGGTCGCGATCATGGAATCGCAACTTATGCTCAATGGAGGAAAGAGTGTGGTGGTGGGGAGTTGGAGTCGTATGAGCAATTGGCTGGTCAAGTGGACGATCGGATTTTGAAAAGTGTTAGGGTCCTGTTTCCAGCGGTAGGTATTCATTCTTGGTGTGAAAATAGTCGTTTGAACACTGATAGTGAGGCCGAATCCAGGAAACTGGCAAACGAAGACCCCACGAAAAGGGGGAAAATGGGCACAGCTGTCTGCAAAAGTGCCGCACGGTTTTTTCCTGCATTTTTGGAGAATGAGAAATAGTGCTGTTTTTCTGCTTTGTTTTGCTGGAATTTAGTGTTTTTGGGTATTTAATTTTCATTCGCGAAAAATGCTGTGCGATTTTTATTTTCGTCGCCAAATTATTTTTCCTCTTTTTCTTCGATTTTTTGCTATAATTATTCGTATTCCTTGATATTTCTTTGTTAAAATGACTATTAACAAACCAATTCGTAATATTTTGTGAAAATTTCCTAATTATGCCCAATTTTAGTTAAAATTCGCCATTTTTTGAAATTGCCGCTGCTTTAAAAATTCCTATTGACGGCCCGCCAAAATGGTCAAACGCGCTCCGCTGAACTCAACGCTATGCGATTTTCATTTTGGTCTCCAAATTATTTAATTTCACGTGGAATTTACACGTGAAAAGAAATAATTTGGAGACCAAAATGAAAATCACATAGCGTTAAGTTCAACGGAGCGCGTTTGACCATTTTGGCGGGCCGACAATAAATCATTTATTTGGAAAGCTTACGATGTATTTCAATGTATTATTTCTTTTTAGAACACAAATTTATCTATTTTAAGGCGAAATCACCCGAATTTTCGCGAAAAAATATTGATTTTCACTAAAATCAATAATTTTGTGGACCTCTCGCAGCTTTTCCGCTCCTTTTCATTTTTTAATCGTTTCTATTTTGTCTCCGCATTTCAAATACCCAAAAATACTAAATTCCAGCAAAACAAAGCAGGAAAAAAAACACTATTTCTCATTCTCCAAAAATGCAGAAAAAACCGTGCGGCACTTTTGTAGACAACTGTGCCCATTTTCCCCCCTTTTCGTTCCTGCGTTTCCAAAAAGTGTTTTGTCTGCGTCTCACGCCAATTTTCGTGTGATAAGGGTGCGAGACACAAAGAACAATTTTCTGGAAAACCATTTTCCACTAATTTTCCAGTTTCATGGATGACACCGTAAATAATCAAGATTAACTTTAGATCAAAGACGTGGATCTCGCAATTCTCGGAATAACCGAAAACCCCGTGTATGGAAGCATCGTCGGACCAACATTCGGGTGCATTCTAGCTCTTCAATTTCAAAAAACCAAATTCGCCGATTCCTTCTGGTACACTAGCAAACTAGACGCGGAGCAGCTCGATGAAGTTCAAAAGACGTCAATTAGCGCAATGATGTGCAGACATCAGAAGGCGTCGCTGATTCAAAGAGATGCATTTAGAAGCGTCGATGATTTTCAGAATATTCCGATTTCCTGTAACTCGACAGCGTTTCCAATTATAGACTTTAAAAAATGGATTCCAAAGTCTGTCGAAAAAACAGTCAACTCGAAATTTGACGACGTCCTAGGACAGTGCATTCAAGAAGTTTCCACGGCTAGAAAACGCCAAGCGCCCTCAAACTTGGAAGAGGGACTTTTCAATTCTGTGGCTCTGAAATCCTACGGTAGCATGATGTTGGCCAAGGATGAAGCTGTCAATGAAGCAAACATTTCTTTCATTTTGTTAGAAGCCACAAGCAAACTGATGACCTTGAAAAATGTGCATCTAGACAGTATCCAAGGCATCTATCTTGGAGAAGATTTTGGAAACAAAAGCGATGATCGATGCAACCCGAAAGATTACCCATGCGATCCGACGAATCCATACAGGGCTTATACCGGTTGGTGTAACAATCTTGAATCTCCGTCTCTGGCGAACACTTTCCGGGAGCTTAGGAGACTTTTGCCACCAGCATACGAAGATGGAATAAACTCGCCTCGCGCCAAATCCACATCTGGTCACCGGTTACCATCTCCACGTGTTATTTCCAATGTGGTGCACCATCAGAAGAAGATTGAGCATGTCAAGTACTCTCATTTGCTTATGGAATTCGGCCAGTTTATCGACCACGATATCACACATTCGCCTGTGGATCAAAATCCAGATGGAACTCCCTTAAACTGCTCTAGATGCGATTCACAGCAGGCTATTTCACCGTCTTGTTTTCCAATTCCCGTGCCGGCAAATGACGTTTTTTTCGAGCCGTTCTCGTGTTTGTCATTTGTAAGAAGTCTTCCTGCACAGAAGACGTTGGGTTATCGGAATCAGATGAATCAGGTATGTCTCGCTTGTGGTGCTGTCGAGGATTCTAACTAGTACAAATAGTTACTGGTGCCAAATTCATTTTGTACGAAACTATGGTATCGGTTCTGAATCGGGAGATTACGATTGGTAACAGTTCACATTCGTACCTTTCGTTTGAATTCGAGCAGGCTATAATTTGGGCCAGAACCATATCTGTTGGCTCCGCGACATCTCGAAACCGCGTTAACAGGGGAGGAAGGTGAAAAGTGAAATAGTAAGTCAAAAAAATTGTTTTTTTCAGAATCAAATTAAAAAAGAATCAAAAAGTGCACAAACGCCAGTTCGTCGAAAAAAATTGTTTAGCAGTTTTATCCAAGAAATAAATTACTTTTAAGAACGAGCAAAAAATCACAATATAATTTTTTTCCAAAGGAAAAAATTGAGTAAAATTCAGTTTTAAAATGATTATGGGCCTATTCAGACGAACTTTCCTGTGATTTTATTCCTATGCAGCTGAATTTTAAATTTGCATTTTCTTCCGCTGAAATATAGGTTTGCATGGCCCATAATAATTTTAAAATTTAATTTTACTCAATTTTTTCCTTTGGAAAAAATTGAGCATATTGTGATTTTTTGCTCGCTTTTAATGTTCTTAAAAGTAATTTGGAAAAACTGCTGCGGGAAGCAATTTTTTTAAACAAATTTTTTTTTGACTTACTATTTCACTTTTCACCTCCCTCCCCTGTTAACGAGGTTTCGAGATGTCACGGAGCCTATCTGTTACAGTACCGTTCAAAAGGTTGGAAACTTTTGGTTTTTCGGGCATAACTTTTGAATGGAGAGGGTTCTGAAAATATGCATGAATTTGCCCCGTAATGTTTTTGACAAGCTCCAAAAATGGATTTTTTCATTTTTGAAAACTGCAGATTTTTCAAAAAATTTCAGATGCCAAAATTTTCGACCCAAAAATAATTTTTTTTTTCTGATTTTTCAGGACCCGATATTTATGTTCAAAATGAAGCTTCAAAATTGAAAATCTCATTTTAGTTGACTATGGGTCGAGCGGACAATTTTCAGCTGACTTACAGCACTTTGAGTATCAGGGTCCATATGGGTAAGTCAACTTTAACTTTTATTGAGAATCACCAAAACCTAATAAAATCAAATAGTTTGTTTTTTAACAGTTTTTATCTAATTTGCCCTAATTTTCTTTGATTTTGGTGATTCTCAATAAAAGTTATAGTTGACTTAACCATGTGGACCTTGATACCTTGACCTTGATAAAGTGCTGCAAGTCAGCTGAAAATTGTCCGCTCGACCCATAGTCAACTAAAATGAGATTTTCAATTTTGAAGCTTCATTTTGAACATAAATATCGGGTCCTGAAAAATCTGAAAAAAAATTTTTTTTTGGGTCGAAAATTTTGGCATCTGAAATTTTTTTGAAAAATCTGCAATTTTCAAAAATGTCCAAATCCATTTTTGGAGCTTGTCAAAAACATTACGGGGCAAATTCATGCAAATTTTCAGAACCATAACCCTCTCCATTCAAAAGTTATGCCCGAAAAACCAAAAGTTTCCAACCTTTTGAACGGTACTGTACCTATTCATTCTTTAGGTAAGCGCCTATCTCGACGGTTCTGTCATGTACGGTTCCACAAAATGCGAGGGAGAACGTCTTCGAACATTCCAAGACGGAAAAATGAAAACAACTCAAATCTCGCAATCTCGTCGACACTATGGAATCACCCTCAGCCAATCCGACGAGTCTGAGCAAGATGGATGTGTCTCATCACCCGAGGCACCTTGCTTTATAGCAGGAGATGACCGTAACTCTCAACAGCCACTGCTAATCGCAGTGCATTCAGTTTTTCACCGAGAGCACGAGAGGATTTCCAGTATCTTCAAGGAGATGAATAGCAATTGGGATGACGAGAGAATCTATCAAGAGACCCGAAAACTTATATCCGCACAATTTGCTCATGTAGTGTACAATGAGTACTTGCCAATTGTGCTTGGACAGAAGCTGGTGGATCAGCACGAGTTGAGACCTCAATCCGAGGGGTATTATAAGGGTTATGAAGCCTGTGACGCCTCAATTCTCCAACCCTTTGCCGCTGCGGCTTTCCGCTTTGGACATTCCACGGTTACCCGGTTCACTCCGATGAAAGAAACTGTTTTTTCACCTGCCAGTCAAGTTGTGGATTTGGCAACTGACTTTTTGAACATGACAAAGATTTATACCGATCGGTCAGTGGAGCGGATCATGGGTGGAATGCACGGAAAGCATCAGATGATGACAGATCGGTTTGTGGACGATGCGATTCGCAACTTTTTGTTCTCGGATCGTGGAAGACGTGGAACAGGCTTGGATTTGATATCGATCAATATCCAGAGGGGTAGAGATCATGGAATTCAACCGTATAATCACTACAGGCAAGTTAAGTTCTTCAAGGATCGATCGCTTATTTCATTTTTTTCAGAACCTTCTGCGGCCTGGAACGCCTAACCTCCTTCTTTTCGATATTCTCCGACATTGACCAGGACGGTCTAACGGCTATCTCCCAGGTCTACGAGTCACCCGATGACATTGACCTTTTCACAGGAATAGTCTCCGAAAAAACTATCCCCGGGGCTATAGTGGGTCCAACAGCTGCTTGTATCATTTCTGAGCAATTTCGGCGGCTCAAAAAGTGCGATCGATTCTATTATGAGAATCAGAACGAGCACTCAAAATTCGCCGAGGAGCAGTTGAAGGAGATTCGAAAAGTGACGATGAGCTCGCTGATTTGTGCAAATACAAAAGTGCCAAAGGTCGCGAAAGATGCGTTTTCGGTCCCAGATGCTGTTACGTGAGTTTATAGCCTTTTTATTGCTTTGTTTAAACGTTTTTTTTTATAGAAACCCACTAGTCAACTGTAACCTTCTCACCCAACCCGACCTATCCAAATGGCGTGACGCCAAGGATTGCATTTACAAGGACAAGTACATTCCGCTGCATAGTACATCTGCAATCAGTCCGTGCACTCGATGCACGTGTACCAGCGATGGGGTGAGATATTGTGCTTTTAAACCCCGCCCACTGCCCGTGAAAACGGCGTGGTGGGCGGGATTTCATGTTTTGATGTACATAAATTTACACAATTTTTCCTAGGTAAAATGTGCATTTTTGACACCAATCTGCACGGAGCACACCCGGGAGGCATTGGCTGAGGTGAATACTTGTTTTAAAACTTTTATGGTGATCGGTTTTATTTCAAAATTTCAGGACCCAATATGCTTCATGCAATGTGCACATCGAATGCGAGATAATTAACTTTTTTTTTTTGAAAAGAGTAGTAAATTTTATATAGCATTCATTGTTGGAATAAAAATTTCTGATTTTTCACGGCTGTACACTAAATTTTAAAAAGTTTCCAAATTTTCGGTAAGGAAAAGCCGGTGAAACTGTATTTTTCTACGCTGTGACTATATTACTGGCAGTTCTATTCCGCCCAGAGACGACATGAGCGTGGAACAGCGCGTACACTAATTTCGTCATAATTACGCTAAAACTATGGCCTAACTTCTGTCTGCTGGCCTAGAAACCCATTTTTAAAAGTTTTTCTCATAAATTTTCGATATTTCCTGGTTAAAAATTTGTATTTTGCTTAATATTCATTTATTTAGTTTCGCTCTTATGGATTCGTGACGTAGCGACTCGTTGCTACAAGTTGTGCGCTAGAAAAATGAAAAAAAAAATTGCAAAAATTGTTTCCTCTCTAGCCGCCAAGAACTGAATCGTGGCGAGACCCAACTATTGCTGACGCATAACTTGAAAGACTGACTTGCTACGCCTATTTCAACCAATATATTGGCCAATTTTAGTAATGGGGTTATTCACAGAACCAGCAAAATATGCAAAAAATTCAGCGAAAATTCGGAGAATGCTCCGATCGGCCTGAAACTGAAAAAAACATTTAAAAAATACGCTCGGGCATGACATTTCCAGAAAGTTTCAGACCAAAATATAAATTTTGAAAATTTTGAAAAATCGATATTTTGGTCTGAAATTTTCTGTGAATGTTATGCCCGAGAGTATTTTTTGAATGATTTCTCAAAATTTCAGACCGATCGGATCATTCTCACAATTTTCGCGAATTTTTTTTTGCTGATTCCGTGAATAACCCCATAAAAATTCAAGTTTTTATTGTGTTTTCAATCGAGTTGCAGCATGAGAACGAGAGATAAAAATACATGTTTTCTCTGCTTCTCTTCGAATCGAACTGTGTTTGCGTGGTTGCGCGAAAAAAAAGTGGGCGGAGTCACGCGTTCTCATGTCGCAAGTCGATTGAAAAAACAATACACAAAAATCAATAATTTATCCAACAAAAAAACAATTTAAATTACAAAAAAAAACATCGAAAATTATCATAAATCGCCAGACGTCGGTTCCTAGGCCATCGAGCAGGAGTTAGGCCATTCGCTTGCTGAAATCAGAAGAAAAAAAAATCGTATTTTCACAACGATACTTTGAGCCTTATTTATACGAAATAAATTGAAATAATTGAAGTACAAACAAAATTAAATAATAACATTAGTCGGGCGCAGTTTTTGTTCCGGAAAACCGGATTTTTGCGAAATTTTTTCGTTGAAAAAATCCAACTTCCATTCGAGACCCGAGCGTCTTTGAATCGATATCGATTTATTGCGTTCGGGCCAAGGCGCCAAGCTTGCTAGCGCATTACCGGTGCTGGGGGCAGTGCGCTCTATATTTTGGTCACGAAAAGATGTCAGTCGACCACGCGCTGTTCCTCGGCCGAGGCAGCGTGGGTCTCGCAGCGATAGAAGAAAAAAAGCACAGCGACCGAGGATTCGCAGAGAAAAACGATGATTATTTCTGATTCAACGTTGCAATCGATTAATAAATCGATAAAATGATCGCTACGAGACCACATGGCCGCGACCGAGGAACAACGCGTGGCCGACTGGACCTCCACCATTTTTGAACTGTTCTAGCTTCTGGGGTACAACGTCGATTAATCCACTTGCTGTATCTGATCTGATGTCCGACATCTCCACATACCTGTTCATTTTCTTCCCTTTCCCGCTCGCTTCTTCTCCTTCTTCTTCTTCGCTTGCCCGACGTCCTCGATATGCATCTCTTCGCGTCGTGTTGCGCACGCCCAATCCAAAACCGGCCAAATTTTCGCTCTCTTTGTCCGTGACGTGTCTGGAAAAGTTTTATTTTTTTTTTCTTATTTGGAAATTCAGTATTTACAACAAAAAAAATCAATAAAATTTCAAAAATTGGCATTGTTCAATAGAGCACGCTTGCATCAACATTTTTTTGAATGCGAGCGCAGGCGCGCGCGTGTTTTTTTTGTTTTTTGAAATAAACTTTATTTCTTTTATTTTTTTTTCCACGTGTCTCTTTCTCTTTTTCTCTCTCACTCATTTTCACGAAATTTAGACAATTTTCGTTGTCGCCGGGAAAAGCATGGAATGAGCCAACAAGTGTCGCCGCGAAGCTCACACCAGCAACAACAACAACAACAACAACAGCAACTGGTTCCAAAGGTAAATACATATTTATCGATTTTTTTTTTCCAAATTTTCCCGCCAAAAATATCTCCCCAATTTCCAGGTCAATCCTGACGACCGATTGTCACCGAATACTCGTGTACTCATCACCAAACTTGAGGTAGGCTTATCGATTAAAATGTGATTGATCATGGGCTGATGGTGGTGAAGAAAAGTTGCATAATCAATGCGGAAGCGCGACGCGACGCGGCGCGGAAAACCGGTTTTGTGGGGGGAGAAACGCTAGTAGAACACTTGCCATGCGCGGAAACAGTAAAAATCGCATAAAAATGATTATTTTCAAGCATTTTCAGCAAAAAACGCTGAAAAAAAACGAGACCCCACGAAAAGGGGGGAAAGTGCGAAAATGTGGGAACGAAAAGGGGGGAAAATGGGCGGAGCCAACTGCAAAAGTGCCGCAAACCCTTGCGACATTTTTTCTAATAATAGTTTTATGTTCAAATTGACCGTATTTAATTTTTTTGAAACTAAAATGCTCGAATCCTTCGAAAAAATTCAAACAAAAATTAGGCTCCGCCCATTTTCCCCCCTTTTCGTTCCCACATTTTCGCACTTTCCCCCCTTTTCGTGGGGTCTCAAAAAAACAATTTCGTTATTATGCCAACAAGGCCAATTGTGGGTATGCGCCTTTAAAAACTACCGTAATAAATAATTTTATTTTTGCGATTTTCGGATTTTTTTTGTCGCAAAAACTTAAAAAAAACCCCTTTATTTTCATTTTTTTATGGAAAAAATTTTTTTTTTCTGCAATTTTGACAAAAAACGGTTGAAAAATTGACTTCTTTTCAATACCCACTAAACAAATTTCTGGTATGCGCCTTTAAAAACTACCGTAAGAAATATTTTTAGTTTTCGGGATTTTGGGCAATTTTTCGTCGGAAAAATGAAATTTCCGAATATTTTCCAGCAATTTTAGTCAAATTTAAGCTTAAAAATTTAGTTTATTATCGATTTTGTCAATTTTTCGACCAAAATGCTGAAAAAAATTAATTTCGTTGCAAGACTCACAGAACAAAATGTTGGTATGCGCCTTGAAAAACTACCGTAAGCAATATTTTTGAATTTCGGATTTTCACGATTTTTTAAAGACATTGTTGCCAATTTTCGGTCGGACAAAAAGGAAAAATCTGAATTTTGAAAAAAAAAACTAATTTTTGAAATGCGTCTTTAAAATTGAGATTTTGGAAATTATTTCGTCCCACAAATAGCAAAAACTGCATTTTTCGAATTTTATTTTTATGAATTCAGTCAAATTTTAGCCAGAAAAACGGTTTATTATCGATTTTTCACCTTTTCAACCAAAATTCTGAAAAAATCAATGTCGTTGCAATGCCCACAGAACAAAATGTTGGTATGCGCCTTTAAAAACCACCGTATTTTCTTGTTTTTAAAAATTGCTTTTTTGGCATTTTCTGCCAGAAAAACTGAAAAATCTCAATTTATTGAATATTTTTTGCCACAAAAACTAATGTATTATCGATTTTTGTCAATTTTTCGACCAAAATGCTGAAAAAATTAATTTCGTTGCAAGACCCACAGAACAAAGTTGTGGTATGTGCCTTTAAGAAATACCGTAAGAAATTTTTTAATTTTCGTCATTTTTGGACATTTTCTTCCTGCATCATTTTGCCCCTGCTGCAGCAGTGCTCAAAAAGCTCCGCTCCAAACCGTGGCCGCGTACTAGCCACCGCTCGTCCACGCTGTCACTCCGCATTGCATTGTTTGTTCGCCATCAAAATCCGCTTTGACCAACGAAAAAAAACAAGAAATAATCCATTTTTTGGCGCCTGCCCTCTTGCAGGATAGTATGCTAAGAAGAAGCCGATCGATAATGTCAATGGTATTCGGCAGGCGAAAAATGAAAGAGCATCATCGACCGGAAAAAGGGCATCCGTATGTGGAGGTTTGTGATTTTTTTTTGTTTATTGATTAATATGTTTTTTTTTTTAATTATAGGCATCAGTTTCACACGCACTGGTCGTGATATTCCTCGAATATTTTGCATGGGGCCTGCTGACAGTGCCGTGTATCAATGTGAGTTATTGATTTTTTTTTAAATTTGAATTTGACGTCAGGTTCTCGCCGAAACATTTCCCACGAACAAATTTTTGATGAATGGGCTCGTGTTAGGGGTTAAGGTGAGTGGACAAAACAAACTAAATTAAAAAAAAAAATAAAAAATAAATTAATCGATTTTCCTCCAGGGCCTCCTGTCATTCCTGTCCGCGCCACTTGTCGGCGCCCTCTCTGACGTCTGGGGCCGCAAGGCATTCCTCATTCTGACAGTTTTATGCACCTGTATGCCGATTCCATGTCTCAAAATTAGCCCCTGGTGGTATTTTTCGCTCTTCTCACTATCCGGTCTTTTCTCCGTTACATTCAGTGTGATTCTGGCCTATGTAGCAGATATTACTGATAAAAATGTACGTTTTTTATATTTTTAAAAAGTAATTTCACCCTTAAACCACTTAGGAACGCTCCTCCGCTTACGGCCTTGTCTCAGCCACCTTCGCCGCCTCGCTCGTCACGTCTCCGGCTCTCGGCGCCTACCTCTCCGAGCTGTATGGCGACGGACTCGTCGTGCTACTCGCCACCATTGTCGCTGTCGCCGATGTCATTTTTATTGTGATATTCGTGCCAGAATCGCTACCGTCACGACGAGCGACAGCTGCGGGCGCCGGACAAATCACGCCGAACGAGGTGTTCAATTGGCACTCGGCCGATCCGTTTGGATCGTTGAGGATTGTGTGGGAGGATAAATTGGTGAGGGGCTTTTTTTTGCGGAGTGGAAAATGGAAAAATGGGGTGATTATCGTGTTTTGCCCAAAAACTTTGCAAAAAAAAATAATAAGAACCCCCACAAATTCAATATAGTCCCCCCCCCCCTCTCCTGCAGTGGTGGGACAAACAAACATTTTCCACAACAAAAAAAATTTTTTTTTGTCCTCAAAAAAATTACCAAAAAAGAAAAAGCTTTTTTTGTCTTCAAAAAAAGTTACCGAAAAAAAAACTTTTTTTGTGCCCCAAAAAAATTACCAAAAAAAATTTTTTTTTGCTCATAAAAAAATTAACTAAAAAAAATTCTAAAAAAGAATACGTATTTCTGCCAGTTAAAAAGAAATTTTCCAAGTTTTTGTCAAAAATTAGAGGTTTTTGTCTATTCGGAGCATATACCGAATAAGTTTTTGCCCAAAAACCGGGACTTTTTTTCGCCTCTCATCCAAAAAAAAAAACCCCGAAAAAAAACAAATTTTTTTTTTTGGTCTTACCCCTGCTTCCCTGTCCCAAAATCCAAAAAAAACATCAATTTTTATGAAAAAAAAAGGAAAATCAATATTTTTTATTATTTAAAAAGCAAAAAATTAATATTTTCCGCCATAATTGGGGTTTAGCCCCAACTCATACCAGAATAGAACTCACCCACGGTAGAAACAAGGTTTTTAAAGCTAAATATTATAATTCCGAAAAAAAAATTTTTCCTTCGTCTGCTGAGTTACCCACAAACCGTTTAAAAACTGGACATCTCTGGGAAAAAAACAAAAAAAAATTGTTTAAAATTTCCCGATGAATTTCAATTTTCGAGAGCGTGATGGATCTATTCACAAAACCGGAAAAAAAAGAAAAAATTGCGAGAAAAATCGGAGAATGCTACGATTAACCTGAAATTTTGGGAAATATTGGAAAAAATTCACCTGTACACGCTCAAAAAATTTTGGACCAAAATATCGATTTAAAAAATTATCGATTTTTTTCTGAACATTTTGAAAATCGATATTTTGGTCCAACATTTTTTGAGCGTGAACAGGAGAATTTTTTCCAATATTTCCCAAAATTTCAGGTCAATCGGAGCATTCTCCGACTTTTCCCGCAATTTTTTTCCGGTTTTGTGAATAGGTCCATAATTTAAAAAATTGCAAAATTTTTGGGGTTATTCAGGGTCGGAAAAAATAGTTTTTTTTCCTTTTTTTTCCTTATTCAAATGACGGAAAAAAAAGAAAAAAATCCGTGGCCGCGAGAATTTTTTTCCGTTGCTTTTCTAGGCCATTACAAAAGTTTTTTAGGCCCTCCGCTGTGAGACCTGCGAAATATCGATTTACGGGCGAATAATTTTTGAAAAAATTTTTTCTCACAGCGGAGGGCCTAGAAAAGCAACGGAAAAAACTCTCTTTTTTTTCCGACCCTGAATAACCGCATTAGGGATTTTCGGCTCTCGGACGTTTCGAAAATTTTTCTGCATTTTGTCGTCGCGGTGTTTGCACACAATCATCTTTTGCTTTGTATGGAATTTTCTTTAAAAAGCTTTTAAAAATGACTGTGTGCAAACACCGCGACGAAAAACTGCAGAAAAAAAATTTTTTTTTTTCGAAACGTCCGAGAACCGAACAAAAAACCGATTGCTCCAGATCCTCCAACTCGCCGCCATCGTCTTCCTCTCCTACCTGCCCGAATCGGGCCAATTCTCGTGCTTCTTCGTCTACCTAAAACTCATCGTGGGCTTCTCACCAGAAGCCGTCGCCCTGTACATTGGCCTCGTCGGCATCCTGTCCGTCGTCGCCCAAACCGGCTTTTTGCACTACCTGACGAGCCGCGTCGGCACAAAACACACGATCACCCTCGGCCTGATCTTCCAACTCATTCAACTCACCTGGTACGGTCTGGGCACGCAGTACTGGATGATGTGGGCGGCGGGAGTGCTCGCCGCGATGAGCAGCATCACCTATCCGTCCATCTCGGCGTTCGTCTCGATTCTCTCGGACAAGGATAAACAGGGAACTGTGCAGGGTGTGATCACGGGAATCCGTGGGCTGTGCTCTGGCTTTGGACCCGCTCTGTTTGGCACAGTATTCTATCTGTTTGACGTGGATTTGGAGGACGAGAAGAGCCCGTCTGGAGCGTTGGCGTTGGTGGCGTCGAGGAAAATTCCAGAGAAGATTTTGGCGCCCAGCAGGAATGAGAGCTCTTGGGTGAGTTTTTATTTTGTCATTTTGCTGGCGCTCAACTTGCAGCAACGTGTCGCTACGTTATGGACCTATTCACAAAACCGGAAAAAAATTGCGGGAAAAATCGGAGAATGATCCGATTGGCCTGAAATTTTGGGAAATATTGGAAAAAATTCTCCTGTACACGCTTAAAAAATTATGGACCGAAATATCGATTTTAAAAATTATCGATTTATTTTCTGAACATTTTTAAAATCGGTATTTTGATCCAAAATTTTTTGAGCGTGTACAGGAGAATTGTTTCCAATATTTCCCAAAATTTTAGGTCAATCGGAGAATCTTCCGATTTTTCCCGCAATTTTTTTTCCGTTTTATTCCTTTTTTTCACGACTTGATTTTTTTTTAAATTGTGAAAATTCGCGTCATGGTGCTTGCGTACATACAGTAGGTCTCAGTGTCTGAAAAGGACATTTTCTGGAATTTATTAGCGCGAAAAAAGTAGAAAAATTGATTTAAAAAATCAATTTTTTGCTCTTGGAACATTTCAAGGATCTTACAATTTTTGAAAAAATTGTCAAAAACGCAGAAAAATCAATTTTTAAAGCAAGTTTCACGACAAAAACATGCCAAAAAAAATGTCCAGTACGCAAACACGTAAAACGACGCGCAAAAGTGACACTCAAAAAAAACCCATTAAACAAGATCCGCCCCGTCCTATAAAACGCTGAAAAACAGTGACGCAGACTTGCAAAAGGGGCGGAGCTTGTTTCCCGATTTTCCGAGTTACGCTGTTGAAAAATGTCGTAAAATAAAATGCCGAGTACGCAAACACGTAAAACGACGCGCAAAAGTGGCACTCAAAAAAAACCCATTAAACAAGCTCCGCCCCGTCCTATAAAACGCTGAAAAACAGTGACGCAGACTTGCAAAAGGGGCGGAGCTTGTTTCCCGATTTTCCGAGTTACGCTGTTGAAAAATGTCGTAAAATTAAATGCCGAGTACGCAAACACGTAAAACGACGCGCAAATGTGACCCTCAAAAGACACCGATAAACAAGCTCCGCCCCGTTCTATAGAACGCTGAAAAACAGTGCCGCAGACTTGCAAAAGGGGCGGAGCTTGTTTCCCTAATTTCCGAGTTACGCTGTTGAAAAATTGTCGTAAAATGTCGTAAAATTCAATGCCAAGTACGCAAACACGTAAAACGACGCGCAAAAGTGGCACAAAAAACCGATAAACAAGCTCCTCCCCGTTCTATAAAACTCTGACAAAACAGTGCCGCAGACTTGCAAACGGGGCGGAGCTTGTTTCCCGAATTTCCGGGTTACGCTGTTGAACCAGTATAGCCACCCATTACCACTGAGTGGGTGGCTAAACTGTAATAATATTTTCCAGTAAAAGCACCCATATATTTCAAAATAGCCACCCACAGAAAATCGGAAAAATTCCATTTTTCAGTTATGTGGGTGGCTATACTATAGCATGGGTACCTATATTGTAGTGGGTGGCTATACTGGAATTTTCCCAAAAATTGTCGTAAAATTAAATGCCGAGTACGCAAACACCTAAACCGACGCGCAATTGTGTTTTAATCGTGAGAAAAATCACAAAAAACGACACCGTGACAAAACCCAGACCCGCCCATTTGCAAGTCTGTGGCACTGTTATTCTAAAAGGGGCGGAGCTAGCAAGGAAACATTGGAAAATAAAAATTTGTTTGCTTTGTCTGTATTGTGTTTTCAAACGAGTTGCGACATCAAAACATGAAACTCCGCCCACTTTTTTCACGCAAAAATTCAAAAATGCACTAAAATTTAATTTTCGCGTGAAAAAAGTGGGCGGGGTTTCACGTTTTGATGTCGCAACTCGATTGAAAACACAATTATTGCGCGTCATCGTGTCAAAGTTCTCAAATTTCCTGGCCCCGCCCTCCAAAAAATTTTTAAAAAATGTCGTAAAATTAAATGCCGAGTACGCAGACACGGAGCCGAGGAATACGCCCCTCCCATTGCAAGTCTGTGGCACGAGTTTTGTACTGAAACTGCTATAGAATGCAGGAAAAACGGCTCTGGGACGTTTCGAAACCCGTCACGTCCCAGAGCCGGAAAAACTGTGCCGCAGACTTACAAATTGCAAATTTTTTGGCCCCGCCCTCCAAAAATTAAAAAATGGGGATAATTACAGAATAGCCACCCATATATTTCAAAATAGGTACCCATTTGACTCGCTATAGTATAGCCACCCACAGTCGGCGCCGCGTGGGTGGCTATTCTGAAATTATGGGTGGCTATTCTATAGCCCGTTGATGTGGGTACCTATTTTGAAATATATGGGTGGCTATTCTGAAAGATTCCCTAGGAAACCAGTATAGACACCCATTACCACTGAGTGGGTGGCTAAACTGTAATAATATTTTCCAGTAAAAGCACCCATATATTTCAAAATAGCCACCCACAGAAAATCGGAAAAATTCCATTTTTCAGTTATGTGGGTGGCTATACTATAGCGTGGGTACCTATATTGTAGTGGGTGGCTATACTGGAATTTTCCCAAAAAATGTCGTAAAATGAACTGCCAAGTACGCAAACACGTGAACTGACACTTTCCAGATCCAACAACAAGTGGAACGAGCAGCCGCGTTTGACTGGCAATTCATACCGGGCCCACCATTCCTGATTGGCGCCATGATGGTGCTCTTCGCCCTGCTCATCAACTCTACACTTCCGCACACGCCCACAGTGTCAAAGTATTTCCGAAGGTCTCCAACACACTCTAGACAGTCGTCCGACACGGCACGTCTTCTAAACTCGGACTCGTCGCCACACTGCTAGCCCCGCCCCTTTTTTGCCCGTGAATTTGGCTCTGGGACGTTTTGAAACGAGCAGTTTTGAAACTGGGACGATTCGAAACTTTATAGCATTTTAGCGCTTGGCAAATTCTTCGAATTAACAGTTACCAAGTGGCAGGTTTCGAAACGTCCCAGTTTCGAAATGTCTCAGTTTCGAAACGTCTTAGTTTCGAATCGTCCTAGTTTCGAAACGTCTCAGTTTCGAATCGTCCTAGTTTCAAAACGTCTCAGTTTCGAAATGTCTCAGTTTCGAATCGTCCCAGTTTCGAATCGTCCTAGTTTCGAAATGTCCCAGTTTCGAATCGGCTCAGTTTCGAAATGTCTCAGTTTCATATCGTCTTAGTTTCGAATCGTCCCAGTTTCGAATCGTCCTAGTTTCGAAACGTCCCAGGTTCGAATCGTCCTAGTTTCGAATCGTCCTAGTTTCGAAATGTCCCAGTTTCGAAACGTCCCAGAGCCATGAATCAAGTAACTTGTGATATATATTTTTTAAGCACTCCTTCCTTCCTTCCACTTTTCGGTATATTCTTTCGGGTCTTTTTTCTCTTTTTTTTTTCCTTTTTATTTTCTCTTTTTCTCGTCCTATTGATGAGTCACGTCTTCTTCGTCCTTTTGTGCTCCCTTTATTTCTCGTCTGATTCAAAATTTTCCACATCATCATCATCCATCAAAAAATGGTATTCCTTGCAACCGATTCAGTCTCACTCTTGGGTATTTACGGCAGTGAAAACTTGCAAATTTCATGTAATAATCAAATCACTATTGATGACAACCGCGAACCCAACCCCGCATAAAAGCATAAATTTTTATTTATTTATTTATTATTTCTCGCCTATTGTTTGACCAGACACGCCCCATTCCTGCCCCCCTTCAGCTGCATGACTTGCCAGTCGAACCAGTCGAACAATGCTTGCCGACCACATTTTTCTCGCCCTATTCTTGCTAATTTTCACCGCCAACTCGCTTCTAGTGATTTCGGATTCTGGAAATTCTAGAATTTCCACCGCCCCCGCTGATGAGCTCACGAAAAACAAGTCGTGGAGCCGATGGGCGATCCAAAAGCTGTGGCACGAGAGAAGTTTGATGGGCGTCACGCCAATCCACGCCGTCTCACCGCCAACTCGGCCCCATATTCGGATAGTTTTCAAAAATGAATCTGCCTCGCCGACAGGCTCGTTAAAACACCGATATGCCTGGGCGCTGATGATGTGGGCTCTTTTAGAAGGGCATATTCGAAATGGAACGCACATTTTTGAGGCGTCCTCGGGAAACACGGCCTGCTCTCTTGGATACATGTGCAAATTGTTGGGATTGAGGTTTACCGCGGTGGTAAGTGTATTTATGGTTTTTTTTTTGCTCAAACTGTTATGGACCTATTCACAAAACCGGAAAAAAAATTGCGGGAAAAATCGGAGAATGCTCCAATTGACCTGAGGCCGTATTCATGAACGTTTACCGTACGGTAATTGAAAACGGTAAATGATTTTCTCGACAGAAATTTAAAATTTTGGAATGCTTAAAGGGTTCATGGAACTATAAACGACTCGTGAATCGTTTCAGGAATTACAAAACTAATTTTTTCGGTCAATACATCCATTTACTTTTTCATTTACCGTACGGTAAATGTTCATGAATACGGCCTCTGAAATTTTGGGAAATATTGGTAAAAAATTCTCCTGTACACGCTTAAAAAATTTGGACCAAAATATTGATTTTTAAATTTTCAGAAAAAATCGATATTTTGGTACAAAATTTTTTGAGCGTGTACAGGAGAATTTTTCCAATATTTCCCAAAATTTCAGGTCAATCGGAGCATTCTCCGATTTTTTTAAAATTTTTTTTTTGGATTTGTGAATAAGTCCATAAGTGGTCTCGCAGCACCTGTGAGACGCAGAGAAAAGGAAAATACAGTTTTTTCTCGATTTATTGACCGATTAACGTTCGCGATTAAAAACAGCCTTAAATATGTATGCTAAATTGTCGCAAACATGGGCGGAGCCAAAGCAAACGCGCTCCACTGGATTTTGCGCGAAATTCAAATTTTGAGGAATTTTTTTTAAATGTTTTTCGGGAAAATTGCATAAAAATTTACTTTTTCAAAATGTGCCCCGGGTCAATTAAAGCTGAGGTTTTTTTTTTAGAAATTATCAAGCCCAATGGTGTCAGACACGCCAAGAAAAACGGGTTTTACCGAGAAAACATTTTAAAAATCCGTCAAGGCACCAAAAGCGCGAAAGTAAAATTTGGGCTCCGCCCACATTTCAAATCCTGCACACCATGCATTGTGTTAAATAATTTCAGAAAATTATCGACTAATAGCCATTTAATTTGGCTATTTTTAATTAATTTGACACACACCCATTTTTTCTATGGCTATTGGCCACATAGCTGCCTATACGCGTCGAAAATATTTGGAAAATGCCCAGAAGTTAACGAAAACGGCTAATAGCCACCGAATTCGAGAAATTTTTATGCGCGAAATCTCGGAAATTGTTCCAATTCACCTGATTCGATTTTCTCGCGCGTTCAATTTGCTGTGTACGTTCCGCGAAAACAAAAATTAAAATATGTTAACCCTTTTTTTTTCAACATTTGATACAGCAGAAGCATTCGCAACAAACGTTTAGTGTGATTGGGGCGCTTTTGCACTGAGGTAGGTGCCAGCATGTCGTGAACACGTAATGATACCTTTAGAACTCGGCGCTATGTTTCCCTATTTTTTGCACGTTCCTGTTGTTCACGCTTCGAATGTGCGTTTCTAATCATTCTCACATAATTTTTGGCAGCTATCGGGCAGACGTTTGGGCGATAGCCCCATGCAAACGGCCGCTTCGCCCACTGGCATGGGCGAAGCTGCCGTTTGCATGGGGCTATCGCCCATTCGGTGTGGCAACTTGCCCAAATGACGGGCGACTCGCCCACCGCTCGCTCATTCAGTTTCCTTCGTGGTCCTACTCTGCCAAAAACAGGCTAAATAGCTCCAAATGACATGGAGAATGGTACTAATAGTAAAATAAACATGAAAATTTGAATGGCGGGCGAATTTTCCGGATCCGGAAGAGTTATCCGTCAACTCACGGAATTGCCGTATGGGCGAGCCGCCCGCTATTTGGGCGAGCCGCCCGGCATTTGGGCGAATCGCCCGACATTTGACGAGTCACTCGCCATTTGGGCGAGTCGCCCGTCATTTGGGCAAGTTGCCACACCGAATGGGCGATAGCCCCATGCAAACGGCAGCTTCGCCCATGCCAGTGGGCGAAGCGGCCGTTTGCATGGGGCTATCGCCCATTTGGTTGGGCAACTAGCCCATGAATTATGTGAGTTCATCGATGTTTGGAAGCATCTGTGACACTTGTAAATTTGGCGACCGGAGAGAGCTGGGTGGAAGCATGCTTTCCGGTTTGGTTTTCGTGATTAAAAACCTAATTGTAATGGGTTTATTCAGGGTCGGAAAAAATAGTTGTTTTCATTTTTCAAATGACGGAAAAAATCCGTGGCCGCGAGAGGGTCTTTCCGTTGCTTTTCTAGGCCATCGCAAAAGTTTTTTAGGCCCTCCGCTGTGAGACCTGCGAAATATCGATTTATTGTGTTTTCAATCGACTTGCGACATGAGAACGCGAGACTCCGCCCACTTTTTTGAGGGTGACCACGCGAACACAGTGATATTTGAAGAGACGAAGACAGGTAGCGCACAAATAAGTGGGCGGAGTCTCGCGTTATCATGTCGCAAGTCGATTGAAAACACAATACGGGCGAATAATTTTTGAAAAAATACAGAAATTCATTGGAAGTAAGCAATAAAATACGAGCAATTCTCCAAAAAAAATTTAAAAAATTATTCGCCCGTAAATCGATGACCTATTCAAAGTACTGTAGAAAATCGGAAAAAAATGACAAAAAACTGGGAGAAAACTCGGAAAATGCTCCGATTGGTCTGAAATTTTGGGAGAAACTGTCAAAAATGCTTGCGGACTTTCTCAGAAAATTTTGGACCGAAATATCGATTTAAAAAAATATTGATTTTTTTTCTGAAAATTTTCTAAAGTCGATATTTCGGTCCAAAATTTTCTGAAAAAGTCCGGAAGCATTTTTGACAGTTTCTCCCAAAATTTCAGACCAATCGGAGAATTTTCCGAGTTTTCTCCCAGTTTTTTGTCATTTTTTCCGTTTTTCTACAGTACTTTGAATAGGTCCATAAGGACAAGCATGAAAATATAATAAAAGGTTACCGGGAGCCGATTAAACACCCACCGGTCGCCAATTTGAAGTGTCAAACGGACAAAAATTAAACGCTGAATGAGATTAATATATCAAACAAATCAAAAGCGATTCAAAAATGGAAAAAAAAAACAAAAAAATTTTTTTGGGTGCCCTCAACCCGCATATTCTTCGAAAAAGTGCAATGAAAAAAAAAAAATAATAAATTCGCGATAAAATATATTTACCAGAATCATCAGAAATTTCTCAAAAAACGATGAAAAATAAGGGAAAAATGGGCGAAAAATGAAAAAAAATTTATTTTTCGAAAAGTACGCAAACACCGCAAAGTCCGCAAACGCCCACACGTGTTGCCACTGCTTACCGTACTTCAAAAAAAAAAATTTTTTTTTTCAAAACACAGTTTTGCTTACTTTTTATCCGGGTTTTTCCGGTTCTTTTTTTTGCATTCAGTAAAAAATCGAGACGTCTTGAACTGTATTTTTCTCTGTCGTCCGCGTACGCAGAAAACCGTGATCCGCAGTACCTTCGGTACTTGAAGAACGGATCGACTTTGTAATCTTTGTTGTTGTTGTTGTACTGCAACCCACATCCGTGAAAGCGCCAAAATACCTTTTTTTTTTTCTTTCATGTCCCCGACACCATCGAAGCCATAAAAATCGCCCGAATCCACCAACAAGACGGCGAAATCGTCAAAGTGCCAATATCGCAGCGCCTGATCCGTGCAGAAAAACTGGCCCGCCAATCTGGCGGCTTCTTCATGAACCAATTCAAAAACGCCTACTACGCCGAGGATTTTCACGAGAGCGGCAATTCGCATCACAAATCTGGCAATTTGATGCACGAACTGATGGAGCAACTTGACGGTCGGAGCCCGGATTTCTTTGTTCATCCGGCTGGCACGGGCGGCACGATTTCTTCGGTGGGCAGATATGTGAAGAAGTATGGACTGGAGACGGAAATTGTGCTGGCGGACACTGAGTTTTCGGTTTATTACGATTATGTGCTGCATGGCAAGTGAGATATTGGTGTAGCCGGAGGTGTACATAATTTCAGTATTTTTTGGGCTCCAAATGAGGGGGGGGGGGGGGGGGAAATGGTCAAAACACCACTTTTTCCATATACACTAAAATCCAATAAAACCCCAATTTTTCAGCTTCACAAAAGACTCTGGCGCCTCCCAATGGGTCTCACCCGGAATGGCGGGAATCGGTTACGGTAGCATGGGTCCTGCCAAGATTGCACATACTACGAGGTAAAAATCCCCAAAAAAAAATTACTTGGAAAAGTACGCAGACACCCCCTTTTAGCGATTTGCACGAATTTTCCATTCGCCAGACCCAACGCGAGCCACGATAGGCAATCGGGCTGGAAATTGTATATTGTCGACGGGAAACGGTTGGGGAGAAAAGAAGAAGCGCGCAAAAAATTTTTACAGTCAGCAAAACCCGAACCCCTGACCTTCTGCACGACAGGCAGCAATGCTATCCACTGCGCCACGCGGGACAGAAATCAGCGACACGCAGAGTTTATAGAGGAGACGCTTGGCGTGGCTGGTGGGCATCAAAATGTTTCTTTTAAGTCAAAAGGCGTCACTTGCCCGCCTTGAATAGGGCGGCCGGCGCCTGCGAAACGCCTTTTTGATGTTCCAGGCCATATTCGCGGAAAATTTTCAGCTTGGACCCAGCGGTAATCGACCGGGTGTTGAAAATCCCCGACCTGGCGAGCACCGCCGCCATGCACGTGGCCAGGGACCTGGGAATTAGCGGTGGTACGAGCACGGGTGTCAATTTTTTGGCCGCCCTGCACATTGCTGCGCAAAATAACAACAAGGAAATTGTGATTGCCACAATTTTGGCGGACAGTGGAAAGTACTACGAGGCGACGTACTTGGATAGGAGATGGATTGCAGAGAAATTTCAGGCGCATGGTGGATTGGAGGTATTGCTTGATGTCATTCCCCCAAAAAAAAGAGAGGTTTAAGATTTACGACTGCTGGGTGCTGGTAATCAAAAACTCGTGGAACTCTGGAAGTGACCCGCTGGAAGATGGCAGGGTTAAGTGCTCGGTGACGACTAATTTTTAAACAGCGGGTCGTTTCGTTTTTCATTTTCTTTTGATTGCTTTTGTTGATAAATAAAAATGTGTTTTTTTTTTACAGAAAAACAGCCAAAAAAGCGGCAAAAACGAGCTGAAAAGCGACAAAAACTAAATAATTTAAAAGCGGCAAATAAAACAGCCAAAAAACGGCAGAAAACCGGCCAAAAAAACGGCAGAAAAACAGCTAAAAACCGGCCAAAAAACCGCTGAAAAATCCAAAAATTCGAAAAATTATATTTTCCAGACCCAATCAAAATGAGCGACCGACATCTCACGGGTTCCGCTGGCTCCGCCCATATCCAATTTTCGAACGGTTTTTGACTGAAAATTTCAGTATTTTTCCAGCTAAATAAGACGCGGAGCTTCATTTTTTGACACTGCAAGTTTTCGGGACACTCACCTTTAAAAACTAGTCCACGGCCCTGAGATTCTAGGCCATGACCCTAATTTCTCATCCATTTTTCAACTTTTCGGGCCGTTTTTCATCTTGAAATAGTTTTCTCAACTAGGCTGACAAAGCTATCTATGAAACAGAAGGAAACTCGAACCCATTTAGCAAGAAATTCGAAAAAATCACTAATTTTTAGAGTCAAAGATAAAATCAATCGCTTATAACTTTGTTCTTTCTGCACCGGTTTTATCATGAAAGCTCTTAAAATGTCGAGCATTTCAAGCTGAACAATTTTATGATTCGAAAAATAGACTTTGAGCTTTGAGAAATGCGCGTTTTAACGTGCTTTTGATTTTTTGGCACAGTGCCAAAATTTTCAAAAGGGTACATCTCCGTCAATTTTCAACATTTTCGGGCGGTTTTTAGCTTAAAATTATTTTCTCACATGGGTTTATAAATCCATGATTCAAACAAAAAAATTTTCCCGATACTTTGGCTGGAAAATCCAAAAAATCGCTGAAATTCAGTTATAAGTCTATAACTTTTTTCTTTTTCAACCTATTTGGTTCAGCGGGGTCTTAAAAGTTTTGAAATTTCTTGCTCAACAACTTGTTGCAAGCTGTTTTTTAAAAATTTGTTTATAGGGGGTGTCAAGAACCATGAAAAACAATTTCAGTTGAAAACCGCTGTTTTCTTTCTTTTTTTCCCATACTTATCATCATTCGTCGTGTTTCTTCTCAAAATTGTTCGGTCCTAAATGTCCCAATGGAGCTGGCCATAAACCCCTCCCCTCCGCCTCTCCAGAGTTGCCCATCACATCTGTTTTACAATCGGTGTGTGTGTGTGTGTGTGTGTCATCGACGTCGTCTTGTGCCGCTTGTGTATGTGTGTGTGTGTGTGTGAGAGCAGCACCACGACCACTACTAAATCATCCTGTTTTATGGCTTTTCGTATGTGTTGCTATATCCTCCCCGACGTGTCGCTCGCACACCCCTCGGGACACACAGCGCGACGCGTTATTTCGTCCCCCCATTCACACTCTCGCACCATCCAGAACGCCTACAGTAGGCCGGGCGTAAATTGGGTGCAATTTTGGGCGGTTTGAATAGCTGAAATAGTGGCGATAATGCCACCTAATTTGTGGGCGGAGCTTGTTTTTGGTCACTTTTACAACCGGAAGAACTGATGTGTCTCTTCGTGCCCTTTTTTGATTTATTTATGACACCTACACCTACCTACACACCCACAATCGTCATATTGCCTGCAGCAACCAACCCCTCTGTTTCTATTTCTCATTTTTCTTATCATTCTTCTTCTTTTTTTTCTTTCTTTCTTTTTCCTACCTTTTTTGCCTAAATCTGCTTCATACCGTCCCACTTTTGTCCTACCAGTCTATAATACATCTATACCAGTCCCATGACGCTGAAAACTCCCATGATTTAAGCCTGGAACAGCAAAAAGGCGTTTTGCGGGCGCCTACCGCCCTTTACGAGACGGGCGAGTGACGCCTTCTCACTTAAAATAAACTTTTTGATGTCCACCAGCCACGCCAAGCGTCTCCTCTATAAACTCTTCGTGTCGCTGATTTCTGTCCGCGTGGCGCAGTGGATATCATTGCTGCCTGTCGTGCAGAAGGTCGGGGGTTCGGGTTTTGCTGACTGTAAATTTTTTTTGCGCAATGCAACTTTTCTCCCCAACCGTTCCCCGTTCACAATATACAAATTCCAGCCCGATTATGAAATGCTGAAACCGCTGCTACTCCTCCTGATCTCCATTACCCTGGCCGAGTGCCTATCGTGGCTCGCGTTGGGTCTGGCGAATGGAAAATTCGACAAAGATAAGCCTGGCAATTCGTGCAAATCGCTGAAAGGGCTTACAAGGAGACAGTTGAGGTAGTTTGGTGTTTGCGGACTTTTTCAAACTTTTGTCAGATTCTGTGGTTTTTATGAATGTATTACAGGTTCTGCAAAAAGAACATCGACCTCATGGAAAGTGTGAGGACCGGAGCGTTAGCCGCTCATGCAGAGTGCCAATTTCAGTTTCACAAGCGAAGGTTGGTGAACAGTTCTTTTATTTTGATGCTAAACAACGAGCAGTGCGGAATTTCGGAGCATCGTTGAAATCTCAATTTTTCTAGTTTTTGAGCGAAATTTGAATCTAATCGAAGCCTTAATGCTGAAAAAGTGAAATCCCAAATTTTCAACTGAAAAAAAAAATCAATTCCCGCCAAACCATACCTTGCTAAACAAGGAGCAGTGCGAAATTCCGGAGCATCGTTGAAAAATGAATTTTTTTTTTGTTTTTGGGCTAGAAATTAGGGTTAATTAAAGACAAAACTAGAAAACAACTAAGTTTCAACTCAAATATTTCAAATTCCCGCCAAGACACACTTTCACTAAACAAGGAGCATTGTGAGATTTCGGAACATCGTTGAAAATTAAAAAGTCAGGTGTTTTGAGCTGAAATAGGGCCTAAAGTGTGAAATTTCAAAACTTTCAAGTAAAAATTCAAATTCCCGCCAAACCACACGGTCACTAAACAACGATCAGTGCGTAATTTCGGAGCATCGTTAAAATTTTATTTTTTCGTAGTTTTTGTGCACAAATGAGCATATTTAGAGCCCAAATCCCAAAAAACTCAAGTTTGAAATGAAAATTTTCAAATTCCCGCCAACCACACTGCTGCTAAACAACGAGCAGTGGGGAATTTTGGAGCATCGTTGAAAATTGATATTTCATGTTTTTGGAGCTTAAGTCGTGGCTAACTTTACCCTAAATGCTAAAAAATATAAATACGCAACGTTTCAAGTTAAAAATTTCCAATTCCTGCAAACCACACTGCCGCTAAACAACGAGAAGTGTGGAATTTTGGAGCATTGTTTAAAAATGATTTTTTCGTGTTTTTGACCTGAAATGGGTATAGTTAGACCCAATAGTATTCAAAAACGCTAACGTAACAGTCAAAAATTTCAAATTTCCGCAAAACCAAACGGTCACTAAACAAGAAGCTCGGCAAAATTTCGGAGCATCGATTAAAAATTTAATTTTCTTGTTTTTCAGCTGAAATGAACAAAGTTAGAGCATAAAATCTATAAAATCTCAAATTTGATATAAAAAATTTCACATTCTCGCCACCACACTGTCACTAAACAGTGTGCAGTGCGGAATTTCGGAGCATCGTTGAAAGTTGGAATTTTTCGGTTTTTGAGCGTAAATTAATTACAATTCGAGTCTTAATGCAAAATGGGCAGAAATCCCAAGTTTTTAAGTAAATCTTTTCAAACTCCCGCCAATCACACAAGCACTAAACAACGAGCAGTGCGGAATTTCGGAGCATCGTTGAAAACTTAATTTTTCTAGTTTTCGGGCTTAAATTGAATCTAAAACACGAAAAATCAAATTTTCAATTCAAAATGTTCAATTTCCCACATACCACACTGCAGCTAAACAACGAGCAGTGCAGAATTTCGGAGCATCGTTTAAAAATGATTTTTTCGGATTTTTGAGTGGAAATTATTTACAATTCGAGTTTTAATGCAAAATGGGCAAAAATCCCAAGTTTTTAAGTAAAAATTCAAATTCCCGCCAAACAACACTACCACTAAACAATGCGCAGTGCGGAATTTCGGAGCATCGTTTAAAAATGATTTTTTCGAATTTTTGACCTAAAAATTGGTATAACCTGACTTTTTCAATGTGCTTTTTGTTTTACAGGTGGAATTGCACTCTGATCGACCCGGTAACACATGAGGTTATCCCTGACGTGTTTCTCAACGAAAACACCCGCGAATCGGCGTTCGTCCACGCTATATCGTCGGCTGCGGTGGCTTACAAGTTAGTTTAACCCAAAATTTTTGAAAAAGATTGTTAAAAGGTGGTTTTAACTTGCAGAGTAACCCGGGATTGTGCCCGCGGGATCAGCGAGCGGTGCGGTTGCGATTATTCGAAGAATGAGAATACCGGGGTGAGTTTTTTGGGTTTTTAACATTTGCTGAGTCTTGCAAAGTCCAGAAACACCGTGGCAACTATTTATCTCGCTAAAACCCCAAATTTTTAAAAATCTCCGTTTCAGAAAGGCTCCTTCATGTACCAGGGCTGCTCGGACAATGTCAAGTACGGTATCGGTGTGTCGAAAGAGTTTGTGGACTCGGCGGAGCGACGGATGGTGCAAAAGGATGAGAATGGAACGTTAATTATCACTCAACTGACGTCAGATGGCAATCACATGATTAATTTGCATAATAATCAGGCGGGAAGACAGGTATAGCTCAAATACCTTAAAACTCGAAAAAAAGTTATTATATCTTGCTAATTCCTATCAACAATTTGTGTAAATTTAAATTACCATCATTTTAAGACCTCGCGCATCCTAATCGGTTGAGAAAGAAAAAAGTTATTAACGATTTAAGCTTTGTTACTGAAAAATAGCGATTTTTTCGATTTTCTGGTCAAAAAAGTTTGATCTCTGATTTGTTTTATAGATAGCCTTGTAAACCTAGTTGCGACAAAAATTTTAAGCGCTGGACAGGCCGAAAAAGTTAAAAATTGGCGGAGAAATAGGCATTTGAAATTTTTGGCACTGTGCCAAAAATGTAAAACGCATCAGAACTTGCTTATTTGGCGGAAATCTTGTGCTCAACGTTGCACAAACTGTTTAGATAGAAATCACCATAATTTTAAGACCTTGCGCGATTAAATCAGTTGAGAAAGAACGAAGATTTCACTATTTGAAGTTTTATAACTGAATTTCAGTGATTTTTCGAATTTTCCGCCAAAAAAGTCTGAATTTCTTTCTGTTTTATAAAGAGTTTTTGACGCCTAGTTGAGAAAATTGTTTTATGCCCAGAACCGGTGGGAATAATTTCAAATTGGCGGAGAAATTAGGATTTGAAAAAAAATTTGCTTTCATCGGAAAAAAAAAGAAAAACTGAACATTCTTAGCCTAAATATCGGTTTGTTTTTAGCACAAATTGCTTTGAAACATGCTATAAAAGCCAAAAATTACTAATTTCCAATTTTCAACGATGCTCCAAAGTTCCGCACTGCTCATGGTTTAGTGGCAGTGTCGTTTGGCGGGAATTTCAAATTTTTGAATAAAAAATTGGCGTTTTGTAATTTTTTTTTAGCAATAAGGCTCTAATTAAACCCAGTTAAACTTCAAAAATGTTAGTTTCAAATTTTCAACGATGCTCCGAAATTCCGCGCTGCGTTGACAATTTTTTACATGAAATTTATGTTATTTTTAGCACAAATTGTTTAAATTAGAATGACCATTATTTTAAAAGCTCGCACGATCAAATCAGTTGAGAAAGAAAAAAGTTATTAACAATTAAAGTTTTATTACTGAATTTTAGCGATTTTTTGGAATTTTCAGCCAAAAGAATCTAAATTTAAATACCATTTATAGCGCATTGTTTAGCCCTAATAAAATCAAGAAAATTAAGCGCAAAACCAGCCAGAAATGTTCAAAATTGGACGAGAAATTAAAGTTTGAAATTTTTGGCACTGTGCCAAAAAACTTAAAACACGTCTAAACATGCTTTTTTGTCTCATTTTTTGCATTCTTCTCATGTAGCTTAGAAAAACTGACTAATGTAAGATACAATTTTTAAGCTTTTGACCGCCCGCAAAAGTTAAAAATCGGCCGAGAAATAGGCATTGGAAATTTTTGGCATTGTGCCAAAAAACTTAAAACACGTCTAAACATGCCTTTTTGGCTTTTTTTTTAAATGTTTCATACATAGCTTCGAAAAACTGGCTGAGACAAAATTTTAAAGCTCTTGACCGCCCCGAAAAGTTGGAAATTGGCGGAAAAATAGGCGTTTGAAAATTTTGGCACTGTGCCAAAAAACTTAAAACACGTCTAAACAGGCTTTTTTGGCGCATTCAACGGGTCATTTTGCATAGATAATTAACATTCCTGTTTCAGGTTCTCGAAAAATCACTCAAACGCGAGTGCAAATGCCACGGAATGAGCGGCTCGTGCGAGATGCGCACCTGTTGGGATTCTCTGCCGAGTTTTAGGTATTTCAAACTTTTTTTACTTTCAATACACAGTATCCCCTCTAGAAACATTGGCTTGGCAATCAAGGACAAATTTGACGGCGCCGCGGAGGTGAAAGTGGTCAAAGATGAAGGCATCGAGAAGCCGAGGATAGTGATGAAGAACTCGCAGTTTAAAAGGCACACCAATGCAGACTTGGTAATTTGAATCTTATCAGAAAGTTCTAAAAATTAAATGGCGAATTTAGGTATACATGACACCTAGCCCCGATTTTTGCGACGCAGACCCATTACGTGGAATTTTGGGCACCAAGGGACGGCAGTGCACGTTGGCGCCAAATGCCATTGATGATTGTAGCTTGGTAATGTTTTAGTCCGTTTTCCTTCTCTCAAATTGATACAGTATTCATTGTTACATTAATTTAGCTCTGCTGCGGTCGCGGGTACGAGAAAAAGGTGCAAATCGTGGAGGAGAAGTGCAACTGCAAGTTCATCTATTGTTGTGAAGTTCGGTGTGAACCGTGCTCGAAGCGCATCGAAAAGTACTATTGTTTGTAATAAAGTTGCTCTGACTTGTATGCCAACAACTTTTGTATGGGTCCACCAATTCCTAGTCAAATGCATGCCTTTTATCTATTCTTGTGCACTTTGATAAATGATTGCAATAATTGATTTTTTTAAAACATGTCAAATTACCCCCCTTCTGGAGCATTTCTGGTATATTTGAAACTTCCGTCTGACCTATCAGCTCTATACACGACAAAAACTCCAAAAACGCCTGCGAAAAAGGCCTGGATCATCAAAAAGGCGTTTCGCGGGCGCCGACCGCCCTCTCTGAAAAGGGCGAGTGGCGCCCGGTTCCCTTCACTATTTTTATGGTCCACCGCCGCGCCGCCGAAGCTCCTCCTGTACGAACTCCGCGTGGTGTTCGATTTCGGGACGCGTGGCCTAGTGGATAGTGTTGCTGCCTGTCGCGCATGGCACAGGTGAAGGGCTTCAAATCCATATCGGATCCGAAACGGATGGGACGTGGAATTTATAGGAATTTTATATGTATCCGATTTTGATCCTATTAGGATCCACGCTCCCACGGATAGGATGCGGACGTGGGAGCGTGGACTGAAAACGGATCAAAAACGGATGGGACGTGGGTGGGACGTGGATATTTTCTAGACTTCCTGAATTTTCCATTTTTTGTTTTCACTCAAGATGCTCAATGAGCACATGTATCCAGACAACCAAAAATAGCCGGCGAGCTCTGTGGCACCGTGCCACGGAGCCTTCATCCAGAGCTCCCCACCCACCCTTCAGAATTCTCTGACCAAATACCTTGCAACACTGGCGCAGGCGGCGGGTATACCTTCCCATGTGGACCGACACCTCACGGGTTTCGACGGCCCTTATGTTTTGCACGGGAAAGGGGCGGGGCGTAGCGTGGTGACACCAGTTTTTCGTGGATTTTATTATTTTAAGACGTAGTTTCCCGAATACTTACTTCATATGCCTGCCGTGGGATATAAGCGCCCACCCCTGCATAAATAATTATAGTCCCTCACCATCGTAGTCCCCGACTATCTCGAATCAAAACGTTTTCAAATCAGAACTATGGTAAAGGTGAAATCAGTAACGTAATTGGAAAAGAAAAAAAAAAAAGATTTTATGAGCCACAAATGTGGAAAATGAATTATGTGGTATTCACTCTAACTGGCCGGCATTCAAGCAGTAGGTTTAAACAATAAGCCGGCATGCCGGACAAATAGAGTAAATACGGTATTACAAAAGGGGGGGGGGGGCTATTCTGGTATAGCGGAAGGCGATATTGAAATGGAAAATTAAATAAGGAAGAAGTGGAGGACTTATCTGATAAATAGGCGCTACCTCGAAATAGAACCTTTTCAAAATAGAACCGTGTGAAATAGAACTGTACATAGTTTTAGCGCGTTTTAGCACAATTGGGTGAAGACTATTGAATAAATAGCCAAACAGAAAAAGTTCCACTCACAATCAGTGGCGTGACCTGTTTTCGATTTATTGACTCGGTTATATTTCACGCGGTTCTATTTCGGAACAGTTTCATTTCCGAACAGTTCTATTCCACGCGGTTCTGTTTCGCGTCAAGTTCTATTTCGACACAATTCTATACTAGTTATTATACTAGTTCACTCATATACCAGGATAACTGCCAGGTTTTTTTACAAACCACTGAGTAAATCGGACCAAAATCAGCCTGTGCTAAGCCGATCCTTGGTGGTCGATATCAGCTAGGGGGGCTACAATGGTCCATTACCAAGTTGCCTGCTCTTCTAATAGAGCCTGACATCCACGCGCCCTGCTTCAGATGAACGCGGATCCATTCTCCATAACGTCAAAAAAATTCCACGCGCCCTCCACGAGGGACACGTGGATCCATATAAGATCCGATATGTTTCCATTCTCCCACGGATCCACGCGCCCTCCATATATATTCCACGCCGGCGTGGATCCACGGCGACCCACGCCAAAACAATCCACGCTCCCTCCACGGGGGCGCGTGGATCTATATCGGATCATATATGGATCCAATCCACGTCCCATCCGTTTCGGATCCGTTTTGGCATTATCTCCCACCACCTGTGGGGGTTGGGGGGTTCGAGTCTTGTTGGGTGTCAAAATTTTTTTGCGCGGCGGGTTTTTAGCCCAAAATGTTTGTTTCAAACAGGTTACCATGAATCAAGAGAAAAACGGGGATTTTTTGGCTGAAAATTCGAAAAAAAATCGCTGAAATTAAGTTATTGAACTTAAATGCTGATAACTTGCTTTGTTTTGAACCGATTTGACCGGGAAAGCTCTGAAAACGACAGTAATCTTTAGCTGAACAAACTTTAAAGGTGAAAACACATCAAAAGCGCCAAGTAAGCAGGTTTGGACGCGTTTTACTATTTTTGGCAAATTGCCAAACATTTAAAATGCTTATTTCTCAGCCAATTTTGAACATTTTTTATCTGTTTTGCGCTTTAAAATTTTGTCTCCACTAGTTTTACAAATTGATCTATAAACCGATAAAAAAATTTGCACCCTTTTGGCAAAAAATTCGAAAAAATCGCTGAAAGTCAGTGCTAAAACTTTAAACGCTGATAACTTTCTTCGTTTTCAACCAATTTAGTTGCGCAAGCTTTTAAAATAATGGTAATGTTTAGCTAAATAATTTATGCACTGAAAACACAATAAGATGCAGGAAAAAAGACGTTTCGACCCGTTTTATGATTTTTGGCACAATGCCAAAAATTTCAAACACCTATTTCTCCGTCAATGTTTAACTTTTTCGGTCCGTTCAACGCTTGAAATGTTTGTGTCAATTAGATTTACAAAGCTATCTACAAATCAGAAAAAATGTTTGCACAGTTTTCGCTGAAAATTCGAAAAAATCGTTAAATTTTTCTTATGTTAAAATATTTGATCGCTAATAACTTGCTTCTTTCTGAATTGTTGGTAATTTTTTGCTAAATAAATTGTAGTGCAGAAAACACACAGAATGCGCCAACTATGGACGTTCTGAAGCGTTTTACGTTTTGGCACAGTGCCAAAAATTTAAAATGCTTATTTCTCCGTCAGTTGTTAACTTTTCTGGTTGATTTAACGCTTAAAATGTTTGCCTTAACTAGATTCACAAAGATATTCATAAACCAGAACCAAATTCAAAGTCTATTAGCAAAAAAATCGAAAAAATCGCTGAAAATCAGTTATAAAACTTTAAACGCTAATAAATTGCTTTTTTTTGCACCAATTTGGTCGCGCAAAATCTTAAAATTATGTTAATTTTTAGCTTAAAAGTTTATGCTGCTGACAACATAACTAACTTTGCTAAAAAACACGCTCGTACCCGTTTTATCAGTTTTGGCACAATGCCAAAAACTTCAAATGCCTATTTTTCCGCCAGTTCCGAACATTTCGGGTCGGTTTAACGCTTAAAATGTTGGGCCTAGCTAGGTTTGCACAGCTTACTATAAATCAGAAAAAAGTTTGCACAGTTTTGGCTGAAAATTCGAAAAAATCCCTGAAACTCACTTATAAAACTTTAAACGCTGAAAACTTTCTTCGTTTTCAACCGATTTAGTTGCTCAAACTTTTAATATAATGGTAATGTTCAGTTAAACAATTTATGCACCTAAAACACAGTTAGATTCACGACAAAATAAGTTCAGACCGTTTTTTGCTTTTTGGCACAGTGCCAAAAATTTCAAACACCTATTTATCCGTCAATTTTCAACTTTTTTGGTCCGTTCAACGCTTAAAATATTTGTGTCAAATAGGTTTACAAATCTATCTATAAATCAAAATAAAGTTTGAACCTTTTTGGCTGAAAATTCGAAAAAATCGCTGAAATTCAGTTAAAAAACTTTAAACGTTAATAACTTGCTTTGTTTTCAACCGATTTAATCGCGCAAGGTCTTAAAATGTTGGTAATTTTTAGCTGAACATTTTCTAGTGCGGAACATTTTTGTTTCAGTGTAAAATTGTGGGAAAACCCTATTGGAAATGCACTTTCGCTATTTTTATGGCTTTTTTGTTAAGATCTGGTCTGTGAGATCTAGCTCAAAAAAGAGGAGGAGAAGACAACAAGCCACGCCCACCAGCCAAAGAAGGACAGGAAAATGAAATGAATGACCTATTTATTTTTTGTCCTGGTATCATTAAACACGCTGCTCTAAAAAGCCCACAAATTTTCGGTCTCGCTCATCAATTCTGCTCCCACATTGTTCTAGATCTCTCTTTCCTGGAACTTTTGTTATTCATTCTCATTTCTTTTTTAAGGAACTTCTTTTTTTTTTGTTCGTTCGCCCGATAATCTGGCAATGACAATAACGAGATTTCGCTGCCAGTCGCGACCAGATTATAGCCATTTTCACATAATATTTGCTCTTTCCCAAAAAATTTCAAATTTCAACACATTCGGAACACTGATGAAAAACAAAAAAGACCCTCAAAGATTATTATGTGCATGAAATGCTTCTCCTCCGTAATACGCCCCAGGAGGGCCTGCTCATCTCTCATTTTTATGCGGCTTCCAAGAATATATGGCACTTTGAAACGTGATAATAGCTGTCCCTCGCGGATTGGATGCTATATGCATCCACGGGCACTTTATATGGATGCATATAGTGTCATGTTTTTGAAGCTCTGCCAATGAATTAATTGACGATTAGCATGACGATTAGCATGACGCGTGTTCGTGAGAAAACTGCCAATTTTTTCGTGTTTTTTCGTGTTTTTTATTTTTTTTTTTTGCTTGGTATTTTGGTTCTCGGCTCCTTTATTTTTAAAAGAAACTTAAGAAAGCGCATGTTCTCAAAGGTGCAAGAAAATAATTGTGTTCTCAAGAAAAGAGCGGATGGATTCAATTAAAATTAAAATCCCTCCCCTCCACCGACCAGGCTAATCAGATTTCGCTGCCTCCTCTGTCTTCATTGTTTTTTTCCGGCCGGCTCACAAAACACAATGCTTTTAGCATAATTTTCAGTCTCAAAACTCTGGAAAACCGTTTTTTAATCGCTTGGCCACCCATCCATCCACCCATTTTTTATTCATACACACCAATTTATGTACATTCGTCTGTCATTTGATATCTGCTGGAATTTCAAATTTTTTGCGAAATTTCTCAAAAATTGGAGAAAATTTTTTAATTACAGATGACGTCATGCGAGGTAGAGTACCCGATAGCCAATATTACAGAATATGTTTTGGCGACGTTTGGGGAAAAGTGTCAATCGGTGAGCAAAAGTTTCCGAGCTTTAAAATGCCATTTTTGAGTTGGGCGAGCTAGCTGTCGACTAGCTGCTAATCTGCCGCCATTTCGGTGCTGAATAGCTGCCTTTAGCTAGCTGCTAACAAGCCGCCAACTTGCTGCCAACTAAAGACCGACTAGCCGCCAATTTGATGTTAAATATCTGCCCCTAGCTAGTCGCCAACAAGCCGCCAATTAATTGCCAACTAGCTGCCTAACAGCCGCCAATTAGATGCCAATTCCAAGACGACTTGTATGGAGCCAATTAGACGCCAACTAATTGCCAGCTAGCCGCCAACTCGCCGCCGACTAGCCGCTAATTCAGTGTTAAGTATTTGTCCCCTAGCTAGCCGTCATTTAGCTGCCAACTCGATGCTGAATATCTGCCTCTAGCCAGCCACGAACTAGCCGCCAACTTGCTGCCAGCTATTTGCCAATTTGTTGCTATTTATCTGGCCCCTAGCTAACTGTCAATTACCCGCGAACTTCCTGCCGACTAGCCGCCAATTTGTTGCTAAATAGCTGCCAATTTGTTGCCAAATAGCTGCCCACTAGTTTGGTGCCGACTCGCCGCCAACTCACTGCCGACAAGCCGCCAACTTGCTGCCAACTAGGCGCCGACTAGCCGCCGACTAGCTGCCATTTTGGTTCTAAATAGCTGCTCACTGGCTTGGTGCTTACTAACCGCCAACTTACCGCCAATCATCTGCCACCTAGCCGCCGACAAGCCGCCAATTTAGTGCTAAATATCTGCCCCTAGATAGCCGCTAATTAGCTGCCAACTAGCCGCCGACTAGCCCCCTAACTAGCCCCCAGTTAGCTGGAAACATGCTGTCAGGTAGCCGCCGACTAGCCGCCAGCTTGGTGCTAAATAACTGTCCCCTAGCTAGCCGTCAAAAAGCCGCCAACTTGCTGCCAACTTGATGCCGACTAGCTGCCAATTTGGTGCTGAACATCTGCCTCAAGCTAGCCGCCAAATAAAGACCAACTAGCTACCAATTTAGTGATAAATAGCCGCCAAATTGCTGCCTACTAGCCGCCGATTAGCCGCCAATGCCGACAAGTTGCCTATTTAGAGCTAAATATCTGCTCCTAACTTGCCGCCATCTACACTCCCGCTTGCTGCCAGGTAGCCGCCGACTAGCCGCCGAACAGCCGCCAATTTGGTTCTAAATTGCTGCCCACTGGTTTAGTGCCAATTATCTGTCAACTTCCAGCCGAATAGCCGCCGACAAGCTGCCAATTTGGAGCTAAATATATCTGCCCCTAGCTAGCCGCCAATAGGCCGCCAAATTGCCGCCAATTTGGTGCTAAATAGATGCCCACTGACTTGGTGCAGATTAGCCGCTAACTACATGCCGAATAATCGCCAACTAGCCGTCAATTTCATGCCGATTCCAAGATGACTAGTATGGCGCCAATTAGCCGCCGACTAGCTGCCGACTTGCTGCCAACTTGCTGCCGATTAGTCGCCGACTAATCGCCACGTTGGTGCTAAATTTCTGCCCCTAGCAAGCCGCTAACTAGCCGCAAACTTGCTGCCAACTAGTCGCCGACTAGCCGCCGACTAACCGTCATTTTGGTGTTAAATATCTGCCCCCTAGCTAGTCGCCAATTTGTTACTACAGGGTGGCCGATAAGTATAGGACGTTTTGAAAGTGCTCCCATTTTTTCAATTTGAGGATTTTTCGAGAACAACCTTTATTAAACAACAAAAAATAAGCAGAAAATTTGATTTTACAAGAGAATTTCGAAGTTGGATCCACGAGCTTTGACACAGGCTCTCAAACGTTTCTTCACCGAATTGACAGTGCGCCGCAGGTATCCGTCGTCGATCGAAGCCCATGCTACCTCGAGAGCGGCCTTCAAGTCATCGACAGTAGCAAAAACTTTTCCCGCGATCTTCCCTTCCAACATGCCCCAAACGCTGAAATCCATCGGATTGAGATCCGGGCTGGAAGCAGGCCACAAGTTCTTGTCCAGGAATCCAGGGAAATGCGCCTCCAAGACGGCCAATGTCGATCTCGAGCCATGGGACGGTGCCCAGTCTTGTTGAAGGATAAATGGACCACCAGCAAAGTGCCGTCGAAGACGAAATTTGAAGGCGTCGAGCGATCTCAGCACTTCCGAGGCCTCTCTTGAACAAGAGTTCAATGGAAGGACGATGAGGAGAACTTTTCATAGCTCGGCGATATGGAGAAGTGAGAACAAATGACTGAGAAGCTTACTTATATAGTCTCTGGACTTTCGAAAAGTTTCGAAATTTTTCGAAAATATCCCTTGGCACCGTGCCAGGGAACGCTGAAAGCGAGCGTCCTATACTTATCGGCCACCCTGTAATTGTCTGCCCTTAGCTAGCCGCCAATTAGCCGCCAACTTACCGCCAATTTGGTTCCAATTGGTGCCAAATGGCTGCCAACAACCTTGGTGCCGATTCACTGTCAACTATTTGCCGACTTGCTGCCATCTAGCTGTTGATAGGACGCCAGTTTGGTGCTAAATATCTGCCTCTAGCTAGCCGCCAATTAGCCGCCAACTTGCCGCCGACTAGCCGCCAACTTAGTGCTCAGTAGCTGCCCAGGTAGTGGGCAGCTAGTGAGCAGCCAGTGGACATCTAGTGGGCAGCTAAGTACCAAAAACCCCTAATTTTCCTTTCAGAACACCATAATCATCCCGACCGTAATCATCTACACGACCATATTTCTCCTGGGCCTGGTCGGTAACACGTGCACGTGCATCGTCATCGTGGCCAACAAATCCATGCACAACCCGACAAATTATTATCTTTTCAGTCTGGCGATCTCGGATATTATCGCGTTGATTTTAGGTAAGTGAGCAGAAAAAGTTTGCAATCTTCTCTGCGTCTCCCCTACCGTTGTGTGGCCGCAGGAGCCGCGCGACCGACGCTCCCCGGGTTGCGCCGGCCCCCGCTCCTGCAGTCTGCGTCTCCTCTGCGGTCTGCGTCTCCGCTGAGCCAGGGAGCCCTGTTTTTTTGCTCTAGGAGCCTTTAAAATAGGAATTTCGTAGAATTGAAAATACCACCAGAACCGCAAAAAAATTCTGCATCGAACTGTCTACAAATCAAGACGAAAAGTTTTAAATAAGACAGAGCTTCAGGACTACCCATGGAACTGTACCAGTCACTGGACTACGCGTATCCATATCGATTCAGTGAACACGTGTGCAAGGCGCGGGCGTTTCTCATCGAGTTCACATCCTATGCGTCGATAATGATTATATGCTGTTTTTCGTTTGAACGCTGGTTGGCAATTTGGTATGTTTCCCCGTTAGACGGTGAAAGAGTCTAAAAAGAATTCCAGCTACCCCCTTCGCACCAAACTGTTCTCAACACTATGGCGAGCCAACGTGCTCATTGTGCTCGCGTGGAGTGTCTCTTTTATCTGTGCTCTGCCCATCGCCTTCATCGTTCAAATTAACCAATTGCCGCTGCCGGATTTCGCTCGGGATCAGGCGTGGACGCGGCGGGTGAGTGACGTTTTGGTGGTAAACAATAACATATCCCCAAAATGGGGATTGTGAAGACTTTCATTAATAAGAATTGTTGGAAATGGAATTACCAAAATTTTAAGAGCTTGTCCGGCCAAATCGGATGTAAAGGAAGAAAGTTATTAGCAGTTAACTGAAAAACAGCGATTTTTTTGAATTTTCACCCAAAAGGTCTAAAGCATTAATGTGTTTCATTAACAGCACCGTGAATAAAATTTAGCTGATCATTTTAAGCTAACAACCGCCCGGAAAAGTGGAAAATTGACTGAGAAATAGAAGTTTGAAGTTTTTGGCACTGTGCCAAAAAATGTAAAACGCGGCAGAACTGGCTTTCTTTGCGCATTCTATTTGTTTTTTTTAACAAAACTTTTTCAAATAAAAATTATCAATATTTTAAAAGCCCGCACAACCAAATCCGTTGAGAAAGAAGATAGTTATAAGCGATTCTAAATTTACAGGTAATTGGAATTTTTTGGAATTTTCACCCAAAGGGTTCTGAATAACAGTTTATTTATAGATAGCCTTGTGAACAAAATTTTGGTAATTATTTTAAGCTAAAAACCGCCCGGAAAAGTTAAAAATTGACAGAGAAATAGAAGTTTGAAATTTTTGGCACAGTGCCAAAAAATGTAAAACGCGGCAAAACGTGCTTTTTTGATGCATTATTTAGATTTCTTTAGGCACAAGTAGTTTAAATAGGAATTTACAACACTTAAAAACCCGCACAACCAAATCCGTTGAGAAAGAAGATAGTTATAAGCGATTCTAAATTTACAGGTAATTGAACATTTTTGGAATTTTTACCCAAAAAGTTTTGAATAACAATTTAATTATAGATAGCTTTGTGAACAAAATGTAGCTGATTATTTTGAGCTAACAATCGCCCGGAAAAGTTAAAAATTGACTGAGAAATAGAAGTTTGAAGTTTTTGGCACTATGCCAAAAACCTAAAGCACGCTTATTTTGGAGCATTTTTTGAAACAATTGTTTTCTTTATAGCACGTTTTGTTTCCAATTGAATTTTCTACACTTTGAAAGCTCGCGCAGTCAAATCGGTCAAGATAGAAGAAAGGTATTAGCCTTTAAAACTTGATTACGGAAAAATAGAACAGCGAATTTTTGGAATTTTCAGCTAAAACCGTCAAATCATTCATTTTTTTTCATAAATAGATTTATGCATCCGGTTGAGACAAACATTTTAAGCTAAAAACCGCCCAGAAAAGTTAAAAATTGACAGAGAAATAGAAGTTTGAAATTTTTGGCAGTGTGCCAAAAAACCTAAAAAACGCCAAAACTTGCATTTTTCATTTTAAAACTTAGTTTTCAGATTTCCAAAGACGACGTGTACATTGTTAGAACCGAGTTTTGCGCCATGAACCAACACCGTCCGGATCAACAAAAATCTTTCATCCTTTTTGCCTTCACTGCTTTTTTCATCGTTCCAGCAATTGCGATATTGATTATGTATGGGCATATTGCTTGGAAGTTAAAGTCTACTGAAACTAGCACGGTGCTGAAAGAGGACACGCTGATAAAGAAGAGAAGGAATCGGAGCAATCGGATTGTGCTGAAAATGTTGCGTAAGTGCGGATATAGGCAGCTATTTGGCTAATAGCCATTAAAAATATCATTAAAAACGGCTATTAGCCAAAAGTGCGGTAGAACGCAAAAAATACCGCTTCCCACATCCCACATCGCTCAGAATTAAAAAAAAAACCACAATCCCTCTCCAATTACAGTATCCGTGGTAATCACCTTCTTCATCTGCTGGCTACCTTTCCACATCCAACGCCTCCTTTCCGTCTACATAATGTGGTCCGAGAACACCACCATCTCGCCGCCCGTTCAATTCCTGTCAATGATTGTGTTTTATATTTCGGGTAAGTTTTGGTCGAGGCTCTATCGCCTATTAACTCCTGGATTTAAAACCTAATATGAGAATTTCTAACCATAAATTGTTAATCTAGGAAAACCCCAACATTTTCAGAGCTTGCGCCATCAAATTAGTCGAGAAAGAAAAAAGTTATAGGAATTTGAAATTTTAGAACTAAAAAAATAGCGATTTTTTGGATGTATTTTCAGCGAAAACTGTAGAAATTTATCTTTATTTATATAGATAGCTTTTTATAGACGGTTAAAATAATCATATTGAGCCTAAGATCGGTCAAAAAAGTTGAAAATTGACGGAGAAATAGTCATTTGAAATTTTTGGCAGAGTGCCAAAAAATGTAAATCACGCTTTTCTAACCCGTTTTTTGTGCCAAACGTCATTTTGTAGCACATAACGTTTAAAATTGAATTCCCTACATTTTAAAAGGTTGTGCCATCAAATCGGTTGAAAAATAAAAAAGTTATGGGCATTTGAAGTTTTAAGGCTAAAAATAACGATTTTTTAGAACTTCAGCCAAAAGTACCCTAATTAAAAAAAATTAATCATAGATAGCTTTTTAAACCTGATTGAGGTGAACATTTTAAGCTCAAAAGCATGTTGAAATTTTTAGAATTGACGGAGAAATAGCCATTTGAAATTTTTGGCACTGTGCCAAAAAATGTAAAACCCGTGTTTTCAACCCGTTTTGCGTGCCAAACCTCATTTTTTGCAGCACATAAATTTCCTACATTTTAAAAACTCGCGCTGTCAAATCAGTTGAAAAATAAAAAAGTTATGGGCATTTGAAGTTTTAAGGCTAAAAATAACGATTTTTTAGAACTTCAGCCAAAAGTACCCTAATTAAAAAAAAAATTAATCATAGACAGCTTTTTAAACCTGATTGAGGTGAACATTTTAAGCTCAAAAGCATGTTGAAATTTTTAGAATCGGCGGAGAAATAGCCTTGTAAAATTTTTGGCACTGTGCCAAAAAACGTAAATCGCGCTTTTTTGGCGCATTTTGGTACTTTACGCTTTTTGTTTTTAAAATATATTTTTTAACATTGAATTTCCTACATTTTAAGAACCCGCGTCATCAAATTGGTCGAGAAAGAAGAAAGTTATTGGCATTTAAAGTTTTATCACTGAAAAGCAATACAGCGAATTTTTGGAATTGGTGCCAATTCTGTTAGCTGTTTTATAGATAGATTTATGCATCTAATTGACACAAATTTTTCAAGCTTAAAACGGACCAAAAAAGTTGAAAATTGACGGAGAAATAGGCATTTGAAATTTTTGGCACATTGCCAAAAAAACTATAATCGCGTTTTTGGCTCATTTTCTGTAACCAACGTTTTTTTATATAGCTCGTTTTGTTTAAAATTAAATTCCCTACGTTTTAAGAGCTTGCGTCATAAAATCGGTCGAGAAAGAAGGAAGTTATTGGCATTTAAAGTTTTATCACTGAAAAGAAATACAGCGAATTTTTGGAACTTGTGTCAAGTCTGTTATCTGTTTTATAGATAGATTTATGCATCTGATTGACACAAGTTTTTCAAGCTCAAAACGAACCAAAAAAGTTAAAAATTGACGGAGAAATAGCAAATTGAAATTTTTGGCACAGTGCCAAAAAACGAAAAACACTTTAAAACACGCTTTTTTGCCGCATTTTCATGCAATTTAAGCTCATATTGTTCACCTAGATAATTTCAGGCTTCTGCTACTACTCCAACTCTGCCGCCAATCCCATTCTCTACAACATTTTGTCCCAAAAATACCGTAGCGCGTTTTGTCGCACAATTCTGGGCGATCACATTGCTAATTTGATATCGCAAGGAAGACGGAACACGACAAAGTGGGTTACTGTACTTTTTAAGGGAAAATCGGGCAATTTTTTTTCAGAAGATTATTTTATTTTCAAAAAGCGCGCCCGCCGATTGTGAAAGGAGGAGGCAAAGAAAACGAATTCTCTTAAACTTCTGGCAAAATGGAGTTTCTCAAATCGATGAAAAAGAGAAAAAGTAAAGATACGAAAGAAACAAAAAACAAGAAAAAAGAAGACAAAAGTGGATCGAGGAAGGTGGGTGTGTCTAACTCTCTTATCCCTATTATCAATAGAGCGTATTTCATTTCAGAAAAAGAAGAAAGACGGACCACCGATACCGAAAAGTTTGCGGTCGACAAAAAAGGGAAAGGGCAAAAAAGGGGGAAAGAAAACTGACAACACCAAATCAGAGTCGGAGATTTTCGATCCCAATACGTTTACGTTTAAATTTGACACGAATCTCATGCCCGAGGCTGAAAATCATTCGAGTGCGCAAACGGCGGCGTTTAACGGGTTTGCACACGTAAGTTTGGGGTGCTGGTTCTGTTATTCTCAATTTTACAGTATGAAAAATATGTTTTTCCGGATTTCTTTGAAGCTTACTTACTTACTTGATACTTTTAGTTTTTATTGCTGTATTTTGAACCATAAACTACACAGCAAAAAAATCTCCAGCATTTTAAGACCTTGCACGATCAAATCGGTCAAGAAAGAAGAAAGTTATAAGCATTTAAAGTTTTATTACTGAAAAACAACAGCGAAATTTTGGATTTTTGGCTACCCTGAATTTCAATTTTCAGCAATATTTTAGCAAAATATAAAGCTCTTGTTAAAGCAAACATTTGAAGTTAAAAACCGCCCAGAAAAGTTAAAAACTGGCGGAGAAATAGGCTTTTGAAGTTTTACAGCTAAATTTCAGCGAAATTTTGGATTTTCGACCCGAATTTTGATTATTATCAGTACGGGGCATAGATAGCTTTGTAAACACTAGAAAAAAAAATTTTTAGGCTAAAGAGCAGATCAAAAAGTTAAAAATTGACGGAGAAATTAGCATTCAAAGTTTTACAGCTGAATTTCAGCGAAATTTTGGAATTTCGGCAAAAATTTCATCCAATTGCAGAACATGTTGTAGATAGTTTTATAAACACTGGGAAAACACAATTTTTAAGCTTAAAAACGGATAAAACAGTTAAAAATAGACGTAGAAATAGGATTTTTGGCACTGTGCTAAAAACGCTAAACTTGCTTACTTGAGGCATTTTTTGTTTACGTAGCCTCTTTTGTGAAACATATTTCGTTTAGCAAACACATTTCCAGCATTATAAGACGTTTCTAGAGCAAATCAGTTAAAAACGAAAAAAGTTATAAGCTTTCAAAGTTTTACAACTGAAAAACATCGATTTTTTTGATTTTCGAACAAACTTTCAATCATTTTTAATACGTGGCATAGATAGCTTTGTAAAAACGGAGATAACAAATTTTTCAAACGCAAAACCGCCCCGAAAAGTTAAAAATTGGCGGAGAAATAAGCATTTGAAATTTTTGGCACTGTGCCAAAAAACGCTAAACTTGCTTACTTGAGGCATTTCTTGTATCCATAGCCTCTTTTTTAAAACATAAACTTTTAAACAAGAATGTTTCCAGCATTTTAAGACGTTTTTTGATCAAATCAGTGGAAAACTAAGAAAGTTATAAACATTTAAAGGGGGGCGAAGTGGGGAGTGGCTACTGTTCGAAAACTCTTGCTTATTTCAGAGCGTAGTCTCCGCAGGCGTCGAAGGCCTTGTCAAAGAATACTACGATCAACTTGCCACCTTCGCACCGCCCGGATTCTTCGACAGAACAATATTCGACCAAAACACCCCGCTCAAGAAGAACCGCTATAAAGACGTGGTGTGCAACGACAAAACTCGTGTAGTCCTGCACGATGGTCGTCCCGGAGACTACATTCACGCCAACTACGTGAAAGGAACAAAGTATATTCTCACCCAGGGCCCGCTAAAAGACACTTTGACTGATTTTTGGCGAATGGTGGTTCAAGAAGAGGCGGCCGGTATTTGCATGTTGTGTGATCTCGTGGAGAATGGCAAACCCAAGTGTGAGCCGTACTTTCCGGAGAGCAGCGGGCAAAGTTTGACGTTTGGCGATATTACGGTCACGTGCGAAGAAACGTCACAACCCGACACTCACACCCATATAAAAACGTTTTCGGTGTTGGACAAGAAGACGAGTAAAACGATAAAGGTGAATCACTATAAGATTGTGACGTGGCCGGATAAAACGGTAGCTTTGTCGAATTTGTGCATCCTGAGGACTCATCGACTTCTTCGAAAGCTTCCCGGGTTATCGATTGTGCATTGCTCGGCAGGAGTTGGTCGAACTGGAACTTTTTCGGCTATTGAGATTGGGATACAGTGCATGTTGAATGGGAAACCGATAAAGCCCGCTGAACTTGTCAAGGCTCTTCGACGTGGGTTTTGTTTTATTTTTGGCGCTTTTTTCTGCGTATGAATATACTTTCTTGCGCGGCGCGGCGCGGCGCGGCGCGGTGCGGCACGGGTTCGGGGCTATATGGCTATTAGGTGAATGTCACCTAGCCGGCAATTGGCGTTAGTCTGGCAGTTGTCGACTGGTTTGGGACAAGTTTGGAACCTAGGCAGCGAGCATTTGATTGGATGTCGATTGCCGTTATTTTGACGGCTATTTGCCAACCGTATTTTTTCTTTTTTCAGATTGTCGTTTGCTAAGCGTGCAGATGGACACGCAATATCTGATGCTGGCTGAGGCGATTATTGATTGCGCAATTTCGTTCAAGTATATCGACGATGAAAAGTTGTTTCCGGCATGTTTTACTCTTTGTTCACGCATACTAATTAATTGCCTTTTCAGCTCATCGAAGCGTTCAAAAAACAGGTGGCAGAATACGTGGAAGCCCATCCGCCGCCTGTCGAGAAACCAATCGCCGTCGCCGCCACCACTCCAGCTGCCCCGACACCCGCTCTAGCAGCCGCAAACGAAAAACCAGCAACACAAGACGAAGTTCAAACACCTGCACCAATCGTGGCACCGCCTACACCAACTGGCGGCACCCCAGTGGGCGCCGGAACGCCCCGGCAAGCTTCGGTGCCACGGAATAATCGCAAAACGTCTCGAGAAAAGGACAAGAAGGAGGCGGCGTCGCCGCCACGACCACCCGTAGTTCGGCAACCGGTGCCCCAGTCACCACGTGGCTCGAAAGAACGGGCGTACCAACCGGAGAAGGTGGTGGAGAAGATGGTGGAGAAGGTGGCGGAGAAGGTGGCGGAGAAAGTGGCGGAGAAGTTGGCGCCAGTGGCACCTGCTCCACCAGTGCCTGCTCCAGCGGCTCCTGCTCCAGCGGCTCCAGCTCCAGCTCCAGCTCCAGCCCCAGCAGCTCCAAAACCGGCAGCTGCTCCGGCACCAGCTCCGGCTCCAGCACCAGCTCCACCAGCGCCTGCTCCCGCACCAGCCCCACCTGCTCCCAAACCGGCAGCTGCTCCAGCTCCAGCACCTGCTCCAGCTCCACCACCAGCCCCGCCAGCTCCCAAGCCGGTGGCGGCTCCAGCTCCAGCCCCTGCTCCTGCTCCAGCTCCAGCACCTGTTCCAGCACCAGCTCCAGCAGCGCCAGCTCCCGCCCCAGCAGCTCCCAAACCGGCACCAGCACCGGCACCAGCACCAACACCAGCTCCCGCACCAGCAGCTCCCAAAGCTCGCTCTCCGGTCATACAAAAACCGGTCACACCGCCAACTCCTGCGACACCTGCAGCACCACCTGCAGCACCACCTGCACCTCCAGCTCCCGCAAAAACCGAGGTAAGAAAACCTAGCGGCTACACCGAGGTAAAACGATGTTAGGCTAATGGTACGCTAATTAGAGTGGCGTACAATTTGCGTAATATCGTTTTACCGGCAAGACTCTAATTCTTTTTTTCTCAGAAAAAGTTTTTCAGAAGAATCAGCCTACGACGGTAGGCTTGGTGAAGAGTCAATATTTGGAATGAACATTTTTTTTGGCTCGAATAAAGTTGTTGACTGCTCTGTCTTTCTTGTTTTTCTTTTTTTTTTTGCTGTTTCAGTTTTTAACATGGTGTGCTGGCCGGAGTGGGAAGGCTGCTTGTCTGCGTCTCTTTGGCGAGCGTCGCTGGAAGTGTCCACGCACTCTGCTTCTCTGCGTCTCACGGCACCTGGCGCATTTTTAAAACCCTAAGGCTCGGTCATTTTCTGACCAAACGGCCTCGTTTTTGGATTAAAATGATGGTGTCATCCTGATGAATCAGATAATGATTCGAATTTCTCAAAAAAGTAAATTTTCGAGTGAAAAAATCATTTCAATATCCGAAGAACTTGGTGGCGCATTGGAAGACGGTGAGGCGTGCGTCTCTCTTTTTTGCTGCTGAAATTACTTTTTGGAGTTAAATTTGGATTAATTACCAGTTTTTAACATGGAAAATGAGATAAAAATTTGGGCATATAATTCGATGGGTACAACGATTCGGGGGTACAAGGGGGTACAAATGATTCGAGGGTACAAAATTAATGATTCCGGGGTAATAAATTTAGGGTTACCATACTTTTGGGGTACAACGACATGGGGGTACAAACCGATTGATTCATAGGTACAAATTTTTTGATTTAGGAGTACAATTTTTTTTGGGGGTACAAATTGTTTAAATTATGCTAACCTGTGAAAAAATGTGTCTTTATTTATTTATTTATTTATTTTATTACGACTGTGAGGTACGTGAAAAGAAGATGAAAATCAAATGAGTTTCGAAATGAAACAAAAGAAAATATGGCATGTACTGCTGAAGAAAAAAAAAATGGAGATAGTTATAAAATTAATGACATAGATTGGTAAATGTGGGGCGAATGTGGATAATGGGGTTATACAGGTGATATCAGAAGAGATAGATGTGAAAGTTATGTCCGACATAAGGTAAGTTATATTTGCGTGTAGGTATAATGGATTCGTGGCGGAGTGACATTTCACGTGAAACTGGGAGACCAAAAATCTCTTAATTTCTTTAGTTATTTCTTCATTTTTTCAAATAAAAAAGTGAAAAAATTGTCACTCCGCTACGAATCCATAATAGATAGCGTGCGATTAGTGAAGAAGTTGCGCCGTAGTTTGGTTTTGCATTTGCTCCACGTGAATTTAGTTTTTGCGCGCGTTCTATTTTGGTATGTGACCGTGAAAAAATCGGAGGTGTTGATATCTACTTTGCCTGCTAGCATTTTCGAAACAAATTTTTTGTCTATCCATTTTCTCCTGCATTCTAACGATGTTATGTTGAACAGTTCGTTTCTCTGGGCAGCGGTTTTATAATCTTTATCAAAAACCGTGAGCATCAAAAAAATTTTATTTTTTTCTTTGTTTTATTGCTATTTATCTCGTTCTGTTTAATTAATTTATCGCCCACTTTTTTAACGCAACATTCAAATTGTAGTGCATTTTGAATGGTGACGTGAAAAAACGTTTTTTCATTGGGTGAAGAAGATGCTGGAGTCGATGACTCGTCATTGCAACAATAGAATACCTCTACAGAATCCAGTCTTGCCGCACCGTCACAGCTTCCAGTTGTTTTCTTAATATTTGTAATTGTTTTTCATTTGAACGTATATTATCGCCTTGATACTCTTCAAGTTTGTGTTTAGTGTTTCGTTTATTGTTGACCCGCCAAAATGGTCAAACGCGCTCCGCTGAACTCAATACTACGTGGATTTCATTTTGGTTTCCAAATTATTTCATTTCACGTGTAAATTCAACGTGAAATGAAATAATTTGGTAACCAAAATGAAAATCGCATAGCGTTGAGTTCAGTGGAGCGCGTTTGACCATTTTGGCGGTCCGACAATATTTTTCTAAATTGAGTTTTTTAAATTGTTTTATGATCGTTGTATAGTTAGTTTAAAACTTTTATTATTTACTGTTGTGGAAAGCATTGATGCTCACGGTTTTTGTTTTTTGGCTATTGTGTCATAAATCGTTGATAGTGAAAATTCACTCAATTGCTTCTTTAAAAAAAATCCATCTTGCTTTTATGCCACGAAAATTGGGAAAAGTGGATTTTTCAATGAAAAATCGTTTCCGGATGATAACCGGTTAAATAACAACTTTGATAATTTGTAATACATAAATCAAACAGAACAGGATAAATAGCAATAAACCAAAGGAAAAAAAATAAAAATTTCAAAAAAAAAGACGCATTTTTCACAGGTTAGCATAATTTAGACAATTTGTACCCCCAAAAAAAATTGTACCCCTAAATCAAAAAATTTGTACCTATGAATCAATCGGTTTGTACCCCCGAATCATTGGGATGTTGTACCCCCGTGTCGTTGTACCCCAAAAGTATGGTACCCCTAAATTTATTACCCCCGAATCATTAATTTTGTACCCTCGAATCATTTGTACCCCCTTGTACCCCCGAATCGTTGTACCCATCGAATTATATGCCAAAAATTTGCGAAAATCGAAAAAAAGGTTTTTTGGCACTGTGCCAAAAGCTCTAAATGTGTTGACTTAGTGACGCTTTTCTCGTGCCTATATTCTATAGGCTATAGGCTATATCTAGGCAGCGCAATAAAAGGTGGTCGAGGCGTGAGGTTTTATGTTTATGAGACAATTTTTTTAAGCCAAGAACCGGCAAAAAATGTTAAAAATCAACGGAGAAACAGGCATTTTTGGCACAGTGCCAAAAGTCTAAAAACGCGTCAAAACGTGATCCATTTTCCCGAAAGTCTTATCTGTTCTTCTTTCTCGCAATTTTTTATTTTCAAAAAGCGCGCCCGCCGATTGTGAAAGGAGGAGGCAAAGAAAAACAAATTCTCTTAAACTTCTGGCAAAATGGAGTTTCTCAAATCGATGAAAAAGAGAAAAAGTAAAGATACGAAAGAAACAAAAAACAAGAAAAAAGAAGACAAAAGTGGATCGAGGAAGGTGGCGGTGAGTGTCTAACTCTCTCATCCCTATTATCAATAGAGCACATTTCAGAAAAAGAAGAAAGACGGACCACCGATACCGAAAAGTTTCCGGTCGACTAAAAAGGCAAAGGGGAAAAAAGCGTGGAAGAAGAATGACAACACCAAATCAGAGTCGGACATTTTTGATTGCAACACGTTTACGTTTAAAATTGACACGAATTTGGCACCCGAGGGCGAGAATCATACGAGTGCACAAATAGCGGCGTTTGACTCGTTTGCACATGTAAGTTTGGGGTGTTGTTTGGTTTAAAATGCTTAACATTAGATTTCCTACAATTTAAAACCTTGCGCGATCAAATCGGTTGAGATTTTTTGGATTTTCGGCCGGAATTTTGACCATTTTTAGTGCGTGGCATAAATAGCTTTGTAAAAACAGTTTGAAAAGTTAGTTTAAGCAAAACACCGCCCAGAAATGTTGAAAAATGACAGAGATATAGGATTTTGAAGTTTTTGGCATTGTGCCAAAAAACGTGATTTTTGTTTTCAAAACCTTATTTTTGAACCATAATTTTTTTAGCAAAACAATTGCCAGCATTTTAAGATCTTGCGCGATCAAATCGATTGAGAACGAAGCAAGTTATAGATATTTAAAGTTTTAAAATTAAAAAAAAACAGCGATTTTTTGGATTTTCGGCCGGAATTTTAACCATTTCTAGTACGTGGCATAGATAGCTTTGTGAAAACAGTTTTGAAAAGCATTTTGATCAAAAAAACGGCCAGAAATGTTGAAAAATGAAAGAGATAGGATTTTAAAGTTTTTGGCATTGTGCCAAAAAACGTGATTTTTGTTTTCAAAGCCTTATTTTTGAACCATAAACTACTCAGCAAAAGTATCTCCAGCATTTTGAGACCTTGCGAAATCAAATCGACTGAGAACGAAGAAAGTTATAAGCATTTGAAGTTTTACAACTGAAGAACAGCGATTTTTTGGATTTTCGGCCTGAAATTTAGTCATTTCCAGTACGTGGCATAGATAGCTTTGTAAAAACAGTTTGAAAAATTAGTTTAAGCAAAAAACCGTTCAGGAATGTTGAAAAATGACAGAGATATAGGATTTTGACGTTTTTGGCATTATGCTAAAATCGTAGAACGCGTTTACTTGCCGTTTTTTTGGGCTCTGAGCTTTTTTTTTTTTGACGGATTTTGATCAGCAAATGTAGAAAAGACCCTCCATGGCTTTATTTTTTGGCGTTCTACCAAAATCAGCACGCTTTTAATTTAAAACACTTGCGTATTTCAGAGCGTAGTCTCCGTGGGCGTCGAAGGCCTCATCAAAGAGTACTACGATCAACTTGCCGCCTTCGCACCGCCCGGATTCTTTGACAGAACAATATTCGACCAAAACACGCCGCTCAAGAAGAACCGCTATAAAGACGTGGTGTGCAACGACAAAACTCGTGTAGTCCTGCACGATGGTCGTCCCGGAGACTACATTCACGCCAACTACGTGAAAGGAACAAAGTATATTCTCACCCAGGGCCCTCTAAAAGAAACTTTGTCGGATTTTTGGCGAATGGTGGTTCAAGAAGAGGCGGCCGGTATTTGCATGTTGTGTGATCTCGTGGAGAATGGTAGGCCCAAGTGTGAGCCATACTTTCCGGATGCCAGCGGGCAGAGTTTGACGTATGGCGATATTACGGTCACGTGTGATGAGGCATCGCAGCCCGACGGTCACACTCATTTAAAAATATTGTCGGTGCTGGACAAGAAGACGAGTAAAACGATAAAAGTGAATCATTATAAGATTGTGACGTGGCCGGATAAAACGGTAGCTTTGTCGAATTTGTGCATCCTGAGGACTCATCGACTTCTTCGAAAACTTCCTGGGATATCGATTGTGCATTGCTCGGCCGGAGTTGGTCGAACTGGAACTTTTGCGGCGATTGAGATTGGGATTCAGTGCATGCTGAATGGGAAACTGTTAAAGCCCGCTGAACTTGTCAAGGCTCTTCGACGTGGGTTCCATTTTTTTTAGACTTGCACATGGTTGTTTACAAAGTCTCGTTTTGGCTAACTGTCTAACTGTTTCCCCCTATTCTCTGCGCGGATATGACAGAGTTATGGCTATTAGCCATTTCTAGCGTATGGTTGGCTTAACGGCTCTAGTTTGTCTGTATTTGACTCGAGATGGGCAAGTAGGCGCGGTTTTGTTGGGGAAGCGAAAATCGGCTGTTGGCCATTACACGCGCAAGGCTAGAATCTAATTGGCAACTAGGCAGTGCGAATTTGGCATCTAAACGGCGATCGGCGTGAGTTTGGCGCGGGTTCGTCGCGGATGAGAAAATTGGCTCATAGCCTTCACAGACGTAAGGTTGGCATCAGGTCGGCGATCGGCGCTAGTTCGGTGACTAAGCGGCACAATTTCGACACCTAAGCGGCACTAGTTTGGCACCTAATAGGCGCCCCAGAAAAACGGTGATTAAGCGTTACTGGCACGTTGTTGGAACTGAATCGGAAAACGGCACAACTTTGACGATAGTCAGTGCGGTTTTGACGCAGATGTGACGCCTATTTGGCGCGTGTTTGGCACTAATTTGGCGTGATTCTGCAGGCAAGCAAAAACGGCTATTAGCCTGTCTTTGCACTTATTGTCAATCGGCGTCAGTTGGCGCTAGCCGGGCGATTAAGCGGTGGGGTGAGTTTGGCGACTAGGCAGCGCGAGTTTGGCTACTGAGCGGCTAAGTAACAATGGCTATTAGCCGTTTTTGGCGCTTCCCTAGAACCTAGTCGGCAATTGACCTTAATTCCGCGATATTCAGAGCAGGAGAGGCAACATGTATTGGCGCAAATGTAAAACCTATTCAGCGCGTATTCGGCAAACTTTTGGCGCTGATTGGAGCGGTATTGCGGGGATTTGCAATCGACAGTAATTTGGCGCCTCTGCCTCGGGGATTTGAAGAGTAGGCGGCGTAGAGACGTTAGACAGTTAGACAAAAGAAGACACTGCAAAATAGGAAGACACGCAGATAAACAGGGTTCATGACCAATTTTTTGCAGATTGTCGCTTACTAAGTGTCCAAATGGACACGCAGTATTTGATGATGGTGGAGGCGATTATCGACTGTGGCGTGGTGTTCAAGTATATTGATGATGAAAAGTTATTTCCGGTACGTGCCTATCACAATATATCGCAGTGCATGCTTCTAACCCCTGCACAGTAAAGAACCACTTTTTCAGCTCATTGAAACGTTCAAAAAACAGGTGGCAGACTACGTGGAAGCCCATCCCCCGCCTGTCGAGAAACCAATTGCAGTCCCTCCACCACCTCCACCACCATCCCCGCCAGTCCCGGCAGCCCCAGCAGCCCCAGCAGCCCCGGCAGCATCCGAAAAACCATCTCAACCAGAGGAAGTGCAAACACCTGCACCACAAGTTGCGCCACCGACACCAACTGGCGCAACACCCCGAAAATCTTCAGTGTCGCGCAAAGACCGCAAAACGTCACGAGAAAAGGACAAGAAGGATGCGGCGTCGCCTGTTGTGCGCCAACCGGTGCCCCAGTCGCCACGTGGCTCGAGAGAACGGGTGTTGGCGGAGAAGGTGTCGCCATCATCAGCGGCGCCAGCTCCAGCTAATACAGTTTCACCGCCAGCAGCTCATACACCAGCACCACCGGCTCCATCTCCAGCTCCATCTCCAGCTCCGGCACCGGCTCCGGTTACCAAGCCGGTACCATCACCAGTACCCGCTAAAGCCCGATCACCAGCTCCAGCTCCGGCTCCGGCTCCATCTCCAACTCTTGCGAAAAATGAGGTTAGTTCTAGGTGACATGCCACCGTGCAATTAGAATTGACAGCGTACAATTAGCATAATACTATTTTTAAAAATTAATTTCAGAAAAATCAGGCAACGACGATGGGCATAGTGAAGAGTCAATATTTGGGATGAGCACCACCTCCTTTTTTTGGCTCTTATAAATTTGTTGATGCATTTCCTTTTTTTTTTGTTTTTTTTTCGTTGTTTTAATCGTTGAGTCCACAAAAAATGAAACCCCGCCCACTTATCTGAGCGCGACCACGCGATCACAGTGCTATTTGAAGAAACGCAGACAAAAAAGGGATAGTTGGCATATGGTTTTATGATGCGGTGTGCTGGCCGGAACGTTATTGGCAACCCGCTCCGCTGAGTGGGGAGGCTGCTTGTCTGCGACTCTTTGGCGAGTGTCGCTGGCAGCAGAGTGCAGTTGTCGACATCGTATTATCGACAAAACCCGTTATCGACAAAATTATCGACAAAATTCGACAAAATTTTGTCGATAATTTCAAGGCTGTCACACGGCCGGGCCGCGGCCTCGGCCCTTGCGTTAAAAACCTACAGAGGGTTTTCAAAGTGAATAATTCATAGAGAAATAATAAAAAAAGGATGAAAAATCAAAAATTATACTAAAATAACGATAATCTTCATGAAATTTGTGAAAATGATAAAAAAGTTGAAAATTTAAAAAAAAAATTGGTTTTTTTTTTCGATTGGGATAATTTGAGATAGGTATAATTCTTTCACAAGGGGAATTTTCATACTTCACGGTGTCCAGGATTTGAAATGTGGGCGGAGCCGAGCAAACGCGCCCCACTGGATTTTTTCGCGCGAAATTCAAATTTTGAGGCATTTTTTATGTTTTTCGGGAAAAAAGCATAAATTCTTAATTTTTTTCCCACATGTGCTCCAACGGAATTATAGCTGAGGTTTTTAGAAATTTTTTAAGCCTAAGAACGTCGAATTTGCTTCAGCCACCATTTCGAAATATTTGTTTTGAGTTTTTTGGTGTTTTTGCAGGATACATTTTTACGAAAAGCGAAGTTTGGGCAATTATATGGTATTAAAAGATAAAATACATACATTTTACAAAGAAAAACAGGTTTTACTGAAAGAAAAACAATAAAATCTTACTTACTTGTGATACTTGTGAGGTTCGACCTCAGTTTCCATCCTGGATACTGCGAACCAAGCTGCGCCAAGTTACACGATCCCTTCCGACAGTGGACCATGCTCGTCTTGCCTCGAGTATGCCAATTCTTCGGCGGCCGTGCCCGAGGTTGCCCCTGAGGGCCTCATTGTGGATGAAGATTTTGATCGAATCCTTGATGTCGTCGGCCCATCTTTTCGGAGGACGACCGCGTGGTCGTGCTGATCCCCTAGGATCCCATTCTGATACTATCTTCGCCCATCTGTCGTATTTCATGCGTGATACGTGTCCTGCCCACTTCAGTTTTCTTCGTAAGACTTGCTTTTCCATGTCTGGTGGGTCACATCCGGCAATTTCGAACATGTTGCTAACCGCTCTCTGTAGTCTCTTCGTGTCTGCCTCCTTGGAAGTCCATGTCTCGCATCCATAAGTCATCGCTGGGATGACAGTTGTTGTGAGAAGTCTTATTCTTGTCTTCTGAGGAGACTGCAAGAGCTCCCGCCGAATGGCGTTGAAAGCAGCCCATCCCGCGCGAATCCTTCTAGCGACTTCTTCAGTGAGAGATCCGTCGTCCGCAAACGTTCTTCCGAGGTATTTGACCTTTTGGGAGATTTCAATCCTCGTGTTCAGAATATCGATATCTGATCTTGTGACGTACTTATTCATCAATATTTGCGTCTTGGACGGGTTTATATTGAGGCCGTACTTGGGACATCCCATTGCAATCCGATTTGCTCTATCTTCTGCCTCTTTCACAGAGCTCGCGAATAAAACAACGTCGTCTGCGAATTCCAAACGGTGAATTGATTCTCCATTGATGTCAATTCCGGTCTTATCATCCTCACAAGGTGCTGGGTCTAGCTCATCCAAGATCGCCTGAAGAGCCAGCGCGAAGAGTAGTGGAGACGACGAATCACCTTGACGTACTCCTCTTTTGATCTTGAACCTCATCTTCTTGTTCAGAACGTTCAGCTCTCCAATCGCCGAAGAGTTTGAGTTGTTTAAGGCCCGAATCACGTTTCTTCCGATTTGAAGATTGTTCAGGACTTGGGATATCTTCGTCCAATTAACGTTGTCGAAGGCACAAGTGAAATCCAGGAAGACCGCTACGAGCGGAATCTTGAATTCGGTGCACTTTTCCCACATCTGCGCGACGACTTGAATGTTGTCTGCGCATCCTCTTCCACGTCTGAATCCTGCTTGTGACTCTTCCAGGTAATCCTCGCTTTTGGCGGTGATCCTTCTCGTAAGGATTTTTGTGAAGAGTTTTGAGACGATTGAGGACAACGCAACCGGACGATAATCTTTCACTTTCTTCGGTTTCGTGGTCTTGGGAAGGAGAGAAATCTTCACCGTCTTCCAGTCTTCCGGTGTTCTCCCGTTCGTGAGGACTTGATTCAGTGCGGCTGTGAGATGAGGAGCTATGCTCTCAAAACTCTTCACAAAAATCCTTACGAGAAGGATCACCGCCAAAAGCGAGGATTACCTGGAAGAGTCACAAGCAGGATTCAGACGTGGAAGAGGATGCGCAGACAACATTCAAGTCGTCGCGCAGATGTGGGAAAAGTGCACCGAATTCAAGATTCCGCTCGTAGCGGTCTTCCTGGATTTCACTTGTGCCTTCGACAACGTTAATTGGACGAAGATATCCCAAGTCCTGAACAATCTTCAAATCGGAAGAAACGTGATTCGGGCCTTAAACAACTCAAACTCTTCGGCGATTGGAGAGCTGAACGTTCTGAACAAGAAGATGAGGTTCAAGATCAAAAGAGGAGTACGTCAAGGTGATTCGTCGTCTCCACTACTCTTCGCGCTGGCTCTTCAGGCGATCTTGGATGAGCTAGACCCAGCACCTTGTGAGGATGATAAGACCGGAATTGACATCAATGGAGAATCAATTCACCGTTTGGAATTCGCAGACGACGTTGTTTTATTCGCGAGCTCTGTGAAAGAGGCAGAAGATAGAGCAAATCGGATTGCAATGGGATGTCCCAAGTACGGCCTCAATATAAACCCGTCCAAGACGCAAATATTGATGAATAAGTACGTCACAAGATCAGATATCGATATTCTGAACACGAGGATTGAAATCTCCCAAAAGGTCAAATACCTCGGAAGAACGTTTGCGGACGACGGATCTCTCACTGAAGAAGTCGCTAGAAGGATTCGCGCGGGATGGGCTGCTTTCAACGCCATTCGGCGGGAGCTCTTGCAGTCTCCTCAGAAGACAAGAATAAGACTTCTCACAACAACTGTCATCCCAGCGATGACTTATGGATGCGAGACATGGACTTCCAAGGAGGCAGACACGAAGAGACTACAGAGAGCGGTTAGCAACATGTTCGAAATTGCCGGATGTGACCCACCAGACATGGAAAAGCAAGTCTTACGAAGAAAACTGAAGTGGGCAGGACACGTATCACGCATGAAATACGACAGATGGGCGAAGATAGTATCAGAATGGGATCCTAGGGGATCAGCACGACCACGCGGTCGTCCTCCGAAAAGATGGGCCGACGACATCAAGGATTCGATCAAAATCTTCATCCACAATGAGGCCCTCAGGGGCAACCTCGGGCACGGCCGCCGAAGAATTGGCATACTCGAGGCAAGACGAGCATGGTCCACTGTCGGAAGGGATCGTGTAACTTGGCGCAGCTTGGTTCGCAGTATCCAGGATGGAAACTGAGGTCGAACCTCACAAGTATCACAAGTAAGTAATTTCGAATTTTTAGCGATAATTTTGAATTTTTAACGATAATTTCGTCTCAATTTTTAACGATAATTTCGTTTTTTGGTGTTTTTGCAGGATACATTTTTACGAAAAGCGAAGTTTGGGCAATTATATGGTATTAAAAGATAAAATACATACATTTTACAAAGAAAAACAGGTTTTACTGAAAGAAAAACAATAAAATCAATAAAATAAAATGCGAGAGTAGAAAAATGCGCAAGCACCGAAAGTGCGCCATGGAAGTTTGCTGACGCGCCAGCAAATTAGGCTCCGCCCACATTTCAAATCCTGGACACCGTGACTTTTGTGAGTATTTTTTGTGTTGTCAACTTTGTTCTAACTTTTTATGATTAGCAATAAAAATGATTTACATTTTTCAAAAACTTCTGGTTTAAATCTTGATTTTTTAAATGAAACAATGTTTTAAAAATGAAGATTGTATTGTATTGTATTTATTACGTTTCAAAAATAAACGTGAGTAGTGGTTATCTTTTAAATTTATTGTCTAAACTTTTTCTGGCATGAAGAATTATGAAAAATCCGATTGTACCTGAAAAATCGCTATTTTTATATTTTTTGTGTGTCGTAAAGGAGAGATTGAAAAATGGATAAAGGAAACAACTAAATACACAAAAATTTACAAAAACTGATTTCAAAAAAGTTTTTATTTGTATCTCAAAAACTAAAAATTCAAATTTTTTCATTTTTTGAATATATTTTTTATTTTTCACATTTTTACACATATTTCTGTAATTTAGAACCAATTTCCTTCACTTTTGTTCAGTTCAAATAGTATAGAACCTTTCTGTAGACACAGCCTCCCACACGAGAAAAGCACCAGCAAATTTGTATTTCGTCTGGCACTCTCTCTGCCTCGCGCCGCAAACTTACATGCGCCTTTAAACAATACCTTTTTTAATTAAATTTTCTCTTTTAAAATCGTTATTTTTCGGCTATTTTTCACTTTTTTTTGTTCTAATGTCTAAAATAGTGTTCCAATAGGAAGGGATAATATTTTTTGGTGCACTTGATCAATTTTTCGTAAATCCTAGCCGTTTTATATCTAAAAAATTGCTTTATTTTACGATAAATGACCTCAAAATTGTTATTTTTACAGATAGCTCAGCAGCAAAATAATGAAATCAACAACCTAGAAGGACAATCGAAATAATCGGGCCCGGAAATTCAATTTATACCAAAAATCGGTTGAAAACTATTTTTTGTTAATTTAATTATTTAAAAGGTGCTATAAATATGATGGTTGCTTTTCAAAAATCAATAAATTTGGTTTAAATATGTTTCTTTTCTGTTGAATACAATCCATGACCCGGAGTAACTAAGTTTTCATCGAAGATCAGACGCTTTTTCCGCCCACTCTGTTGAAATTCCGAGAAATACAGTAATCGAATAAAATATTCCCGAAACTTCTATTTTATATGATTTAATAATGTTTGCAAACAATACGGACCTATTCTAACGGAAATCGACCATCAAGACTGTGATTGAAGCGCTCGAAGGGCCGAATTCCGTACCTTCAGATGTCCACCGATCCATGACTGGAAATCTTAAAACCCTATTTTTTCCGTCCATTCTTGACCAAATCGGCCGGTTGAGGTCGCAAAATGACCGCAAGAAAATTTAGAAACTTTCCTCGGCAACCGATTTTTGATTTGTCTTTTAGTTCCTCAGAAAAAAATTAAAAACCATCGAAATTTGCCCACTTTTTCACTTTTTCAACTGAAATTGGTTTTTCAACTACCGAAGCCATTTTTTGACGAATTCGTTCGTTCAAAAGCGAAAAATGATCGCCGTAGAATTCTCTACAAAACCCTGGGAGCCGATTTTCGAAAAAATTTTCGAGACGAAATTTAAGAGCATCTGAAGAAGACTTCGTGCTCGAGCAGCCGAAAATGCCACTTTTTGGCAAACAAAACCGCTTGATTTGTCCTTTTTCAATAAATAAACACTTCACTATATTATTCTTGACATGTCTCTATCAAGTATTTCCAAAAATAATAGTGAATTTTTCGAAAAATCTCGAAATTCGTGAAAAATCTTTGTTTATAGGTAATTCCGTGAAGACAAATTATTATTTCTTCTATGATATCTCAAAAAATCGGCAATTTTCTGTTGTGTCTATTTATATTCCTTTTTCAATTGAATTTCCGGTTTTCAGTATTTCCGACGCATTCTTAAATTCTGAGCATTCCTGCAGGAAAGGCGGTGCAAGCGCGCTCTATCTGCACGCGCGAGAGAGTGCGAGACGCCGAGACCTTTTTTTTAGGGACCAGCGGTGCGCATTTCTCGTGCGGGAGGCTGTGATGTAGATGTTTAATGCTAGGGCCGAGGCCGCGGCCGGCCGCGGCCCTTCACTGTGCGGCCCTCAGGGCCGCGGCCTTCCAGGGCCGCGGCTCGGCCGGCCGCGAGATTTGACAGCCTTGGATAATTTGTCGATAAAATGTCGACATTTATCGACAATTTTCGACATTTTATCGACAAAATTTTGTCGTGTTTTATCGATATTTTGTCGATAATCGCCGACAATAAAATTTCCTCGCTAAATATCTCGCTTCGTAATTTCGGAATGTCGTTGAATCGTTTTCAAAAAAATGTATTCCAGGGCGTAAAATGTATATTTATTTGGGGTGGGCGTGAAATGTATATTTTTAACCGATTCCGTAAAAGGAAAAATTTAAGAATTGGAAATGCATATGGTGTATTCATTCGAATTGCTAAATTGAAACATTAAACCTTGCCAACTTGTTTCACACAAATTTTACGTTTCGGTGTATTTTTTGCGTGGTATTTAGTGGGCGTGGTTTCTCCACAATACAATTTGTCTATTGTCGGCTCGCCAAAATGGTCAAACGCGCTCCACTGAACTCAACGTTATGCGATTTTCATTCGCGCAAGGCTTTTTTCCCGAATAAAAAATATCTGGCTTAAGCGTGGTCGCATTTTTCGGTGCTACCTCGGGATAGAACTCGCTCGAAATAGAACTGTAGCAAAATAGTACTGTAGCGAAATACAACTGTTCGGAATATAAATGTTTTGGAATAGAACTGTAGTGAAATAGAACTGAAGCTAAATAGAACGTCCCGAAGAAGAACTGTAGCAAAATATAACAGTTTTAGAATAGAACTGTAGCAAAATAGAACTGCCTGAAGTGGAGCTGTAGTGACCCAGGAAAGCTAGAGCAGCTCGAACAAGTATTCAGTTGTACATGGTGAGTTATTGAGTTCAATTCCGCGAAGCGGTTTTTCCTGTACAGCTCCATTTCAGGTAGTTCTATTTTGCTACAGTTCTGTTTCGGGAAATTTTTATTCCAAAACAGTTATACTTCGATACAGTTCTATTTAGTTAAACTTATATTTTGCTTCAGTTCTATACCGAACGGTTCTATTCAAAACAGTTCTATTCCGAAGAAAGTTCTATATTGCAACAGTTCTATTTCAAACGAGTTTTATTCCGGGGTAGCACCTATTTTTCTACCGTAGGCTGCTTTTAGCTGCACAGCCACTCATCTGCGTTAAATTGATACGAATATGAGACGCAGAGTAGCAGGGTGCGAGGATATTGTTGTTTTGTAGCAAACTCTCGCCGGAGAGACGCAGACACTCAGCGGAACACTATATTGCCAATAACGTTCCGGCCAGCATGCCGTGGGTCTTTAACTTGTCGTCATCAGAACACATTGACAAAAAATAGATGGATAATCCTATCTTATGGAATCACGCAAACAAAAAAATGTCTTTTTGTTTCTTTTTTTTGTTGAAAAATTATTCCGTATGATCACATTTAAATGTATGCGAAAATTTCAACCTCATTTGTCGATAAAATTGTCGGAACAACTATTGTCGACACTCATTTATCGACAAAATTTTATCGACATTTTATCGACAAAATTTTATCGACAATTTTTTATCGACAAAATGTCGATAAAATTTTGTCGAAATTTTTGTCGATAAAATGTCGACAAAATGTCCAATATTTTATCGACATTTTGTCGATAAAATTGCGACAAATTTTTATCGATAAAATGTCGACAATTTGTCGATAATTTTGTCGATAAATTTGTCGACAAAATTGTCGATCTCGTGTCGACACTGCACACTGGCTGGCAGCATCCTCACACTGCTTCTCTGCGTCTCAGACATGTCTCAGACACCGAGACAGAAAAACACTATTTGGCTTTTCCTGACTTTTCGCGCCTGAAAACCGCGATAACAATGTTTGTCTGCAAGCACTGTGCATACAGCCTTTTTCATTCCAATAATTTCGTATCTCCGCCCATTTTCAGGGGGTGTAATTCTTTTTTTTGCTGCAATTAAAGCTTTTTTTTTCGATTAATTTTCTTTAATTATCAATTTGAGAACGATAGAAACTATGAAAAAATTCATAAAATCGCTGAAAAACACTTGAAAAACCCAAAAAATCGCAGAAAATCATTTGAAAAGACAAAAAATCGCTGAAAATCACTTTAAAAATGCAGAAAACTGCTGAAAATCATTATAAAAATGCAGAAAATGATTATAAAAATTCAAAAAATTGCTGAAAATCACTTATAAAAACCAAAAAATCGCTGAAAATTACTTTAAAAATGCAGAAAATCGCTGAAAATCATTTTAAATTGCATTTTTCAAGTGTTTTAACGATTTTCAGCAATTTTCAACACTTTTCAAGAGATTTTCAGCGATTTTCTCACTTTTCAAGAGATTTTCAGCGATTTTCTGCATTTCTGAGATAATTTTCAGCAATTTTCTGAATTTTTTAAATGATTTTTAGCGATTTTCTGCATTTTTCGAGTTATTTCTAGCGTTCTTCTGCATTTTTAAATCAATTTTCAGCGATTTTCTGCATTTTTAAAGTGATTTTCAGCGATTTTCAGCGAATGTATGGATTTTTTCATAGTTTCTATTGTTCTCAAATTGATAATTAAAGAAAATTCATAGAAAAAAAGCTTCAATTGCAGCAAAAATAGCATTTATCTCTCTAAAAATGGACAGAGAAAAGCCACATAGTATTTTTCTGTGTTGGTCCGCAAACACCGAGGGTCGAAATTAGTGTTTCACGGCGTGTTGGACGAAAAGTTAAAAAATAAAAAAAAAATCCTGCCCCAATGTAAGCGTGGTCGCATTTTTCTATTATAGGCTGCTCATCCACTCATCTACGTTACACTGATACAAGGAAGAGACGCAGAGAAGCAGAGCGCGAGGATGCTGCCAGCGACGCTCGCCGAAGAGACGCAGACAAGCAGCCTCCCCACTCAGCGGAGCGGGTTGCCAATAACGTTCCGTCCAGCACACCGCATCATAAAAACATGAGTCTACTATCCCTTTTTTGTCTGCGTCTCTTCAAATAGCACTGTGATCGCGTGGTCGCGCGCAGATAAGTGGGCGGGGTTTCATTTTTTGAGGATGCAACGATTAAAACAATGAAAAAAAAGAAAAAGGAAATGCATCAACAAATTTATAAGAGCCAAAAAAGGAGATGGTGCTCATCCCAAATATTGACTCTTCACTATGCCCATCGTCGTTGCCTGATTTTTCTGTAATTAATTTTTTTTAGAAAAGAGTATTATGCTAATTGTACGCTGTCAATTGTAATTGCACGTTAGCATGTCACCTAGAACCAACCTCATTTTTCGCAGGAGTTGGAGATGGAGCTGGAGCCGGAGCTGGAGCTGGTGATCGGGCTTTAGCGGGTACTGGTGATGGTACCGGCTTGGGAGCTGGAGCTGGTGCCGGAGCTGGAGCTGGAGCTGGAGCTGGAGTAGCCGGTGGTGCTGGTGTATGAGCTGCTGGTGGTGAAACTGTATTAGCTGGAGCTGGCGCCGCTGATGATGGCGACACCTTCTCGGCCAACACCCGTTCTCTCGAGCCACGTGGCGACTGGGGAACCGGTTGGCGCACAACGGGCGACGCCGCATCCTTCTTGTCCTTTTCTCGTGACGTTTTGCGGTCCTTGCGCGACACTGAAGATTTTCGGGGTGTTGCGCCAGTTGGTGTCGGTGGTGCAACTTGTGGCACAGGTGTTTGCACTTCCTCGGGTTGAGATGGTTTTTCAGATGCTGCTGGGGCTGCCGGGGCTGCCGGGGCTGCTGGTGCTGGCGGGGATGGTGGTGGAGGTGGTGGAGGTACTGCAATTGGTTTCTCGACAGGCGGCGGATGGGCTTCCACGTAGTCTGCCACCTGTTTTTTGAACGTTTCAATGAGCTGAAAAAGTGGTTATTTACTGTGCAGGGGTTAGAAGCATGCACTGCGATATATTGCGATAGGCACGTACCGGAAATAACTTTTCATCATCAATATACTTGAACACGACGCCACAATCAATAATCGCCTCCACCATCATCAAATACTGCGTGTCCATTTGGACACTTAGCAAGCGACAATCTGCAAAAAATTGGTCATGAACCCTGTTTATCTGCGTGTCTTCCTATTTTGCAGTGTCTTCTTTTGTCGAACTGTCTAACGTCTCTACGCCGCCTAGTCGTCAAATTCCCGAGGCAGAGGCGCCAAATTACTGTCGATTGCAAATCCCCGCAATACCGCTCCAATCAGCGCCAAACTTTTGCCAAACACGCGCTGAATAGGTTTTATGGGGTTATTCACGAAATGGCAAAAAATGGCAAAAAACGGCAAAAAACTGCGCGAAAACTCGGAAAATGCTCCGATTTACCTGAAAATTTGGGAAAAGAGGGAGAAAACTCTCCCGGACATTCCCACCAAATTTCAGACCAAAATATCGAATTTTAAGAAATATTGCTTTTTTCTCTGAAAATGCTTAAAATCGATATTTTTGTCAGAAATTTTGTGGGAATGTCCGGGAGAGTTTTTTCCCTTATTTCCCAAAATTTCAGATCAATCGGAGCATTTTCCGAGTTTTCGCGCAGTTTTTTGCCTTTTTTTGCCATTTTTTTCCATTTCGTGAATAACCCCATTACGTTTTCGCCATTTCCTGATATGCTTAGTCGCCTGTCTTGAGCTGAATATCGCGGAATTCGCGCCGATTGCCGACTAGGTGCTAAAGAAGCGCCAGAAACGGCTAATAGCCGTTTTTGCTTAGCCGTTTAGTAGCCGAACTCGTGCCGCTTGGTTGCCGAGCTAACGCGGCATAGTCTTTTTGCCAAACTAGCGTCGCCTGATTGCCAAACTCATCCCACCGCTAAATCGCCCGACTAGCGCCAACTGTCGCCCATTACCAATAAGTGCAAAGACAGAAGCTAATAGCCGTTTTTGCTTGCCTGCAGAATAACGCCAAATCAGTGCCAACCATGCGCCTAACAGGCGTCACACCCGCGCCAAAACCGCACTGACTATCGTCAAAGTTGTGCCGTTTTCCGATTCAGTTCTAACAACGTGCCAGTAACGCTTAATCACCGTTTTTCTGTGGCGCCTATTAGGTGCCAAACTAATGCCGCTTAGATGCCGAACTAGCGCTCATCGCCAGCTTTATGCCAACCTTACGTCTGTGAAGGCTAAGAGCCGATTTTCGCTTGCGCGCCGAACTCGTGCCATTCCCGAGCCAAACTTTTTTCCGATTATTGCCAGGCTCGCGCTGATTGGCAATCAGGGGTCAAAAAATCTTACGCCAGGAATGGCTAATAGCTAAAATTTGACCCGGGTCAAGTCGCGTTATTCGTTGATCGTCAATTACCGTGCATCTATAATGGCTAATAACCAATAGCCAAAATTACCTGTAAACTGTAATCTCACACTGCAAAGCCGTCATACTCATGCTGCCAATCGCTGTTTAGATGCCAATTTATGGCCAAATTTGCCTCCGTCTAATCACCGAACTGGCGCGCCATTCTTGTGCTGTTTAGCCGTCCAACTAGCGCCAATCTCTACTGAACCCCAGCTAATTGCCGGCTAGGTGCCAACTATGCGGCAAAACGGCTACTAGCCATTTTCCTTCGAGCACCAATTTCGCGTCACCTACTTGGGGAAACAATACCGCTAAATATAGAAGACAGAAGTTAGACAGTTAGACAAAACGATACTTTGCAAATATCCATGATACGCAGACAAGAGCTCTAAAAATAAAAGAGAACTCACGTCGAAGAGCCTTGACAAGTTCAGCGGCCTTTAACAGTTTCCCATTCAACATGCACTGAATCCCAATCTCAATAGCTGAAAAAGTTCCAGTTCGACCAACTCCGGCCGAGCAATGCACAATCGATAACCCGGGAAGCTTTCGAAGAAGTCGATGAGTCCTCAGGATGCACAAATTCGACAAAGCAACCGTTTTATCCGGCCACGTCACAATCTTATAATGATTCACCTTTATCGTTTTACTCGTCTTCTTGTCCAGCACCGACAATATTTTTAAATGGGTGTGACCGTCGGGCTGCGATGCCTCGTCGCACGTGACAATAATATCGCCATACGTCAAACTCTGCCCGCTGGCATCTGGAAAGTACGGCTCACACTTGGGCCTGCCATTCTCCACAAGATCACACAGCATGCAAATACCGGCCGCCTCTTCTTGAACCACCATTCGCCAAAAATCAGTCAAAGTGTCTTTTAGCGGGCCCTGGGTGAGAATATACTTTGTTCCTTTCACGTAATTTGCGTGAATGTAGTCTCCGGGACGACCATCGTGCAGGACTACACGAGTTTTGTCGTTGCACACCACGTCTTTGTAACGGTTCTTCTTGAGTGGGGTGTTTTGGTCGAATATTGTTCTGTCAAAGAATCCGGGCGGTGCGAAGGCGGCAAGTTGATCGTAGTACTCTTTGATAAGGCCTTCGACGCCCACGGAGACTACGCTCTGAAATACGCAAGAGTTTTCGAACAGTAGCTAGTCAAACTTGGGAGAACAGGACGGCAACCCCACTCCCCACCTCCCCAATTGCCAAACCTACGCTAAACCACACCATGAGGACGCTGACATTTTAAGATGAACAAAATTGGTTCAAAAAAAAGCCCAGAGCCTAAAAATGCGCCAAGTAAGCTCTTTTTACGTTTTTTGGCACTGTGCCAAAAATTTCAAAATCCCATATCTCTGTCATTTTTCAAAATTTCTGGTCGGATTTTTGCTTAAAATATTTTTTAAATTGTGTTTACAAAGCTATCCATGCCACGTACTAGAAAAGGTTCAAATTCCCGCCAAAAATCCAAAAAATCGCTGTTTTTCAGTTGTAAAACTTTAAATGCTTATAACTTTCTTCGTTCTTTATCGATTCGCTTGCGCAACGTCTTAAAATGCTGAAGATTTTTTGGCTGAATAGTTTATGGTTGAAAAATGCAACTTTGAAAAAAATCACATTTTTTGGCACAATGCCAAAAACTCCTATCTCTGCTAACTTTTAACTTTTCTGGGCGGTTTTTTGTTTAAACTAATTTTTTTAAAACTGTTTTTACAAAGCTATTCATGCCACGTACTGAAAATTGTTAAAATTCCGGCCGAATATCCAAAAAATCGCTGTTTTTCAGTTGTAAAACTTTAAATGCCTATAACTTTGCTCATCCTTAACCGATTTAATCACGCAAGGTTTTAAAATGTAGTAAATCGAATTTAAAACATTCTTACACCAAACAGCACCTCAAACTTACATGTGCAAACGCGTCAAACGCCGCTATTTGTGCACTCGTATGATTCTCGCCCTCGGGTGCCAAATTCGTGTCAATTTTAAACGTAAACGTGTTGCAATCAAAAATGTCCGACTCTGATTTGGTGTTGTCATTCTTCTTCCACGCTTTTTTCCCCTTTGCCTTTTTGGTCGACCGGAAACTTTTCGGTATCGGTGGTCCGTCTTTCTTCTTTTTCTGAAAGCGCTCTATTGATAATAGGGATGAGAGAGTTAGACACTCACCGCCACCTTCCTCGATCCACTTTTGTCTTCTTTTTTCTTGTTTTTTGTTTCTTTCGTATCTTTACTTTTTCTCTTTTTCATCGATTTGAGAAACTCCATTTTGCCAGAAGTTTAAGAGAATTTGTTTTTCTTTGCCTCCTCCTCCTTTCACAATCGGCGGGCGCGCTTTTTGAAAATAAAAAAAATTGCGAGAAAGACGAACAGATAAGACTTTCGAGAAAATGGATCACGTTTGACGCGTTTTTAGACTTTTGGCACTGTGCCAAAAAATTTAACTGTTTGCTTCTCCGTTGATTTTTAAAATTTTTTGCCGGTTCTTGGCTTCAAAAAATTGTCTCATAAACATCAAGCCTCACGCCCCGCCCACCTTTTATTGTGCTGCCTAGATATAGCCTATAGCCTATAGGTAGGCACCGCAAAAGGAGGGGGCGGAGCCTTTTAATTTTTCCTCCTCTTTTATTTTGAGAGTTTGCGCTCCAGTAGCCCAAATACTATTACCGTAAAACCTGTAATAGAAGGACATGTCCTTCTATTCTCAACCCCCCTCAAATGATGTCCTTCTAATATAGGGTGTCCTTCAATTATAGGGTGTCCTTCTAATTTTCGGAGCATGATAAAGGAAGAAACAATTTTTAAAGGAATCATTTTTATGAAAAAGCTTTCATCAAACCAGCCGTTCGGCGACCAGCTCCCTCAGCGCAATGGAATCGGCGTCTCCCAACGGATGGTCCAAGGATTTCTGCGGATGATCTAACGACCAATACATCGTTTTAGAGTAGCTGACAGACGATTATTAAGCTTATCTCAACAGTTAAAAACTGTTTAAAAAAGACAGAATTGGGAAATTTTGAAAACTTACCGAGTTGGGATTTTGAGCACCACCTCGCGAGAAGATGGTCTAAGGTAAAAATGCCGTTAGCGGAGGGGGCTGTCGGCGACTGAAGAACGGTGGACGGGATGGGGTACTACGGTATAGAACTCAAACGGAATAGAAATTCGAGGGATAGAAATTCGAGGGATAGAACCGTCTGAAATTTAGCTGTACTGACCCAGAACCGCTCGAACAACTCGAATAATTATTTCGTTGTACATTGTGAGGCCCTGAGTTCTATTTAGTGCAGTTGTTTTTTAGTACAGCTCTATTTCAGCCGGTTCTATTCCGCGCAGTTCTGTTCCGTATCAGTTCTATTCCGTGTGAGCTCTATACCGTAGTACCCCCGAAATATGTGTTCCAAACAATACACTTTAAAACAATTTTTAATAATTTTTCTGCTGTTTCTATTCTTCTCTTTTCACTTATTAATCTCTGAAATTTCCGGTGGGACCCTATCGGAACCTAGGCCATGCAGCGCTAGGCCATCGGCGAAATACGTATTTTCTACGTGAGAACTTGAGAGACGCAAGACGATGTGCGGGAAAGTCGGCAGTGCACGGTCCGTGTGCGAGCGGTGGAACTCTCATAGATGGATAATATGATTTTGAATTCACCCCAATAAGTTCTTATCAAATTTGACGTCTTTCAAACAACGGCCACCATCCGGCAGACGTCGATAATCAGAACTCATGAACTGATTTTGTGACATATCCTCGCTTTCGTCATGTTGAAATTATACTTTTTAACAAGAAAACAAAGAAAAAAAGAAAAGTTTGGAAACAAACGTTTAAAAAAATCGTGGGTGTTCTCAGTAAAGTGTCCTTCTAATATGGGGGTCCTTGTAATATAGGGTGTCCTTCTATTTTTCATTGGAAGCCTAACACTGTCCTTCTATAATAGGGGTGCTTTAATTATAGGGGTTCTTCTATTGTAGGTTTTACGGTATTTTCAAATTTCAGTATTTTTCGATTTCTGTGCACTTTGTAAAATTCATAACTCATTTGTTTGGAAAGATTGTTGTTCAAACTCTATCATGAAGATGTTTTTCAATGTTTTCTTACCTTTTAGCCCGAAAAGTACTGATTTTAGTGAAAATTTGCCGTTTTGGCGGAAAAAAAGTGAAATTAATATTAAAATCAGTACTTTTCGGGCTAAAAGGTAAGAAAACATTGAAAAACATCATCATGATGGAGTTTGAACAAAAATCTTTTCAAACAAATGAATTATGAATTTTTCAAAGTGCACAGAAATCGAAAAATATTGATTTTTCACTGAAATTCGGAAATATGCGGAAGGTTTTGACGAAACTTCATGAATTTGGTCTCGAAAAAAAGATTTTATGCAAAAAATCAAAGAAAAACCGACAAAATAATTGGGAAACCAAAATTAAAATTGCATAGCGTTGAGTCCAGTGGAGCGCGTTTGACCATTTTGGCGGTTCGACAATACAGAATTTATCGAACTAAAATTTAAAAAAGAAACCAGGCCGCGACACGAGTACGCAAACACCGCGCGTCAACTTAAATAAAACAATAATAATGAATGTCAATAATTGCAGATAAATGACGATTTTGGCCATAGCGGCGGCAACAATGAACCGGCACGGAGAGGCGGTAGAGGTGAGTTCTATTTAAAATTGCTGACCATTCATATATTTGACGCTCAGGCGGCACCCGTGATTCTACCCATATAGCATCCGGCAGCTCTTCGCGTCGTTTCGGCGACAACGCTCTACCGGCGCGTCCGGAGCCAGCACGTGTGTATCCCACATATCAAGTGGACAGCGACGATGATGACGTTGTGTACGACGATGAATATCACGCACCAAATCTTGACGTTCAGCCAGTATGTTTTATCATGGTGTGAGGAGAGAATTGTCTTCAATTTTCGAAAAAAAAAAACCTGAGAAATTAGCGCCCCGCCTCTTTTGCAATTCTGCGGCATGAAATTTTGGCTTTCGGATGTTTCGGAAGTGCGAATTTTTGAAAAATTATCTGCATTTTGTCGTCGCGGTGTTTGCACACAATAATATGGTTTATTTGGACACTTTCCGTTGTATTTCTGCACCAAGATCTTTTGCCGACTTCATGGTGTTCGACACTGCTCTTGCAAAATTTCTTTCATCTCGTTGTTTCAACTTTCTCGCTCTTCCAGTGCTTTTTGATGTTCCATATGCCACAGGATCAGACATATAACAATCATTAATAGTCCGAGAGCAATGAATTCTTGCGCTCATTAATGAAATGGACATATTCAGCTGAACCATCAAATCAACATGAGCTCTCTCGGGAATCATGAGAGTTTTTCCACGTCCCATAGTTGAAATTTGGATCGGAGTGATAATAAGCGATGAAGATATTGATTAATATTACTGATTTATTGCTCATCTTAAAACTTTTCATGGTCTTGACACGAATGCTTTCGATTACTGTAAGTTTTTTTTGCGATTTACGAATAATGCGTTGAAAAACGAAAAAAACGAACAAAAACGAACGAAAAACAAGAAGATTGAAGTGAAAAAAGGAGTAAAAAGATTGAAAAATCATTAAAAATATTTTTTATTAAAAATTGGAAGCTTGGAATGTCAAAATATCGAGTAAATCATCAGGTAGCCCCCATTTTTTGGGGGTGTCCTATCATTATGACGCGGCTGAAAAAGTGACTTTTTCATGCTACCGTCCGAAAACTTTTCGTAATATTCTACAAATTTGCACCCGGGGATTAATTTTGATCCTGAATCGAATGGCATTAACAGTTTTTAACCAAACTTCTTAGTTTTCTCGGAATCCACAAAATATGGGGGTGTCCTATCATTATGACGCGCACTGTATAATAGGGGTGCTTTAATTATAGGGGTTCTTCTATTGTAGGTTTTACGGTAACATAATTATGTATACCGAAATGTTTCCATACGTAATTTTCTACGGAGAATTGATTGGTGATATTAGATTTGACTGAAAATTTCAATTTTCAGGCGAAATTTTCAAAAAACTGAAACGACGACCAGAAAAACATTCTAAAATTATCTATGGAGGTCTCTGTCACGGCTTGTTTTTATATTTCTGATAGATTTTTATACGGGAAATTCGATTTTTGCATCAGATCTGCTCTATCTACAACGGCACGCCTTCTGCACGTCTCCAAAGTACAACCAAAAATATCTGAAAATTTTCAGCGATGACCCCATTTTTTTCTTGTCGAAATCGATAAAGGAGATCTTCGAGATTAGGTGTATAAAATTTTAAATCATTTGAGACATTTTAAAACACTTTTTGCCCGAAAAGTATGAAAGTGGTTTTTGAAAAGTTTAAGTTTTTTGCTTTTTTCTCTATTATGGAGGTTTCTGTCACGCGAGTTACTATCATCATTCGATTCTGCAGAAAATTTACTATTGAATGATGTAATAAAATCTAAAATAACTATGTCGGCGATATCTGAAAAGGTTGATTTTTTGGACCTGAAAGTACTTTTTTCATACTGAAACGTGTCAGAATAGAAATTTTAAAGGGAAGCGGGCGATCCAGCGCGGACTCGCCTTTATCATCAAACTTGGGCGCGCCGTGAAACACGCGTGTGTGCACAGGTGCAATGCGACACGTGCATTACAGCTCGCTAGTGACTCGCGCGCAAATGGCATGGGGGCACTGCAAGGGTGTCATAATAGATGCGTAATGAGCCTATCGCATTTATTGGCGCATCATTGACGCATCGTTCGCTTATTTTTGGCGTATTATGAATTCATAGTAGTTGAGGCGTTCGACTGTCATCGATCTTTTATTAATGAATCATTCTTTAATATCTAGGTATTTCGAATTTATTGATTATAATATTTATTATTCTCAGTACGAAGCGCTGCAAACGCGCTCCCTTCTCACAGTGATGGACGCGGCCACGTTGGCGACGAGAGAGTGCAGAAAATTGAGAGAGCCGTGGCCGATGTTTTGCTCTGATTTCTCTAAACCTCACTCCAAATGCATGCGAAATTTTTTGTTCGATTGGAGCGAGTTATAATGGATTCGTGGCGGAGTGACAAATTTTTTCACGTTTTTATTCGAAAAAATGAAGAAATAACTGAAGAAATGAAGAGATTTTTTGTCTCCCAGTTTCACGTGAATTGTCACTCCGTCACGAATCCATTATATCAGCGTTTTATACCGAGTATATCTATCACAAATTGAGTACAGTAAAAGTTAAAGAGGAAAAATATGCACGGGGATAATTAAAATAAAATGGACAGTCAGATCAGCAATAGTGTAGATCAAAATTACACGAAATTACTTACATAAAAAAGAAAAATAAATAAAAAATGAGATATTTAACAATTATATTTCCTCATTTCTCCATTTGCTCAATCTTCGAGGTTGGCGTGGTATCTTCCAGATTTCGAACCGTAAACAGTAGACAACCACAGATTGCCACATAGATTTTCAGCAAAATAAACAAAAACGTGCAAAAAAGCGTGGCAACTTTTACATTTTTTTGTATCAAAAAAGTTGGAATCGAAAATCGGTTGGCAATCGCAAAACTTCAAAGTTTTCGAGAAAATTTGATTTTTTTTTCGGAGTTTCTCCCGACAATTATTTAAGCATGCACTAATAAAATTACGAAAGTCAATTTTTTATCGTACTAAATTTTTTTCTACCGAATTTTGATGCTCATAAAATTTGAGCAGTAATCTTGAAACTAGCTTGATGACTTTCATGACAAAATGGCCAAACACGCTCCGCTGAACGCTAACTATTCAATTTTCATTTTGGTATCCAAATTATTTAAATTTGCGTTGAATGTTTACGTGAAATAAAATAATTTGGAGCGCGTTTGACCATTTTGGCGGGCCGACAAAAAAAAATTTACATATTCGAAGCTGGGACCAAAATAAATACTGCTTGAAAATTCTGCTCCAATTTATGGCACATCTTCACGGAAATACAGACATCAGCCGATTTCCTGCTTTTTTAAAGCGATTGCACGTTTTCTGATTACCGAGCGAGTTCGAAATCGATTCCATTTTTTTCATATTTTTTGCGCTTTTTATGATTGAAGCAACTCACCTTATTTTTGCCATCTTCTTCGACGCTGTTGTGACGAACAGTGATTCTGGAAAAATTGATGTATATGCATTTTGAACTGTATTTAGCCTACCTGCATCGATTTTCACTCTCGTACTGCTTTGTAATCGGCCTCCTCATCTGAAAAACAAAAAAATTATTAAAGATTTGATAAAAATCAAAGAAAAATCACAAAAATAGAAGATAAAATGAAACAAAAATTGGCTACCTACAGAATTAATGCAAACGTGCTCCAGTGACATGAGCGGGCCATAGATTCACTATCGAGCTATCGCAAGGCAGCGAAAAGATAGATCAATCAGCGAGTCACTAGCTGGTTTTTAGCTGCGGTTGATGTATCGTGCATTCACGATAGGCTTTCATTTGTAATAGATACACCGCATTTCTGCTGTGTGGCCGAACGGTTAGCCGTCTTGCACCACAATTTTGTTGCCGGGGTTCAGTGCCGCGCGCCCGCACACTTTGCCCCGCCCCCTCCAGCGACGAGAAAATCAGTACTTCGGGAGGCCAACTTTGAAGAGCCAAAACTCGAGAATCACTGAACATTTTGAAACGAAAATTTGGGAACATGCTAATATCAACAACTGGAATCTATTTTTGTCGACAGTTTGGCGAAACTCTTATGTTTTAGAAACACGTTGCGGTACCTACCTATAGGATATAGGCACGAGAAAAGCGACAGAGCTTTAGGAACAGTGCCAAAAAACCTTTTTTTTCGATTTTCGCAAATTTTTATCGTCTTTTCCATAATGTTTAACACTGGTAATTAACCCAAATTTTACTCTAAAAAGTAATTTTAGCCGCAAAAAAAGAGAGACGCACGCCTCCCCCGTCTTCCAATGCGCCACCAAGTTCTTCGAATAATGAAATGATTTTTTCACTCGAAAATTTACTTTTTTGAGAAATTTGAATCATTATAATGGATTCGTGGCGGAGTGACAATTTTTTCACGTTTTTATTCGAAAAAATGAAGAAATATATGAAGAAATGAAGAGATTTTTCATCTCCCAGTTTCACGTGAAATGTCACTCCGTCACGAATCCATTATATCTGATTCATCAGGATGACACCATCATTTTAATCCAAAAACGAGGCCGTTTGGTCAGAAAATGACCGAGCCTTAGGGTTTTTAAAATGCGCCAGGTGCCAGGTGCCGTGAGACGCAGAGAAGCAGAGTGCGAGGACACTGCCAGCGACGCACGCCGAAGAGACGCGGACAAGCAGCCTCCCCACTCCGGCCAGCACACCGTGTTAAAAAATGAAACAGCAACAAAAAAAAAACAGAGCAGTCAACAACTTTATTCGAGCTAAAAAAAATGTTCATTCCAAATATTGACTCTTCACCAAGCCTACCGTCGTAGGCTGATTCTTCTGAAAAACTTTTTCTGAGAAAAAAAGAATTAGGGTCTTGCCGGTAAAACGATATTACGCTAATTGTACGCCACTCTAATTAGCGTACCATTAGCCTAACATCGTTTTACCTCGGTGTAGGCGCTAGGTTTTCTTACCTCGGTTTTTGCGGGGGCTGGAGCTGCAGCTGGTGTGGCAGGTGGTGCTGCAGGTGTCGCAGGAGTTGGCGGTGTGACCGGTTTTTGTATGACCGGAGAGCGAGCTTTGGGAGCTGCTGGGTCTGGAGCTGGTGGTGCTGGTGCCGGTTTGGGAGCTGGTGGTGCGGGAGCTGGTGGTGCTGGAGCTGGAGCTGGAGTAGGAGCTGGAGCTGGAGCCACTGCCGGTTTGGGAGCTGGTGGAGCTGGTGGTGGTGCTGGAGCAGGTTTGGGAGCTGCTGGTACGGGAGCTGGTGGTGCTGGAGCTGGAGCAGGCGCTGGAGCTGGAGCTGGAGCCGCCACCGGCTTGGGAGCTGCCGGTTTGGGAGCAGGTGGGGCTGGTGCGGGAGCAGGCACTGGTGGAGCTGGTGCCGGAGCCGGAGCTGGTGCCGGAGCCGCTGCCGCTGCCGGTTTAGGAGCTGCTGGAGCTGGAGCAGGAGCCGCTGGAGCAGGCACTGGTACCGGTGCTGGAGGAGTCGCCACTGGCGCCACCTTCTCCACCACCTTCTCCACCACCTTCTCCGCCACCTTCTCCACAACCTTCTCCGGCGTCTTCTCCGGCTGGTACGCCCGTTCTTTCGAGCCACGTGGCGACTGGGGCACCGGTTGCCGCACAACGGGCGGTCGTGGCGGTGACGCCGCCTCCTTCTTGTCCTTTTCTCGAGACGTTTTGCGATTATTCCGCGGCACCGAAGCTTGCCGGGGTGTTCCGGCGCCCACTGGGGTGCCGCCAGTTGGTGTAGGCGGTGCCACGATCGGTGCAGGTGTTTGAACTTCGTCTTGTGTTGCTGGTTTTTCGTTTGCGGCTGCTGGGGCAGCTGGAGTGGTGGCGGCGGCGGCGATTGGTTTCTCGACAGGCGGCGGATGGGCTTCCACATATTCTGCCACCTGTTTTTTGAACGCTTCAATGAGCTGAAAAGGCAATCAATTAGCGTGCGTGAACAAAGAGTAAAACATACCGGAAACAACTTTTCATCGTCGATATACTTGAACGAAATTGCGCAATCTATAATCGCCTCCGCCAGCATCAGATATTGCGTGTCCATCTGGACGCTTAGCAAGCGACAATCTGAAAACAGAAAAACTACGGTTGGCAAATAGCCGCCAAAATAACGCCAATCGACATCCAATCAAATTCTCGCTGCCTAGATAGGTACCAAACTATGCTCCAGAAATGGCTAATAGCCATATAGCTCCGAACCAGGGGTGGGACCAAAAAAAAATTTTTTTTTTGTTTTTTCGGAATTTTTTTTGGATGAGACAAAAAATTTGTTGTTTTTTTTTTTCGATGGTGAAAGTGACACAGTCGCCCAAACTGGCGTAATGCTCTTAAACCCAAATAACCCTCTGCATCTCTGCGTCTCTCGCCACGTGTACAACGACACTCCAGACACGCGCGGTTTAGCAGCCACGTTTTGACTATGGGTGAGCCGCGCATATTTAGGTTTAAGTTTTAGCGGCTGCTCTGGTACTTCTAGTTTTTGGTTTTTTTCTCGAGTAGGTTTCCGTTTAGGCATTTTTTAGTGTTGGAATTATTGATTTTTGTCAATAAATCCGTCTTATTCTTTTATATTTGGCTCGTGTTATTTTTTATTCGCGTTTTCTGCGCATTTTTATTGAAACCCGGGCATTTTTCGGAAAGAAAGATCCAACGAGACAAAAAAAAAATTTTTTTTTGATGATGTGCCGCATGCAAAAAAAATTTTTTTAGAGCCACGTAGGCGAAAAAAAGTTTTGGTTTTTGGGCAAAAACTTATTCGGCATATGCTCCGAATTGACAAAAACCTTTAATTTTCAACAAAAACTTGGAAAATTTATTTTTAAATGGCAGAAATACGTACTTTTTTTGGAATTTATTTTGTTGTTTTTTTGGTAAATTTTTTAAGAGCAAAAAAAAAATGTTGGTAATTTTTTTGGAGACAAAAATAAATTTTTTTTGTGGAAAATTTTTTTTTGTCCCACCCCTGCTCCGAACCCGTGCCGCGCGAGAAAGTATCATCATATGCAGAAAAGAGCAGGCAATGTAATCAAACATCAACACAACTCAAAAACCCACGTCGAAGAGCCTTGACAAGTTCAGCGGGCTTTATCGGTTTGCCATTAAGCATGCACTGAATTCCAATCTCAATCGCCGCAAAAGTTCCAGTTCGACCAACTCCGGCCGAGCAATGCACAATCGATATACCGGGAAGTTTTCGAAGAAGTCGATGAGTCCTCAGGATGCACAAATTCGACAAAGCCACCGTTTTATCCGGCCACGTCACAATCTTATAATGATTCACTTTCATCGTTTTACTCGTCTTCTTGTCCAACACCGAAAACGTTTTTATATGGGTGTGAGTGTCGGGCTGCGATGCCTCATCGCACGTGACCGTAATATCGCCAAACGTCAAACTTTGCCCGCTGCTCTCCGGAAAGTACGGTTCACACTTTGGCTTACCATTCTCCACGAGATCACACAACATGCAAATACCAGCAGCTTCTTCTTGAACCACCATTCGCCAAAAATCAGTCAAAGTCTCTTTTAGCGGGCCCTGGGTGAGAATGTACTTTGTTCCTTTCACGTAATTTGCGTGAATGTAGTCTCCGGGACGACCATCGTGCAGGACTACCCGAGTTTTGTCGTTGCACACCACGTCTTTGTAGCGGTTCTTCTTGAGCGGCGTGTTTTGGTCAAATATTGTTCTGTCGAAGAATCCGGGCGGTGCGAAGGTGGCAAGTTGATCGTAGTATTCTTTGACGAGGCCTTCGACGCCTGCGGAGACTACGCTCTGAAATACAAACGTGTTTTCAAACAGTACCCACTCCTCCCCACTTAAAATGTTTATAACTTTCTTCGTTTTCCACTGATTTTATCAAAAAACGTCTTAAAATGCTGGAAATGTTCATGTTAAAAAATTTATGTTTCAAAAAGGAAGCTATGGATACAAGAAATGCGTTAGGTAAGCACTTTCTGACGCTTCTTGGAACAGTGCCAAAATGTTCAAAACCCTATTTCTCCGCCAATTTTCAACTTTGTTTGTGCGGTTTTTTGCTTAAAATGTTTGTTTCTCTAGTGTTCATAAAGTTATCTATGTCACACACTAAAAATAACGGAAAATTTAGCAGAAAATCCAAAAAATCGCTGTTTCTCAGTTGTAAAACTTCGAACGCTTATAACTTGCTTCGTTTTCAATTGATTTGTTCAAAAAAGGTTTTACAATGCTGGAAATGTTCTTGTTTAAAAATGTATGTTTCAAAAAAGAGGCTATGGATACAAGAAATGCCCCAAGTAAGTACTTTCTAACGTTTCTTGGCACAGTGCCAAAAATTTTAAATCCCTATTTCTCCACCAATTTTCAACTTTCTAGATGTTTCTCGGGCTAAAAACAAATGTCTCAGTTGCGTTCACAAGGCTATCTATGCCACAGACTAAAAATGATGGAAATTTTGTTTGACAATCCAAAAAATCGATGTTTTTCAGTTGTAAACCTTCAAATGTTTATAACTTTCTTCTTTTTCAACTGATTTGATCAAGAAACATCTTAAAATTCTGGAAATTTTTTGGTTGAATAAACTATGTTTTGAAAAAGAGGCTACGTAAACAAAAAATGCCTCAAGTAAGAAAGTTTAACGTTTTTTGACACCGTGCCAAAAATCCTAATTCTTCGTCAACTTTTAACTGTTTTATCTGTTCTTGAGCTTAAAAATTGTGTTTTCCCAGTGTTTATAAAACTATCTACAACATGTTCTGCAATTGGATGAAATTTTTGCCGAAATTCCAAAATTTCGCTGAAATTCAGCTGTAAAACTTTGAATGCTAATTTCTCCGTCAATTTTCAATTTTTCCGAGCGGATTATAATTTGAAATATTTATAATAACTGTGTTTACGAAAATATATCGAAGACCCATTAAAATTGAGGGTTATTTCAGACGAAAATCGAAAAAATCGCTGTTTTTATAGGCCTATTTCTCCTCCAATTTTTAACTTTTCCAGGTGGTTTTGAGCTCCAAATGTTTGTTTAAACAAGGTCTTCAAAATTTGCTAAAACATTGCTGAAAAGTGAAATTCAAAGTGGCCGAAAATCCAAAAAATCGCTGTTCTGTTTTTCAGTAATAAAACTTTAAATGCTTATAACTTTTTTCTTTCTTGACCGATTTGATCGCGCAAGATCTTAAAATGCTGGATATTTTTTTGCTGGGTAGTTTATGGTTCAAAATACAGCTATAAAAACTAAAAATGTAGGAAATCAAATTTTAAACAACTAAGCTTGAAAGAAATCCGGAAAAACATATTTTTCATATTGTAAAATTGAGAATAACAGAGCCAGCACCCCAAACTTACGTGTGCAAACCCGTCAAACGCCGCCGTTTGCGCACTCGAATGATTTTCAGCCTCGGGCATGAGATTCGTGTCAAATTTAAACGTAAACGTATTGGGATCGAAAATCTCCGACTCTGATTTGGTGTTGTCAGTTTTCTTTCCCCCTTTTTTGCCCTTTCCCTTTTTTGTCGACCGCAAACTTTTCGGTATCGGTGGTCCGTCTTTCTTCTTTTTCTGAAATGAAATGCGCTCTATTGATAATAGGGATAAGAGAGTTAGACACACCCACCTTTCTCGATCCACTTTTGTCTTCTTTTTTCTTGTTTTTTGTTTCTTTCGTATCTTTACTTTTTCTCTTTTTCATCGATTTGAGAAACTCCATTTTGCCAGAAGTTTAAGAGAATTTGTTTTTCTTTGCCTCCTCCTTTCACAATCGGTGGGCGCGCTTTTTGAAAATAAAATAAATTTCGAGAGAGCGGAGAAATCAAGATTGGAAAAGTTTTCAAATGAGCTCACGTGCGTAAATACGTACCCGATTTATATAAATAAATAAATAATTTAATCAATAAATCAATCAATAACTCAACTCCCACTGATCAAACTTTTCAACGGCTTCTGCTCGGCCTCCGTCGATGAGGAGGATCTTCTGAAAAATTGCACGATTCCCATTTTCCCTTAAAAAGTACAGTAACCCACTTTGTCGTATTCCGTCTTCCTTGCGATATCAAATTAGCAATGTGATCGCCCAGAATTGTGCGACAAAATGCGCTACGGTATTTTTGGGACAAAATGTTGTAGAGAATGGGATTGGCGGCAGAGTTGCAGTAGTAGCAGAAGCCTGAAATGCTCTAGTTGAGCAAAATGAGTTTAAATTGCCTGAAAATAAGTCAAGAGAGGTTGTTTTTAAATTTTTGGCACAGAGCCAAAAATTTAAAATGTCTATTTTTCAGCCAATTTTTAATATTTTTGATGCGTTTTGCGCTTGAAAAATTCGTCTCAACCAGGTGCATAAATCTATCTATAAAACAGATAACAGATATGGCACCAATTCCAAAAATTCGGTGTATTGCTTTTCAGTAATAAAACTTTAAACGCCTATAACTTTTTTCTTTCTCGACCAATTTGATGACGCGAGTTCTCAAAATGTAGGAAATTTAATGTTAAAAAATATATTTTCAAAACAAAAAGCGCAAAGTACAAAAATGCCCCAAAAAACGCGATATTAGTTTTTTGGCACAGTGCCAAAAACTTTACAAGGCTATTTCTCCGCCAATTCTAAAAACTTCAACTTGCTTTTGAGCTTAAAATGTTTACCTCAATCAGGTTTAAAAAGCTATCTATGAATAATTTTTTTTAATTAGGGTACTTTTGGCTGAAGTTCTAAAAAATCGTTATTTTTACTCTTAAAACTTCAAATGCCCATAACTTTTTTATTTTTCAACTGATTTGACAGCGCGAGCTTTTAAAATGTAGGGAATTTAATTTCAAACAAGATGAGTTACAAAATGACGTTTGGCACGAAAAACGCGCTAAAAAAACGCACTTTACATTTTTGGCACAGTGCCAAAAATTTCAAATGACTATTTCTCCGTCAATTTTTAACTTTTTTGACGATCTTAGGCGCAATATGATTATTTTAACCGTCTTCACAAAGCTATCTACAAAAATACAAGGAAATTTCAACTGTTTTCGCTGAAAATACATCCAAAAAATCGCTATTTTTTTAAGTTCTAAAACTTAAAATGCCTATAACTTTTTTCTTTCTTTACCGATTTTGACGACTAAACTTTTAAAATGTTGTGTTTTTTCTATATTCACTATTTATGGTTACAAATTCTTATATTCGGGTTTGAATCCAAGAGTTTGAAGGCGATGGAGCCCCGACCAAAACTTACCCAAAATATAAAACACAATTATTGACAGGAATTGAACGGGCGGCGAGATGGTGGTGTTTTCGGACCACATTATGTAGACGGAAAGGAGGCGTTGGATGTGGAATGGCAGCCAGCAGATGAAGAAGGTGAATACCACGGATACTGTAATTGGAGATGGATTTTGATAACAAAATTACTTGAAAAATGCAGAAAATCGCTGAAATTCACTTGAAAAATGCAAAAAGTCGCTGAAAATCACATTAAAAATGCAGAAAATAGCTAATAAACACTTGAAAAATGCTGAAAATCGCTGAAAATCACTTTGAAAATGCTGAAAATCTCTCTAAAAATGCAAAAAATTGCTGAAAATCACTTGAAAAGTGGAGAAAATCGCTGAAAATCACTTGAAAAATGCAGAAAATCGCTGAAAATCATTTTCAAAATGCAGAAAATCGCTGAAAACTACTGTAAAAATGCTGAAAATCGCTGAAAATCACTTTAACAATGCAAAAAAACGCTGAAAAGGAATTGAAAAATGGAAAAAATGGCTGAAAATCACTTTAAAAATGCAGATAATCGCTGAAAATCACTGTAAAAATGCTGAAAATCGCTAAAAATCACTTCAAAAATGCTGAAAATCGCTGAAAATCACTGTAAAAATGCTGAAAATCGCTGAAAATCGGTGAAAATCACATTAAAAATGCTGAAAATCGCTGAAAATCACATTAAAAATGCTGAAAATCGCTGAAAATCACTTGAAAAATGCAGAAAAACACATTAAAAATGCAGAAAATTGCTGAAGATCATTTTAAAAATGCAGAAAATTGCAGAAAATCGCTTCAAAAATGCTGGAAATCGCTGAAAATCACTTCAAAAATGCAGAAAACCGCTAAAAATAATTCTAAAAATGCTGAAAATCGCTGAAAATCTTTTTAAAAATGCTGAAAATCGCTGAAAATCTTTTTAAAAATGCTGAAAATTGCTGAAAATCACTTTTAAAATGCAGAAAAGTGCTGGAAATCACTTTGAAAATGCAGAAAATCGCTGAAAATCTCTTTAAAAATGCAGAAAATCGCTGAAAATCACTTTAAAAATGCTGAAAATTGCTGAAAATTGCTGAAAATCACTTTTAAAATGCAGAAAAGTGCTGGAAATCACTTTGAAAATGCAGAAAATCGCTGAAAATCTCTTTAAAAATGCAGAAAATCGCTGAAAATCACTTTAAAAATGCTGAAAATTGCTGAAAATTGCTGAAAATCACTTTAAAAATGCAGAAAATCGCTGAAAATCACTTTAAAAATGCAGAAAATCGCTAAAAATCACTTTAAAAATCCAGAAAATCGCTGAAAATCACTTTAAAAATGCTGAAAATTGCTGAAAATTGCTGAAAATCACTTTAAAAATGCAGAAAATCGCTGAAAATCACTTTAAAAATGCAGAAAATCGCTAAAAATCACTTTAAAAATGCAGAAAATCGCTGAAAATCACTTTAAAAATGCTGAAATTTGCTAAAAGCGCCAACTCTTGTTTCTCTGCGTCTCCATCATCAGCTAAGCTTGGCATAACGCGGACGCAGACAAGCCTTCTCGTAAGGATATCACGCCGTCAGCATAATATATACATCCATATAGCATGCCCAGGCAGGTCGCACGTGTCCTGTATGCATATAGCATCAATATGCATGCATATAGCATACCCAAACTATTCCCACGCGTCCTCGCGTGAAACATGGATGCATATAGCATCCATATGCATGCATATACCGAGCCCAAACTGTCCGCACGCATCCTCGTTTAAAACGTGGATGCATATAGCATCCAATATGCCTATTAACGTATTAAACGCCCATTGAGTCGATCATATTAGTGGAAGGTCAGGTCGATTGGTGGAACCACACGTTTTCCCGCAAAAAGCGTACTGGGGAGGGGGACGGGAAGAAGGTCATTTGAGGCAACCCAACCCTCCTTGCCTCCCTTTCTTCCTTCGCATCCTTTTACCGGTTTTTTTGGACGTCTTTTGTGAATTGTCGTTATTTCCTTATTTCTGTGCACATCTATGTATTTATCTAATTTTGCATGCATGTATGTACGTGTGTGTGTACATTGATTTTCCGTCCACCACCCGCCCGCACACAACACTAATCAGCCAGATAGAGAGAGAGAGAGAGAGAGAGAGAGAGAGAGAGAGAGAGAGAGAGAGAGAGAGAGAGAGAGAGAGAGAGAGAGAGAGAGAGAGAGAGAGAGTGCCGGTTAGTCTTATCAGCGTCCATTACTGGTGGTACTTGGCTAATAGCTCACCCCATTTTGGCTGGGTTGGGCTAGGCTGGACTAGGCTGGACTAGGCTGGCCAGGAGACCCAGAGACAGAGAGAGATAGAGAGAAAGAAAGAAAGCGAAAGAAACGGTTTGTTTGCCGTCATTTCCATTCATTTTCCCTCTACGTCTCTATTACTCTTTTGCGGTCGGTCTCTCACTCCCCCCCCCCCACGCACACCCAACCATTCATTCCGTACCGTTCACGTTCTTGTCTTGTCCCCCCCCCCCTTCCCTTTTCTCTCTCTCTCTCTCATCTGTTCTTCACCCAAGGTCAGTCAGCCTCACCCAAAAATTTCGAAATTTGTCGTTTTTGGACACGTCACTTGTCAGTTCAATGACTCACATCGTAAACCCCGTCGTTTCCGCTCGTTTTGACAGTTTTTGGCGTTTTAGTTCTATTTTGCGCTCCACCGATAGGATTTGGTGTCTGCGTCTCTTCAGGCAGCGCAGTGGAGTGGAGCGCTTTGTCTAACCGTCTGGCGTCTCTTATAGAGGAGGGCGCGTGAAAGGGACGCGGCGAGAGGAACGCGTAGACAAAATCCCGCCATTTCCGCCCGTTTTCAACATTAGGCTTTGCTGTCTGCGTCTCTTCACGCATCGCACTGGGGAAGAGCGTTTTGTCTAACCGTCTGGCGTCTCTTGCGGACAAGAAGGGAAAGGGAGAAGAGTCGGTGGCGCGGAAAGGGGAAGGCAAAGGCAAAATCGCGGCATTTTTGCAATTTTTAGCGTTTTAGCTCTATTTCGCGCTCCACCGATAAGCTTTGCTGTCTGCGTCTCTTCTCGCAGCGCAACAGAGTTGAGCGTTTTGTCTAACCGTCTGGCGTCTCTTATAGAGGAGGGCGCGGGAACGGCGAGAGGAATGCGAAAGCAAAAACCCAGCCGTTTTCGCTTGTTTTGATCATCAGATTGGCTGTCTGCGTCTCTTTACGCAGCGCGGCCCATTGAAGCGCTTTGTCTAACCGTCTGGCGTCTCTTATAGAGGAGGGCGCGGGAAAGGGACGCGGCGAGAGGAACCCGAAGGCAAAACCCCGGATTTCCGCTCGTTTTGACCATTACGCTTTGCTGTCTGCGTCTCTTCACGCAGCGCAATGGAGTGGAGCGTTTTGTCTAACCGTCTGGCGTCTCTTGTCAGTAGGGAGGCACTGCGGAAAGGAGTGGGTGACTCGGCGAGAGAAACGCGTAGGCGAAATCCCAGCCGTTTTCGCTTGTTTTGAACATCAGGCTTTTCTGTCTGCGTCTCTTCACGCAGCGCGGCCTAGTGGAGCGCTTTGTCTAACCGTCTGCCGTCTCTTATAGAGGAGGGCCCGTGAAGGGACGCGGCGAAAGGAATGCGAAAGCAAAATCGCAGCTGTTTTCGCCTGTTTTGATCATCAGGCTTTGCTGTCTGCGTCTCTTCACGCAGCGCAATGGAGTGGAGCGCTTTGTCTAACCGTCTGGCGTCTCTTATAGAGGATGGCGCGTGAAAGGGATGCGGCGAGAGGAATGCGAAAGCAAAATCCCTGCCGTTTTCGCTAGTTTTAACCATTTGGCTTGCTGTCTGCGTCTCTTCACGCAGCGCTGCTTATTACAGCGCTCTGTTTAACCGTCTGGCGTCTCTCAGTGGCGCTGGCAGAAGTGGTAGTGCGGACCGGAAAAGGGGAAGACAAAAACCCCACATTTACGCTTGTTTTGTCTATTTGGCTTTTCTGTCTGCGTCTCTTCACGCAGCGCGGCCCAGTGGATCACTTTGTCTAACCGTCTGTCGTCTCTCAGTGGAGAGGAGGGGTTGCGCGGCGCGGGCAGAAGTGGTGGCGCGGACAGAGGTGCGGACAGGAAAAAGGGAATGAAAAACCCCACATTTTCACTCGTTTTGATCACGCTTTGCTATCTGCGTCTCTTCTCGCAGCGCAGCCTAGCGGCACGTTTCGTCTAACCGTCTGGCGTCTCTCGGGAAGGAGGGAGCGCGACAGGGGTGGGTGGCGCGTACAGGGGCGCGGAAATGGGACAGGAAAAGACTCGCCATCCATCCTCCCACAAAAATCCGGATATACATACCAGCTCACCGATGGCAGGCAGCTTGGTTGCTCAGTTGATTGCAAATTTTGTTTGCTCAATCTCTCAATCTCACTCTCACTCTCACTTTCACTTTCACTCCCCTCATTTTTTCGCGCTCAACTCAATGAACTGTTTGAACTGGCTTTCCTCCCCCACTTCATTAGCACCGATTAACCTAAAAATTTCAATTTTTCAGCGTACCATTTTTCATGCACTACCTACTGAGCTGTCTGTTGCACCAACGCCAGCTCAACGTCTCCGCTCAGCTCTTCAACGTCAGTCACTATGATATTATCACGGATTTGGTGCGTTTTTTAATTGGAAAACCTTTTAAAATCGTCAAAAAAACATTGTTTATGTAGTTGTCCAAAAGGAGTACACGAGTTTTTTTTGTTGAAATTTTAGTTTTTACGCTATTTTTTTGAATTTGAGTGAGCAAAAACCCTTTTAAATTGACAAAAAAAAATTAATAACCCAAAAAAGACGAAAAAAAAGTTGTCCAAAAGGAGTACACAAGTTCAACTTTGCTGGTCTAGCGACCGGCTGCGGGGAATTTGAATTTTCTGACAAAAATTTGGATTCTCTTGCTACTTTTTTTTGGTTTTAAAGCCATTTGTCTATAATTTTGCATTCCTAAATTAAAAACCGTAGTGTCGCTAAACAATGAGCAGTGCGCAATTTCGGAGCATCGTTGAAAAACGAATTTTTCAGTTTTTTGAGCTTAAAGAGGTCAAATTAGAGCTAAATTGAGAAAAAACTTTAAAACAATTTTTGAAATCGAAAATTTCAAATTCCCGCCAAACCACACTATCGCTAGACAAAGGGCAGTGCGGAAGTTCGGAGCATCGTTGAAAATTTATAGTTTCTGTTTTTAGGCTGAAAAAGGGTAAAATTAGAGCGAAATTGATAAAAACCAGAAAGACAAAATTTTCGAACTCGAAAATTTCAAATTCCCGCCAAACCACACTAGCGTTAAACAAAGAGCAGAGCGTAATTTCGGAGCATCGTTGAAAACTGAAAATTACATAGTTTTTGTTTTTTTTAGCCAAAATTTAGTTAAATCAACCTAAGATTGTTAAAAAAACAAAATCGTCAACTTTTCTTTCGAAAATTTCAAATTCCCGCCAAACCGCACTGCCACTAAACAAGGGGCAGTGCGGAATTTCGGAGCGTCGTTGTAAATTAATAATTTCTATTTTTAGGCTGAAAAGGGGTAAAATTAGAGCGAAATTGATAAAAACCAGTAAGACAAAATTTTCAAAATTTTCAAAATTCAAATTCTCGCCAAACCAAACTGGCGTTAAACAAAGAGAAGTGAGGAATTCCAGAGCATCGTTGAAAATTAATAATTTCTGCTTTTTGAGCTGAAAATCAGTCAAATTAGAGCGGAATTGATAAAAAAAATAATTTTTAAACTCGAAATTTTCAAATTCCCGCCAAACCACACTATCACTAAACAAAGAGCGGTCGGAATTTCGGAGCATCGTTGAAAACTGAAAATTACCAATTTCTCGATTCTTTGAGCCAGAATTTAGTTTAATCAGCGTCAAATTGCCTTAAAAAATGAAATCGCCTACTTTCCTTTTGCAAATTTCAAATTCCCGCCAAACCACACTATCACTAAACAAGGAGCAGTGCGGAATTTCGGAGCATCGTTGAAAACTGAAAATTACCAATTTCTCGATTCTTTGAGCCAGAATTTAGTTAAACCAGCGTCAAATTGCAAAAAAAAAATTAAATCACCAACTTTCTTTTCGAAAAATTCAAATTTCCGTGCGGAATTTCGGAGCATCGTTGAAAATTAAATTTCAAAGTACCGCCAAACCACACTAGCGTTAAACAAAGAGCAGTGCGTTGTTTCGGAGCAACGTTGAAAACTGAAAATTACATAGTTTTTGATTTTTTAGGCAAAAATTTAGTTAAATCTACCTAAGATTGCTAAAAAAAAACAAAATCGCCAACTTTTCTTTCGAGAATTTTAAATTCCCGCCAAAAAGCACTGTCGCTAAACAAAGAGCAGTGCGGAATTTCGGAGCATCGTCGAAAAATGAAAATGATTGTTTTTTAAAGCTAAAATCGGTCAGATTATAGCGGAATTGATGAAAAATCTGTAAAAAATCCACTTTTCAATTCGAAACTTTCAAATTCCCGTCAAACCACACTATCGCTAAACAAGGAGCAGTGCGGAATTCCGGAGCATCGTTGAAAAGCGAATTATTCAGTTTTCGAGCTGAAAGGGGTCAAATTAGAGCGGAATCGATGAAAAAATCTAAAAAAACAACTTTTCAAATAAAAATTTTCGAATTCCCGCCAAACCGCACTGTCACTAAACAAGAGGCACTGCGGAATTTCGGAGCGTCGTTGAAAATTGATGTTTTATGTTTTTTTTGAGCCGAATGGATCAACTTGTAGCGAACTTGATGAAAACTACCGTAAAACCTGTAATAGAAGGACATGTCCTTCTATTCTCAACCCCCTCAAATGATGTCCTTCTAATATAGGGTGTCCTTCAATTATAGGGTGTCCTTCTAATTTTCGGAGCATGATAAAGGAAGAAACAATTTTTAAAGGAATCATTTTTATGAAAAATCTTTCATCAAACCAGCCGTTCGGCGACTGAAAAACGGGGGAGGCGTGGGGTACTACTGTATAGAACTGCTACGGAATAGAACTGCTACGGAATAGAACTTCGAGGGATAGAACCGTCTGAAATTGAGCTGTACCGACCCAGAACCGCTCGAACAACTCGAAGAATTATTTCGTTGTACATTGTGAGGCCCTGAGTTCTATTTAGTGCAGTTGTTTTTTTAGTACAGCTCGATTTCAGCCGGTTCTATTCCGCGCAGTTCTATTCCGCATCAGTTCTATTCCGTGTGAGTTCTATACCGTAGTACCCCCGAAATATGTGTTCCAAACAATACACTTTAAAACAATTTTTTAATAATTTTTCTGCTGTCTCTATTCTTCTCTTTTCAATTATTTATCTCTGAAAGTTCCACTGGGACCCTATCGAAACCTAGGCCATGCAGCGCTAGGCCATCGGCGGAATACGTATTTTCTACGTGAGAACTTGAGAGACGCAAGACGATGTTCGGGAAAGTTTTGAATTCACTCCAATAAGTTCTTATCAAATTTTGCGGCTTTCAAACTACGGCCACCATCCGGCAGACGTCGATAATCAGAACTAATGAACTGATTTTTTGACATATCCTCGCTTTCGTCATGTTGAAATTATATTTTTTAACAAGAAAACAAAGAAAAAAAAAGAAAAGTTCGGAAACAAACGTTTAAAAAAATCGTGGGTGTTCTTAGTAAAGTGTCCTTCTAATATAGGGGTCCTTGTATTATAGGGTGTCCTTCTATTTTTTAATGGCAGCCTAAGACTGTCCTTCTATAATAGGGGTGCTTTAATTATAGGGGTTCTTCTATTGTAGGTTTTACGGTAATTTTAAAATTGGAAAGTTTCAAATTCCCGTCAAACCACACTGTCGCTAAACAAAGAGCAGTGCGGAATTTCGGAGCATTGTTGAAATTCCAATTTTAAAAGTTCATGAACTGAAATTCAAAGTAATTAGTTCCAAATAGCAGAAAAGTATGAAATTTCAAATTTTCAAGTCAAAAATTTAAAATTCCCGCCAAACCACACTATCGCTAAACAAACGGCAGTGCGGAATTTCGGAGCATCGTTGAAAAGCGAAAATTTTCAAATTTCAGATTATTTCAGCTAACTACGAACTTTTGTCATACTTTTGGCGCAGAAAAATTATGAAAATTGGAAAAAAAATCGGTTAAAAAAATATGAAAAAAGACGAATTTTTTGAATTTCCCGCCACCCCTTGTACTTCTTTTGGACTTGAAAAAATGTTGGAGGGTTTATGGTAGTTATGGAATATTTTTCGGATGTTTTTAGCGCAGATATAGCAGCGGACAAAGCAAATTTCTGATTTTTTTTTGGTAGAGAATTTTGTAACAAAAAAAGAGAGTTGTCCAAAAGGAGTACACGAATCGTATTGATGCTATATAGTGTTGTACTATTGATAGTTTTCCGGTTTTCAACAGTTCTGTCTAACCGTCTGGCGTCTCTCATGGGGGATGAGGGGTTGCGTGGCGCGGACAGGAAAACGGGAAAGCAAAATCGCCGCATTTCAGCTAGTTTTGACCACTAGGCCTTGCTGTCTGCGTCTCTGCGCGCAGCGCAGTGGAGTGGATCGTTTTGTCTAACCGTCTGGCGTCTCTCACAATCAGAAGGGGAGGGGTTACTTGGCGCGGACAGGGGAAAGGGGAAAGCAAAATCCCGTTTTTTTTTTGTTTTACATTTCCACTTTCATTTCAGTCCAACACCTTCCCCATCCTAAAAGAATTCATCAACGCGCCCACCTACCCAGCCAATAAGGTCGAACAAAGTGTTGTTGAAATCGCAATCGCCCGGTTAACAGCCGCAATACGCGAGACCGGAAGCATCGAATCGTACGCCGCGGAGCTCGTCGACCTGCTCGATGAAGTCATCCGTCACCCAATGACTTCGCTAGACGAGAGGAGCAGAGATGTGGATAGCCCGCATTGTAAAATCGCGTCGGATTTGTTATCCAGCCTGTTTTTGCACTATGGCAACAAATCGGTGATGACGTTGACGATTCCGGTGGCTTTGAAGTGTTTACAGTCGGAGAATGGTGAGCTGGTGAAGAATACGACGAGCTACATCTCGCTGGCCGCAATTCACAATGGAAAGTCACTGGCGTCGCAGGCTTTTCAGATCATTTCTAATGTTATGAGAGGTACTGTAATTTGGTATTTTGCACATCATTTTATAATTTTTTAGGCAACTATTCTTTAATTCGAGTTTTACCGCATATCTATCCGGAGAATAAGGAGCCATTTCACGCGCAATTAGCTCAATTGATTGATGTAAGTTTTTTCGTGTACTGTTCTAGAAGTTGTTAAAAATAAAATTACCAACATTTTAAGAGTTTGCACGGTCAAATTGGTTGAAAAATAAGAAAGTTATTAACGATTAAAGTTTTATAACTGAATTTCAGCGATTTTTTCGAATTTTCAGCCGAAACGATTGCATTTTTTGTCTGTTTCATAGCTAGATTTGTGAACATAGTTAATACAAACATTTTAAGCCAAAAACCGGTTAGAAATGTTCAAAATTAACCGAGAAACTTGAGTTTGAAGTTTTTGGCACTGTGCCAAAAAACGTTAAATGGTGCTTACTTGGCGCTTTTTGTAGAGCCTCTATTTTTCAATGATTTTTGTCAAGCTAAAAATTGATAAAAATTGAAACGCTCGCACAACCAAATCGGTGTTAAGAGAAAATAGTTATAAGCGATTCTAAATTTACAGGTAATTGAAATGTTTTGGAATTTTTACTCAAAAAATTTTAAATGAGATGTTATTTATAGATAGCCTTGTAAAAAAAATTTAGCTGATCATTTTAAGCTAACAACCGCCCGAAAAAATTCAAAATTGGCGGAAAAATAGAAGTTTGAAATTTTTGGCACTGTGCCAAAACGGAAAAAAGGGTCAGAACGTGCATTTTTTGTGCCTACAGTCTATTTTTTTTAAACAAACTATGCTTGAAATTTAATTTTCTACATTTCAAGAGCACAAACAATCAAATCGGTTAAGAAATAAAAAAGTTATTAACGATTAAAATTTTATAACTAAATTTCAGCGAATTTTTCGAATTTTCTGCAAAAAAGTTTGAAATTTTTCTTTGTTTTTTAGATAGTTTGAAACACATCAGTTAGAAAAACATTTTAAAGCAAAAACCGGTCGAAAATGTTCAAAATTGAATGAGAAATAGGCATTTAAATTTTTTGGCACTGTGCCAAAAACGGAAAAACAGGTCAGAACGTGCATTTTTTGTGCCTACAGTCTTCATTTTATAACACATTATGTTTAAAATTAAGTTGTCTACATTTTAAATACTCAAGCCATCAAATCCGTAAAGAAATAAGGCAGGCTGTTATATGAAGCTGTATAACAAAAATTGGCGATTTTTTCGAATTTTTGTCCAAAAAATTGAATTTGTTGTCTGTTTTAGATAGCTTGAAACACATTCGTTAGACAAACATTTTAAACTAAAAACCGGTCAAAAATGTTGAAAATTGGCGAAGAAATAGGCATTTGAAATTTTTGGCATTTTGCCAAAAACGGAAAATCTGGTCAGAACGTGCATTTCTTGTGCCTAAAGTTTTCATTTTATAGCACACTATGCTTAAAATTAAATTTTCTATATTTTAAGAGCTTGAGAAATGGAATTAGCAAAAAAATGAATTTCAGCGATTTTTTCGAATTTTCAGCCAAAAATATCGCATTTCATATCTAGATTTGTAAACACAGTGGAAACAAATATTTAATGCGCAAAACCAGTCGTGCAAAAAAATTTTGACAGTCAGCAAAAGCCGAACCTCTGACTTTCTGTGCGACTGGCAGCAACGCTAACCACTACGCCATGCTGCCGAGAAACGGCCAGCAAGTGGAGTTTGTACAGGAGGAGGAGGCGGCGCGATGGTAGAGTGAGAGGATGGGGGAGAGATAAATAATTGTAGTAGGGCGTCACTCGCCCCCGTCAGAGAGGGCGGTTGGCGCCCGCGACACGCCTTTTTGCTGTTCCAGGCCATAATCACGGGTGTTTTCAGTGTTGTGGTTCTGGTATAGACTTGGTAGGTAAGATGGAAGTCCAGAAATGCCCCAGAACTGTGTAGATAGACAAAAATGTTTAAAAAAAAAATTTCAGCTTATCCAAAACCAAGACGTGGACACCAGCGAGAAGCTCTCCCTTCTCCAACTCGCTGCCATGGTTGCCAACACCAAGCCAGAGGTTCTGATACCGTACCTGCCACGTTTTGACGTCTACCTGTTGTCTCCACAAATGTCCACTGCTCTACTCAATATTTACATGTCATTGATCTCACAACACCGGACAAAATCATTGGCGCAATTTTTGCCCACCCTGAAATTGGCGGCTCAGTCGAACGAGTATATTAATAATCGGACTACAATTTGTAAGGTATGCAGGTACATGTTTATTTTGCTGGTTAGCGAGAATTTCGAACCATAGTCAAATTTTTTAGAATAAAACCTTCATTTTAATACTAAAACGAAAAATTTTGGTCCAAAAATGACCGAGCCTTAGTGTTTTGAAGCACAATGACGTCATTTCCTTGCAGATCATTGCCAACATTGGCCGTGTCTCCTCAAGCCTGGCTTCGGAAGCAGTCGACGAGCTCATCCTAATGGCCCGTCACAACCTCGACGACGCCCATCTCCTGCAAACAATTTTCAACGAAATCGAAGCCATTGGGTCCTTATACTCTGGATCCTTGTGTCGCCACATGTCATTCTTCCAAACCCTGCCACCCAGTCGCACCATTGAGCGAATATTGGCGCATGTTAACAGCGAGAACACGGGCGCTCCCCAGGGCGATTACCGCCTCAAAGAGCGCTCCTCCGAGTCGTTGATGTCGAAGAGCTCGAAGCACTTTGGCAATGTGATTTCCAGTGGTGGTAGGACGGTTTTTGAGGTTTGCGAGTCGCCGACAGTGGAGTTGTGTGAACTGGACAGGAATACGCATTCGTTGGCGATGCAGTATCAGAATAACAGGTCCAGCGGGTCTTTGAGTCGACGGAGTCACGCCAGTATTGCACATTCGTTGGGAGCTGGAACGCATGGGTGAGTATGGCTATTAGCCGAGATGATATCGCTGATATTGACCCTCTCGAGCTATTAGCCAATTGAGAACTAGCTTGACACCTTTGCGGGGCGATTTTGGCATCTTTAGGGCCTGACTGGCAATCGGGGCGACTTTGGCAAGGCCTCGGCGCTTTATCAGCACGCAAGAAAAATGGCTATTAGCCGTTCCTGGCTTATAAATCGGCGATGAGCACGAGTTTGGAATTGCGACTATGCGGCGCTGGTTTGGTTTGGCTATTAGCCAAGCATCGAAATGGACGGCTATTAGCCAGATAAGCAGCTTAATAAGCGCCAATAGCTAATAGCCGTTATCAACGGCTAATAGCCTCAAATCCCCGATTAGCTAGCACTGAGTCACTAACAGCTGATAGCCATTTTCGCGCTACCGCCGATAGCAAATAAGGTGCCAAACTAGCGCCGATAAGCTGCCAATTATGGCTAATAGCCAATTTTTGCTTGACAATCGATTGCCGCCAAACTTGCGTCGATTAACGCCATTCGCCTTTTCGCCGAATTCGTGCCATATCCGCGCCGAGCAAAGCCAAATAAATTTTCTTGGCTAATAACCGAAAAATAGCTGCCAAATAGCCGCCACATAGCTGCCAAATAACCGCCAAGGAGCTGCCAAATAGTCGCTACTTGGCCGCTATTTGGCGGCTATTTGGCAGTTATTTGGCGCTTATTTGGCGGCTATGTGGCGGCTAGTCGGCGGCTATTTGGCAGCTATTTGGCAGCTATTTTGGCAGCTTTTTGGCAGATATTTGGCAGCTATTTGGTGGTTATTTCACGGCTATCTGGCAGAAATTTGGCGGCGATTTGGCGGCGATTTGGCAGTAATTTGGCAGCTATTTGGCCGCAATTCGGCAGCTATTTGGCAGCTATTTGACGGCTACTTGGCCGCTATTCGGCGGCGATTTGGCAGCTATTTGGCCGCTATTTGGCGGCTGTTTGGCAGCTATTTGGCTGCTGTTTGGCGGCTAATTGGCAGCTATTTGACGGCTATTTGACAGCTAGTTGCCGTCTATTTGGAGGCTATTTGGAAGCTTCTCGGCATTTATTGGGCAGCTATTTGGCGGCTATATAGAGTCTATTTGGCGGCGGCTATTTGGCAGCTATTTGGCAGCTACTTGGCCTCTATTTGGCGGCTGTTTGGCAAGCTAGTTGGCGGCTATTTGGAAGCTATTTGGCAGCTATTTGGCAGCTAATTGACAGCTAATTGGCAGCTAATTGGCGGCTTTTTGGCGGCTATTTGGCGTCTATTTGGCAGACATTTGGCGTTTAATTGGCAACTGTTTGGCGACTATTTGGCGACTATTTGGCAGCTATTTGGCAGATATTTGGCGGCTCATTGGCGGCTATTAGCTATTTGGCAACTACTTGGCAGCTATTTGGCAGATATTTGGTAGCTATTTGGCGGCTAATTGGCAGCTATTCGGCAGCTGTTTTGCAGCTATTTGGCGCTAGTTTGGCGCACGTTCGGCCAGGATTTGACACAGATTTGGTGTCTAATCGGCACACAATCAAAAGTGGCTTTTAGCTAGCCGTTTCCGGCGGATAGCTGGCACCCAGTTGGCAATTAGCGCAAAACTGGCAATTTCTGGCGCTAGTTTCGTAATTTTGGCTGCTATGCGGCGCGGCTTGAGTGCTAATAAAAATTGGTCGGCTAATAGCCAAAAACGGCCTGCGGAAAAGAAGTTAGACAGAAAAACAGCGCCTAGCCGGCTCTATTTTGGCAGCGAAATTTGGCTATTAGCCACTACTGGCGCTTGGTCCGCAATTGCCGTGAACTCGAGGATGATCGGCACAAATTTGGCGCGAGTTTGGCATCGATTGGCTGACGATTTGCGCTTAATCGACATTCAATCAAAGTTGGCTAATTGCGATTTCTGGCGCGTACATAGTTGGTGCCATGTCGGCAATTGGTAAGCGGCATAATTTTGGCGCATGTTTGGCTTCCATGCAGCTCGTGCGCCTGTAAAAATGGCTATTAGCCGTACCTGGCTCCAGAAAACAGTGCACAATCGGCGCGAATATGGCTATTAGCGAAAAAATTTCCTGTTAGACAGTTAGACAAAATATTCACTTATTCATGCGCGACCACGCAAACACGGTGCTATTTAAAGAGACGTCGACAAAAAAGGGATAGTTTTAGACGACTCATCTTTTCACGCACAGTGCATAATTTCCACCCTTCCAGAAACTACTCGGATTACAACGAATCACGCGAAATGTCCTCCCTAATATCAGTTCCATCATCCTCCCGATCAAACATGCTCCCGCCATCAACACGCGTGCAAACCCTCCCACAATCGTTCGCCCCGGCAATGACACAAATCCAGATGGGAAAGGACGGACGGGTGCGACCGGTTGGCGGCGGTCGACGACCTGTTCAATGGCCGGCTGGAAGTACGGAAACCACGTTTCCGGCGCATTTGGGACCGATTACCACGTCGAAAATGTGCGCGCTTAATGAGGAGGACGAGAAGTGGATTAATGTGGGTTTTTGGGGCTGTTTGAAGAGACGTCAGACAGTTAGACAGCGCGCTGCATTGTGAGACGCGACGCGAAGAGACGCAGACAACAATACGCAAATTTATCGAAAATTAAAGTTTGGATTTCAGAACGATCGAAACGACGTGGTGTACAAGTTTGTGGAGCATCGAAAAAACAAGATTCGGAGATATATTGGCGAGGTGAACTCGCGGTTTCCGGTCCCGGTGCAGTGTACAGTGGAGGGCTCGAAAAGTGAGTTTTTGGAATTGATATGGCTATTAGCCGTTAGTGAAAATTGGTGGGCAGCTAATCGGCGATTGGCAGTCATTCGGCGCGGATTTGGAGTGCAAAGAGGCTATTAGCCAATAAACCAGCGCAATCGGCTATTAGCCAGTCCTGGCGCTTATTTGGCATCTAATCGGCGATTGGCGCTAATTCCGCACTTATACGGCGCGGATTTGGCGGATAATGCAAGAGGCTATTAGCCATCACCAGCGCCTAGTTGACATGTAGCTGGTTAGAGGCGCGGATTTGGCGGCTATCAGCCATTTATGGTTCTCAGGTGGCACCTAATCAGCGATTGGCGCTAGTTCGGCACGGATTTGGCGATATTAGGCGCGAATAGGGCTATTAGCCAGTCTTGGCGCGTTATTGGCAGATAATTAGTGGGAAAACGGCTATTAGCTGTTAGTGGCGCATAAATGGCATCTAGTTGGCGATTGGCGCTAGTTTGGCGCGAGGTTGGCGATACTCGGCGCGACTATTTAGCCAGTCCTGGTGCGTTTTTGGCAGAAATTTAGTGGGAAGACGGCTATTAGCTGTTAGTGGCGCATAATTGGCGCATATTCGGCGAGTGGAGCTAGTTCGGCGCATTTTTGGCAGATAACTAGTGGGAAGATGGTTATTAGCTGTTAGTGGCGCATAAATGGCACCTAGTTGGCGATTGGCGCTAGTTTGGCGCGGGGTTGGCGAAATTCGGCGCGAATAGGGCTATTAGCCAGTCTTGGCGCGTTGTTGGCAGATAACTAGTGGGAAGACGGCTATTAGCTGTGAGTGGCACCTAATTGGCGCATATTTGGCGATTGGCGCTAATTCAGCGGGGATTTGACAATTCTCGGCGCGAATAGGGCTATTAGCCAGTCCTGGCGCGTTATTGGCAGATAATTAGTGGGAAGACGGCTATTAGCTGTCAGTGGCGCGTAATTGGTGCATAATCGGCGATTGGGTCTAGTTCGGCACAAATATGGCACGCAGGGCTACTAGCCAGTCCTGGCTCACAGTTTGGCAATAATCGGCGCGCAAGCGGCTATCAGCCTTCGAAATCGTATCGTAGCTTTCTGGCGCGTAGTAAGCATTAGATTGGCGCAGTTATATCAATTAAAAGCAGGTATTGGGCTATTAGCCATCAAAAATACCAGGTTGTTTTCATTGGCGCATAGTTGGCACTAAAACGGCGATTGGCGCTAGATCGGCCTTGATTTGTAGCGGAAATGGCTATTAGCCAGTCATGGCACATAATTGGCGCAAAATTGACGCGTAGACGGCTAATAGCCATCTATATTGGCAGATGGGCTTTGCTAAACGGCTATCATTATCGCTTATTTCGCGCTGATTTGGAGCGGGAATGGCTATTAGCTAGTCGTTGCTAGCTAATCGGCATGAGAACGGCTATTAGCCAGCGCTAATTTGGCAATAATCAGCGCAAAGATGGCAAGCAAACAATAGAGAACCGAGAATTTCCCACGATACAGCATTGATAGTGAAGAGACGCCTTCTCACCGTCTGCGTCTCTTCATGCTATATCCTTGAAAAATCTCGTTTCTCTACCCGTTTCTCGTGAATTGCACTCTCTTCCAGCCTCCAAACACCGTATGGTCGTCCACTTCTCATGCCAAACACGCTCCTCCCCATGCTGTGTCTTCACCAAAGAGTACCTGTTCGCCATCAAAACCAAATACCCAGCGTTCTGGCTCCACTTTATGTTCCTACAAATGGAATGCTCGGCAATAACCCAATTCGGCGAAGTGGTCGGCAAAGACTCGCAGCAGTACCAGACCCTCGAGCACTGCTGGAAATGCCTGCCCACCTCTATCACCAAAAACGTCCAATTCGACACCATGATCACGGCGGCGTTCCCGAACTCAAAGGATCAGGACAAGTTGGTGAAAGAGCTCGACGAGGCGGGATTCTTTGCGTGTTTCACGATGGACGTGGCGAGTAACATGTGGAATTGTATAAGTTGCACCAATCCGGACAAGGTGCGCTATTTTGTGGAGGAGGGTGGAGCTGAGAAGGTGCTCGAGGGGCATTTGAAGGAGAAGAAGGGGAGGTGGCGGTTTTTGAAGCGATGGAACACAAAGTACTTTACATTGTCGTCGGCGGCACTTAACTACAGTACTCAACATATGCCTGTGAGTCATAAAATGTTAATTTGTTAATGTAATCCCAATTTTCAGACCGATTCCCGAGCCCTACTTCCATCAATTGATCTCCGCTCGATCCGCTCTGTTCGATCTTTGGGACGTGGCAAGAAATCGCGGAAAAGTCTGCGTAAAGCTTTTGAGATTTTTACGTCGGACAATACGTCGTTGATTTTGAAGGTTTGTTAGTTTTCACAAGTCACTATTTAGTTTTTAAGGAAGTTATTGGCAATTATAGCTTGACTAGCGATTTTTTTGAATTTTCCCCCAAAAGTTTTTTGTTCTAACCATGGCTTTATTAACACGGCTGCAACAAACATTTTGAGCTAAAAAACGCCCAAAAAACGCAAAATTGACCGAGAAGTTAAAGTTTGAAATTTTTGGCACTGTGCCAAAAAACATAAAACGCGTCAGAACGGTGCATTTCTTGGTTACTCGTTTTCATTTTTAACACTAATTTCTCAAAATTAATTTCTCTAAATTTTAAGAGCTCAAGAAATCAAATCCGTCCAAAAATAAAAAAAACTATTCGCGATTTTGCGGAATTTTAACTGTAAAGTTTCAATTTTTTGAGAAATTTCAGCCAAAAGGGACCGAATTTTTCTATGTTTTGTAAATAGCTTTGTAAACATAGTTAAACTACATTTTTTAAGCTCAAGACCACCCGGAAATGTTCAAAAGTGACCGAGAAATTGAAGTTTGAAATTTTTGGCACTGTGCGAAAAAACGTAAAACATGCCAGACCGGTGCATTTCCTGTGCTTCAAGCTTTTATTTTTAGCACTAGATGCTCAAAACTAAATTTTCTAAATTTTAAGACCTTAAGCGATCAAATCAGTGAAGAAATAAGGAAGTTATTAGCGATTTTTCGGAATTTTAACTGTAAAGTTTCAATTTTTTGAGAATTTTCAACTTAAAAATTACGAATTTCTTTTGCTTTTTTTAATAGTTATGTAAACACAATTGAACTGCATGTTTTAAGCGTAAAACCACCCGGAAAAGTTCAAAATTGACCGAGAAATAAGAGTTGGAAGTTTTTGGCACTGTGCCAAAAAACGTAAAACGGGTCAGACCGGTGCATTTTTTGTGTTTTAAGCTTTTATTTTTAGCATTAATTGCTCAAAATTAAATTCTCTAAGTTTTAAAAACTCAATCAATCAAATCGGTTGAGAAAAAAAAAAGTTATTCGCGATTTTTCGGAATTTTAACTAAAAATTAGCGATTTTTTAAATTTACCGTCAAAAAAGTCCGAATTTTTATTTGTTTTTAGATGGCTATGTAAACAGAGTTAAACTAAATTTTTTAAGCTTAAAATCAGCTTGTAATGTTCAAAATTAACCGAGAAGTTAGAGTTTGAAATTTTTGGCACTGTGTCAAAAAACGTAAAACGCGTCAGGACGTGCATTTCTTGTGCTTTGAATTTTTATTTTTAACTTTGTCCGCTCAAAATTACATTCTCTAAATTTTAGGAGCTCAAGCAATCAAATCGGTTAAGAAATAAGGAAGTTATTAGCAATTTTTCGGAATTTTAATTGTTAAGTTTCGATTTTTGAGGATTTTCCGCCAAAAGAGTCCGAATTTTGCTCTGTTTTGTAGATAGCTTTGTGAACACAGTTAAACTGCATTTTTCAAACCCAAGTTGACCCGGAAAAGTTCAAAATTGACCGAGAAGTTAGAGTTTGAAATTTTTGGCGCTGTGCCAAAAAACTTAAAACCGGTCAGACTGTGCATTTCTTGTGCTTTGATTTTTTTTTAGCACTGTTTGCTTAAAATTAAATTCTTTATATTTTAAAAGCTCAAGCAATCAAATCGGTAAAGAAATAAGGAAGTTATTTGCGATTATAACTGAAAATTAGTGATTTTTTCGAATTTTCCCCCAAAAAAATTTCTAATGTTGTTTGTTTCAATCATAGTTTTGTGAACAGGACAGCAACAAACATTTTAAGCTCAAAATCACCCGGAAAAGTTCAAAGTTGACCGAGAAATTAGAGTTTGAAATTTTTGGCACTGTGCCAAAAACGGAAATCGGGCCTGGGCGAGCTTTCTTGGGGCATTTCGTAAGCAGCTTTGTATAAACGGTTAAAACTAATGTTTTTTAAACATTAAAAAAAAACTCAAAAAGAGGTCAAAATTAACCGAGAAATTAAATTTTGAAAAAAAAATTCTTGCCGCGGCCTAATTTTTTCTCTAGCGTCAGAATAAGCTTTCCTGGATCATTTTTGTTGTTCTTTATGGTTGATAGGACAGTTCAGCTGCTCAAATTTCACTAATTTAATTAATCTTCAATTTTCAGGCCAAGGACGAGAAAAACGCCGAGGAGTGGCTACAGTGTCTTCAAATCGCCATGGCTCACGCCCGGCGGGAACTCACCAGTTAATTTGTGATGATGGATTTGAAAATTAAAACTTGTCATACTTTCTATGGTTGTAATTAATTATTTAATTAATAAAAACATCGTGTCTGAAAAAAATTTTTTTTTTTTTGAAAAATTTGTGTTTCTGGGGCAATTTATGGTTTTAGAATGAAATGACAGGTAATTAGTGAATTGTAGAAGCAAATAAGTTCTGTAAATTGCATTTTTTCTTCGGGTAAAGCTCCAAAAATAGTGCTCAAAAACCTAGCATGTGGTGTGGTGCGGCGCCACTATGTCTCTGACACTCTGTCTCTCTCCTTTTTTTTTGTCGAGGCCACTCTTATGACTACCCTGTTAGCCAAAGCGAAATGTGGCCGCGTGGCCTAATGGATAAGGCACCAGACTTCGGATCTGGGGATTGTAGGTTCGAGTCCTGCCGTGGTCGTAATCTTTTTGCTTTTCTAACTCGTCATTTTGAATGATAAAATCGATCAATAAATCAATAAAATTTATTACACGATTGTTTATTGCACTGATTGTGAGATTCGTTGAACGTATTTGTTTTTAGTATAACTTGAGATTCCCCAAATCGATAGACGTGGACCGATGCTCGGCCACCTTTGCAGTCTCCGCCGCCGCTGCTCTCGCCATATGGTTCAGCGTCTCGACACCATCAAGACCCATACGATTCATGATTGTACCCACTGACGGGAAGCCAACAGCGGTTCCAGTATTCACACCAACACCCACAAATGGTACAGCGAAGCCCTGAAAAGATTTAGGATTTTTTATTTTGCATTGGGATTTCACACCTTATTCCAAGACACACCACCATTGAGCCAGTCCACTCCAACTCGATCAGCTAGTCCCATAAATGGACCGACGTGATAGCCATTGGTTACCGAAATCGGTTTTCCTAGCTCTCCTTCTTTGAGTGGCACAGACACCTGAGTTCCTTGACCTCCCTCGACTCCGATTCCCTGGACGATTGGGATGCTCCAGCCGGTTTTGTAGCCGTAGAGTCCTGTAAAAATGCATTTTTTTAGCGAAATGGTCCGTAAACCACGTGATGTGAAAAAAATTTATTTTTTGTATTTTTCTCAAAAACCAACTCATGAACAGTATCTAACTTTATTATCAAAATATAGAGAATTGCCAGGAGAACCTTGTGGCAAAGTTTGAGAAAATTCTAAGAGACCGTTTTCAAGAAAAAAATATGTTTTTATTTTTATCAAAAACCAACTCATGAACAGTATCTAATTTTTATACCAAATAGTAGAGAATTATCTGGAAAACGTTGTGTCAAACTTTGAGAAAATTCTAAGAGACAGTTTTCGAGAAAATTCATTTTTTGTATTTTTCTCAAAAACGAACTCATTAACAATATCTAAATTTAGTATCAAAACAAAGAGAATTCCCAGGAGAACATTGTGGCAAAGTTTGAGAAAATTCTAAGAGGCAGTTTTTGAGAAAATTCATTTATTGTATTTTTCTCAAAAGCCAACTCATGAACAGTATCTAACTTTTATACCAAAAGATATAAAATTTCTAGGAGAACATTGTGACAAAGTTTCAAAAAATTCTAAGAAACAGTTTTTGAGAAAATTCATTTTTTGTATTTTTCTCAAAAACCAACTCATGAACAGTATCTAACTTTTATACCAAATGATAGAGAACTTTATGGACAACGTTGTGGCAAACTTTGAGAAAATTCTAAGAGACAGTTTTCGAGAAAAATTATTTTTTTGTATTTTTCTCAAAAACCAATTCATCAACAGTATCTACTTTTAAAACTTTGTGGCAAAGTTTCAAAAAATTCTAAGAAGCAAAACTCACCTTCATACCAATTGGCACCATACTCTTGCGTCTGCGACCAGAAATCCCTCACACCAAGATTATCTGAATAACCGCCTCCCCAAGTTCCAAAGTCCACCTTTCCATGATGACCATTCCCGATCGATCCCTCCTCGTTAATCGGATAATACGGTATGCCGTTCACATTCCAATCGTAGTACGTCAAACCGACACCTGACGAGAACGAGTTGGCGATGGCGCCAAGTGGGCGAGCCTTGGCGATAAACTCGACACAATCTTTTTGGTAGCCACGGCAGCGTTCCACAAATTGTTCTTCGACTTTGCTTTTGTAGCAATGTTGATTTGCCATTGGGGCGAATTTGGCGCAAAGTGCGTAGACCTCGCGGGCAGATAAGCCTACTTCGTGGATGGATTTTCGGGTTGTTACCTGGAAAATAGAAAACAGAGATGCAAAAAAAAATTGCCACCACCCGGTCTCGAACCCGGGACCTTTAGATTGGTAGCGTAGCTGGGGACCACTAGGCCATGGGTTCCAGTTTTTAAAAGTGATTGGAAATCTTATTTTTGGGGTTTCGAAGCTATTTTTGATTTTTTTTTCGGTGGGAAAATGAATATAGCTTGCGAACTTGAGATTTTAGCCTTATAACTGAAATTAGCGATTTTTTCGATTTTCGGTCAAACGGGTTGGAATTTCTGTCCGTATGAAAGATAGGAGTTCGAAAATATTAAAAACAAAGAATTTGAGCCGAAAACCGGTGGAAAGGGGTAAAAATCGGCGGAGAAATAGCCATTTGAAATGTTTGGCACTGTGCCAAAAAACTTAAAACTCGTCAGAACAGGCAGTTTTTAAACAAAACTTTACAATTTTTAACAAAAATCGTTTAAAATAAAATTTTCAAAATTTTCAGTGTTTGCGCGATCAAATCGGTCAAGAAATAAGAAAGATATTAGCGATTAACCACTTTTTTGTCTGAACTGCGATTTTTTCGAATTTTCGGTCAAAGGGATTTGAATTTCTGTATTTCTTATCGATAGCTGCATGAACACAATTGAAACAAATATTCGAAGCTTAAAACCGGTTGAAAATTTTATAAATTGGCGGAGGAATGAGCGTTTGAAATTTTTGGCACAGTGCCAAAGTACTTAAAACACGTCAGAACGGGCAATTTTTTAAAACCATTGTCTATAACTTTTTAGCCCAAATTGTTTAGCTTAAAATTGTCCACAAATTAAAAACAAATGGGCTTAAGTGGGCAGAGAAATACAATGGATAAGAGCGGTTGATCATTTTTTTAAATCTGAAACTTTGCAATTTTTTCGAATTTTCGGTCAAAGAAGTAGGAATTTCTGTATTTTTTATAGATAACTTTCTGAACACGATTGAAAAAAATATTTTAAGCCTAAAACCGGTGAAAAATGTTTGAAACTGAACGAATAATAAGCGATTGAAATTTTTGGCACGTCAGAACGTGCATTTCTTGAGACCAATGTCTATATATTTCAATTCAACTTGTTCAACTGAAAAATCTCTACGTTTTAAGATTTTGTGCGATCAATTTAGTGAAGAAATAAGGAAGTTATTAGCGATTAACCGTTATTTTTTTAACTGCAATTTAGCGATTTTTTCGAATTTCTCGCCAAAAACGTTTGATTTTGCCTATTTTTAAAACATAGATTTGTCAAAACTGGTAATTTAAAGTTTTTGACATCAAATCCGCCCGGAAAAGTTAAAAATCTGCGGAGAAATAGGAGTTTGAAATTTTTGGCACTGTGCCAAAAAACTTAAAACACGCCAGAACGGTTATTTTTGTTGCGTTCTGTTTTAAATCTAGATTTTCAAACATGTTTTAATCTATTTAACCAACCTGTGACACTTTCTGCTCCGCTGTCAGTAAGGGTGTCTTATCCTCATCTGGATCCACTTGTTTTCCATTCTGAGCTATGAATCCCTCTTTTTTACTCGATTCCACATTTTTATCATCCAAAGTCTTTGACGAATAGGCTCTTGGTCTGATTTGAACGCTGTCAAACGGATTACGGTACTTTTTCGGCGCATTTTCTTCAGGTGTCGGGGTGGTTTGGATGAGTTTTGGAAACTCTTCGTCGTTCTTGCCTATTGGGAGTGGAAGTAATGTTTCCGTATTGGTTCGGGGTCTAGAAATATCGTAAGACGATCCCAAATAGGATCTGGGCTTCGGGTAGTAGTATTCAGTGTAGGTAGGGTCTACCTGGGAATGTTCATCTTTTTCGTTGCTGGTCTCATTTTTAAGGGCCGGCAGTTGAAGGTAGGGGAATACTGTAATTATATGAAGGGCATGCTGAAAAAACGAAAAGAAAATGTTGACTTACAAGCCTTAGAAAAGTCCAAAAGCCCTGTCCCCTGCTCATTGACATTTCCAATCTCAATATTCCCTAGTCCAGCCATTGACATCTTCCCGGTACTTCCAGATCTCTCCCCCATCGTAGTCTCCCTGTCCATGTACCCCAGCTGAGGCCCTTTGACGTCATCAATATCAAAAGTTCCACCATTTGCCTTCTGTCCTTGTGTACCTTCTGGGGTGAACTTTGCGGTCATTTGACTGACGTCTCCAACACCAAATTGCCCCAAAAGTGGCACATGCATTTTCGCGTCATCCCCGTCTTTTCGACCGAAGGCTAGGGGTCCGATTAGCTGGAGGATTGCGGGCGGTTTTCGACGAATTTCTCGGTCTGGGAGGGATTTGGCAAGCGGTGCGTCGGCGTAGCGTCGTAATCGGCGGGGTATCACTGGAAAAGATTGGAAATGATAAGGTATTGATAGGGAATGTTCTTTGAAGATTGCTTTTCCTTTGAAAATGGAAAAAAAATCGGTGAAAAGCAAAAAAGTCCGCAAACACCGTGCCTTAAATTTTAAACCACACTATATAAAAATCCTTAATCGATCCCAGCTCCCCTCCCACCACCCTCGCATTTATCACTTCCTTTGCACACCGGCAGTCCTCGTGGCTCGATGGCCGAGTGGTTAGCATTGCTGTCCAACGATCTTGACTCCACAGGTTCGAGTTTTGCTTGGGGCAGATTTTATTTGCATCTTTAGGCTAATGCGTAGAAACTCAACACTATGCAAATATGAGATAAACAAGCCTAAAACTTTAAGCTAACTTAACCTAACAGTCTCCGAGCAGTTAAAAAGAGGTTCTCCGAACTTCTAATGAAAGTTTACATCCTTCTTTTTACACAATAAGAACTCACAATACTCCTCTGAATCCTCCACTGCCAGCAGCACTAATAACACGGTAAAGATGGAAATTTCCGCACATTTTCGCCGCATTGTGAAGCAAAGCAAAATAAAAACTGACTCGTCCACTTCTTCTGATTCGGATTACGCGTCTACGCCTACACTTCCCTGGTCTTTTTCCAAAAACTCGAAAAACGGGATTTGGAGAGTGTGTCTCGCGTCATCAACACCCATTCTACCTCAGACGCTTTTGTTTCATTCAATCGGATTGATAAGATTGGGGGGAAAGAATGGCTGATCATTACGCATTACGCAATGAAGCGGTGCGGCCCGGTGTGGTGAGGTGATTAGGGCAGAAAAACCTTTTTTTATTAACAAAAAAATGTCCAGCTCGCTTCAAGAAATGCAGAATAGGAAGAAAGAGAGAGAAAGAGAGAGAGAAAAAGAGAGATAAATAATAAAAAAATTCACCAGTGTATTTACAGAAATAAATAAAAACCTTTGGACAGAAATATGTACTCAGAACAGATAAATAAAAACATTTTTTCACGGCGTTCCCCCACCAGAAACCACACTTTCATACGTGGAACTCTTGGAAAACTGCTCCGCATCTGGAACCTCCTCCTTGCTATGATGGATACCGTATCCGAAGTAAATCGCGAATCCGACACCCATCCAAACGGCCAGTCGAATCCAGGTGATCCACGCCAGATGGACCATCATTAGGGTGTTTATTAGGAGTGATAGGGCCGGAATGAAAGGGACGAGGGGGACCTGAAAAAGCGGATAATTGTGTCGTAAGATCTGGGGTTTTGTTCGCAAACACTCCCTTGAAAATGATCAAAAACAACGTTTTTGAAAAAATTTCGTAAAATCTGGTGTTTAGTACGCAAACACTGCACTGTGGTTTTTAAATCTGTTTTTTTCCAAGAAAATGTCGATTATACCGCGAAAAATGGTCAAAAACAACATTTTTGAAAAAATGTCGTAAGATCTGGTGTTTGGTCCGCAAACACTGTACAACGGTTTTTTTATATATTTATTTACCAAAAATGTCCCACTTTACAGCAAAAAAATGGTCAAGAATAGCACTTTTAAAGTTTTGTAGTAAGATTCGGTGTTTTGTCCGCAAACACCGTGGGGTGAGTACTGCAGACACAATACAAAATTATCGTATTTTCTAGTTGTTCTTTGGTCGTTTTTCAGTGATTTCCGCTTATTTTTTTCCGGGATTTCCCTTTCAAATGACCAAATTAAACAATTTTTGAAAATGTGTCGTAAGATCTGGTGTTTTGTCCGCAAATACCGCACAGTGGGTTTTCATGTCTTTTTTTGCAGGGAAAGTCATTTTTACAGCAAATTTCGTCGAAAAGAGCGCTTTTGAAGTTTTGTCGTAAAATCTGGTGTTTGGTCCGCAAACACCGCGCAGGGTGTACTGCAGAAAAAGAGCAGGTTTTGAAATTTTTTTAATCGTTTCAGTGTTGTTTATTAGTGGTTTCTGCTTATTTTTCCCGCGCGCGCCTTGGCAAATAACCAAAATAAACATTATATGAAAATATAGCGTAAGATCTCGTGTTTGGTCCGCAAACACCACGCGGCATGTAAAAAAAAGTGAAAAATTCATTGTTTTAATTTATTTGCAAATAGCGTGCGAGAAATGGTCAAAATATGCAATTTTGAAGAAATGTCGTAAGATCTGGTGTTTTGTCCGCAAAAACCGCACGGCGTGTAATGCAGAAATAATGCAAAATTTCAAATTTTTTGGTGGTTTTTGAGTTGTTTTTACTCGTTTTTCTTTATGTTTTTCGTTTTAAAACTAGAATTTTATAGTTCTGTCGTGAGATTCGGTGTTTGGTCCGCAAACACCGAGCGACGTGTGATGCAAATTGTGGAAAATTCCTTGTTTTCATTTATTTGCAGAAATCGCCACTTTTACAGCGAAAAATAGTCAAAAACAACGTTTTTTAAGACATGTCGTAAGATCGGGTGTTTTGTCCGCAAACACCGTGCAGGGTGTAGTGCAGAAACAGTTTAAAACTTCAAATCTTTTTTGGCGGTTTTTTGGTCCTTTTTACTCGTTTTTTTTGTATTTTTTCGTTTTTAAACTAGAATTTTGAAATTTTGTCGTAAGATCTGGTGTTTGGTCCGCAAACACCGCGCGGCACATAATGAAAATAGTGGAAAATTCCTTGTTTTCATTTATTTACAGAATTGCCCCTTTTACAGCGGAAAATTTGCCGAAACTGGCATTTTTAAAAAGGTGTCGTAAGGTATGGTGCTTGATCCGCAAACACCGCGCAGGGTGTACTGCAGAAACGATTCAAAATTTTCAAATGTTTTTTGATAGTTTTTGGATCATTTTTACTCGTTTTTCTTTATTTTTTCACGCTTTTTTCAAACAAAATGTTGCCAAAAAAAAAAACAAAAAAACCTCACCTTAAAATCCAACTGCGTATTATTAGGATAATGAGCACAAATGAAGGCAAACGACAAAACAACGCCAGCAATATTCAACACCAAGAAAAGTTGCCCTGCCAAACTTCCGTGAACACATCCATGACTAAAACCAAGCCCAGCCAAAAACATGGACGTTATCATCACACTCATTCCATAATAAATCGAATGTCCCGGCTGAAGTTTATCCAAAAATCCCATTAGCGGAATGCTGAATCGCAATTTTCCGCCATTATCGAACTGTCCTTCATCCACACTGTACGCTGGCTGATACCGTAGGATAATCACGCAGGCAGAGACTATAGAATATGCCAAAAGGGTGCCAATTGATAAGAACTCTACCAGGGTGGTAATATCGAATAACAGGGCGATAATGGCAGTCATGAATCCGAAAATTATTAGCGCTTGAATGGGCACCTGAGTTTTAGGATTAACAGATGCTAACGAGGAGAATAACAATCCATCATCTGCCATCGCAAACACACATCTCGGTAGAGCGAACATGCCACCGACCAGAGAAGTTGTCATTCCGAACAGCGCTCCCAGTGAGACGGCGTAACTCGCAAAATCGGCACCACGCATCGTAAATGCATCGGAGAACGCGGCGGTTGGATGCACCATGTTATATGGCACCATTAGGGTGAGCGAGGCGGACATTAGGATGTAGGAGAGGGTGACGATGGTCATTGAGGAGAAGGTGGCGATTGGGATCGAGCGGGATGGGTTTTTGGCTTCTTCTCCGGCTGTCGCGAGTCCGTCGAAGCCAATGTAGGCGAAGAAGCAGGAGGCTGCACCGGCGAACATTCCAGAGACTCCGTAGGGGAAGAATCTGAGAATGTTTAGTTCTTTTGGGTTTGCGATTATTGATTTTTTTGCTGATTTTTGAAAAAATATTGGTAAACACCGTGCGATGCGAAATCTCGGAGCGTCGTTCCAAATAAGAACGTAAAGTACAGAGTGCGGTGGAGCGCATTTACACCGTTAAAAGCATTTAAAAAATTTGCATTTTCGACAAACATATTGACTTGATCAGATTGTTCATTTGGAGCCTCGTTGTACATCAAAAACCAATTTTTTACGTCGATGTGTTCTCACCGAGGAGACGCAGAGAAATATACGGTTTTTTTTGTGTTTTTTTCCCAATTTTTTCCTTAAACGACGCGCCGAAATTCCGCAGTGCGCGTTGTTTACCTATGTGCAATTTTATCAATTTCAATGTTTAAAAAATCGGATATTGTCGTAAAACTCGCTCAAAAAGGCTATAATTATAAAGAATTTCATCAAATAAATCGATAATTATCGAGAAAAGCATGAAAAATCGATAATTGGCTAGAAATTCATCGAAAAAATCGCTAATGATCGAAAAATTCGTTGAAAAAAAAAATCGATAATTACCGAGAAATTCGTGGAAAAAAAATCGATTATTTTTTTCAAAATTTTTAGAAAAAAATCAATAATTTTCGGGAAATTAATGGAAAAAATCGATAATTATCGAAAAAAAAATTCGATAAATATCGGAAATTTCATCGAAAAAAAAACAGTAGTTATCGAGAAATTCGTTGAAAAAAAAATTGGTAATTATCGAGTAATTCATGAAAAAAAGTCGATAACAACCACGAAATTTTCAGGAAAAAAAAATCAATAATTATCGAGAATTTATGTGAAAAATCGATAATTGGCTAGAAATTCATCGAAAAAATCGCTAATGATCGAAAAATTCGTTGAAAAAGAAATCGATAATTACCGAGAAATCCGTTGAAAAAAAAATCGATAATTTTTTTCAAAATTTTTAGAAAAAAAAATCAATAATTTTCGGGAAATTAATGGAAAAAATCGATAATTATCGAAAAGAAATTCGATAAACATCGGGAATTTCATCGAAAAAACAGTAATTATCGAGAAATTCGTTGAAAAAAAAAATTGGTAATTATCGAGTAATTCATCGAAAAAGTTGATAATTATCGAAAAATTTGTCGAAAATCGATAATTATTGAGAAATTCGTTGAAAAATCGATAATTATTGAAAAATCCGTCGAAAAAATCGATAATTATCGAGGAATTCATCGAAAAAATCGATAATCATCGAAAAACCGCTCAAAAAATCGATAATTGCCGATAAATTCGTCGAAAAATCGATAATTCCCGAGAAATTCGTGAAAAAAATCAATAATTATCGAAAAAAAATCGATAACTATTGAGAAATTCACTGAAAAAAGGATAATTGTCGAGAAATTCATCGAAAAAATTGATAATTCTCATGAAATTCATTTTAAAAAAATCGATAATTATTGAGAAATTCATCGAAAAAAAAATCAATAATTGTCGAAAAATTCATTTTAAAAAATCGATATTTATCAAAAAAAATCGTCGAAAAAATTGATACTTATCAGTTAATTCATTGTAAAAAATTGATAATCATCGGAAAATTCGCTAAAAAATCGATAATTATTGGAAAAAATTCGTTGAAAAAATCAATAACTATCAAGCAGTTTATCGAAAAAATCGATAAATTTATCAAAAAGTCAATAATTCATGAAAAACTCGTCGAAAAAAAACTTAATAATTATCGAGAATTCCGTGGAAAAATCGATAATTATCAAGCAGTTAATCGAAAAAATCGATAATTATCGAGAAATTCACAGGAAAAATCAATAAATCACGGTGTGCTGCCCGGAACGTTATTGGCAACGCGCTCCGCTGAGTGTTTGCGTCTCTCCGACGAGAGTTTGCTACAAAAACAACAATATCCTCGCACTCTGCTTCTCTGCGTCTTCTCTTTGTATCAGTTTAACACAGAAAAGTGGCTGCGCAGCTAAATGCAGCCGTTGGACGGAACTTTGGAAAATAATATTTAAACTGCCCGGGCTTTTTTTCCCGAAAAATATAATCTGTGGCCGCTGAAATTAGCTGCGCAACCACTCGCGTTAAACTCATACAAAAAGGAGACGCTATTGTTTTGTAGCGACTTTCACTGTAGAGACGCAGACACTCAGCGGGGCACAGCACGCCGTGTATACATAATTAGGAAGAAAATTATTGAAAAATCGATAAATATCGACGAAACTATCGATTTTTCACTCACCTCGAATCGCCCTTCTCATCCACGCCACTCCACAGTGAAAAATCGGCAAAAGTGATGCCATAGAAAACCACAATGATCACGACGCCAATGTTCAGAATTGTGAGGAATGAGTTGAAGTTTGTGGAGACTTTTGAGCCGAGAGCCACGAAAAACGCTACCAGGACGATCAACAGGAAAGCTAGCAGGTCAGGGTAGTCGCCGAAGAATGAGGAGGTCTGAATAAAAGTGTTTTTAATTTTTAGGCATTAAACTCCGCCCCCCCCCCCCCTCCCTCACTTCATGAAAGTGTCCAGTCCTTGCAATCGTCGAATTACTAATCACATTTCCCAGCAAAGAGTCCAAATAGCCCGACCATGACCTGGCGACCGCTGCAGCTCCCAGCATATGCTCCAGCACAATATTCCAGCCTATCACAAACGCCCAAAGCTCTCCGACACCCACATAAGCATAGGTGTACGCACTTCCAGCTTTTGGGAACCTCGCCCCGAATTCTGCGTAGCAGAGAGCAGAGAGCAGGGAGGCGAAGCCAGCGAGCAAGAAAGAGATGACGATTGACGGTCCTGCCGTGTTCCGGACCACCGATCCTGTGAGCACGTAAATTCCTGCGCCAATCATGTGGCCGACGCCCAGGAGGGTGATGTCGAAGGTGCTCAGGCATCTGCGGAGTGGGGTGGATAGTTCGCCGGCCGGGAGGTTTTTGAGGCGGAATACGCGTTCTCTGAGTGATGAGAAGCGCATTTTGGTTTAATCTGCAAAAAAAACGTGTTTTTGCAATTTTGAGCACGTGGCCTAACTTTTGAATTTGTCGGATTCTAGGCCATTTCCTCAAATGTGATAAAAATATGGTTTCGAACTTTAAAATAGCACTCCAAAACCAATATTTCATAAAAAAGAAAAAAATGCGATGTTCCTAGAAATTTTTGAGCACATGGCCTAACTTTTGCAATTCAGTTTGTCGGATTCTAGGCCATCTGCTCAATTTAAGCAAAAATGTGATTTGGAGCTCTCAAACAGGAAAACTACAAAAACATTTTCTAAAAAACAAGGAAAATTCGCAGCTTTTCGAAGATTTGAAACTCGTGGCCTAACTTTTACATTTGTCGGATTCTAGGCCACCTGCTTAATTTAACAAAAATGTGGCTTTTTTCCGCAAAATTTGTGATCTTAAACAAAATATATTATTAAAAAATTTGGAACATTCAGGATTTTTTGACTTTTTGCCATTTTTTTTCACTCATGGCCTAACTTTTCCATTTTGTCGGATTCTAGGCCATTCTCTCAATTTCGGCAAAAATGCGATTTGGAGCACGGAAAGGGGAATCCCAAACAAAGATTTTATGAAAAATCAGGAAAATTCCACGTTCCTAGCAATTTTTCAACACGTGGCCTAACTTTTGCATTTGCCGGATCCTAGACCACCTGTTTAAATTTGGCGAAAATGTGACTTTTTCCAAAATGTGTGGTCGCAAACAAAATTTTCATCTATTGTGTTTTCAATCGGCTTGCGACATGAGAACGCGAAACTCCGCCCACTTTTTTGAGGGCGACCACGCGAACACAGTGATATTTGAAGAGACGCAGACAGTTAGCGCACAAATAAGTGGGCGAAGTCTCGCGTTCTCATGTCGCAAGTCGATTGAAAACACAATAGACCACCATTACTTTAACAGAAATTTTTCTTAGAACTTCAAAATAAAGTTCTCTAACTAGTATTTCATAGAAAATCCGAAAATTCGATTTTTGAAGCATGGCTCAACTTTTGCATTTGTCGAATTCTAGGCCATCTACTCAATTTCAGCAAAAAGGTGACATAGAGGTTTAAAATACAGTTCCAAACCCTGGATTTTATCGAAAATCAGAAAAGTTCGCTTTTTGAAGCATGACCTAACTTTTCCATTTTGTCGGATTCTAGGCCATCAGTTTAATTTTGGCAAAAATGTGGCGTAGAGGTTTAAAATAGAGTTCTCATTTCGGAATTTCATAGAAAATCAGGAAAAATATCGAGTTTTGAAGCATGGCCTAACTTTTGCAATCCAGTATCTCTCTGCTCTCTGCTCAAACTGGGCAAAAATGTTATTAGGAGCTTTAAAATAAATTTTCTAAACAAAAATTTTATTAAAAGTTATGAAAATTCAGTGTTTTCAACATTTTTGCGAATTTTTTCACTCATGGCCTAACTTTTTCAGTTTGTCGGATTCTAGGTCACTAGCTTAAATTTCACCAAAAATGTGATTTTGCTCTAAAAACGAGTGGTCGCAAACAAAATGTTGGTAGAAACTAGGAAAAACCGCTATTTCTGCAATATTTGAACTCATGGCCTAACTTTTGCATTTGTCGGATTCTAGGCCACCTAACTAATTTTGGCAAATTTATGATTTCGAGCTTAAAAATAAGGTTCTTGAACCAGAATTTCGTAAAAAGTCAGGAAAATTCGGGTTTTGAACACATGGCCTAACTTTTGCAATTACAATTGTCGGATCCTAGGCCACCAGCTTAAAACTGACAAAAAATGCGATTCGGAGCTTGAAAATTGAAATTCTAAACAAGGATTTCTTTAAAAAACAGGAATATTCGAAATGGCTGCAGATTTTAAAAATCCCCTCGTGTACTCCTTTTGGACAAGTTTAAAATATTTTTTGAACGATTTTAATCAATTTTGCGGAAATTTTGGCGTGTTTTTAAAGAGGTTTTGAAGCTCTAAAATCTCAATTTCTAGGCTCTGGCTTATGTGCGGAAATCGGAAAAAAAAACTTTAAAAAAAAAAAAGAAACGAGGCACCAATGAGCACAAAACTTGGAGCAGCGGCTCTACTATTTGCTCAGGTTACACGTGGCAATTTACTGTGAAATAGACGGGTAAAATGAAAACGGAAAGGAAGAAAAGGAATACATAGAAGTATCAGCGATCAATTTTGCGGAGCACACCGAGCCAAAAAAAAGAGAGAGAGAGAGAGAGAGAGAGAGAGAGAGAGAGAGGCAGAGAAATCTATATGGGTGTTTGGTTCGGAAAAAACAAAATACGGACGGACGGAGCCCCGCGCAAACAAGCACAAACAAAAAGACGGAGAGACAAAAAGACAAAGAGAGCGGCCCCAAAAAAAAAGGACAGTTTTCATGAATACTCGCCAAGAAGAGGAGACGTTAAAGTCGAAAAATAATACGTGTGTACGCGAGAAGAGGAAAAGAAGACGTCGCTGACGTCTGCGTCTCCTCGTTTTCAGCTCTCGCTGCACGAGAGCCCATTAATTGCCGCCTCCGGGCGGCGCATGCCAATATGTATAGTGTGGGGGGGGGGAGGTGTTCAAGCGAATAGCATTAAAGATGCATGAAAATGGCTATTAGCCATTGAAAATAGCAAATTGCACGTCTCCCCTATCCTCATCGCCCAATACACCAGCGGCAAATACCATTTTCAACTGAAAAATCGCTTTTTTCCAATTTTTTTGCTCTCGCCCACGTGTTATTTGAAGAGACGCAGACAAAATTGGGCATATAGACTCGTTTTTCAATGATGCAACTTAAAGCGAATCATTGTCAGATTATTCAGGGTGAAACCTTCATTTTAAGCTAAAAACAAAGAATTTTGGTCAAAAAATGACGGAGCCTTAGTGTTTTGAAAAATGGTCAAATTTAGATTTCGTGTACTCCTTTTGGATTACTGATTTGGGATGATTTTTTCGAATTTTCGCTTAAAAAATGGTTTTTTTAATGCCCATTTTTCACGCCAAATTTCAACGGCTATTAGCCAATAATGCGCTGACAATCTAAGAAAGAAAATGTGGGGAAAAAATGAGAAAAATAAGGAAAACGAGGGCCAAATGAAGGAGAGAATTGGCTGAATTGATTAAACATTTGTTTGCTTGTTTATGCGGGCTTGTGTGTGTGTGTGTGTGCAATAGACACATTTCTTGATTAGATTTCCGTCGGTTTTCATGTTTTTTCCAATACGTATTTGCCATGAAGTGTCACTCCATGACAAATGTATAATAGCGAAGTTAAGGAGCCGATGTCACCCATATTTACTTCACACCCACTTTTTACCTACCAAAAACACGTTGCAAAAAAGTTTTGCCACCGCGCGGACCCGAACCCTGGTCTTGAGATTTTCAGTAACCTTCACTATCCACTAGAACAAAAAGTCAAAATTTTAAAAATGGTCGATATGGGTGTCAAAATGCTCAGAATTGCATGGAGAGTTTGAAAATTTTGTTTACTAACTTGCGAAATTTCTTTATTAAGCAAATGTAGAATTTATTTAAAAATTTCAACATTTTTTAAAAGGTTTCAGGTTTTTGACCGTATATTGACACCTTGACCACTTTTCCCCACCAATTAAATTTGACAAAAAAGTTTTGCCACCACGCGAACTCGAACCCTGGTCTTCAGATTTTCAGTAACCTTCACTATCCACTAGAACAAAAAGTCAAAATTTTAAAAATGGTCGATATGGGTGTCAAATTGCTCAGAATTTCATGGAGAGTTTTAAAATTGTATTTACTAAATTGCAAAGTTTCTTTATTAAATCAATGTGAAATTTATTTTTAAAATTTCAACATTTTTTTAAAGGTTTGAGGTTTTTGACCGATTATTGACACCTTGACCACTTTTCCCACCAATAGAACTTGACAAAAAAGTTTTGCCACCACGCGGACTCGAACCCTGGTCTTGAGTTCTTCAGTAACCTCCACTATCCACTAGACTAAAAATCCAAAATTTTCAAATGGGTCGATATGGGTGTCAAAATGCTCAGAATTTCATGGGCAATAATTTATTCCAGTAAATGTATACTTAACTTAACATCCAAAGTGTTAATATTAATAATAATAATACTTTTTCTTATGGACCTATTCAAGAGAGAAAAAAAAAGAAAAAAAAGAAGTTTTTTCCGATGCAGGAACGGCAAAAAAAGAAAAAAAAGGAGGAGAAAAATCAATTTCCTTCCTTTTTTCTCTTCCTTTTTTTTCTTTTTTTGCCGTTCCTGAATCGGAAAAAACCTCTTTTTTTTCCTTTTTTCTCTCTCTTGAATAGGTTCATTAAAGGCGCATCGGTATATTTGAATGGGTCTCGCCACGTATGACTACTTTATCATCGGCAGAAAATGAATTTTTCTCTTCCTTTTTTTTCTTTTTTTGCCGTTCCTGCATCAGAAAAAACTTCTTTTTTTTCTTTTTTTTTCTCTCTTGAATAGGTCCATTATTTCGAGGCTTCAAAGAGTGAATGCAGGGGGGGGGGGGGAAGAAAAAAAAGAAAGAAAAATCTGAGCAATCGTACATAGTACATACTGTTTTTGGAACCAAAAACCAAAAATATAAGGACAGGACATCTCGACAAAGGAGACGATTCGATTCGGTGGGTGACAAAGGAACTGAACGAAAAATGAGTGTGGGGGACAAAAAAGAAAGACAAAAACATTTTAGACTTGGTTAAGCAAATGACGTTGGGCTAACAGCCGAGTGCACCCCGCTTTCTGTCTGTAAGTCGGCAGCACTCGGAACGGTTGTCCGTGCCCCGGCACGATCCAATCGGCCATGCAAACAATCAGGTTGGCGTTTTGCCGTTTGATAGCATTGTCCCACACACCTTCCTCGGCCATGACGTCATTCTAAACGGGCAATTATTGATCTTTCTAGCCCCGCCCACAAACCTTTTCACTAAGCAAGTGCTCACTCGGGATCAAATCCCCAACCACTGCCATTGTACCGTAACCCGCAACATTGTGCACGAGCACCGACAGGTCGTGTTGGGTGTGTCCCGGCGTCTTCCACACCTCCACATTGGCGCTCAACTTTCTGTAGGGTCGTTCGCGGAGTTCGGTGGGTGTCACGTGACGGCCAATGTACTCCATCGAGTGGTACAGAATTGGCTTTTGCGCGAAAAAGTTCATGTTGCCCATGTGGCCGGGTGAGGCGTGTGTGATGACGACGCTGTCGATTTGGTCGAGTGTGACGGACTCTTTGGCGAGGCCTGTAACATGTAAGTGTGCTTGGTTGAGAAATGTGTGGCTAATAGCCGCTCACATGCGCAAAAACCAAATTCTTGGCATCGTGCCAAAATATTCAAAATCACGTGATTTTAACGTTTTGATTGCCGATCACGGGCTGACAAATTTCTCAAATAATTTTTGGCTAATAGCTATCGGCTAACTCCCATTTACACGCCAATCGCCAATCTAGTGCCAACTGGGCGCTAATAATGGCTAATAGCCCTAAAAGCCGACTATACCTGCCATATCCGCGCCGAAATGTCGCCGATTTTGAAGCCCAGCTAAAAATTAAGAAAAGCGCACAGAAAACCCTTTTTTCCTGATTTTTGCTAAATTTTTCAAAAAAAAAAAAAGTAATGTCCAAAAAGAGTACACGAGAAGAAAATCTGGGATGGCTAATAGCTTGCCTCAGAAAAATTCAAATAAAAAAATCTGCATTTTAAACGACAAAAAACCACCCAAAAACTCTTATTTTTCGCTTGAAAAATCGAAAAAATCGCTAATTTCCGTATTTTTTTTTGCTGGAAGAGTTTTTTTTTTCTCGTCCAAAGTTAGTCCCTCTCTGCGAAAGTTCTTCCATGGCTTTGTTTTTTTTATTTTCTCTCTATTTTAGGCTATAAAAATCGATAAAAACCCAATTTAAAAAATAAGAAAAAATGCTCGAAAAATGACCCCGAAAAAGTTGAAAAATGGCCGTGGAAGAAGATTTGCAGGGACTAATTTTGACTGGCGTGAAAATGGGAATTTTTGGGTGTTTTTAACGGTGAATGGGTGTGTTATATTTCTCAAATAATTATTTGGCTAATAGCCAACCGCTAACCCCCGATAGCACGCCGAAAACCGCAAAAATCGCGCCGATTGCCGATGAGATGCCAAATGTGCGCCAGTAATGGCTAAAAGCCATTTATCCGCCATATCCGCGCCAAAAACTACCCCAAAGCTGTTGTTTACGAAAATCGCGCCAAACTAGCGCCGAATACCGAAAAAATTGCGCTAATAGCCGATTAGATGCCAAATACGCGCCAGTAATGGCTAATAGCCATTTACCCGCTATATCCGTGCCAAAACCCACCCTAGACCTGTTTTTTGCGAAAATTGCGCCAAACTAACGCCGAATACCGCTAAAATCGCGCTATTAGCCGATTAGATGCCAAATGTGCGCCAGCCTGCTATTTTGGATTTTGATGGCTAATAGCCATATCGATGCCAAAAACTAACGCTAGACTATTTTTTGCGAAAATTGCGCCAAAATAGCTCCAATTTTCACTAATTTTTCCTCAATTGCCGATTAGATGCCAACTGCGCGTCAATGATGGCTAATAGCCATAAAACTGCCATATTCGCGCCACAACTTCTCTGCGTCTATTTTTCGCCAAATTCGCGCCAAACTAGTGCGCAACACCGCCAAATTCAAGTCAATCGCCGATTAGATGCCAACTATACGCCAATCTGTCATTTTCAATGGCTAACAGCCATTTATTCGCCGTATTGGTGCTACTTTGGCGCTGGTTTGGCAGAACCTGTGTCGTTGAATTTTGACGATTCTCGGCGCTATTTTGGCACTGGTTCGGCTGAAACTGAGTGGAAAATGTGTTGGCGCGAATATGGCTGTTTTATGGCTATTAGCTGGTGTTTTTTTGCGCTGTTTTGGCGCGATTTCGGCGCGAGTTTAGCGAAAACTCAGTCGGTGAATTTTCAGCGCGAATATGGCAGCTTAATGGCTATTAGCTGGTGGTTTTCGGTGATATTTTGGCGTAGATTTGGCGCGAGTTTGGCGAAAACCGAGTCGGTGGATTTTTGACGATTCTAGGCGCTATTTTGGCGTTGTTTCGGCTGAAACTGAGTGGAGAAAATGTTGGCGTGAATATGGCAGTTATATGGCTATTAGCTGTTGGTATTTGGCGCTGTTTTGGCGCGAATTCGGCACGAATTTGGCGAAAAATGACTAGGGGAATTTTTGACGGTTTTGGCGCTGGTTTGGCGCAGGCTCAGCGCTAGTTCGGCGCTGATCAGCGAAACCTGAGTCAGTGAGTTTTTGGCGCAAACATAGCAGTTATATGGCTATTAGCTGGTGGTCGTTGGCGCTTTTTTGGCGTGGATTTGGCGCAAATTTGGCGAAAAACCGAGTCGGTGAATTTTTGACGGTTCTTGGCTCTATTTTGGCACTGGTTCGGCGGAAACTGAGTGGAAAATGTGTTGGCGCGTATATGGCTGTTTTATGGCTATTAGCTGGTGGTAATCGGCTTTATTTTGGCGTATAATTGGCGCGAATTTGACAAAAAATGAGCTAGAGAATTTTTGACGATTCTAGGCACTATTTTGGCGCTAGTTTGGCACAAATTCGGCAAAAAAGAGTCGGTGAATTTTTGACATTTTTTGGCGCTATTTTGGCGTTGGTTCGGTTGAAACTGAGTGGAGAAATTGTTGAGCCGAAGATGGCAGCTTAATGGCTATTAGCTGCTGATATTCGTCGCTGTTTTGCACGGCGTGTTGGAGGCTACGTTTTTGAATTATTTTTCAAAAGCGAATTTTCGCGCGCTATTCTACTCTCGCGTCCCTGCGTCTCCTCCGCAGAGACTTGTGTCGAGATTTTTTTCTTTCTTTCTTACTTTTCTTTGTAATTTTTTTTGCTCATTTATTATTTTTTTGTTTGTTTCTCATTTAAAAAAAATTATGTTTTTAAAATGGTTGTTTTTGAGATTAATGTGATACATTTTTTTGTTGGAATATTGGTTTTAAGTCGAGTTTTTTCGTAAATAAAACAGTTAATTTTAATTTAATTTAAATTCTGAAAAACAAAATACGAAAATTGGAATTAAAAATGCGAACAACGTTATATTTTGCCAAAAATAAAACATATTTGGCAAGGCGCCAAAGATTTTTGGCAATACTCCAAGAGAAATATATGGAGGCGCAGAGAAACACGCAAAAGTGCGCCAGGGCGCGTTTGCACTTTCGTAGGGTCCAGCATGCCGTGTTTTGGCACGAATTCGGCGAAAAAAGAGTTGGTGAGTTTTTGGCGCTATTTTGGCGTTGGATTGGCGTAGGTGAAACAAAAAAATTGACTGGGAAATTTCTAGCGTCCAAATGGCTCTTTTATGGCTATTAGCTGCTGATATTCGGCGCTATTTTGGCACAAATTCGGCAAAAAAAGAGTCGGTGAATTTTTGGCGCAAAAATGGCCGTTTTATGGCTATTTGCTGACGGTTCTCGGCTCTTTTTGGCACGAATTTAGCGCGAATTCAGCAAAAACTTAGTTGGTGAATTTTTGGCGGTTCTTGGCGCTGGTTTGGCACTGATTCGGCTGAAACTGAGTTGAGAAATTGTTGGCATGAAAATGGCAGTTTTATGGCTATTAGCTTGTGGCATTTGGCGACAATTTGGCGCGATTTCGGCAAGAATCCGGGCAAAACCGGGTTGGTGAATTCTGGACGGTTTTTGGCTCTATTTTGGCGCGAATTCAGCGAAAACTGAGTCGGGAGGAAATTCAGCGACAATATAGCAGTTATATGGCTATTAGCTCGGCAAAATTTGGGCGTTGGTTTGACGAAAACTGAGTCGGGAGGAATTTTAGCGGTAATTGGCACTATTTTGGCACTGGTTCAGCTGAAACCGAGTGGAGAAATTGTTAGCACATGCAAGGCCGAGTGACATTTTGCGGTGAATGCGTAATAGTGAGAAATTGTGTTAATTACATACCAGTGTTAATTTAAATAAAAGTTGTAAATGAAACCGAAGGATCCGCGGGTTGCTCGGGAGCCGCCAAAAATCGACTGGCTCGCTTGGTGTCATTCTTCTTCTTGGCTCCACCATCCTCCTTCCTCGCCAACTTCTTCAACGCCTTCTCACACAGCTCCTCCAACTCATCCTCCCGGATCTGTCGATAAATATTGATCAACAACACCAGCAACCAGCCCTGAGCAACTGATAGCGCTGTGGACACGCCCACAATCACCAGACACGCCATATCGATAACGGCTCGATGATCATAGTACTCTGCGTTGAATCCCTGAGCAATCGCATTGCCAATGAGCACCGAGTTGGAGGAGACGAAGAATGCGAGAATCAGAGTGAGAGAGACACAAATTAGAACCGTGGTTAGTTTTAGGACAATCTTGGGGACGAGCCACGAGGATCTGCGCCGGGCCAGGCCGTACCAGCATGCCAGGATGCATAATATGTGCACTGCGTAAAGTACGCCTATTGAGGAAACGGCGGAGGTGGCGAAAAAGTTGAAGCCGTAGAGTTGAAGGAATTGCACTGATTTCAGAAATGCAGCCGTTAAAAATAAAAAATCAAAAATGCCAATGCAGAGTCCGACGGTGCGAGTGCGGGCAGGTGAGCACCAGGGGGAGATGGGCTCCATTTCTTCAAACTCGCTGATTTCAAGTTTCATGTCTGTAAGTAAGTGAAAGGGGCGTGGTTTTGTTAGATAAAGGAGAGGAGGGGGTAGAGAAATGAAATGAGTGAATGAAGGAATGAATGGCTGAATGAATGAATGCAATTTTCTTTTCTATTCAGCTCGAGGCACACACATGTCACTAGGGATTACCGGGATGGATGCCTGCCCGGCCAAATTGACCAACAAAAAAAAACCGGCTAATAGCCCCTGCGACCAAGCAAAGGGTATGCGTGCGCGCGCGCGCATAAAATTTTCCATCCAGTGAGTTGTGTGTTATGGGCTAGGCGAAATTAAATTACGGAGAAAACGGAAGAAGAATGCGCGTGCCCTCTCCATCAATGGGCCCGCCAAATAAAAAAAGGCAAACCCACTGTGCAAGAGACGCTCCGTATCGCTGCTCGCCCCAGTGTCGATGAGCACAATGTAGCCGTTGTCGTTGACGAGGGTGATGGCGCCGACTGCTTCTGCTTGGCCGTCCTGAATTTGGGCATGTATATTTAGGGATCTATAAAAGCGCGCTCTATTGGGCAACAAGCTAAAACGAAAAAAAAATTCAATTTTTTTGAAAAATTTTCATTTTTCACCGAATTTTGAACTTTTCTCAAAAACAAAGTCATAAACAGGGGTTCACTATCCTGTCAAAAAATAGCGAACGATCTGCAAAACAGTATGGCAAATTTTCAAAAAATTCTAAGAGACAGTTTTTGAGAAAAATCGATTTTTTTTTCAAATTATTTTTACTTTTTCACAGAATTTTGAACTTTTCTCAAAAACAAGGTCATTAACAGGGGTTACCTATAATATCAAAACATAGAAAACTATCTGGAAAACGTCATGACAAAGTTTCAAAAAAATTCTAAGAGACAGTTTTTGAGAAAAATCGATTTTGTCTGAAAATTTCACTTTTTCACAGAATTTTGAACTTTTCTCAAAAACAAAGTCATAAACAAGGGTCAACTGAGACATCAAAAGATAGAGAATTTTCTGGAAAATGTTGTAGCAAAGTTTCAGAAAATTCTAAGAGACAGTTTCAGAAATTTCTAAGAGACAGTTTTTGAGAAAAATCGATTTTTGTCCCAAATTTTCACTTTTTTGCAATATTTTGTAATTTTTATCCGCAACGAAGTCATAAACATGGGTCCACTAAGACATCAAAAGATAAAGAACTATTTGAAAAACGTTCTGGCAAAGTTTTAAAAAATTCTAAGAGACAGTTGTCGAGAAAAATCGATTTTTGTCCAAAATTTTCACTTTTTTGCAATATTTTGTAATTTTTATCCGCAACGAAGTCATAAACACGGTTTCACTATTCTGTCAAAAGATAGCAAATTATCTGCAAAACAGTATGGTAAAGTTTCAGCAAATTCTAAGAGACAGTTTTTGAGAAAAATCAATTTTTGTTTTAATTTTTCTCATTTTTGCAATATTTTGAACTTTTCTCAAAAACAAAGTCATGAAAATAGGTCAACTATAACATTAAAATATAGAGAATTGTTTAGAAAACATTATAGTGAAGTTTCAGAAAATTCTAAGAAACAGTTTTCGAGAAAAATCGATTTTTGTTCAAATTTTTCATTTTTTCACCGAATTTTGTAATTTTTCTCAAAAACAAAGTCATAAACAGGGGTCCATTAAAACATTATACGATAAAAAATTGCCTAAAGAACATTGTGGCAAAGTTTCAGAAAATTCTAAGAGACAGTTTTCGTGAAAACAGAATTTTTGTTTGAATTTTTTTTTTACAAATTTTGAAAATTTTGAAAAATTGTAAATATCTTGACGCTTTTTTTTCTAATTTTTTAAAAACTCGCACATCAAAGAAAATAAACTGAACAATGCATATTTTCTCAATTAAAAAAACAAGAAAAAACATTACAAAGGCCTAGGACACGTCCCATTAGCAACCCTCCCAATCCGCTAACACATTTCGCGGGGGCACAATCTGCCGGAAAAAAAACTCTACAAGCCTATTAACATTGCTTAGCAAATTTTTCGGCCCCATTTCGCGCAAAACTCACCCTCAAAGGTCTCACCGAACCGGCTTGCAACACTGTCACATTAACATAGCTTTTCGGCTCGGCAGTCGACGTCCACAGCTTTGCCCACGAGTTTGGCTTGGTGGTAGTGGTCGGGGCTTCCGTAGTAGTGGTCGTAGTGGTTACAGTAGTCGTGGTTGGTGGCTCTGTAGTCGTTGTAGTGGTGGTCGTGGTCGGCTCGGTGGTCGTTGTCTTTGCTGTGGTGGTGGTTGGCTCGGCAGTGGTAGTAGTCGTTGATTCGCTGGTAGTTGGTTCCTCTGTAGTCGTGGAAGATTTCTGAAGCGCTTTTTCGGCAGAAATCCTGTTGTATGTCGGCCAGGCGGTACGGTCCTTGATATACCATGGAGCCTTGCGGGAGGTGGCTGTTGGTTGGAATGGCGCGGCGGTCGGGGTGACGGTGCTCCAGGTGAGTGGGGCACGGTTGGTGGGGCGGACTGAAAATACGGATATGACAGGGATCGTGTTTAACAATTTTTTTTAAATCTTGATGTACCCCTACAGTAGCCAATCGTACTTTTTTTGCATTTTTTTTACAGTGTTGTGTAAGTTTTTGAGAAAAATCGATTTTTTTTTCAAATTTTTTTCACTTTTTCACAGAATTTTGAATTTTTCTCAAAAACAAAGTCATAAACAGTAGTCAATTATAACAACAAAAAATAGAAAATTGTTTGGAAAATGTTGTGGCAAAGTTTCAGAAAATTTTAAGAGACAGTTTTTGAGAAAAATTGATTTTTGTCTGAATTTTTCACTTTTTCACAGAATTTCGTAATTTTTCTCAAGAACAAAGTCATAAACAGGAGTCAATTATGACATCAAAAATTGAATTAATGTCTGAAAAACGTTGTGGCAAAGTTTCAGAAACTTCTAAGAAACAGTTTTTGAGAAAAATCAATTTTTCTCTAAATTTTTTCACTTTTTCACAGAAATTTGAATTTTTCTCAAAAACAAAGTCATCAACAGGGGTCAATTATGACATCAAAAGATAGGGAATTGTCTGGAAAATGTTGTGGCAAAGTTTCAGAAAATTCTAAGAGACAGTTTTTGAGAAAAATCAATTTTTTTCTGAAATATTCACTTTTTCATCGAATTTTGAATTTTTCTCAAAAACAAAGTCATAAACAGGGGTCAACTATATCATCAAAAAATAGAAAAAAGTCTGGAAAATGTTGTGACAAAGTTTTGAAAAATTCTAAGAGACAGTTTTCGAGAAAATTTTCGATTTTTCAGCGTTTTCATCGTTTTGGTAAATTTATTGCGCACAAATCGATTAATTTTACTACTGTAGCATCGTGTTCATTTTTTCGCGCCGCGGACAAAGCAAGTGCGCTCCACTAGCGATTTTATCGATTTTTTTGAGGTTTTTTCTTGGCCACGGCAACCAAGGAGACGCAGACAGAAAGGTGCAAGAACAAAAATGTTAGATTAACTGAGAGCACCGCAAATCAGAACAAAACAAAAAAAACAGCACCTAGCCTACCATTCGGCACAATTCCACGCCTCGTATCCTTGCAACAAATCGACCGTCCCAACTTGACACTCTGATCGCACAAATAGCCAACAGGGCAATCGCCCAGCGACGCCGGACGACAATACGCCAAATCATTGGCCAGAATCAGCGGCTCGGCGGCAAACGGACAGACTGGAATGGAAACGAGATGAGAAGTTGGTAGTAAGTAAGATGGAGGGTACTGTAGCCGTTAGTGCGATGATGATGATGATGATGAGAAGTGGTTGAAAACACACATAATTGCACCCATACAGTGCACGCGTGCGTGCGTGCCCGCGCTCACTTGAAAACTCGAGAAAAATGGTAACTCGATATATATATGCGGCGGCGGTGGTGGTGGTCTTCTGATTGTTTGTGCGCATTCATATAATAACGTAACGTATCGGGTCGCAGGCGAAATCTAATACACAAGACAAGATCACGAACAACTTGTACGCTGGGATGCTATATGCATCGTGTGTGGATAATCTGTGAACACTATATGGATGCATATTGCATATTGCATATTGCATATTGCATAACTTAATAAATGGGATGGGACGCTATATGCATCCACCACGTTTCGAACCGGGAGATAGATAAGGATAATCCGTGCACACTATATGGATGCATATAGTGAAATAGCTATGTTCACGCCCTTTGCGTGCGCTGACATCCCATGCAATGCACGATGCTCAAATAAATGCTCTGATCTTATCTTATCACTAGAGCAAACAAGGACGCGCGCCACTTTTTAACACCTAATTAGCGACTTACCGTCACGACTATGCGACTTCGGCTCTGGCGTTGTCGTCGTCGCAGCCTCGGTTGTCGATGATTCCGACTTATCGGCTCCCCAGCCAAACAACCTGGAAGCCGAGCTGTTAATGGGGTAGACCCCGATACAATGAGCAAACAACTCACCTTAAAATACTGCCAGCTAGGTCATTCTGCCCGTTCAGACTCTCCCGGTTGTTGAGGATCCACTGGCGTAACTGTTCCGTGGTTGCCGCGTGGCAACAACTCGCCACAATAAGCAGGGTTATCACTAATAGTTTCATAGTTTAGGAAAAAACAGGAATAATAATAATAATAATAAGTATGGTCGTTGCGCTGCTGACTATTACACAAAGTGAGGGGTCAAGAGGGCGATGGGGTGGGGTCTGGGAGCCGGACGGCTTAAAGAAGCGCTCTGAGCACAAAAGTGGGCGGCGCCGCGATTGACGGTCAGTTTTCTCTGTGTGTGCATAAGCTTGTCGCTCGGCCGTTCGCTCCTCACACTTTTGTATTATTTCTTTGCGTTTTGATGATGCGGCCGGCGGGTGCGAAAAGATGAGGGGAGGGGGAAGAGAGAGAGAACACACAGCTACCTACCATACCACCAAAACGGGGAATGTTCCAAACCAGGTCCTACACAGATTAAAAGCGGTGGATGCATATAGTGTCTGACGCAATTTTAAAACCCTAAGGCTCGGTCATTTTTTGACCAAAAGGCCTCGTTTTTGGATTAAAATGATCGTGTCATCCTGAATAATCAGATTATGATTCAAATTTGTCAAAAAAAAAAAAAAATTTTTTTCATCAAATTTGTGAAAAAAATTTTTTTAGATTAACTGTTTTATTTACGAAAAAAACCGACTTAAAATCAATATTCCAACAAAAACATTTATCACATTAATCTCAAAAACAACCATTTTAAAAACATAATTTTTTTAATGAGAAACAAACAAAAAAATAAAAAAGAAAAGTAAGAAAGAAACAATAAAATCTCGTAAATCGACACAAGTCTCTGGGGAGTAGACGCGCGCGAAAATTCGCTTTTGAAAAATAATTCAAAAACGTAGCCTCCAACACGCCGTGCAACGGGTTCAAATTGTCATTAACACCATCAAAATTTTGACAAGGAATTATTGAAACTTGTCTGTTAATGATCCAAAAATGTGGAAATGCTAATTATGGGCCTAACATACGCTATGTCGCTGCAAAATTACGCGCGGATCTTCTATTTTGGGCCGTTAAATCAAATTCACGAACGAGTGGGACAAACGACGCTCCACCTCCCCCGTCGTCCAATGCGCCACCAAGTTCGTCGGCAAATTAAATTATTTTTTCACTCAAAAATTTACTTTTTTGAGAAATAAAACCATAAACTGATTCATCAGGATGACACCATCATTTTAATCCAAAAACGAGACTTTTTTGTGAAAAAATGACCGAGCCTTAGGGTTTTAAAAATGCGTCAGATACCGAGTTTGTTAGTCCGCAAACACCGAGTTACATAAATATACAACTTTCCAAATTTCATATAGTCAACGCGATTCTCAATGCACTTTGCAAAGTGCCCCTACCCTATACTAGGCACTTTTTTGAACTCCTCTCTCTCTCTCTCTCTCTCTCTCTCTCTCTCTCCCAAATCTTCTCCGCTCCGCTCCGTCCGTCCACAATCTCATTGTGCGCAGCGCTCGGTTCGGCTCGCCTCAACTCTGCGAGAAGAGCCCTCTGACCCATCTCACACGACCCGTGTCTTCCTTCCTTCTTTATTTATTTATTTACAAAACAACGTGCATTTTTCGCTCGCGCGCGCGCGGACACTTTTTTGCGGTTTTCAGTGTTCCGAAGAATCGGCGGCGAACGAACTCTTTTTTTTTTTTTCAACTCGAACTTTTTGGATCATTTTTCAATTGCCCGGCATGCACGAACTCTAATAGCGGTTGAACAGGGGGAGTAACGGTTTATTAATAGAACAGAGTAGTTGCTATGTACACGAAAATATGAAACCCTGTCCACTTTTTTGTGCGCGAGGTACTACAGTATAGAACTGGCACGGAATAGAACTGCTATGGATCAGAACAGCCCGAAATTGAGCTGCCACCTTCACTCGAAAAATTTTTTTTTTGAGAAATTCGAATCGTTATCTGATTATTCAGGATGACATCATCATTTTAATCCAAAAACGAGTCCTTTTTGTCAGAAAATGACCGAGCCTTAGGGTTTTAAAAATGCGCCAGGGGAACACGGCACCCCAGCCTTCTTCCAAAATTGTTTCTACCTGGCGCATTTTTAAAACGCTAAGGCTTGGTCATTTTTTGACCAAAAAATCACGTTTTTGGATTAAATTGATGGTGTCATCCTGAATAATCAGACTATGATTCGAATTTCTCAAAAAAGTAAATTTTCGAGTGAAAAAACAATTTCATTATCCGACGAACTTGGTGGCGCATTGGAAAACGTTGGGAGGCGTGGGGAATAAAACTGTTCGCTATAGAACCCCCTGAAATGAACTGCACGGGGAACCAAAACTGATGAAATTGAACTTAATGTACAACGGAACACTTTTTTGAGCTTCTCTAGCTTGAGTCAACACAGCTCAATTTTAGACAGTTCTATTCCGAAGACGTGTTCGCGTGCAAAAAAAAGTGGGCGGGGTTTCATGACTTTATGAATTTAACAACTTGATTTAAAATATTGATTTATTCATAAGAAACTGTATGTTTAAAAACAGGGACTAACAAAATTATTGAAAACAAAATAGTCAGCTGGATATGGCTTCATAGCGCAGATTCCACCGTTTTTGGACATTCTCTTACAATTAGTCTCTCATATTGTTCAGAAAATAAGAATCCAAATTTCAGGAGCTGGGACGCACGCCTTCCCCGTCATCCAATGCGCCACCAAGTTCATCGGATAATAAAATTATTTTTTCACTCAAAAAAATTTTTTTTTTTTTTGAGAAATTTGAATCATTATCTGATTATTCAGGATGACACCATCATTTTAATTCAAAAACGAGGCCGTTTTGTCAGAAAATGACCAAGCCTTAGGGTTTTAAAATTGTGGGTGAAGTGGGATGATGCAATCAATACCTGAAAAAAAATTAGAAAATCATCCTTATATATAAAATTCCGTTTGGGTTTGTAACTGAGGATCTTTGTGTGTCTGTGTCAAAGGCGCATGGCGGGGTCGAACTCAGCACACGCGGCCAAATAAAAACTCGACGGGCAAGCGTGTTACCGCCTGCGCCACACGGGACACGCGGAATGAATGCTCTCGAGGAAAAGATTTGTTCGTGGCTGGCAACATGCCGTTGCGTTCGCCTCTGGGTAGAGGACAAGGTCAAATAAGAAACAGTTTAGAAATGAGAAAAGATCAAAAATAGTTTTTGATTAAGCCAGGCTTGTATTATTTAAAAAAAACCCTTTGTTTTTTCAAGATTTCCACCTATAATGAATATTCAAAGCGTTTTTTGGATCGAAAAAGTTTGAAATTGGCGAAAAATAATCTGAAACTGCTCCTGATGAACGCTGAAAAACTACAAAAAGAAGGGGTTTCTAAATAAAAACAATGAAAAACAGATTAAAAAAAAAAAACGAAAATCTTCCAGAAAACGAGAAATTCACAGAAAAAAAAACAACGTAGAATAAATTAAATAATCGATGGATGCATTTTTAACACTTTAAAACACAAAAAAAAAACTGCGCAAAAACTGAGCAAACTTAAAAAATAAATTCGCAAAATAAAATCCTCGTCAGAATATTCCAGAATCATCAGAAATTTCTCAAAAAAATTGATTTTCCGAAAAGTCCGCAAACACCGCAAAGTCTGCAAACACCAATGCAATGCGACGCGACGCGCACTGCGTACCGTATACTTTTGTGAATTCTCATGATTGTACAATGAACCAAAAAAAACAATACAATTTAAAAAAACAAAAAATTTAAATTTTTCGAAAAAATTCGCATTTTTCTATATACCGTGGGCTGAATTCAGCTGCATAGCCACTCAGCTGATTTCAAATGGCTACAAAAACCATGCGCGATGAGAGTAGCAGAGTGCGAGGTCACTATCAGCGACTCTCTCTGAAGAGACGCAGACAAGCAGCTTCCCGTGGTCCCTACTCGCTACGACAAACGCAGACAAAGGATTTCTGACAAACCCCTTTGCCTCCCGACAAACAGGATGATCTACCACTTGTTTCTGTTTTGTTCTCTGTTCTCTGCTCTCAAATAAAATCAGTTTGCTCGGTGCGTATTTTTAAAAGATGCGTCCGTCTTCACCCCACACACCCACCCATTCATTGTGTGAACGAAAATGGTTACACCGCACCGCGTGTCGCGATTCGATTCTATTTGTTGATACATGTCGGTGTGTGTGTGTGTGTGTGTGTGCAGAAATCCAGATGTTTACATTTCATGCAAGAAGTACCCCACCACCCGCGCACAACACTGCACAACACCACGACGACAACAACAACGAGGCGGCAAAAAGTTCAACCTGGACGGACTGTGCACTCACTCACTCACTGGGAGCACACGTGGGGGGCAATCCTTGAAGCACGGCACCCCAGCCTTCTTCCAAAATGGTTTCTATGCGGCACGCCTCCCCCGTCTTCCAATGCGCCACCAAGTTCGTCGGATAATACAATTATTTTTTCACTCGAAAATTTACTTTTTTCAGAAATTCGAATCATAGTCTGATTATTCAGGATGACACCATCATTTTAATTCAAAAACGAGTTTTTTTTTGTCAGAAAATGCCCAAGCCTTAGGGTTTTAAAAATGCGCCAGGTAGAAACACCGATGGGGTGCCGTGTGCGGTGCTTTTTTAAAACCCTAAGGCTCGGTCATTTTTTGACCAAAAGGCCTCGTTTTTGGATTAAATTGATGGTATCATACTGAATAATCACATAATGATTCGAATTTTTCAAAAAAAGTAAATTTTCGAGTGAAAAAATAATTTTATTATCCGACAAACTTGGTGGCGCATTGGACGACGGGGGTGGCGTGGGAAGGGAGGCATGAAAAATGATCATACATATTACGGTAGCGAAACGTCTTTTTTAAAAGAAATCTAAAAGTGAAATTTGGCAGGTAATCGGCAAATTGCCCCTAGTTTTGAACGATTTGTGAAGGCCAGTATTGGCAGCTACTCGGCGGCTACTTAGCAATGTTAGCAGGTGTCACCGATCGGCATCTAGTGGGTCAGGATCCCCAACATTTGGTAACTTGCCATGCATTTCTTCCTGCCCGAATTATCCACACGAGAATGAAAAAAAAAATTTTTTTCTGAAAAATCTGGTCTGCCAGACTACAAACTACAAAATGTGGGTATGCTAGACTACAAACTACAAAATTTCGGCCTGCTAGACTACAAACTACAATTTATCGGTCTGCTAACCTAGGCGCTACAAAAAGTGGTTTTGGGCCGCTAGAATAAATGCAAACTACAAAATTTCGGTCTGATAGACTACAAACTACAAAAATTTGGCCTGCTAGGCTACAAACTACAAATTATCGGTCTGCTAACCTAGGTACTACAAAAAGTGGTTTTGGCCCGCTAGACTAAATGCAAACTACAAAATTTCGGTCTGATAGACTACAAACTACAAAAATTTGGCCTGCTAGGCTACAAACTACAAATTATCGGCCTGCTAGACTACAAACTACAAAATACTGGTCTGCTGAACTACAAACTACAAAATTTGGGTATGCTAGACTACAAACTACAAAATTTCGGTCTGCTAGTTTTGACACTACAAAAACAGGATTTGGCCCGCTAGACTAAATGCAAAATACGATATTTTGGACTGCTAGACTAAATGCAAACTACTAAATGTTGGTCTGCTAGACTACAAACTACAAAATTTCGGTCTGCTAACCTAGGTACTACAAAAAGTGGTTTTGGCCCGCTAGACTAAATGCAAACTACAAAATTTCGGTCTGCTAGTTTTGACACTACAAACACAGGATTTGGTCTGCTAGACTACAAACTACACGATTGTGGTGGTCTGGTAGACTACAAAAATTTTTACGAGAATAGCCCCCCCCCCCAACGACCAGAAATGGGGGGGGGGGGGGGGGGTTATACTGTCTGGGGATCTGTTCTGATATATTAGTGGGCAAGTATAGCCCCCCTCATCCCATTAGTACAAATGGAAAAGGGGTCATTCTGGTATCATAGGTAATGTTTCAGATAAGCCTCGGCTCATACCAGTATAGCCCCCCGTCATATCAGAATAGCCCCCCCCCCGCTGTATCAGAATAGCCCAGATATAAAATCGAGCAAAATCGAGTAACACCAAATCATTTGCTTCAAAAAATGAATAAAACAATAAAATCCTCGAAAACGAAAGAAAATATGAAAAATTCGGCGGAGCGCATTTGCATGCCACCTGTCTGGCCTTCACTGCAGGGGGGCTATATCCGCCTTTTCCAGTGGAGGTTTTTCTGATTTTTTGTGGGGGTTACACGCCTCCCCCGTCTTCCAATGCGCCACCAAGTTCGTCAGATAATGAAATTATTTTTCACTCGAAAAAAAATTTTTTTTTGAGAAATTCGAATCATCATCTGATTATTCAAGATAACACAATCATTTTAATCCAAAAACGAGGCCTTTTTGTCAGAAAATGACCTAGCCTTAGAGTTTTAAAAATGCGCCAGGTAGAAACAACATTTTGGGCTGCGAGGCTACAAACTACAAAATTTCGGCGCACATTCTCGTAATCTTTTTTTTTTTTTCGCTGCAAGACCACAGGGCCGCCGCCGATGACCTGTGCATGACCAAGTGATACACATATTTACCCAAACACCTAATATTTGTTATTTTAATCCATCACCTAATCTCTTTTCACGCTAATGTGTGTATGTAGTGTCTTCTGCCCTTTGTTTCGAATTTTGATGATTTGCTCTAATATTTATCTACCACGAAGTGTTCTTTACTCGAGGTTGCGTTTGAAATAGTGAGGGCGAAAAAATTTAGTTAGGCAAGTCTGTCCTAATTCTGTGCAAAAGGTGTCAATAAATTTATCCGTTTTTTCCCTTCCAAGTGACTTCACTGCCCGTGAGCAGCGCGGATTACCGTGTGCGACGACGGGGTTTAGAAGATGTCTACGCAAACAAAAGCTATTTCTTTCTTACTCTCATTGTCCTACTCATTTCACCCACACCAAAATACAATACACTTCGGCTGGTTTCGGTGGTCTAAAAACGGAATTATTCCAATCCGCAAAATTTGGTTTTTGCACTGGCGGGGGGTGTCAACAACACATCACACACGAGATGTGAATGAATGAGAATGAGAATTTGTATGTACGATGAGCACGGGTACTTGAAAAATTGAGGAAAGTAGCAAACAAAAAAGTTCAAACCATTTTGACCAGAGGGGACTCTGCTCTGAACTGGTCAAGCGTGTGGCAAAGTGGGGTATGGTGGGTCTGACGTGTCTTTTGCCACGTGTCTGCCTATATGACATGTTCAATATTCTTTCCGGCTACCATATACGCCTGCGAAACAGTTGGGGATACTACGGTGTAGAACTCGCACGGAATAGAACCGCCTGAAATTAAGCTGTACCGACACGAAGAATTATTTCGTTTCACATTGTGAGGCCCTGAGTTCTATTTCGTGAAGTTGTTTTTTAGTACAGTTCCATTTCAGGCGGTTCTATTCTGCGCAGTTCTATACCTGTTCACCCCCAAACAGTTATAATAGACATAATGAGACGACACCCGCTCATATTTTTGCACAGTGTTCAACTTTAAAAACCAAAAAGGCGGAGTTTCGATTTTTCGCGCCTTAGGTCACTGTAGCTGGCAAGAATATTACGACATTTCGAATTGCATTTAGCAAAAAAAAAAAGTGTTTTTTTTTAGTTAAGCTGACGCACCATGGTCCGTAAACACCGTTACGTCGAACTGCAGAATCTCTACCACCAACCATTTTTTGGGCTTTTTTAAATATTAAAAAGTTAACAACAGTAAAAGAAAATGGTTTATTTTATTGAACACATAAAATAATAACAAAAAAAGAATTTAGATGCACGAAAATGAAAAAGATAGAAAATTGTCTGGAAAACGTTGTGGCAAAGTTTTTTGAGAAAAAATTATTTTTGTCGAAATTTTTCGATATTTATTTATTTATTTTATTACGACTTTGAAGTACGTGAAATAGGAAGAAAATCATGGTATGATAAAATGAATAAAAAGAATAAAAAGACGGATTGAATTTTCATGTTATTGTGTCGGAGTAGTTATACATGTAATGCTAGAAATAATAAGATGACTAAGTGGGCAATGAAATTAATAGATACATATGGGGTTGATGTGGGTAAGGGTAAATGTGGATTAACATAAGGTAGGTCATTTCTGCATAAGTCCAGTTAGCATGGTATAGGTTGTGATAATTCATAGTTTTCGGGTATTTGAAAAACTTGTTGGGATTGGTTTTTGTATTGGGCCTCGATATGGTCTGCTAGAAACTCAGCTTTATCTTCATCCGATGTAATTGTGGTGCCAGGAGAGAGACTCAAAGTGGGGATTCTTCCCGTTTTAGGCTTTAATAGGTTTTTCTCTATTGATGAAAATCTACTGTGCCCCCTATTTTTCAGAATAAGTAGTTCAGAATTTCTTTGGAATTTTTGAAGTTATTTGCGGAATTTCTTAACTAATTTAACATATTCGAAAAAATCGGGTTCTTTTCGTGTGTGTGTGTGGCTTTATTATAATGATATTCCACTAGTTTTTGGAAAGATTCCAGATATCTTGGAAGGTCTCCTGTTTTTGCATCTATCAATTTTGTTGGTACCGATTCGCTGAAAGCGGTTTGCATATGCCTAATGAAATCGAAAAACATGTTGCCGCCCAATCGATAGAATCTAGATAACTTTGACATTTTACCCAGTTGATACTTTTGTAGTCATGTACTAAAATTGGGCGCTCACCTATTCTATGCAAGATGTCAACAGAGAATTCAATTTTCCTATGGTCTGAGCTACCTATGGGGTTCGAGATTTTCATATCCTGTAGCTGAAAATTTGAAAGAACGATGTCTAGAAGCTTGCCTTTACGCGTTGGATTTTGAACTGATTGTTGAAGATTATTGGTTTTGCAGAAGTCAGTGAAAAGTCTACCTAGTCGTGTTTCTGATTTCGGATCTCGTGGTTTCCAGTCTATTTCTGGAACATTAGTGTCACCTAAGATCAATAATTGACCAGGGTGATTCGCAAAGTCGGCTATTTTATTTATAAGTACGAGACTATTTTTATATGAGCAAGATGGGGACTTTGCGAATCACCCTGGTCAATTATTGATCTTAGGTGACACTAATGTTCCAGAAATAGACTGGAAACCACGAGATCCGAAATCAGAAACACGACTAGGTAGACTTTTCACTGACCTCTGCAAAACCAATAATCTTCAACAATCAGTTCAAAATCCAACGCGTAAAGGCAAGCTTCTAGACATCGTTCTTTCAAATTTTCAGCTACAGGATATGAAAATCTCGAACCCCATAGGTAGCTCAGACCAGGGGTGGGACCAAAAAAAAATTTTTTTTTCGATTTTTTTTGTTTTTTTTCGGGAAAAGATCATCCGAGTGGAGACAAACGTTAGGTCCAACTATCCAGCAAGTAAAAATACTCCTTTTATCAGGCATAATGAACATAGGTACTGTAACAATCCGAACCGTCTCCATTTAAGCTTTGAACCACAGAAAAAATTATCTAAGTTCATGATTCGAGTTTTGTAGCAACTAGCTAGCAACATTTACCTCATTCAGGTTTTTAGTAAAACTTTTATGCGTGAACTCAAAATCACGGACCTTGAAAGGATCGGTGAGACGTGGAGCGGGCTTCATAACTTACTGGACAGGGTTTGGATCCATGTCATTGGCTCTCCAGATGCTCTGTTTGAAAGCATCGTGGTTCAGCTCTCGTTTTATAGCAATGCAAGTCTTTATTGAGTTCGAAGCATGCCGTATGATGTTTCACCTTGTCTCTTTGGTGGTGCTCCAGACTTCGTAGACTGGTTATAACGGCTCGGATTCTTAATACAATTGTTGATTCACTTCTTTGAACACTTCGAGTGTTGTGTAATTACTCAAATTGACCTCCCGGTTGTTTTGCAGGCGTCAGATTGGAGTTGTTCGGCGTCAGAAAAGTGTTTTCCACGAAACATGTTTGAATTATGCCCAATATAGACAAAAACATGAGAACTATAACCACATGTTATTTAAAAGCGCATAAAGCATAAAATTGAAAAAATCCAGGCACAGATTTCCTCATTAATAGGGATTTTAAAGAAATTTCCGAGGGGGGCGCTATACTTATGTTACGGTTGCAGGAGCCATTTTTTCATACATCTATCTGCTTCATGGATGTCTTCAGGCACAATATCACAAAACGGATATTTCCGGGGTAGTTTTGCATGCTGAATCCGTTTTTTGATGCCCCATGTTGCAGTTTTGCCCGGGAGTGGTAAGCCAGACTACTTCGAGGGGGGCGCTATACTTATGGAACGGACTGTATTGTTGATTTATCATGCTAGAAAATAAAGTTGATTAAAAAAAAATAAAATTGCAAAATTTTTCGGAAAATACTTTTTGCCAGCCTAATAGGATGTCAGTTTGCCGTGAAAACTCTATTACCGTAAAACCTGTAATATTAGGTTAACAAGAATTTTTTGTTATGTTTTGATTTTGCCCATAGCTCGTGGCACGACAAAAACCAAAAGATCATTTTACTGGGTTTATAAGAGACTTACCTTGTTGACAATAACATCCACTTTCCCCTACTGTTTCTCTCTCTCAAGCCCCATGGATAATTTCCGTCCTGACCCAAATCACCCTACGGCATGTCATTCTGTTTTTGTTTCTATCCAACTTGAAAGTGCCGGAGGTTCATCGCCGTCTGGTACAAGTTTATAAGGCCGAGACCCGTTATGAAAATACAATTCGCATTTGGTTTGGGAAATTCGAGAACAAGGACTTTTCCCTTGACGATGCTTCCCGCTCTGGGTTGTCTGTATGGTGGTCTGTCCATGGCGTGCACCACTGGAAACTTCTGGACGAAGGCGAAACTATCACGGCCGAGTACTACTCTGCCCAACTGCAAAAAGTCTGGGCCCAGATCAATCTCTCACCGCCAAAATGCCACAGAGTGCACTACATCCACGATAACGCCAAGACCACATGTGGCGAAAACAACAAATTCACCGCTGGCACCGTTCAGCTGGACAATTCATGCTCACCCACCGTACAGCCCAGGCTTGCACCTACTGATTACCACTTGGTCCCGGACTTGCAACAATTCCTTGGGAAAATGATTTTAAAACAAAAAGTAATAGATAGATAGATAGATAGATAGATATTTATTCAGTGAAGGGCACGAGGCCACTTATACATGAACTTACTAGGAAAGTACTTTTTGGTACATTTTGGAAAATTCTGAAAAAAATCAGGGTAATACTAGATTTTTTGGTAAATTTTTTGAGATATTAAAAATCCGCAAAATGTTTTATTTCGTTGTACATTGTTAGGCCCTGAATCATATTTTGTGCAGTTTCTTTTTTAGTACAGTTTCATTTCAGCCGGTTCTATTCCGCGCAGTTCTATACCGTAGCACCCCGATATCGAGTAACATTATTTATTCATTGTGTAATTCTTACTTCTTTTGATTGTGATCTCAAGTCGTTTTTTTTTTAAATAAACAAACATTACACACGTTATTCTCAGTACGGAGCGCTGCAAACGCGCTCCCTTCGCACAGTGGTGGACGCGACCACGTTGTCGACAAGAGAGTGCAGAAAATTGAGGGAGCCGTGGCCAATGTTTTGCTCTGATTTCTCTGAACCTCACTCCAAATGCATGCGAAATTCTTTGTTCGATTGGAGCGAGTTATCACCGTTTTATACTGAGTATACCCAAACGTTAGTGAAATTTGAATTTTTTCGTGATTTTTAGCGAGGTTTTATTTTTTGATGATGCAACTTGATTCAAAACACAATACGTGACCTTGTCAATCAAACTGTGCTAACGAACTTTTTATCTTCAATTGACAAAGAGATGTTAAGAGAAAATGTTTTATTTCATTTTTTGGAAGGGTTCAACAGCATTTTTGTTTTGTTGGACAATTTCTGTAAAGTAAGTGTCTAACTGGCGTGTTAGAATTATAATTATCTAAAACTGTTCTAGTGGAGCGCCTACCGTTTCAACAATTTGCAAACAAAGCGAAAAATAAACTATTCCACAACGCATTAGTTTCGGGTAAGTTTTTTTTGTCTTTTTTTTTACACTGGGGTATGAGGAGGGAGTGAGTAAACGCGCCCGGACGCACACAAGCAACGCATCCAAATGAGACCCAAAGAATAATGGGGTTATTCACGAAATGGCAAAAAATGACAAAAAACGGCAAAAAACTGCGCGAAAACTCGAAAAATGCTCCGATTGATCTGAAATTTTGGGAAATGAGGGAAAAAACTCTCCCGGACATTACCCCAAAGTTTCAGACAAAAATATCAAATTTTAAGAAAGATTGCATATTTTTCTGAAAATGTTCAAAGGCGATATTTTTGTCTGAAATTTTGAGGTAATGTCCGGGAGAGTTTTTTCCCTCATTTCCCAAAATTTCAGATCAATCGGAGCATTTTTCGAGTTTTCGCGCAGTTTTTTGCCTTTTTTTGCCATTTTTTGGTCATTTCGAGAAGCGCGCGAAATAATTTTGAATAGAGTTTCGTAATTTTCACGATTTTGGTTTGGTTTTTTTCTCCGATAATGTGAAATTATTTCGCGCGCTTTTTTATTTTTTGGGTCTCATTTGGATGCGTCAAATACAACGTATGTCATGTTTATTAGAAATTTATTGACTTTATTAGAAATGTTATCAGAAATTTATTAATCATGGTACTGATAAACTAAGATTTTGTGCCACCAGCGTTTTCTCAGCCCCTATACAGCAACGGAATTTGACACCTCCAAATGTTGGTCTAGTGGAGCGCACTTGCATACCTCTTCCTTTGGCGCCGACCTCATTAACGCCCATCGCGGGCATTCACAATGTGTACACAGGTGAAATGCGACACGTGCATCACAGCTCGCTGGTGACTCGCGCGCAAATGGCATGGGGGCACTGCAAGGGTGTCATCATAGACGCGTAATTAATCGATCGCATCATTGACGCATCGTTGGCGCATTTTTGGCGTGTCATTTGTTCAGAGCAGGCGAGGCGACCGGTTGCCATGGATATTTTATTAATAAACCATTCTTGACATGCGAGTTATTTAAAATTTATTGGTGGCACAAAATCATTAAAAAAAAAGAAAATAAAAATAGTTGACATAAAAATTATTATTTTTTGCGAATTCCTCCTTTTGCACTTGTATCATCGGGTATGACAAAAAATCCTCCAGATGTCGGAACCGCTTGAACAGTAGACAACCACTGAAATAAATAGATATTATATTTATTTTAAATATAGAAAACTTATTTAAATTGACAAGGCCACATCCGCGATTTTTTACTAAAATTTCACGCACTTTGGCCCCACTTACAAGGGACTTTCGAAATGGTAAGGGTTCAGAATTTTCTATAAATTGGCATACTAGTACTTTCGAACATCCTGTACACGAATATCATAGTGGTTATCTGCAGAGATTCGTCCAAGTCTGAAAATTTTTGGTCTGAAAATTCTAGGTTTTTCCACCACATTTTGCGCCTCGCGCTCCCCCATTTTCTTCACTGCTACCTTTGCAGTAGCTTCGGCAAGCAGGGATGGGTGAGTGGGTAGCGCAGTTGAATGGTAATTATGAGTTCACGAGTTCGAACACAACTTTTTTTTTTTTTTTTTCGTTTTAAACTTATTTTTTGGTCAGTCGTTGGGAAAAATCATTTATTTTTTTCAACATTTTTATTGCGTTTTAAATTGATTTTTTTAAGTTTGGAAATATTCAGGATGTTCTTGAATATATTCATATATGAAACTTCATATTTGGAACTTTGTCCACTTCAACAAGCTTGCCATGGCAGAATCGGATCAGATTGGGCTTGCCAGAGAGCTGTACTGCGTCTTTATAGACTACCATTTTGAGAGAATCTTCATCATCAGGAGACCAGGCTGCAACAAAAGTATGGTTTTTCTTTAATTTGAATACGAAACCTACTTGTATCTTTTATATGATCTTCAAAACTTGTGAAATATTCTTTCGTGGAAATTTGATAAGTTCCATTCTTGACTGACTCATAAACCATAATGATATAATCAGCAATAGCTGACATGATCGATTTATACTGAAAAAGTTCTAGAAAATTCGAAGAATTCTCCAGCAAGAAGCTCCCAGCGAATTATTTGGGAATTTCTGAAACTTTCTGGAATTTTCTTGAACAGTATAGAATTTTCAAGAACTTCCTCAATATTTCCAAACTTAAAAAAATCAATTTAAAACGCATTAAAAATGTTGAAAAAATTAAATTATTTTTCCCAACATCTGACCAAATAATAAGTTTAAAACAAAAAAAAAAAAAAAAAAAAGGTGGGTTCGAACTCGTGAACTCATGATTACCATTCAACTGCGCTACCCACTCACCACAGGTGAAGGGCTTCAAATCCATATCGGATCCGAAAAGGATGGGACGTGGAATTTATAGGAATTTTATATGTATCCGATTTTGATCCTATTAGGATCCACGCTCCCACGGATAGGATGCGGACGTGGGAGCGTGGACTGAAAACGGATCAAAAACGGATGGGACGTGGGTGGGACGTGGATATTTTCTAGACTTCCTGAATTTTCCATTTTTTGATTTCACTCAAGATGCTCAATGAGCACATGTATCCAGACAACCAAAAATAGCCGGTGAGCTCTGTGGTACCGTGCCACGGAGCCTTCATCTAGAGCTCGCCACCAACCCTTCAGAATTCTCTAACCCAATCCCTTGCAACACCTGCGCAGGCGGCGGGTATACCTTCCCATGTGGACCGACACCTCACGGGTTTCGACGGCCCTTATGTTTTGCAAGGGAAAGGGGCGGGGCGTAGCGTGGTGACACCAGTTTTTCGTGGATTTTATTATTTTAAGACGTAATTTCACGAAAACTTTTTTCATATGCCTGCCGTGGGATATAAGCCCCCACCCCAGCATATATAAGTATAGTCCCTCACCATCGTAGTCCCCCCGACTATCTCGAATCAAAACGTTTCCAAATTAGAACTATGGTAAAGGTGAAATCAGTAACGTAATTGGAAAAGAAAAAAAAAGATTTTATGAGCCACAAATGTGGAAAATGAATTATGTGGTATTCACTCTAACTGGCCGGCATTCAAGCAGTAGGTTCAAACAATAAGCCGGCATGCCGGACAAATAGAGTAAATACGGTATTACAAATACTTGTTCTGTACTGGAGAATTTGATTTAGCTTATTATTATACAACACTTTTGACACTTATCCATTTGGAAAGAAAACGGTTCTGATTCGGGACAGTTCTGTTTTGATAAAGTTCTGATTCGAAGCTTTTCCTTATTTCGAAAGCGACAAAAATGGTAGAAAGAGCTATGAATGGTGCACTTCTATTAGATGCTTCAATTAATTGGGATTGCTTTTCGATGTCGGTCGATTTTCGCTTCTATCTGACAAATAGGCGCTACCTCGAAATAGAACCTTTTCAAAATAGAACCGTGTGAAATAGAACTTGACGCGAAATAGAACCGTGTGAAATAGAACTGTACATAGTTTTAGCGCGTTTTAGCACAATTGGGTGAAGACTATTGAATAAATAGCCAAACAGAAAAAGTTCCACTCACAATCAGTGGCGTGACCTGTTTTCGATTTATTGACTGGGTTATATTTCACGCGGTTCTATTTCGGAACAGTTCTATTTCCGAACAGTTCTATTTCACGCGGTTCTATTTCGGAACAGTTTCATTTCCGAACAGTTCTATTCCACGCGGTTCTGTTTCGCGTCAAGTTCCATTTCGACACAATTCTATACTAGTTATTATACTAGTTCACTCATATACCAGGATAACTGCCAGGTTTTTTTACAAACCACTGAGTAAATCGGACCAAAGTCAGCCTGTGCTAAGCCGATCCTTGGTGGTCGATATCAGCTAGGGGGGCTACAATGGTCAATTACCAAGTTGCGTGCTCTTCTAATAGAGCCTGACATCCACGCGCCCTGCTTCAGATGAACGCGGATCCATTCTCCATAACGTCAAAAAATTCCACGCGCCCTCCACGAGGGACACGTGGATCCATATAAGATCCGATATGTTTCCATTCTCCCACGGATCCACGCGCCCTCCATATATATTCCACGCTCCCCCACGCCGGCGTGGATCCACGGCGACCCACGCCAAAACAATCCACGCTCCCTCCACGGGGGCGCGTGGATCTATATCGGATCATATATGGATCCAATCCACGTCCCATCCGTTTCGGATCCGTTTTGGCATTATCTCCCACCACCTGTGACCCATCCCTGCTTGCCGACACAGGTAAACCGGCATGGCCGAATGGTGGTCCACTGGTGCGCCGCTCGATGGTCGAGTGACGGAACCACCAACGTTTGAATTAGCGGTTTTTCAATGGCTCACTTTTCACGCATCCGCGGCTTTTCAATGCTCGAGTTTCTCTCGTTTCTCCTGCAATAAACTGATCTCGAGATTGAATTGAATATATTTATTAAATGTTTACCACAATTAGAAAAATAGAATCATTAGGAAATAGTTAAAGTTTGCCTAACTGAAACAAGGAATTTAGTATCTAAACTCGATGGTTGAATATGTATCCTCGAATTCGTTCCGATTGATTTTTCTGCATTTGACCAATTGTCGGCGACATGCACATGCCGTCACTGCAAAAAAAATCATTTTATTTAATATTTTATTGATTTAAGGAGGTTTCTCATAATAATAAAAATTGCCTTATTTTTTATTGATTCAACCAATTTTTTTCGAAATAAGATACAGTTTAAAATTGCATCTTTATTTTTATGAATAGCCCCTTTCCGAAACCTCAAAATTTTAAATTTTTCGTCATATGAGGAAACTGTCAAAAACTCCAAACGCCAATGGTTATATGCTACAATACGTTCATATCCTGGCTCATGGACGTTACGAAATAAGATCTTTTAAATCGTCCTGTTGTCATAATCCGGCCAAGGACACACGTTTCTAGATCTTTTACCAGTAAATTCGAAACAATTATCAAAAGTTTTTCAAAAATTTATAGCGCGGCCATTTTCGGAATGTACACGGTACACGAGCAGCAAGCTGCCAAGCAAAACGGCAGTGGTGCCATTGACAGGCGGCACGGCACGGCTGCTGTTTCTTGCAGCAGCTTGCCATTTCGCGAAGCAGCATACTGAAAATGACCCGAGAAAATGTCGCTAAAGGTGACAGGTTTCGGAACAGCTTGTTTCAAAACGTTCCAGATCCTATTTCCCCTATCTTTTCGCTTTTTACAAGAAGAAAACATCACCAGTGCACACTTGTATAACTCATCTCAGAACGAATACTTTTGTTGAATGAGATGTTCAAAATGAAGATCTCGGCGAGTTCTACAACATAGGAACCAAGTGTGTGCTCCTAACTGACAATATGTTCAAGAACTTGCCGAGATCTTCATTTTCAACATCTCATTCAACAAAAATATTAATTCTGAGCTGAGCTATTTACCGGCCCGCTCTGACTGTTTGTAAAATTAAAAAAGTTCACAAACGCCTCTTCTAAAAAAAATTTACGTGTATTGTTTCAAAGGAAAACAATTAAGTAAAATTGAATTTTAAAGGGATTATTGGCTTATGCAGGTGAACTTTTCTGACGAATAATTACAATGCAAAGCTGAATTTTAATTAATGGACATTTTACTGCATTAAAGTGTACTTTACATTAGCATAGGAATAAAATGACAAGTTCATCAGCATATCCCATAGTCATTATAAAATTAAATGTTACTTAATTTTTTTCTATGGAAAAAAAGAAGATATTTTGGTTTTTTGCTCGTTATGCTTTTTTTTTTCGAAAAACTGGCGTTTGTGAACTTTCCGATTCCTTTTCAATTTAAATCGAGAAAAAAAACTCACTATTTCACTCTTCATCTCCCCTGTTAGCGCATGTTCCAGATTTCGCAGTGCCGTTGTCACTGTGCCCGGAAAATTGAAGAGGTGAAGTCTGAAATTGTTTTTATTTAATCTTACAACAACAAAAAAAGAATAAAACAATAAATTTATTTTACCTACTGAGTGAGCACATCGGAGTGAAACATTGTCCATGATGCTTCACACGAAATAAACTGAAAAATTATGATTTTGGGCATGAATTGGGTGAATAAAGTTGAGTTCCGCAATCAATCAAAAAAAAAAAAAAGAAAAGAAAATTGCATCAGATCACGCGCTAGCGCTGAGGCCGCATTGCGCAATCGATTATTCGCACATCGGTGGCTCACCAATAACTTCGATGTTCCCGCCTCGCGCATCGTTCCTCATTCAGCGGTGTCTCGCACATTATTCGAACATCAGCGGCTGAATGGTTCCTCCTCCTTCACCGTACAGGCACCATTCGCGCATTACCGCCTATTGGGCCACCATTCAGACTCAATTCATCCATGCCGGTTTACCTGTGGAAGCTACTGCAAAGGTAGCAGTGAAGAAAATCGGAGAGCGCGAGGCGCAGAATGTGGGTGAAAAACCTAGAATTTTCAGACCAAAAATTTTCAGACTTGGAGGAATCTCTGCAGATAACCACTATGATATTCGTGTACAGGATGTTCGAAAGTACTAGTATGCCAATTTATAGAAAATTCTGAACCCTTACCATTTCGAAAGTCCCTTGTTAGAAAAGTAATTTCCATGTGTATTTCAGCAAACTAAACAAAAACGCAAGCAGCGCCTATAATAAGCAAGTGTGGTAATAATTCTTTAGAAAAAGGTACAAAAGAAAACAATTTTTAATCGTTAGTGGCCGTGTCGCTCCACATGAAAAATGTGTCCGAAAAAAAACATTTTTTGGTGCCGTATTTAATATGGTACGAAACATCTTTTTTTTTTTTTTGGAAAATTTTCATTTCCGAGAATGTCTATGATCGTTATCAGGCTTTCTCGGAAATGAAAATTCCTCTTCCGAGTTCCGTCGGAAATTTCCGATTTTGTAATTTTCTCTTCCGATGTTCCGACGGAATTCCGAGTTTTTCATTTTCATTTCCGAATTTCCGTCGGAATTCCGAAATTTCAAATTCTCGTTCCGATTTCCGTCGGAATTCCGACTTCCGACGGAATTCCGATTTCCGATCGGAAAAATCGGAAATGAACCTGAATAGACCCATAAAATCTTAAATTATCCAAAAAAAAGTTTTTTAAAAAAATTGAGGAATGATACGTAGACTCGTGTTTTAAAAGCTCCGCGACATCTCGAAACCAGACATCTCGAAACCGGACATTTCGAAACCGGACATCTCGAATCCGCGTTAACAGTGGGGAGGGGGGGGGGGGGGTTGAAAGAGAGGTATGTAGGAAGTAAACATTTTTTTTTATAATTTAATGACTATTCAACAAAACATCAAAAAGTGCAAGTTTTGAGCGTCATTTCTTTTGCGGCCACCAAAAGTAGTTTACAGTACGCAAACTGCACCTTGCATCGTGAGCAGGGGTGGGACCAAAAAAATGTTTCTTCGGTCGTTTGTTTTGTTTCTTTTGGGTGAAACAAACAATTTTGTTTTATTCATGCACGTGAAAAAAAAAGTTTTTTTAAGCCGTGGATGCGCAAAACAATGCCTGTATTTGAACAAAGATTTAGCCGGGATATGCTCTGAATTGACAAAAAATCTTTAATTTTTAATGAACTTTTGAAAAATTTCCATTTAACTCGCAGAAACACACATTTTTTTTGGTACTATTTTCTCGAACAAATTTTTTTTTGAGAAAGAAAATTTTATTTGTCCTTAAAACATTTAAAAATTAAAAAAAAATTGGTATTTTTCCAACGTTTTTGTTGAAAATTAGAGATTTTTGGTCGATTCAGAGCATATCCCGGTTTTGTTCAAATAGAGGCATTTTTTGCGCCTTCGCGGCTTAAAAAAACCTTTTTTCTCACGTGCATGAACAAAAAACCATTTTTTGGCCCCACCCTGCTCCCGATGCAAGGTTCAGTTTGCATACTGTAAACATTTTTTGGTGGCCTCCAAAGAAATGACGCTCAAATCTTGCACTTTTTGATTATTTGTTGAATAGTCATTAAATTATGAAAAAAAAATTTGTTTACTTCCTGCTTTTCTTTCAACCTCCCTCCCCACTGCTAACGCGGTTTCGAGATGTCGCGGAGCCGTTTCAAATAGGAAATTTGTGTCACGGACATGGTCGAATTTTTCCAAAAAAAAAAAAAAACGATTTTTCGTACCAAATTTCGACAGAAAAACATGTTATTTTCCGACATCGGAAAAAAATTATTTCCGACGGAAACGGAAATATCTTCGGAAATCATTTTGCCTCGGAACGGAATCGGAAATTTTTTCGGAAGTGAAACTGCCTCGGAACCGGAATCGGAAATTTCCGAGAAAGCCTGGTCGTTATCTCTAACAGCCAGGATTTTCCGAATATACGGCAAATGATTTTTCACTATTACGTGATTTTTCTATATTTTTTTGTTTTCAGTGAAAAAGTTGTATTATTAAATTTTCTTCTATAACAAATTTTGAAAGTGATCTAATGACTCAAAAGCGTATATCGCGTTAGTTCTTCCTGAATTCAGCGCAAGAAGTTTTTTTTTGAATTTTAATAGCAAAAAAGTAGTGAGAAAAATCATTTCAGCAACGAAAATTACCTAACTGGTAGCGGACGATAGTTTGCCGGAATTATGATTTTTCGAAATATTCCGCCGAAATTTTCCAGTTTTTTTTTGTGAAAAATTTTTCGACGATTTTGAGGGATAACGGATCTTTGTTTTACAAAATCAAACCGAAAGGGACAACTTTGAATTTTCTTTATGGCGATTTAAAGCGATTGCGAAAATTTTTTTTATCTTTGCTCAGAAGTTCCTATCAATCTCCAAAAGCATCCAAATTCCACAATTTTTTTTGTTTTTGAGTTTTAAAAATTATTAGAAAGACTCACCAGCTTGCGGAATTGCTTACGATCCATTTGCGGCAAACATGGACTCTGAAAAAAATTAATATATGTTTTGAAAGATATTTAGCTCACCTTCATCACTTTTCATTGTCGGAATGTGTCGCCATCGATCTCCTCATCTAAAAAACAAAAAAATTATTAAAGATTTGGTAAAATTTGAAGCAAAATATGACAAAAATAGGACACAAAATTCAACCAAAATGCGCTAACTACATAATTGATGCAAACGTGCTCCGGTGACATGAGCGGGCCATAGATTCATTATCGAGCTATCGCAAGGCAGCGCAAAGATAGATCAATCAGCGAGTCACTAGCTGATTTTTAGCTGCGGTTGATGTATCGTGCATTCACCATAGACGTGCATTTGCAATAGATACACCGCATTTCTGCTGTGTACTGTGGTGGCCTAGTGGTGTACACTTTCGACAGTCGTCTGAAGGCCTGGGTTCGATACGTTGTGGTGAAATTTTTTTTTGTTTTCTGTTTTTGAACCACAGATTCAAAGCAAGCTTCCGCCCAGCTCTCTCTGGTCGCCCATTTTAAGGTTTCACACATGCTTTCCGCGTTTTGCCTTTGAACTTTCCGGATAAAAGTTACTTGCCGAAGGATGTAAATAGAACAAACGAATTTAAAGTAGTTCGAAAAAAGGGAAATTTAATTTTTTACAACGTTCTCCTCCAACACGGATATCTACGGGATATCCAACACGGGTATGTACTTTTTTTCGTGGTATTCGAAACAAAAATCCATAAGATTTATAGGGATAATTACAGAATAGCCACCCATATATTTAAAAATAGGTACCCATTTGACTCGCTATAGTATAGCCACCCACAGTCGGCGCCGCGTGGGTGGCTATTCTGGAATTATGGGTGGCTATTCTGAAATGATGGGTGGATGTTCTATAGCCCGTTGATGTGGGTATCTATTTTGAAATATATGGGTGGCTATTCGTATGGGTGGCTATGGGTGGCTATCGGAAAAATCCCATTTTTCAGTTATGTGGGTGGCTATACTATAGCGTGGGTACCTATATTGTAGTGGGTGGCTATACTGGAATAGTCCCCCTTCAAAATAGCGTCCGCAAGCTTACACAGGTAATGGACCTATTCATTTGAATTAAAATGGATTTTTGTGTCACATTTATTCAATGCATTACCACTGGGGTATGAGGAGGGAGTGAGTAAGCGCGCCCGGACGCACACACGCAACGCATCCAATTGAGGCCCAAAAAATAAAAAATCGCGCGAAAAATTTCGCATTATCGGAGAGAAAAATCAACGCGCGCGAAATAATTTTGGATAGGATTTCGTAATTCTCTCGATTTTACGTTGGTTTTTTTCTCCGATAATGGGAAATTTTTCACGCGCCTTTTTTATTTTTTGGGCCTCATTTGGATGCGTGCGTGTGTGCGTCCGGGCGCGTTTACTCACTCCCTCCTCAGACCCCAGTGCATTACAACATATTAATGAATTAATCTGAATTTTCCGGAACCATTGAGTTTGGGTTTTTCTGCAAATCGCGCCTAGCCATCCTGGTCAAATAAGTGAACTTATCAACAAACAAATGAATGCGCCTTTAAACAGTGGACAAGTTTACACAAAAATGATGACAATATATGCATTTTTTTGACCAGGATGGATAGGCGCGATTTTCAGAAAAACTCAAACTCAATGGTTCAGAAAAATTCAGATTAATTCATTAATATGTAGTACTGCATTGAATAAATGTGACATAAAAATTCATTTTAATTCAAATGAATAGGTCCATGAACCGGCATGGCCGAATGGTGGTCCACTGGTGCACCGCTCGATGCTCGAGTGACGGAACCGCCAACGTTGGAATTAGCGGTTTTTCAATGACTCACTTTCCACGCATCCGCGGCTTTTCAATGCTCGAGTTTCTCTCGTTTCTTCTGCAATAAACTGATCTTGATATTGAATCGAATATATTTATTTAATGTTTACCACAATTAGAAAAATAAAAGCATTAGGAAATAGTAAAAGTTTCCTAACTGAAACAAGTAATTTAGTATTTAACTCGATGGTTGAATAGGTATCCTCGAACTCGTTCCGATTGATTCTTCTGCATTTAACCAATTGTCGGCGACATGCACATGCTGTCTCTGCAAAAAAAAAATCATTTTATTAAATATTTTATTGATTTAAGGATGTTTCTCATAATAATAAAAATTGCCTTTTTTTTATTGGTTCAACTAATTTTTTTTTGAAATAAGATGCAGTTTAAAATTTCATCTTTATTTTTATGAATAACCCCTTTCCGAAACCTCAAAATTTTAAATTTTTTGCCATATAAGGAAACTGTCAAAAACTCCAAACGCCAATGGTTACCGTAAAAACTGTATTAGAAGGACCCGCAAACAACCTCCCAAAAAATAGAAGTGCCCTCTTGAAGTAAAGGGTTTTTCTAATTTTAAGACCCTTTCAATAAAAGGGACTCTTTAGCGATAGTTGAAGGTTCTCCTATAATAGAAAGAATCCCTCCACACACACACACACGGTCCCACGAAAAAATGCCAAGGATACACGTTTTTACATCTTTTACCGGTAAATTTGAAACAATTATCAAAAATTTTCCAAAAATTTAACGCTAAATCAGGTAATTTTCGGCATGTACACGGCACACGAGCAGCAAGCTGCCAAGCAAAACGGCAGCGATGCCATTGACAGGCGGCACGGCACGGCTGCTGTTTCTCGCAGCAGCTTGCCATTTCGCAGCATACTGAAAATTACCCGAGAAAATGTCGCTAAAGGTGACAGGTTTCGGAACAGCTTGTTTCAAAACGTTCCAGATCCTATTGTGTTTTCAATCGACTTGCGACATGAGAACGCGAGACTTCGCCCACTTATTTCTGCCGTTCTGTCTGCGTCTCTTCAAATATCACTGTGTTCGCGTGGTCGCGCACAAATAAGTGGGCGGAGTCTCGCGTTCTCATGTCGCAAGTCGATTGAAAACACAATACGCCTCTTTGAAAAAAAAATTAACATGTATTGTTTCAAAGGAAAAAATTAAGTAAAATTGAATTTCAATGGGATTATTGGCTTATGCAGGTGAACTTTTCTGACGATTTATTTCCATGCAAAGCTGAATTTTAATTAATTAACATTTACTGCATTTAAATGTACTTTAGCATAGGAATAAAAAAGTTCATCAGCATATCCCACAGTCATTATAAAATTAAAAGTTACTTAACTTTTTTGTATGGAAAAAATGATATTTTGGTCTTTTGCTCATTATGCTTTTTTTTTTCGAAAAAATGGCGTTTGTGAACTTTTCGATTCCTCTTAAATTTAAATCGAGAAAAAAAACTCACCATTTCAATTTTCACCTCACCTGTTAGCGCATGTTCCAGATTTCGCAAGAAGTCTGAAATTGTTTTTATTTAATCTTACAACAAAAACAAAAAGAAGAAAATAATAAATTTATTTCACCTACTGAGTGAGCACATCCGAGAGAAACATTGTTCATGATGCTTCACACGAAATAAACTGAAAAATTATGATTTTGGACATGAATTGGGTGAATAAAGTTAAATTCTGCAATCATTTAAAAAAAAATTGCATCAGATCACGCGCTAGGTGTGCGGCGGAATTTGGGTGCTGCCCCGAGGCAGAACTCCCCGAAAGAGAACTGGTACGAAAGAGAACTGCGCCCGAAGCAGAACCAGCCCGAAAGAGAACCGCCCGAAGCAGAAATGGTATGAATGCGAACTGGTACAACAGAGAACCACTCGAAGCAGAACCGCCCGAGTTAGAACTGGTACGTAAAAGAACTGGTACAAATACGAACTGCCCAAACCAGAACCGAAGGATTTAGTAGAGTTATAGCAGAGAGTTTATAGTTTCCCATATTTTTTTTGCTTAAAAATTGTAAGTTTTAATTATATATGTCTTCAATAACCAATATGAAAATGCATTTATAAATGCGCGCCGCGATTGCAAATTTTGTTGCATTTTTTAGCATGAACATTGCGATTTTAGGATGAGTAATTCAGTTTAGGGAGTGTCATTTTATTGTTTTTCCATTCGTTTAAAATTGCTAGAAGTTTAGAGAAATGTATTACTATATTGTTTATCCGCTGAAAAAGCAAGTGCGCTCCACGAAACTTACGAAACTTGTTAGTAATTCGTGGAGCGCACTTGCTTTCTTCACGAATGGACAATAGTCTTAAAAAATGCATATTGTCGACCGCCAAAATGATTAAACGCGCTCCGCTGAACTCAGTACTACGTGGATTTCATTTTGGTCTCCAAATTATTTCATTTCACGTATAAATTCAACGTGAACTGAAATAATTTGGAAACCTAAATGATATCCACGTAGTACTGAGTTCAGCGGAGCGCGTTTGATCATTTTGGCGGTCGACAATATTTAAAATTATTTTTTACAAGGTGATTTGGACACAGTGTGGCAGTTATACATTCAGCAGGAAAGTAAAAGAGAATAAGAGACCATTGTTTTGTTGCCCACTCTAATTCATCATTCTCTTGGTTCTCACACTCTCCCACCCCTATCGTTGAATGCATGGTAAACATTCATCCAAATGTGTCAAGAGTACTTGTAAAAAAGTCAAAAGGTAATAAACGCATTTTCTCCGGCGGAAAGTAATATGAAACTGTGGCGGTTCTGAACAGGGAAGTTCTTATTTGTACTAGTTCTGTTACGTAGCAGTTCATATTCGGGCGGTTCTCATTCGTGGTAGTTCTTTTACGTACCAGTTCAGACTCGGGCGGTTCTGCCGAAAAAAATGAGGGGAAAAAAAAGTGAAAAAATATACGACGATCAGGCAGAGAAGGAGCATTAGGCTTAGGTTGCCGGGAAATTTTTTATTTTTCATGACATCTTTAGGATTGAGATCGCGACAACTGGAAAAATTGAATTATTGAAAATAATTCATATGAAATGTTGCAAAAATATTAACAACGGCGAGTGGGAGAAAAGTGTATGAACTCATGGAAAGACTTGTTTGAGAAAAATATATACATAATAACAATTTTACAGGAAAAAAAGCAGCGCACCGGACACTAAATTTTGCTCGACACTGGGCTCGAAAAAGGAAAAAAAAGAATAGAGATGAGAGGTATATTTATTTTTAAATCTTCTTCATCCTGCTGATAAATCCAGCGAAAAACCATTGGTGGGGAGTTGTGGACTCTAGCCAAGTGTCTGCGGTAGAATCTATACCTATAAAAACACAAAAATGATTATAAACACCTGTGGCGGCCGACCCCGGGTCTAAACTCACTTGTATGTTTGTAGATTTGGGCACTGATGACAAATGTACAGGGTGGCCGATAAGTATAGGACGCTCGCTTTCAGCGTTCCCTGGCACGGTGCCAAGGGATATTTTCGAAAAATTTCGAAACTTTTCGAAAGTCCAGAGACTATATAAGTAAGCTTCTCAGTCATTTGTTCTCACTTCTCCATATCGCCGAGCTATGAAAAGTTCTCCTCATCGTCCTTCCATTGAACTCTTGTTCAAGAGAGGCCTCGGAAGTGCTGAGATCGCTCGACGCCTTCAAATTTCGTCTTCGACGGTTCGAATTCTTCGACGGCACTTTGCTGGTGGTCCATTTATCCTTCAACAAGACTGGGCACCGTCCCATGGCTCGAGATCGACATTGGCCGTCTTGGAGGCGCATTTCCCTGGATTCCTGGACAAGAACTTGTGGCCTGCTTCCAGCCCGGATCTCAATCCGATGGATTTCAGCGTTGTGGGCATGTTGGAAGGGAAGATCGCGGGAAAAGTTTTTGCTACTGTCGATGACTTGAAGGCCGCTCTCGAGGTAGCATGGGCTTCGATCGACGACGGATACCTGCGGCGCACTGTCAATTCGGTGAAGAAACGTTTGAGAGCCTGTGTCAAAGCTCGTGGATCCAACTTCGAAATTCTCTTGTAAAATCAAATTTTCTGCTTATTTTTTGTTGTTTAATAAAGGTTGTTCTCGAAAAATCCTCAAATTGAAAAAATGGGAGCACTTTCAAAACGTCCTATACTTATCGGCCACCCTGTAGTGGTTTTGTCCGGGATTCCGCGAATGGCACCTCTTCCAGTGTGCGTTTGTCGCCCACACCGACTTCTGTGGGCAATTTGCACATCCGACTACCGGGCAAATGTATTTTGGAGAAGACGAGGGCGGCACCACCCTCACCACTGGCAATCTTCCCATCCCGCAAAATGTCGTTTTCGACGACGAGTGTGGTCCGCGCGGGTTCTCGACATTAAGCTGCTCAAGAGTCTTTTGCAGGTTGAGCGTGAATTTGCCATTCATCTTTTTCGCCAGAGTTTCCTCTTCGAAAGCCGCTGTCGGACACAATCGCCAGTTGTGTAGATTTAGAGCGTTTGTGAGCTCCTTCTTCTTCTTCCACACAATCTCCTTGTTGTGTGCCCATGGAGAAGTTTCGATCGTTGTGTGACCATATCCTTTTTTTGCCCACGGTGAGGTTGAAACGAGTGAGCTCATCCAGTCGATCGCACACCCACCGGAGACAGACAACTGGCGTTCCAAGATGCCGTCGGTCAAAGCTTTAAATTTGAAAAAATTGTTGTGTTGTGTTGTTGAGAAAGCGAATAAAACCAAGGAAAAAAAACCAACTTGATATAGCCATCGACTTGGTTTGAGCGCCAACGACAACTTGTGTAGAGGTTGTATTTGAGCAGTTGAACGGATACCGGCCGTTTCCAGTTATGCCCGGTGACGAGCGACTGGGCGATAGATTTCGCGAAGCCCTTCCTGCAAATATAGAATATTAGACCCGAGGTCGGCCGCGAGTTGGTCGGCTTAAGCTTTTTATTATCTACGAGACCGCGGCGGCGTAGCATACCTGTAGGATCGAGATGTGAATAGAGCAGATGGAATTTGCAGCGTGTCAGCAGAGTGCGCCAGTGAGGCTGCCACACAACGCATTGGGCGAGTCGTCAAGTTGCCATGAGAGTCTGCACTCACAAACAGCCGAGTTGGTCTGAAATTGGTGGTATTAGTAGTAGTAGTAGTGAATTTAAAAAGAGAAAAAGTTACGTTTCATTATTCATCGGCACTTTGAATTCATCTTCAGCGTGTGGTGGTTCAAATTTATCGCCGAAAACATGCTCCAAACTGACGAATCCGTGTAGAACACATATTGAGAGAGTAGCGACGGCGACCGACAGACCCCAGTCCCACGTGTTGTCATTTCTCATTTGGGGATATGAGAATCCGAGGCGATGTGGCTTGTAGAGCTCGGTACCTGTCGTCTTTGTGGCGAGCACCTTAATGACGACGCGAAACCGGCACGAACCGACCGGGTCATCACATCTTCCTCGTCTCCGGTAGATTTGGACGTTTTTGTTGGTTAGCGTGTCAAAATCCACGCACAAACTTTTGTCGTCGCCGCCGTCGGTCCCGCCATTAGCTGTTGCTGCTGCTGCTCCTCCTCCTGCTTCATCATCATTCTGGTCGTCGTCGTCGTCGTCGTCGCGCAAGTTGCCTACAAATAAAACATTATATCATCGTTAGGGATAAGAGACACACAGCGGGGCGCCGCGCGACCCCGGGTCGAATACAAAAACTTACCCGGCGATTTTTCGTTGCGAATGCTACTAACGCGCAGACCTGTCCCAGTCAAGAATAGCGATAGGAGCCAGGACTGAACGTCATATTTCGAACGAATTCCTCCTACTTTGTTCATCAAGACGACCAAATCGTACATACTCAACGGTGCCACTTCACACGGAACGTTCCCACCGCGTAGCACTTTGGCAGATGCGAGGTATCCATTTACCGCGTTCCAGAGTGCACACGATTCATTTGTGGTCGCTTCGGGACTAAATCCTAAATCCTGCCGTGTAAGGGTCGATTGTCGGCGGTGGCGGAAAAAAAAAGAAGTGCGCGGTGCGCGTTTTTGTGAGTTTTTGAACACTGAAAATATTGAAATTTTGAAACTCAACAAGACTCATCCTCCTACTTTTTGTTCTTGGCCCACGTATTCCTGACGAGTTACCAGCGGCGGCGACGACGGCGGCGGTGCCGCTAATTGGAGAAGTTGGCGAATTCATTCTTGCGCAAATAAAATAAAAATGGGGGAACGACTGCAAAAAATCAATAAAATTTTGGAAAAATAATAATGGCTAACGACGAATCAAATATGTGTTGCGCGCTGTACAGAAAAAAAAACAACAAAAAAATGCGCGCGCCCGCGTATTCCTCAAATACGGGGCTAGTAGCCCCATAGCACGGCGTGTTGGAGACTACGTTTTTGAATTATTTTCAAAAGCTGATTTTCGCGCGCTACTCTACCCCCTGCCTCTCTGCGTCTCCTTCGCAGAGACTTATGTCGATTTACGAGATTTTATTTTTTCTTTCTTACTTTTCTTTATTCTATTTTATTTCTCATTGATTATTTTTCTTTGTTTCTTATTTAAAAAAATTATGTTTTTGAAGTAGTTGTTTTTCAGATTTATCTGATACATTTTTTACTGGAAATTAGATTTTAATTCGTTTTTTTTTTGTAAATAAAAACAGTTAATTTTAACTTATTTTAAATTCTAAAAAATAAAATACAAAAATTGGGACTAAAAACGTGAAGAACGTTCTATTCAGCCAAAAAAATAACACCTTGGCAAGGCGCCAAAGATTTTTGGCAATACTCCAAGAGAAATATACGGAGGCGCAGAGAAAAACGCAAAAGTGCGCCAGGGCGCGTTTGCACTTTCGTAGGGTCCAGCATGCCGTGCATAGGCTTGAAGCGCATTGGGGTTGATGAGTACTACTACTATTTCTAACCCCACCACGCGGATCTAGATCGACAAAAATCCATCAAAAAACTGAAAAAGAAGAAGAAGAAGTGAATCCCTGGGAATGCAGATTGCAATTTGCAACTAACTAATAGCCACTACACTAAGTTTTATTGGTTTCAAAATAATTCTACAAAGCAAGCTTCTACCCGCGGAGCATGCTTCCACCCAGCTCAACCAAAAACAACATCATCAATTACGATTGCCCCACCAAAAAAATTACGATCGCCCCACCAAAAAAAAGCAAACACATCCGCCGACCCGGGGTTTGAAAAAAAAACAAGATGACCATCGAAAAAATAGAGACTTCAAATGAACCGGGGGAGCCGGGGTTGGTTTTGCCGAATACGCAGAGAAAAAAGCAGGCTATTATTGTCGTCGTTTCAACATTTTTGCCTCGGCTACAGTGAGAAATGGCGCGAAATATCGAGGCTCCGCACCCACCTCCTATCTGGTCTTTTCAACTCAATTCAACGGGAAATATAGCAAAAATGTAAGCGGGTGTATTGCTGCTCGTTCTGCCTGCGTCAATTTTAATAACTTTCGTGGGCGCATAGTGTAGCCTAGGCAAAAATGCTGAAAAAACGACGATAATATAGTAGGTCACAATCGGGCGGACCCCGGGTCGGTCGGCCGGATAGAATTGTGTGGTGTTTGAGATTGAATGAATGTCCGACAAAACGCGGTGAATCGTGGCGCTGGGCTTTTTTTTTCAAAGTTTTTTACCAACAAAATGTGTTTTTGAAAAGAAATTACCCATTATTCCAGGTTGCTCAAAATGCTAGTCGAACCGGGGCAAAACAATTCGCGTTTTTATTCGAAAAACAAAAGAAGCAAAAGCGCCAAAAAATATATATGGTTTTTTGCGCTAACCGTAGTTTTTCGTCAAAATTGTGGCTCGAACACAGCGCCCAGCGCCATGATTTTGCCCCACAATTTACTGCGTCCGTCTCGTGTCCCGGATATTCATTCAATCTCAAATTGAACAACATAAAACCAATTGATTGATCAATTTTTTCTTCGTTTCTTCTGTAATTATGTTTTAAATTCATCTGTTGGATATTCCTGTATTTTTTTAAAACTTTCCTTAATAAAATTGGACTCTATCCAACATGAAATTTGCAAATTTCCCTTACAGAAACGCAAATACCCAATTGGAGCAATGGAATTGGAGTTTCCCAGAGATTTTTTCAGGTTTTCTTCTCAGGCTTGACACTGAGTCAAATAGTCATTGTCCAATTGAAGCTTAAATGAAATTTCATTGATAAAATGGAAAAAAAAAACCAAAATTAAAAGAATCAACCGAAATAGTTATTGTGTTTTCAATCGACTTGCGACATGAGAACGCGAGACTCCGCCCACTTATTTGTGCGCTACCTGTCTGCGTCTCTTCAAATATCACTGTGTTCGCGTGGTCGCGCAAAAATAAGTGGGCGGAGTCTCGCGTTCTCATGTCGCAAGTCGATTGAAAACACAATACAGAAACTAAGAAAAAATTGATCAATCAATTGGTTTTCCGGGGTCACGTCGGCGGTTCGTCTAAAAATAAAAATTTAAAGCATGAATTTTTTTCGCGAGAAACAAAGATAGCTCGAAAAATACGTTTTTGTTGCAAAATAGTCGAAAAAATCATTTTTCTGCCATTTTAGCTCAATGAAAATCTGCATCTTTGTGAAATTTTGTGCAATTTGCATAAAAATGCAGGTTTGCATCATTTTGTTAAAGTGGCTTAAGGATTAATTTTAATAATTTGAACTAAATTTATAAGAATTCTGGATTTTTTGGAAAATAAATTTGACAATCAACTCACCCAACTATTCAGCAGAAGTTGTCGGCCTCATGTCGCTGTGCGGTCTCCTCCTGCAAAAATAAGATTTTAATATTAAAAATACAAACAATATACACGATTGAAAGAGAGAAAAAGAGTGGAAAAGCGGAGAAAAACCCACAAAATTACTGATTTTAGTGAAAATTTGCCGTTTCGGCGGAAAAAAGGTGGAATTTATAATAAAATCAGAACTTTTCGGGGTAAAAAGTAAGAAAACATTGACAAACATTATGGGGTTATTCACGAAATGGCAAAAAATGGCAAAAAACGGCAAAAAACTGCGCGAAAACTCGGAAAATGCTCCGATTGATACGAAATTTTGGGAAATAAGGGAAAAAACTCTCCCGGACATTCCCACAAAATTTCAGACCAAAATATCGATTTTTAAGAAATATTGCATTTTTCTCTGAAAATGCTTAAAATGGATATTTTTGTCAGAAATTTTGTGGAAATGACCGGGATAATTTTTTCCGGCGCTATGCGGGTTGGGGGGGGCCACCCAAAAAAAATTTTTTTTTTTCGTTTTTTTGTGCGGTTTCGCATCGCTTTTGGTTTGTTTCATATATTAATCTCATTCTGCATTATTTTTTAGCCAGGACAGTTCAGCGGCAACGCGCCGGAAGCATGTGTGATACTTTTCAAATATGCGACCGGAGGGAGCTGGGCGGAAGCTTGCTTTGACCCTTTTGAGTGTTTAATCGGCTCCCAGTAACCTTTTCTTATCTTTTTAGGCTCATCTTTAGACTTTTAATCACAAAAAATCATCCCGCAAAGCATGCTTCCGCCCAGCTCCCTCCGGTCGCCAATTTGAAAAGTGTCACACATGCTTCCGGCGCGTTGCCGCTGAACTTTCCAGGCATCGATAAATGCTCAGAAACGAATATTCAAAGCATGAACAACAAAAAAAGTGCAAAAAAAATTAGTGAAAAAAAAAATTTTTTTGGGTGGCCCCCCTCAACCCGCATAGCGCCTTTTTTCCTTCATTTCCCAAAATTTCAGGTCAATCGGAGCATTTTCCGAGTTTTCGCGCAGTTTTTTGCCGTTTTTTGCCATTTTTTGCCATTTCGTGAATAACCCCATTATAATGATGGAGTTTGAACAAAAATCTTTCCAAACAAATGAGTTATGAATTTTTTAAAGTGCACAGAAATCGAAAAATATTGATTTTTCACTGAATTTCGGAAATATGCGGAAGATATTGACAAAACTTGATGAATTTGGTCTCGAACAATTATTTTTACAAGGAAAAAACACGAAAAAAGAAGATTTTATGCAAAAAATCAAAGAAAAAGCGAAAAAATAATTTGGAAACCAAAATGAAAATCGCATAGCGTTAAGTCCAGTGGAGCGCGTTTGACCATTTTGGCGGTTCGACAATAGCTCAAAATCGGGCGGACCCCGGGTCGGCCGGATAGAAATAACAACAAAAAAAAGTTGTCGTTGTTATTGTCTCCTCCTTTTCTTTTTCTTTTTTTCGCACGCGTCCCCTCCTTTCCCTCTCTGACTCTCTCTGTCTCTCCTCCTCTCCCTTACAGTAATGTTTGAATTCTCTCTTCTCCTCCTCCTCCCCTCGTCTCTCCTCCCCTTTACAGTACTATGAATGAATGATTTATTGATGAAGGGCAGTTAAACCTCTGACTCAACAATTAGCAATATAAGTTAGAAGATATTTACAGTTAATAGTTAGTAGTTATTATCAATTCAATAGTCTTGCCGGCTACAGTAAGCAGTGGCGCGAAACATCGAGGCTCCGCCCCATCAGCTCTTTTCAACTGAATTCAACTGAATTCAACTGAACGTAGATCAAAAAATGTGAGCGGGTGTGTCGCCGCAGACATGTGTCGCTATGTCTGAGTCTATTATAAAACTTTCGCGGGCGCCTATGGTAGCCGGCAAGAATATTGAATTGATAATAGTGGAATTAAGAAACAAGTAGTTGGTGAGATCAATAGTACATAGATTAGATTTAAAACACTGGGTGGAGGGGTTAGGGGGAAAAACAGAAGGGGGGAGGTTGTTCCAACACCGGATTGCTCTATTTGACAGGAACTGGGATGAGGTTTTAGTGGAGTTATTGACAGTAGGATATAAGTTATACTTATGACGACGAAGTTTATAAAAATTAGAAAGTTTGAGGCAGTTTCGTGACACGTCCAGGGTTCGTATTTCGTTTGAAACCAGAATTTTGTATATAGAGACCAGATCGTGCAGCAGACGTCTTTTTTCCAGCGATTCTAGACCAAAATATTCCAATGATTTGAAATACTTCGGATAAGGAATGTTGAACTTTTTGAACGTTCTGAATATGAATTTTTTCTGACAATTTTCAATACCTATAATGTTAGATTTTGCAACCGGGCTAGTGATAAGAGTTCCATATTCAAGTAGCGGCCGTATATATATAACATAGCATTTGATGAAGACTTCCAGTGTTGCGCGGCGAAGAACATTGAAAAGAAGATTAATTCTCTGATGAGCTTTTTTGATCGTAATTGCATGATGCTGTAAAAATGAAAGATCAGATGAAATCCAAACGCCCAGGTCACGTATGACGTTGGTTCGCGTATATAGTACTGTGTGAAATCTCTCAGGCGCTATCTGTGGCACTGCACCTTGCATGGGGAGACTAGATTCAAAATTCAGAGGAAATTGGCAATAGAGCGCACTTGCGCCGCGCCTGCCTGCGTCTCTTATCTCGGCACACTCTCTTGCTCACTTTTTTTCGAAGCAGATAATTAAAATCCATTTTTCAGCATTTTCTCGTTCCCTTTTTTCAAAAATCGCTTTGTTGAATGGAAGTAAAAATTTTTAGAATGTTTTTAAAACAAAGTTTATCAAAATTGGCCAATAATTACTTGTACGCTGTCAATTTTTTGTTTTTCTTTCTTTTTTGCCGACATTTTTTAGCCATAGTTTTGAATTTTTCTGTTCAAATCTTTTTTTCGAGTCTAGGATCGTTCTGGAATACGGGATCGACAAAAATTTCTAATTTTCAAAAACTTTTTGACACTTCAATCAACAATGAACAAGAAAAAAAATTGAATTTGTATGTGATTTTAGCGATTTACATAAGAAAAATAATTGATATATCAGTTTTCAAGTTAAGCTAAAAAAGAAATGGGATAAAGTACTCGTCGCACAATTTTTCGTAATTTTTACATTGCAATTGTACAATTATGGTTTCTCGCCAAACCAAAGGCCGGTTTTCGTTGAATGGCACGTAAAACTGCAAATTTCAGACAAAATAAATATTAATTTAAAGGGAAAAATAGAAAATATGAATTTTCGGATAAAAAAATGCCTGCGAAAATAGAAGAATAACTAAAAATCGATAGAGTGCACGGAAGAATCGACCAATTTTCGAAACATTTGATTTAAAAACACTCTAAAAAAAATTTGCTACCTTTTAACAGAGAGATTTTTCCAAAAATGAAACGAAAAGATACTTTAAAATGCATTTTAATGCTCTGAAAAACATATTTTCAAAAAAAGTGAGCGAGAGAGTGTGCCGAGATACAAGACGCAGACGCGGTGCACGCGCGCTCTATTGACCAATTTCTCTGGTTTTTGAAGCGAGTCTCCCACTGCAAGGTGCAGTGTGTGGTGGAGGAGGAGGAGACGAGACGGAGAGGAGCCTCCTCCTCAGCAACAACGCGCGGACCCCGGGTCGGCGCTGGCACCAGAAAGTTCAACGGCAACGCGCCGGAAGCTTACTTTTATTCCAGCCAAAAAAGTTATATTCCGAAACAGTTCTATTCCAATATATTTCGCTACAGTTCTGTTTCGAGCGAGTTCTATTCCGAGGTAGCACCGAAAAGACAGATTTTTGCGTTGCGTTCAGTTAAAAACCTGAGGGGTTTCAAATTTTCGATATATCAAAGAAACCAAAACATATTCGAAAATAGCAACAAAAAAAAGCACAAAAAAATCTTGATGCTTATGCTGCGTTCAAAGTGATAAAGATGGAGAAATATTGGTGTCCAAAGTGAAGAGAAAAATGTCTACTTTTTACGCATAAAAATACTGTAACCGTAACCAAATCGTGGCGAGACCTTCCAATTTCGTCGAAAAGTTCCGTAAGTTGACACAAAATGAGGTCACGCCACGATTTGGGTACGGATACAGTCTTTATACGTCAAAAAAAGTAACAATTTCATTTTCACTTTATGGGGTTATTCACGAAATGGCAAAAAATGGCAAAAAACGGCAAAAAACTGCGCGAAAACTCGGAAAATGCTCCGATTGATCTGAAATTTTGGGAAATGAGGGAGAAAACTCTCCCGGACATTCCCACAAAATTTCAGACCAAAATATCGATTTTAAGCATTTTCAGACAAAAAAGCAATAATTCTCAAAAATCGATATTTTGGTCTGAAATTTTGGGGGAATGTCCGGGAGAGTTTTTTCCCTCACTTCCCAAAATTTCAGATCAATCGGAGCATTTTCCGAGTTTTCGCGCAGTTTTTTGCCGTTTTTTGCCATTTCTTGCCATTTCGTGAATAACCCCATTAGACACCTATTTTTCTCCATCTTTATTATGTTTTCAATCGACTTGCGACATGAAAGCGCGAGACTCCGCCCACTTTTTTTGTGCCTTTCTGTCTGCGTCTCTACAAATATCACTGTTCGCGTGGTCGCGCACAAATAATTGGGCGGAGTCTCGCGTTCTCATGTCGCAAGTCGATTGAAAACACAATATCACTTTGAACGCAGCATTAGCCATTTCACTTTATTGACTTGTCTCTTACTTTTTGTAATTTCAAAACGTTTCCTTCTTTTTCTTATGGGGTAATTCACAAAATAGCGAAACGTTGTGGGAAAATTCGGATAGCACTTCGATTCGCCTGGAACATTGGAAAATAATGTTTAAAATAGTCCCGAGGACATATGCAAGAAAATGGAAAACGTTAGGAAAACCGTTTACTGGGAAGCGAAATGAGAAAAATTCCGATGAGAGACGAGAAGAAACAAGCAATCTATTTTCCGGAAAAAGTCGTTTTCAAGTTTATTGCTTACGGCCAACGGACAGGTTCAGAAAAGTTTGAACAGAAATACCGATTTTTTCTCAAACTTTTAAAATCGATATTTCGGCCCCAAATTTTCTGAGCAGGTCCGGGACTATTTTTTTTTGATTATTTTCTCAATGTGCCAAGTCGATAGGAGAATTCTCCGAATTTTCTCAGAATTTGTTGCTATTTCATGAACACTGGAGTATGAGGAGGGAGTGAGTAAACGCGCCCGGACGCACACACGCAACGTATCCAAATGAGGCCCAAAAAATAAAAAATCGCGCGAAAAATTTCGCATTATCGGAGAGAAAAACCAAACCAAAATCGTGAAAATTACGAAACTCTATTCAAAATTATTTCGCGCGCGTGGGTTTTTCTCTCCGATAATGGGCCTCATTTGGATGCGTTGCGTGTGTGCGTACGGGCGCCTTTACTCACTCCCTCCTCATACCCCAGTGCGTGAATAGCCCCATTAATTTTCAATTTCTTAAGGTACTAAATCAAATGACGAAAAACTATGTGGTTGAGCAAGCATCGAATCAACAAATACAAACAAATTCAACGATATCAGGAAGAGAAGACATTTACCTTAATTATGGCTTCTACGAATTGGATGATTTTCTTGTTCTCGACATTTTTCGATGACCCACTTATTGAAATTCGATTTTTTACTTCAATAAATTTTTAAAAATCTCCAATATATTTCAAGATGATTCTGTAGTATTATAATAAGAGTAGGAAACTTTACTAGATAATTTAGTAATAATGCAAGATAACTGAGTAATATTACAAGAAAACAGAGTAGTATTACAAGATGACTCAGTAATATTACAAGAAATTCTGGCAATATTATTGTGCCTCACAACATTCTTGTAAATCTTCGCCAATAGTACTAAAATTTCTCATAATATTTTTTTTCAATCGCCTGAGTGAAAGAAGTGGATGAGATCATCTGGGACGAGTGCTCTATGATTTCCAAAACTGCATTGGAGACTGTTGACTTCGTTCTTCGAGACTTGACCGACTCTCCCTTTCCTTTCGGATAAAAAATTTATTGTTCTGGGCTGAGACTTCCGTCAGTCTTTGACCGGCTTAAAAAATTGGAGTTCTAGGACAGAAACTGATTTTAGAAATTAATTCCCCACATCGTAAACTATTTAGACCTCAAAAATTAGCCACGTGTCCCGGTAAACTAAATCCGAAGCTCTTCAAAATTATCAGTTCAAAATTATAAGTGTTTCTCTCAATTTCATTTATACTCATTCATCACAAACAAAAAATAACTTCGGTTTTCAATGCATGTCTAATATTTCCTATTTCATGACTATGTTTTGTTTGTCCTGGTTGTTTTTTGCCACGAAATTAACAAAATCAGAACAATCACGAGTAGCAAAGCAAATAATGTTATAACTATTGGTAAGAGAATTCTGAAAATAAAAACGTATGACGCTAAAAAAAAGTTTTACCGAGTCTCATTTTTTGATTCCAAATAGAAGAATTCTTGAAAAAATGTATCTGCCTGAGCGAGCAAAGGAACAATTGCTAGTTTGTTTAAATTAGTCGCATGTTGCAGATCGTTCAATTTTTCAAGGCTCTGTTCTACATTATAAACTTCCTGCGATCGACCGATTGAAGTTGACTTCAGATCATGAAGTGTTGTAGTCATTAAATCAAAGTCTACTGAAGAAAGTTGGTCTTTATAATGGGCGGAAATTATTTCTCCGAATGATTTCAAACTCTGTTTTTTGATAATAAGTTTTAAAGGTAGTTTTTCGGCTTCTGATGCAAGATTGGTCATTGACATATTGAGAGAAGATAAATTATAGTATCCGGAAGAAATGTATTGTTTTTCAGCAAGTGGTAAACTATTGATCTTTTCTGCCAGCACTTTAAAATTTGTCACAAAATCATTGAAAATTTGTTGAAGATCGCTTCTCTGATAAAACACCATAGCACGCCAAGAAGACGCTAATTGAACAGTGATTGCACGAACATAAGGAAACTTTTCGAGGCGATGGTAGCCTTCAGTTCTTTTGATTTCAGCCTTTACATCTCTTTCTAACTTGTGCGATCCATCCATTTTGGTCTTAGCAGAAAACAAAAATTTTGGCAGATCATCAATCGCTGAAAGTTCTGTTTCTGTGAGTCGAGTAAATGAATTTAGCAATAGCACATAGTTTTGTACCAATTTAATGGTTTCATTGTGGGCTTCTTCAATTAATTTGTGAATATAATCAAATGTTTCGTCTGTGAACTTTTTTTTTAAATCACCCATTTTGGAACAAATATTTTCGACATTTTCTTTTTGTTTAATAAATAATTCTATTTTTTCTTTAAATGAATAAAAAATTGGAGAAAATTTTTCCGTCAAAAACTCCTTTTTAAATTCTACAACCTTGTCTTCAGTAGGCAAATACCTGGTATTTTGATAAAACCCAGTGAAATAAATAAACGTATTTTTCGCTTTCTCTCTCACATCGGAAAATTTTTTCCACTCAATGCTTAAATTTGATAAGTTATATAGAAATTGTTTAAACTCATTCAAGTCCGAAGGTATTAATTCGGGGTTAGGTTTAATTTTTTTCAAAATTGCTTTCACTTCTGATAGTGAGATCGATAGAGACATGGGTTTCAACAGACTTATTTTTTTAAGTGTTGTCAAGCAGGAGAAAGTTGAATTTGAGTAACCAACTCTTCTTGTTTTTTCCCATATATTTTCTATGTCTGCTATTTTGGTCTTGAAGTTATGCACGGGTAGTAAAAGGTTTTTCAACTCGTTCAAAGATTTACCTCCATGCAGCATTTCTTTTAAACTTTCATCGTTAAAGTCATCTATAAGATTCAAGAAATCTTTTGATTTTTGTGGAAATCCTATAAGAGCATACATATCAGAAGCCTTGGTACTTGTGCTAATCAATCTGTTTACTGCGTCCAATTGCTCCGTAAAATTGTTTATGTCGGCATGTTTAAGAAAAGAATCGACAAATGAGACAGACGGTAGTAAAATTTCCAAGTTTTCAGTTAGTTTTTTTAAGTAAGAATGATCCGTTAATTGCTGATACTTTTCGATGTGATAAATAAGCAAGTTCACGGTTTCTGAAGAATTGACAAAATGTTCTATAACTCTGAAATACGACTCTCGTTCTAGATGTTTGAGATATGTAAGTTTCCAACCTATATCACCAAAAGTTCTTGAAATGTTAGAAAAATCTGGAACTGGCTCTTTAAGGTGCTTAATGAAATCTTCGTATATCGTAATGATGTTTTCCGCGTGATTCATGTGAGAATTGATATCCAAACTTGAAATGCTGCGAGAAAACAAAATTTCACTGATTGATGTGTTAGGAACTGATTTCTTATCGTAAAACAAGAATTCAGTTAAATCAGTTATAATCTCATTTATTTTAATGGCTTCAACTACAAATGAATCGAGTATTTTTATATTCTTTGTAATATCACGAACGCTCGTTTCATTGATGTAATCAAACAAAGAAACATCTTGAACGTCAATGGCTTCAGCCATAACTTTATTCATGGTTCCTGATTCTTGATACCATTCGTTTTGAAGAAAAATTGCATTCATCACACGTGCCAGTCTTGCCGTAATTTTTTCGACACTTTGACAGCTTTGAACATTGTTATTTTGATTTACTAGAATTTTCGTTTCATTAAAATGCGGATTAACAAAATGCAAAACTTGTAAAACTAGCATCATTACAATAATTAAAAACAACCCGACAGAAGAAAACAACTGGTTTGCACAATGATAATCCAAAACAAAGCATTTGCGAGTTTTCACGTTTTCATCAGTGCTATTTTCGCTTGGACTTGTTTTGGACAGACAGTCTGAAAGTTACTACAGTCCGTTCCATAAGTATAGCGCCCCCCTCGAAGTAGTCTGTCTTGGCACTCCCGGGCAAAACTCCAACATGGGACATTAAAAAACGGATTCAGCATGCAAAACTACTCCGGAAATATCCGTTTTGTGATATTGTGCCTGAAGACATCCATGAAGCAGATAGCCTGCAACCGTAACATAAGTATAGCGCCCCCCTCGGAAATTTCTTAAAAATCCCGCTGAACCACGATGCTTTCAAACAGAGCGTCTGGAGAACCAATGACATGGATCCAAACCCTGTCCAGTAAGTTATGAAGCCCGCTCCACGTCTCACCGATCCTTTCAAGGTCCGTGATTTTGAGTTCACGCATAAAAGTTTTACTAAAAACCTGAATGAGGTAAATGTTGCTAGCTAGTTGCTACAAAACTCGAATCATGAACTTAGATAATCTTTTCTGGGGTTTAAAGCTTAAATGGAGACCGTTCGGATTGTTAAAGTACCTATGTTCACTATGCCTGATAAAAGGAGTATTTTCACTTGCTTGATAGTTGGACCTAACGTTTGTCTCCACTCGGATGATCTTTTCCGAGTATGAAGAAGTCATCGAGAACCACCTATTACTATTCCGACGTGTTTTCAACCGGTATTGTTTTGTTTTTCAGCGAAAAATTCTGCAATCCATGTGAGTATCTAGACTTTGGACTGGTTTAAATCTAAAAATGTCGATTTGTTTCTATGTTCTGGGTGTGCACACGTCTTGAATCTTATGGAGAACACCTGAGGAAAGCTTGTGCAAAGATTTTCTGCCCAGAGTAGGCAATACAACTTTGTCAATTTTATGAAAACTGGACCTTTGTACGAGTGGAAACAAAAAGAGCATGAATTCGTGAACAAGATCATCCAGTACATCCCATAGTCTATTAATTGTATGCCAAATTGTGTTTACAATCTGGTTACGTCTAATGAACGTCAATAAAGTGTTAATTTTATTATAAATCTTGATTTTTTGGAAATTTCCGAGGGGGGCGCTATACTTATGTTACGGTTGCAGGAGCCATTTTTTCATACATCTGGCTGCTTCATGTATGTCTTCAGGCACAGAAGTTATTTCCGGGGTACTTTTGCATGCTGAATCCGTTTTTTTAGGTTTCATGTTGCAATTTTGCCCGGGCGTGCCAAGGCAGAATACTTCGAGGGGGGCGCTATACTTATGGAACGGACTGTATATGAGTGTTTTTACTGGAATACAGTGCGTAACATAAGTATAAGCGCACCCCCAAAAATGCATGGTACTGCGTTTGCATGCAATCTGAAGACTCGGGACCTTGAAAATCGTAATCAGCATGCAAAATTACCTCAGGACTACATAGTCCAAGTTAATATTCACAACACTCTTGAAATGGGTCTGAAAAGTCTGAGAAAAGTACTCCTGCAACCGTAACATAAGTATAAGCGCATCCCACATAACATCGGAAAAACTCAAAGTTTTTTTGAAAACAGTCAATGAATGTTGTCACGTATCTTTAGAATTTAACAAAAAACTTCCTCACAGTAAAAACAAAACCGAAAAAGATCATTCAATCATGTCACGTTGCACAAATCAGCCAAACACCGAGAAAACGCAAATCCAAGCTTTTAACACGGCCAGATGGTCGAACTGAGTAATTGTGAAGCTGCAGAATCATTTTACGACGTGCCATAACTATTATATAAAAAATCAGAACCTTTACGAAAAGTTTGGGGTGCCGCCAAAGCCGTCTGTCAGAAAAAAACCAACATTAGTCGACAAGTTTCATTATCTCTAAAGACGTGCTACGACACCAAACGAGAATTCAACGCCATAGTTTACAAGCAAACGTATGGGAAAACAGAAAAAGTGATCCCAATATCAAATGAGCCGTATTGAGACCTGCGCCTCAACTCACCGACGATCAAACAATTTGTGGTTTTGACTTAAATTCGAATTCAGTAATTGTTTGGTACCAAAACTCTCAAACCAAATCTTATTTGTTCCAAATTGGTTTTTCTGATTGAAAAAGTTCAATTCAAACAACGCGGGTAGTTACGAATACGATTGGCACGATCTCTTCTAGGATCCATTCGATTTCTCAAAACGTGAATTTGGAGGAAGAGGCATAATGGTGTCCGGTGTTTTTATTCTTCTGGTTTACTAATAATACATTTTGTATAAAAGCTACTCAACTAGAATTCATATCAGAACATCCAAAAACACCAACTCCTCTTGTTCCTCCGTCGATAAGGCCACATCTTCCAACAAGATAACGCATCCACGCATCCAGTGGACTGGCTCAAGATAAAAAACCGCGATGTTTTCACTTGTCCAGCATTCTTTTTAGACTAGAACCCAATGGATAACATCTAGGAACTGTTCCTCGTCAATTTCATAACCAAGAAAAACCATTCTAGCCGATTGCTGCACTCGAGGTGGCCATTCTTCATGAGTAGAGTATCCTGAAGCGTGAATTCAAAAACAACACTGACTAAGACATCCCAGGCGTATCTAATTCTATGTCCAACCGTGATTATGGAGTTATAAACGTTAATGGTACAGCTACTAATTATCAACTAGTGTTTTTCTTGAGTTTTTCCGATGTTATGTGGGATGCGCTTATACTTATGTTACGGTTGCAGGTGTACTTTTTTCAGACTTTTCAGGCCCATTTCAAGAGTGTTGTGAATATTAACTTGGACTATCTAGTCCTGGGGTAATTTTGCATGCTGATTACGATTTTCAAAGTCCCGAGTCTTCAGATTGCATGCAAACGCAGTACCATGCATTTTTGGGGGCGCGCTTATACTTATGTTACGCACTGTATATTATTACAGTTAAGCCACCCACTCAGTGGTAATGGGTGTCTATACTGGTTTCCTAGGGTATCTTTCAGAAGAGCCACCGTTGCACTCCAATATAAGTACCCACACCAACGGGATCTAGAATAGCCACCCATAATTCCAGAATAGCCCCCCCCCCCCATCATTGCGTGTGTGCGGCGCCGATCGTGGGTGGCTTAACTATAGTGAGTCAAATGGGTACCTATTTTGAAATATATGGGTAACAGATCACATAGGGAATGAGAAAACGCTGGTGGCACAAATTCTTCGTTTATCAGTACCATGATTAAAAGTTTTCACTTGTCAATTAATTTCTAAAAAACATGGTGTACGTTGTATTTGACCCTGACTCATCTCAATCTTTCTCACCAATTTGAGATTACTAAAAACAAAAGGAAAAAAAACTTACCCGAAACTAATGCGTTGTGGGATAATTTTTTTTCGCTACGTTTGCAAACTGTTGTAACGGTGGGCGCTCCACTAGAACAATTTTAGATAAGTATAGTATTTGCAGATCAGTTAAAACATACTTTCTAGAAATTGTCCAACAAAACAAAAATGCCGTTGAAACCTTCCGAAAAAATGAAATAAAACATTTTTTCTTAAAATCTCTTCAGATTTTGATGATAAAAAAGTTGGCACAGTTTGGAGTACAAGGTCACGTATTATGTTTTCAATCGAGTTGCATTATCAAAAAATATGACCCAGCTCACTAAAAAATCACGAAAAAAATCAATTTGCACTGTCGTGCGTGTAACGTGTGTAAATGTAACAAGCACGGCGTGTTGGACGGATAAATACAAGGAGACTACCATAAAAGAGGGATGGTTGCTGGGGGAAAACAATTAAAAAAACAAAACTTGGACTGATAAAGACGAAAAATAATGATAGGGAATGAAACAAATATTTAGCAAAGTGAAGAAATGAAGCGGAGAGAAGTGAACTAAAACCTCACTGAACTATTCCTTTCGTCGCCGTAGCAGCGGACGATGTTGACGTGCAGCTTGCTTAGAAAACATGTTGCGGTGGCGTGAATGAAAGAGACGAACAAAATCGTGGACCAAATATGTGCGTGAAATAGCGAAAATGTCGGAGGCACTGAAGGGCATCGTATATCGAGAACTCTTGACTTCAGTGGGAGCGGATTTGCATCCTTCTTGGTGAAACGTCATGCTGTCTGCCTTCATAAGTTGTAGGCGCCGGATCCTAACGTTTCGCAGTGCAAATTCTTCGGGAATAAAAATAATCTTTGCCCATTAGATTTCGTTGACCATAAAGTTAATGTAATGAGCGAGGTTGGACCATGGTGCTTCTGCAATGTGAAACGAAGCGAAATACTTACTGCATGCATACGTGTAATTGATCAACCGATTTGACAACTGCCGTTCTCTTTCAGGAGTGGATTGCTCTGCATGAGCCGGGCTTGGACTGAGGTGGATTGTTCTTCGGCTATTCTTATGAATATATGTTTCCTGGGACCAACTTTGACGTTTTCTGATTGATGTTGTGGAAGACGTCGGCTTTCTTGCGCTGGTCCTTTTGGTGGCATAGTGACGGAATGGCGCTGACGACAGTGGAGTCGACTGCGTACAGCCAGCGTGCTAACTCCTTGTGAGCCAGTGATCGCACACAAACGAGTCCGGACCAGCATTCGGAAATCTTCTTGGGCGTGTGACTATGAGGACGTCACCTGTGAAGGTACTTGGTGCTTGTTGAGAATCGCTCGATTGTGTGTGTTGTTCAGGGACCGATGAACGGGCAAATTGTGGCCGCGAACTCGAAATGCACCGATGTGAAAAAGAATCGACGTACAGCAGTGTTTCTGGAACATGAACAATGCGAAAGACTTACGGATTGCTTGCATAAAATTGGTGTATCGTTACTACAAACGAGTATCGCTGACTTCTTTCTGGATCGCGTTGTGATCTTCGCCTGCATCTTGTTCGGCTTTTAGTCCTCAGGAACGTCGACTTCGTATTTTTTTTCTTCAGTCGCAGGACATCAGCACGCCAAAAAGAGTTTCTGATTCCTTGATCCAAATCTTAAAGCTGCTACCGCAGTCGTTCCACGGTTGTTTTCATTGTTGTTGATGACGCCGTCGGTTTCTTGTAATGGTGTCATTTTCACTGCGTGTATGTTTCATCGGCTGAGCCTGAAGACTGATCAGCTCTGGACGGCAACGTACCGGTATTGCCGATTAGAGCCAACGATGCTACCGGCAAGGTGTTTTGAATTGACGGCTCCCTTTCTTGTTGTTGAATGCTGGTTGGTTGACGGAAAGCTTGAAAACTGTTTCCTTGTTGGCGATTGAGTTCATGCACGAGTTCACCGATGCGAATTCTCGCTAAGACGGTGGAGGCGGCTCCCGACTCCGTCGTGATCCGCAACTCATTGATTTGACGGTAAAAAGAGAAAATATGGAAGAAAGGAAGAGGAAAAAACAACAGAAGAGAAAACCTATTACTTACCTAACTTACCTAAAAAAAAAAGAAAAACAACTTAACTAAACCTAAACAAACTTAAACCTGAAGCTGGCGTGATGTCGCTACCCAGTGGAGCGGGGGGATAGTGGGGACGCTATCAATCCTCGGCGGTAGGTGGCCAGGAGGGGGAGTTCACAAAACTGCGGGGCACTCGTGGCACTTTAAACCAGACTATGCTGAACTTATACGAAAAACCTTTTTCGCAAAAAAAATTGCGAAAAAAAAACAAAAAAACAAAAAAAAAACAAAAAATGTTTTTCATTTTCACCGCCTATATTTATCGTTTTTTATCAAAATACTATCAAATTTACCAATTTTATTCCTGCAGAAAGGTGGAAAATTTCGTAAAATGTGCGAAAACCGTTTTTGAGACATCGCTAACACTCGTATTCTAGTCTTTAATCCAAATTTTTTTTCCAATCTTTGATTTTTTCAAAAAAATGCGAAAATTTTTTGAAACAAAAAATCTATGCGAAAAAAAAAATAAAAAATTTTTCGCAATAGGTGCGAAAAATGCGAAAAAAAAAAAAAAACGGCACCCCTGATCGTGGTGCAATATTGCGATTCTGGAACGCGGATACTACTGGTATAACCATTCATGTTAAGATGCTCCGTATGTAATCGACCACAAGGAATCGATTGGTGATATCAGATTTGCTGAAAAATCATTAGTTCCACCCGAAATCGAACAAAAATTGAAGCGAAAGTTAGAAAATCGAAGTTTTAGGGTCTTTCCATGTTGAGTCCCACTCTTTTTATTATTGATTCCTATAGTTTTTTATGTGCTGAATTCGAATATTTAGTTAGTTTTTACGTTTTAGTTCCCCCTTTTAGGTTTTTTTTTCAGTCAAAGTAAGAGGAAATTGATCTCAATTTTTCAGCAATGACCTATCTATTTTATTTTAGAAACCAACAAGCCTGCTGCGCAGTCCTGCGCGGCTGCTGACGCACCCTATTGGCGACTTCGTCGCCACATTCTATTTTTTACGTTCCACTCTTCCTCATTCATATATACGCACTCTGTTTTGAAAAGATTTCTGTCCTCTGTTGCTCAGTCGGTAGTGCACAGGTGAAGGGCTTGAAATCCATATCGGATCCGAAACGGATGGGACGTGGAATTTTATATGTATCCGATATTGATCCTATTAGGATCCACGCTCCCACGGATAGGATGCGGACGTGGGAGCGTGGACTTAAAACGGATCAAAAACGGATGGGACGTGGGTGGGACGTTGATATTTTTACACTTCTTGAAATTTCCATTTTTTATTGATTTCACTCAAGATGCTCAATGAGCACATGTATCCAGACAACCAAAAATAGCCGGTGAGCTCTGTGGCACCGTGCCACGGAGCCTTCCTCCAGAGCTCCCCACCACCGTTCAGAATTCCCTTGCAACACCAGCGTTGGCGGCGGGTATACCTTCTCTTGTGGACCGACCAAAACAATCCACGCTCCCTCCACGGGGGCGCGTGGATCTATATCGGACCATATATGGATCCATTCCACGTCCCATCCGTTTCGGATCCGTTTTGGTATTATCTCCCACCACCTGTGTAGCACGTTTGAACGTCAATCGAAAGGTCGTGGGTTCGAGTTTTGTCGACTGCAAACTCGTGTGTGAGACACACAAACAAACACACAGACTAATCTAAAATTTTCTATATAAGAAAGATAGAGAATTGTCTGGAGAACATTGTGGAAAGTTTCAGGAAATTCCAAGAGACCATTTTCGAGAAAATTGAATTTAATTGTTTTTCTTTTCTTTGTTAGCTCTCTTCTTTTGTATGTAGACTCGCAGACATCGCTCCATTGTAAAATATACTGAAATTATTGTGTTTATGTATGTATTTTGAATATTTAAATAGTAAAAAAGAGAAAAACGAAAAAAAAAACAAAACAAAATGCACAATGCATTAAAAATCGAGCGGCTGGTCGAGTCTTTTCGTTTCCATTTCAAGTTTCTAGGCCACATCACAATCGCATGCCGTTCAGTCATAAAAGTGCTCCTATATATTGCGCGACGGCTCATCGCCTTCGTTTCTCCTCATCACTTCAAGTGCAGTTGACATTCGAATCGGAAACACGCTCGATGAGTTTGATCTACGCTTCTTATGCTCCCCCCCACACCGCTTTATTGCTTTTGACTAGAATATTTTCAAATATTTTAATCCACTGGGCTTATAGTTTTGCCAGTCCTAAGCCCCTCGCAATCCTTCCCAACCTAAAAACGTGCACTAATTGGGCCTAATGGCCTGTCAAGACCAATTAGTGCACTGTTTTATTTTGGCTAAGTGAAGTCGTCCCCTGTCTTCTTGTCCCTCCTTCACTTCTTTCTTCCTTCCTTCCGCCCCCCCCCCCCCCCTCTCTTCCTCCATCTCCTCTTGCCCCGAATATTATATCAAGACTCCCAAAAAGCTCATAACTTTGGCCACGCCCACTTTTTTCCCTTTCTTTTTTTGCACCCTCCATGCTGCCCGCCAACCAATTCTCAAGACGACACACACTACCAAGACCACCATTTTTTGTTTTATCGCCTTGTTTTGGCGCCTGTCCGTTCCGACGAGATGACCGGACAATTATGGTGGCCACCCCACACCAAAACACCCGTTTACACACCTTTTGTGTGCGCCCTCTGCACATTCTTAAAAGCGACTTTTCTCGCCAGAAAAAAAACACATGTGCTCACGGAGCAATTACCTCGCGTGTGTGTGGAACAGAACGCGAGAAAAAAAAGTCGATTTAGACGTTACCCCCACCCGTTAGGATAAGTGCTTCTTCTTCTTTTCTTGCAGATTCAAACGTGCTCAATGTCATCATGATTGTCGCGTCAGGACGGCTACTGCTACTTCTTGTAGTGCAATTATCAGGTAATTACGTGATAAATATGCAATTAATTGAGCAAAGTGATTGCTTGCAGTGCTCGTGCGAGCCACGTGGAGCTCATTCCCGGGTGGCAATTGTATCGAACCGTGTATCGCCGAAATGCAACAGGTATGTACATTTGTCGGGGTGACGTGTACAGGGACCATATGCATGAACCTCGTTTGCCGGACAAATTGTCGAAACCAAAACCGAAAATTACGAAAACTACGAGATCCTGAGAAAAACCGACAGACCAAACCCGTTTGCCCGGCAAAAGAGGTTCAAGCATACGGCCTCAGGAACCGTATGCCTCAACCTCGTTTGTCGGACAAACTGTTGAGACCAAACCCGAAAATCACGAAAACGAGACAAAGCACTACTAGGAGCACCTGACAAAAGCCGACAAACCAAACCCATTTGCCCGGCAAGAGATTCATGCATACGGCTTCAGGAACCGTATGCCTGAACCTCGTTTGTCGGACAAACTGTGGAAACTAAACCCGAAAATTACGAAAACTACGAGAACCTGAGAAAAACCGACAAACCGAACCCATTTGCCCGGCAAAAGAGGTTCATGCATACGGCCTCAGGAACCGTATGTCTGAACCTCGTTTGTCTGAAAAACTGTTGAGACCAAACCCGAAAACCACGAAAAAGAGACAAAGCACAACGAGAACCTGAGAAAAGCCGACAAATCAAACCCGTTTGTCCGACAAACTATCGAAACCAAACCCGAAAACCATCAAAGAAAATCCGACAAACCTGTTTGCCCGACAAACTATCGAAACCAAACCCGAAAACCATCAAAGAAAATCCGACAAACCCGTTTGCCCGGCAAACGAGGTTCATGCCTACGGACGGATTCAGAGTTGGGATGAACCAAAAACAAAAATTCAAATTGCGAGTTTTCCCGCCAAAGTTGTCCCGAAATCCCCCGATTCCCATTTTTGTCCCCCAAAATTGAGTTCAAAGATTGAAAAAATGAAAGTCGTAAAATAAAATTCCGCGTCTGCAGACACGTGAAATGACGCACAATTGCGGACCGGACCAGGCAGGGCGAATTTTTGGGCTTTTGAATTTTCCAATAAAAAACTCGAAACCCCAAAAGTATTTTCGCGTCGTTTTACGTTTCTGCGTACCCAGCACTTTATTTTACGACTTTTATCTTTTTAAACTCAAATTGTCTTGACTAAATACTGTCGCCAATCAATCAATCGTATCCCGAAAAAAGCCAAAAATTGTTTTCTCAAGGTCTCGCAACGAAAAAAATTTTTTGGGGCAATTTTGGCCGGAAAATGGCAAATTCCTGATTTCGTAATCCTTTTTTCTCCGAAACTCAACTTTGAACCGTCCATGCCCATAAATTTCGTCATCATCACTATTCCTGTGTGCTTTCACGCTTCACGCTTCACGCTTTTCGCTTTAACCCCTCACAATACACCTATCACGATTCTATTCCCAAACTTCTGTTGAACACTATTTTCTGCCCGGAGCACGCTCAAAAACCACGAAAAATGAACGGGGAATTTTCGGCGTCTGGCTATTAGCCGTCTAACGCTCATCTTTGGTTAAAAACCGCCGAAATTGCGCTGATAGCCTTTTAGGTGCCAAGTTATGGCTATTAGCCACGCTCAACGGCTATTAGCCATTCATTTTGAACGACTATTAGCCATCCATGTTAAGCGGCTATTAGCCATATATTTTAGACGGCTAATAGCCCAGCTCAACGGCTAATAGCCATCCACTGTGAGTGACTATTTGCCCTCCATTTTCCACGGCTAATAGCCAGCCATTTTGGACGGCTAATAGCCAGCCATTCTGGACGGCTAATAGCCCTGCTCAACAGCTAGTAGCCATCCATTTTAAACGGCTAACAGCCATCCAATTTCACGGGCTATTAGCCATACATATTCAGTAGCTATTTGATGTCCATTTTCAGTGGCTAATAGCCATTTTCAAAGGTATTTTAGCCAATTTTCATACAGTTTTGACATTTTCAAAGGCTATTAGCCAAATTTTAATGAATTTTAGCCATTTTCACGGGCTATTAGCTATTTTCCATTTTAGATGGCTATTTTCTGTCCGTTTTCAACGGCTATTAGCCATACATTTTTCACGGATATTAGCCAAACATTTTGAACGGCTAAGAGCCATCCATTTTCAAAGGCTATTAGCCAAATTTTAATGAATTTTAGCCATTTTCACGGGCTATTAGCTATTTTCCATTTTAGACGGCTATTCGGCTATTAGCCATCTATTTTCAACGGCTATTAGCTGTCCATTTTCAGTGGCTATTAGCCATCTATTTTCAACGGCTATTCGGCTATTAGCCATCAATTTTCCACGGCTATTAGCCATCCATTTTCAAGGACTATTGGCTATCTATTTTGAACGGCTAATAGCCCTGCTTCATGGCTATTAGCCATCCATTTTCAACGACTACTAGCCAACCTTTTTCAAAGGCTATTAGCTGTTCATAATCAACGGATTTTTTCTATCAATTTTCGGTGGCTATTTGCTTTCTCTTTAGAACGGCTATTAGCCAACCATTTTGCACGGCTATTAGCCATCTATTTTCAACGACTAATAGCCTTGCTAAATGGCTATTAGCCATCCATTTCAAGTCGCTATTTTCTTTCCTTTTTCAACGTCTATTAGCCACCCATTTTCCACGGCGATTAGCCATATATTTTCAACGGCTATTTGCCACCCATTTTCAACAGCTATTAGCCATCCTTTTCCAACGGCTAATAGCCATTCAAACGCCCGAAAATTCCCCCAACTGAGCGTGCCCGGGCCTTCTATCACTCGCACATGCCGTGTCGTGTCCGCATTTCCAGTCACTGGAAGCAACTCCACTGCTGCAGAGTGAACAGTTGGGACAACTCAGTCTGAGCTCGCTCGTCTCCACGTCGTCCAACAAGGAGCTGACCGAGCGCAGCTTTCACGATATTTGCCAGTGAGTTCTTTTTTCCCTTCTTTTTTCTTTTGGCGTGTCCTTTCTTGGCCGACAAGTGCCTCTCGACACGCACCTTTCCCCCTTATTTCAGAGCCTACACACGTGTCGACTTGTGTCTTCACTCATGCGAAAAGGTGTCACAACACTCGGCGAGTATTCGAAAAACCTACGCCGGCATACGATTCATTTGTGTGGAGCATCGAGACGGTGGGCCAGAGCGCGAGAGCGCGGGGGCTTTTTCTTTTTGTTGGGAGGAGAGTGGGGGCTCGAGAAAGAGAGGGTGGTTGGGATGAATAATTGACCGCAAAGTATCCGGGTATTCAGAGGAGAAGAGGTTCTCAAGTTTTGGGAATTCGGTGCGTGAGAATGTGCGTTCTAAAGAGTCTCGGACGTTTCGAAAGTGGACGTTTCAAAAGTTTTTCTGCATTTTGTCGTCGCGGTGTTTGCACACATTCAATTTTAAGCTTTTTAATGTACTTATTCAAAGTACTGTAGAAAAACTGGGAGAAAACTCGGAAAATGCTCCGATTGGTCTAAAATTTTGGGAGAAACTGTCAAAAATGCTTCCCGACTTTCTCAGAAAATTCTGGACCAAAATATCGATTTTAGAAAATTTTCAGAAAAAAAATCAATATTTAGGTCCAAAATTTTTTGAGCAAGCCCGGAAGCATTTTTGACAGTTTCTCCCAAAATTTCAGACGAATCGGAGCATTTTTCGAGTTTTCTCCCAGTTTTTTGTCATTTTTACCGTTTTCTACAGTACTTTGAATAGGTCCATAAAGGAAAATTCTATAACAAGCTTTGAAAAAAATTGTTTCTGTGCAAACACCACGACGACAAAATGCAGAAAAACTTTCGAAACGTCCAAGCCATACAACTGTCCCGGAAAAACCTTTTCGACCTATTTAATATGTATCTTGTGTGGATCCAACAGTAACGCACTCTCTCGTTTAGCCTATCCTGTTGTGTATAGGGCCGCATTTCTGTTTGCGCCTATCTCTCTTATGGGATTATTCCCGGAACCAGCAAAAAATTCAGCGAAAATTCGGAGAATGCTCCGATCGGTCTGAAACTTTAAGAGATCATTTAAAAAATACTCTCGGACATTCCCATAAAATTTCAGACCGAAATATTGATTTTAAAAATATCGATTTTTTATTCTGAAAATTTTCAAAATCGATATTTTGGTCTGAAATTTTCCGAGAATGACCGGAAGTATTTTTTTAATGATTTCCCAAAGTTTCAGATCGATCGGAGAATCCTCCGCATTTTCGCTGAATTTTTTGCTGGTTCCGAGAATAACCCCATTACAATTAGGGGACCTTATACACAAGATGTCAGGGTGCCATAAAACGCTTTTATTGCCGAAAAGCTCGATTGGTCTCGCATGGAATAATATTCTCTACCGTTTTTATGGTCAAAGTTCTGGATTACTTGGGTATAAGGTGGTACAAATGATTCAAGGGTGCAAATTCAGAGAAACCTATCATTTTCCATCAAGAATTTCCTGTTTATTTCCTCCTCTTCGCCATACCACGGTGTGTTGTGTTGACAAGTACGTTTCTATTTCAAACGCAAAAAAATACCGCTAAATACACGCATTTGCGCATTTAGCAGGGAATTTATGGGTTTGAATTTAAAAATACCGTACTAGGCAACACCCTCGTGATATGGCGAAGAGAAGGAAATTCACAGAAAATTCTCGATGGAAAATGATAGTTTTCTTCGATTTGCACCCCCGAATCACTTGTACATCTTTGTACGCACATAGTCCAGAAATTCCGACCAGCAAAACCATAGAATACCAATTTTATCCGTGCGAGACCCCTTCAACTTTCTAATATTGACGTACTGCAGAAGTTTCGACCAAAAAAACCAAATTAATCCATGCAAGACCCGTCCACCTATCTAAGAATGCAACGACTAGAGGGAAGGATTCTGAGAAAAGTCCAAAAATCCAAAAAGCCTTTTCTTAAAGGCGCATAACTGGAAAGTTCAAATGATCTCGAGTGGATGGATAAATCTGACCCATTACGAACAGTTAGAGACGTCAAGCAATCTCAGCACTTCGGAAGCCTATAGTTTCGAAAAAATCCCCTGGCACCGTGCCAAGAAAGCCAACGTCCCATACTTTTCGACCACTCTGTATGTCTTATGATCCCAAACCCGTTTTTTTGTATTTTTAACCCTATGCAGAGTTGTGGTTGCGAAAAAACGTTAGAAATGGCACCGTACTAGCACAAAAAAAATCCTTTCGCCTTTAAAAACATTCAAATTTTAGATTTTTAAAGGCGCATCATATTATTCCAATTCCCGGTCCCACTAGTACAGCCGACAACTCTGCATAGGACTAAAAACACCAAAAAACTGTTTTTTTCGGCACTGAATAGATTAAACCAAACGAGACCACTAGAACTTTCCAGAAAATTAAGGAACCGCTACTACGATTTTCCGACTAATCTAATCTCGCAATCAGAAATAATTTCATTGGAAAGAAACCTATTCGACCATACTATGTCACGCGAGACCACTCAAACTTTCCAGTCATGCGCCTATACAGAACCGCCACTCTGATTCCTCAACTAAACGATTCCACCCTAAAACTATGACCAATAATTCCCTTCCCTGTAATTAGTCATTCGATCATTTTCTTTCGGTCACACTTGCAACATAGTGCTTGTCACACACTCACTACTTAATCCCCTGGGACATTCGCGCCTCGCCTCGCCTCGCCTAGCCCCCCCCCCCCTCCTTCTTTCGTCCGACACTTTGATTTACTAACCGCTCTTCTCTTACCCGAAAGGTTGTGCGTGCTGTTTGCACCCCGATTCCTCCCAATAAATAAATGAAAAATTCGGGACCAAGGACCTTTGACCCCAAAGTTAGCTCAAGTTCAAATCAAATCTCGCTACTTGCAGAGTTCTTCCGCTCTTTGCCCTGCCTGGCCGAGTGAGTTTGATTGAGTCACCGCCCGTTTCTCACACTCATTAGGCTTTCTTTTCAGACACGAAAAGATTGCTCTTCAGCAGTGTCGTCCACAAATCAACGCCTCTCTGGCCGCCAGCAATAGATTCTCGGTTACAGTACTTCGCAAAGAGCACCATAATTTGAGGTCACATTTTGAGACATTGTGCAAGTACGAGTTTATTCAGGAATTTAAATTTTTACATGCAATGAAACACGACAATTATAGAAAGTTGGGCTCCATGATCGAGTGCGTTGAGCCGGTTACACGGGTAGGTTGCGGTGATCAGGCGGCCAAGATGATGCTTCGATTTATTACTGTTGGATTTGCCAGGTAGATATGCAAACATGCTCTACGGCACAATTTCGATATTTCAGCTTCGAGCAACTCTACTCGCAGCTCGGAATCTCCGATCAGCTCCCGCACGCCTGTAAATCGCTGCTGTCGCTTCAACGTCGAACCCAGCTTTCTCACGAACGTCGTCATTTCGTCCTACCGCAAGCGGCGTCCGAATACAGTGTGTTCAGCTCGAATTCCAATTCGCGACTGCAACTATTGATTCCGCTGCTCATAATTTTAATTATTTGATTCGATCTCCTACTCCTCAACAAATTGCATGCTCATCGGGTGTTTTGAAAACCAAATACTTTCATCACTAACTGTTTAAATAAATAAATAACAATTTTTCAAAATCAATAAAGCAACAAAAAAAACCAACATTTAAAAAAACTAGCTAACAACTAAAATGGGTATAACTCTTGTGTGCTTTTTTAGACGTTTGCAGCAACATTGCGCCGAGTTGTCGTCCCGGACCAACTTCGTAGAATCGCGGGAATTTTTCGTCCTTAAAAGAACGCGTATCATTTTATGATAGTCCGGTCCTGTTCCCCCCCCCCACCAACAAATTAAAATGAACCTTAACGGCACGGCCAACATTACATCGCTTATTATATTTGCGAAATCAATTTCGCGGGTCATCTCTCTGATGTCTCTGCGTCTCTTGTGTTGGACGATTTTAGCTAAACTTGACAGAATGCTACTGTCTAGACGCAGATAAATGTGATAGGGAATGTTTGAGGGCTATTTGTTTTTTTTTTTGAAACAGAGCTAGAATCCATGAAACAAGAAAAATATGTTTCTCTGCGACTATCACCCTCATACAAAATTCATCAATGTCCTATTCTCAGGTTATGGTATTTGTCTTTTTTCAAGCAGTTATGTTTCAGGCAGTTCTATTTCTAGTTACTACGTTTTTGAACCATAATGGACCTGTTCACAAAACCGGAAAAAAAACTTCGGGAAAAATCGGAGACTGCTCTGATTGACCTGAAATTTTGGGAAGTATTGGAAAAAATTCCCCTGTACACGCTCGAAAAATTTTGGGTCAAAATATCGATTTTTCTGAACATTTTTAAAATCGATATTTTGGTCCAAAATTTTTTGAGCGTGTACAGGAGAATTTTTTCCAATAGTTCCCAAAATTTCAGGTCAATCGGAGCATTCTCAAATTTTCCCGCAACTTTATTCCTTTTTTTCTTTTTTTCCGGTTTTGTGAATAGGTCCATTAACATGCCAACAAATGCAACCTAGACAAAAAAAAACCAAATTTTCTCAAAAGTGAACTCATGAAGAACGTATAATTTTTACGTGAAAAGATAAAGAATTCTCTAGAGAACGTTGTGGCAAAATTTCAGAACATTCTAAGAAGTAGTTTTTGAGAAAAATTATTTTTTGTCTAAATTGTTCAACATTTTCAGATTTTTCTCGTAAACTTATTGATGAACAGTGTATAATTTTGACATCAAAAGGTACAGAATTCTCCGGAGATAATTGTGGAAAAATTTCAGAAAATTCTAAGAAGTAGTTTTCGAGAAAAACGACTTTCTGTCTTAATTGTTAAACATTTTGAAACTTTTCTCGAAATGAAGTCATGAACCGGGCATAATTTTGATAACAAAAGATATAGAATTCTCTGGAGAACGTTGTGGCAAAGTTTCAGAAAATTCTAATGAGTCGTTTTTGAGAAAAATTATTTTTTGTCTAAATTGTTCAAAATTTTTAAATTTTCTCGAAAACTAAGTCATGAACAGTGTGTAATAGTGTTACCAACTGATAGAGAACTCTCTGGAGAACATTGTGGCAAAGTTTCAGAAAATTCTAAGAAGTAGTTTTCAAGAAAAATCAATTTTTGTATTAATTTTTCAATATCTTGCAATTTTTCTCGAAAATGAAGTCACAAACCGTTCAAAATTTTAGTATCAAAAGATAGTGAGCTTTGTAGAAAACGTTATGGTAGTTTCAAAAAATTTTAAGAAGCAGTTTTTGAAAAAAACTACTTTCTGTCTTAATTGTTGAATATTTTACAACTTTTCTCGAAAACGGAGCCATGAACCGTGTAAAATTTTAGTATCAAAATATAGACGATTCTCTGTAGAAGGTTGTGGCAAAATTTCAGAAAATTCTAAGAAGTGGATTTCGAGAAAAACTACTTTTTGTCTCAATTTTTCAATATCTTGCAATTTTTCTCGAAAATTAATTCATGAACCGGGCATAATTTTGACATCAAAAAGTACAGAATTCTCCGGATATAATTGTGGGAAAATTTCAGAAAATTCTAAGAAGTGGTTTTCGAGAAAAAACTATTTTCTCCCTAAATTGTTTCTATATTTTGCAATTTTTTCGCAAACTTATTCGAACAGTGTATAATTTTGATATCAAATAGACCTATGCTCGAAATAAAAAAGGCCAATTAAATGAATTAATTTTATTTTTTTTTCCAATGCACGAAAGCAAGAAAATTCAATTGAATGAATTCGAACGCAGAAAAAACGTTAGTGTCGAGATATTACCACTGAAAAATTGCGTGCGCTTTTGATAAATTGTGTCGATTTACGAGATCTCGACACGAACTTTTTCTGCGTTCAGATTTATTAAATTTAATTGATTTTTCTTGCTTTCGTGCATATGTCCAAAAGGGTATAAAATTTTCTGAAGAACGTTGTGGTAAAGTTAACAAAAATTTTAAGTATTTATTTTCGAGAAATACACATTATCATATGATTTGTTTTTCTTCTTTCCCAGGTTGGTAGCGGATAGTGCAAAATAAGCTGAAATTATAATTATTGTGTACATATTTTTTTTAACATTTATTTTTATTTAAAAAAAGAAGAAAAACGAAGAAAAATAGGAAACAGCGAATTAAAAAAAATGCTCTCGCGGACGAGTTTTTGTATTTCAAAAAACTAGGTCACCTCGCGTTGCGTTGCGTTGGCCGTGCCGTGTGCAGAGGGGACGTTCCAGTATCAAAAAACCCCCTACATATTTACAAACCTGATGCTTTCTGAACAAAACCTGCTGGATCTGCTCCCACTTCACCGGCGAGTTCACCTGCTTCGCGACAGCGCCTCGAATATCACTGCGCTTGGTCGGAAGCACCTGACCAGTATAGTTAGAGTACACATTGCACACCGCCCGTTGCATTTCCACGTTTGTAAAGGCTTTTGCTACCTAAACTTCTAATTGGATTCGATAATTCTAGAACAAATGCCTTTTCCACAGCCGATTCCATTTGTCTAGTGTGAAAAGCTGCTGAAACGGCTAGCCGTTTCAGAACTTGAATATTGTACTTCTCCTGGTTCTTCTCCAAAAACTGAAGGCACGTCTCCGAGCCGCCAATCACGCGGACCCCACAGTATAGATAGTTTGCCACTTCGCAAATGTCCAGCTCGCGTTTTTCGCTGAACATTTCAGGTTTTCAGTGATTGATTCTACATAATATTTTCCTTACATCGCCGCCTTCCTCGCATCCGCCATCGCCTTGTCCAATTTTGATGCGGCTTTCACCCTTACCGTAACCATTCCACTGTTCACCAGCTTGGCACACTCGGACATGGCCTCGGCGCGAGTTTTCACAATTCGAATAGCGTCTTCAAACGTCAAAATACCACCGGCGACCAGGGCGGCGTATTCGCCGACCGAGAATCCCGCAGTGTCAGTTAGATTCTCTTCGATGGATGGGTCTTGGGCTTTCAATGCTTCGAAGGCCGCGACAGAGGAGGTGACGACAGCCGGTTGGCAGTACAGGGTGTGTTCGAGCCGGAAATGTTTTGGGGTTTAGGGGAATGTAGTATTATTTATGTAGAGTGGGGGGTTCTACGGCATAGAACTCGCACAGAATAGAACTGCTACGGAATAGAACTGCGCGGAATAGAACCGCCTAAAATTAAGCTGTACCGACTCAGAACCGCTCGAAAAACTCGAAGAATTATTTCGTTGTACATTGTGAGGTCCTGAGTTCTAATTTGTGCAGTTGTTTTTTTAGTACAGTTTCATTTCAGCCGGTTCTATTCCGCGCAGTTCTATTCCGTAGTAGTTCTATTCCGTGCGAGTTCTATATCGTAGCACTCCAGTAGAGTTGCGTATTTATTAGAATTAAATCTCATCCAAAGGAGTACGCGAGATGGAAATTTCGAAAATTCAAACGCATTTTTTCAATGTCTTCGCTATTTTTCACAATATTTCCGACTATCTATTTTTCTGGCAACATTTTTAATTTTTCCGTTATTGCCCTATCCGTTATTGCACAGGAAAAAAACTGTTTTTCTGTTTTTTTTTAACAATCTGGGGGTTTTTTTTACCGAGAAAAAAGTTTTTACCCATCGCTTCGAGACTCTCGACACGACGGGTTGTTTACGTTAAAAAACCTCCGCTTACTGTAGTTTTTTCAACGTTTTTTCGCAATTCTGCATGGGGTAAAAAACACGAAAAACGGGGTTTTCTCTGTACTGAATAGGTTCATAAAAGATGCAAATTTTTGTACGCGTAATTTTGCCTGACTTATTTAATCCCTTGTGTATAGAACCGTTTTCATGTCTGTACACTTGTCACAGCGGCCTTTTAAACAAGATATTATTGTCGGTCCGCCAAAATGGTCAAACGCGCTCCGCTGAACTCAGTACTACGTGGATTTCATTTTGTTTTCCTAATTATTTCATTTCACGTTGATTTTATACGTGAAATAAAATAATTTGGAGACCAAAATAAAAATCGCATATTGTCCATTCGCGAAAAAAGCCAGTGCGCTCCAACGAAGTACTAATTGTAAGTTTTGTGGAGCGCACTTGCTTTCTTCACGAATTGATAATAGCGTTGAGTTCAGCGGACCGCGTTTGACCATTTTGGCGGGCCGACAATAGTATAATTTTTTTTCGGGGTTTTCGTTAAAAATGTTTTTTTTTATGAATGATTACGGTAAAACGCATTTCAGCTGTATCCCAGCACATAAAATGAGGGTCAGAAAATGCGTTGATTTTTCAATTTTGTCAGATTTTTTTTTCAAAAAATTTCTATGAGGGGGAATTCACGAAAAAACTGTTTGGTTTCATTTTTTTTTAAATTTATGCAATGTTGAAATATGTTTTAAAAAAACACAGATAAGGAAAGGATATTGTTCCATGATATAACATTGATTGTGATAAGACGCGGAAGGTAAGGAGGTCAGGGAAAGCGGGTAGTCTCTGTGTCTCTCCACTATAAATGCCATTTCGTGGGAAAATATCGTTTGTCTGCGTTTTTTTTAAATTTACACAAGCCTGGCTGCATCAAAAGCTACTTTTGATTTCTTTTCATTTCTAAAATGTTTTCTTCTTCTTTCTTTTTAACAGTTTTTGAATTCATTTCTTGCGTGTGCCCTTTGGCGCAAGCGGTTAAGCGCTTGCCCTCCAAGCGAACGACGCAGGTTCGAGTTTTTGTGTTGCTCTCGGGCGCTCAGTTCGCTTCCGCCATGCAGTTTGGAAACAGACACACCAAGAAACTCAGTTACAGACCCAAACGGAATTTTATATATAAGGATGATATTTCAACATCGCGTGAATTGAAAAAAAAAGTTTTTTCTCGTGAATAACCCCATGTGATTAAAAAGGGGGTACTACGGTATAGAACTCGCACGGAATAGAACTGCTAAGGAATAGAACTGCGCGGAATAGAACCGCATGAAATTGAGCTACAGAACCGCTCGAACAACTCGAAAAATTATTTATTTGTTCATTGTGAGGCCCTGAGTTCTATTTCGTGCAGTTTTTTTAGTACAGTTCCATTTCAGCCGGTTCGATTCCGCGCAGTTCTATTCTGTAGCAGTTCTATTCCGTAGCAGTTCTATACCGTAGTACCCCCGATTAAAATATTTATTAAAAATTCAGAAGGCAAAATAGACAAAAAACTATTTCGAAATTTTTCCTTGTTCGCCCGGGCGCGTTTGCTGTCTCTTGTCCATTTGTGCTGAATTATTGGTTGAAGATGTTGCATTTTCTAGGCAAGCTGAGGTGTTTGCGGACGGTCTAAAGAGATTTATTGCTTCTCATCGATTTTTTGAAATTTGTTTCATCAGTTTTCCTCGTTCCCATCATTTCTCGAACGTGAAACATTAATTAGTTGAAAAAAAGCATAAACTTTCTGGAAATAAGCCAATTAATAATTGAAAATTAAGTCCGCAAACACCAAGTGCCTGTAGAGCTGTAAAATGTAAAATTAACATGATTTAAATAATGGGAAATCGTGAAATTTATAATTTAACAAAACGGAGATAAATGGAACAAGAAAAAAAAACAACAAAAAATTCGGTGAAAAGGTGAATTTTTTCTAGGAGCGCGTTAGAGCTCGTGTACTCCTTTTGGACTACCTTCAATAATGTTGAAAATAGCGCAAGCATATCTGACACCTAATCGGCTCGAGATCGGCAAAAAATCGGTACAACTTTGGCGATGATCGGCGATCGTCGCACAACGGCTAATAGTCAAAAATTAGCCACTCACTTCTGCTTCGGTCCCTCTAGACACACTTTGAGCATGTCATATCCGAGCACTTCGGACGCCTCATCGAATACTCGCTTTGCCGCTGGTACTTCAATGATCTGTGATTAAGAATTAAAGTTTCTCGGCCACGGCCACGCGAGAGACGCAGAGAAACAAAAATCAACTCACTTTCTTGCCCATGCCCACAAATTGTGCCCCCTGTCCCGGAAAGAGCAAAACGACGTGCTCCTCGATCGGCAAATGACTGAAATCGATTGCTCCGGTCGATTTTTTCTTGGCTCCGTACCTGAAAGTGAATAATTTCTTTTTAATAAATTTCAGCAGACCCACTTCATCATATTCCTCTGCCTCAAAATCTCGCTGGACGTCTTCTCGAGGTGCTCTTGCAGCTCTTTTTCCGGGTACGGTAGCCGTGTCGTCGGGTTCAGCACAACGTTATGAACGTCCGAAAACGTGGCTCCCTCGTCCAGAATGTTGGCCGGCGGTGGGACTTTTCGGCGCACCAGTCGGGTGGATAGACGGGTCAAGCGGAACGGTGAGAGCATCTATTTTTGGGTATTAGTGTTTCTAGGCCGCGGCCATTTTAGGTCAAAATAGTCGGGGCAGTCAACCAAAAAAAAAAGGCAAATTGAAAACAATTTTTTGTCGCAGAAACACAATTTATTACTAATTTTTGGTTTTTTTATATTTACATTACATATTACATACAGAAATTCATTTTTTTTTTTTTGGTATTCTTCAAAAAATACCGTTTTTTTTTGGCTCTGGGACGTTTCGAAACTTGTAATTCGACACTGGGACGTTTCGAAACTGGGGCGTTTCGACACCGGGACGTTTCGAAACAAGGAACTTTCGAAATTGGGACGTTTTGAAACTGGGACAGTTCGAAACCTGTCACTTCAAATTGTCCTAGTTTCGAATCGTCCCCGTTTCGAAACGTCTCAGTTTTGAAACGTTCCGGTTTCAAAACGTCTCAGTTTCGAAACGTCCCAGTTTCAAAACGTCTCAGTTTCGAAACGTCTCAGTTTCAAAATGTCCCAGTTTCGAAACATCCTAGTTTCGAATCGTCCTAGTTTCGAAACGTCTCAGTTTCAAAATGTCCCAGTTTCGAAACGTCCTAGTTTCGAATCGTCCTAGTTTCGAAACGTCTCAGTTTCAAAACGTCCTAGTTTCAAAACGTCATAGTTTCAAAACGTCATAGTTTCAAATCGTCCTAGTTTCGAATCGTCCTAGTTTCGAATCGTCCTAGTTTCGAAACGACTCAGTTTCAAATCGTCCTAGTTTCGAAACGTCTCAGTTTCAAAACGTCATAGTTTCGAAACGTCCTAGTTTCAAAACGTCCCAGTTTCGAATCGTCCCAGTTTCGAAACGTCTCAGTTTCGAATCGTCCCAGTTTCAAAACGTCCCAGTTTCGAATCGTCCCAGTTTCAAAACGTCCCAGAGCCTTTTTTTTCGGTATTTTTCAAAAATACCGCTTCTTACTTTGGTGTACGGGGCAGAAAAGAAAGGCACATTGTGGCATACAGGTATCAAAAAATGGCAAAATATCGAACAAAAAAATGGAAAAAAAAAATTAAAAACCTACCAATGAGAGGACCGTCCGAGGCGGAAAAACTGCGAGTAGAGCAATCCGGTGGCCGATATCGCGTCGTCAACGCCGACAGTTTTGGAGGGTAGACGACAGACGAGGACCGGGGTGAACACGAACAGGACTTCGTCACGCATCCAAGAGGCGATCGGGCTGGAAAAAAAACCAATTGAGTGTCGATTTACTGGACCACGCCCCTTTTTCTTGATTTTTTGACAATCTTGGAATTTTCCCAAGATTTTTAAACAAGCATTTTAACGGATTTTTCTTATTCAAATTACACCATTTTTTCGGCTCGGAAATTGCTATTAGCGTTGGTGCGGATATAGCGGACTGCTATATGGCTAATAGCCAATCAAAATGAAAAATAGCCATGGCACATAGTTAGCACATATTCAGCGCGCATGCGGCATTTAGCCAAAAATTTAATTTTTCGAAAAATTTTTGAAAAATATTGAAAAAAAAAATAACAGCAAACATTAAAAATTCCGAATTTCGTCACAAATTTGAAACTTGTATTCCCGCACATAAAATTAGATGGGAATTCAAAATTTCGTTTAAAAAAAATAGAACATTTCATTCAAAGTATCGCCTTTCTCTGCAATTTTCGTTAAGTAAAAACTGGAAAATTGAAAATTTTTCGTGAATCGGACGAAAATAAACAGATGCGCGGTGCTTGCAAAAAGGGGCGTGGCTATTGCTACTTTAACAATTTGCATGTTTAAAACGTGTAAAAATCTGTAATTTTTCGATTTTAAGTGCCAATAATTAAGGGTGCTACCTCGGAATAGAACTGACGCGTAATAGAACTGCAGCGAAATTGAACTTGCTTTGGAATAGAACTGTAGTGAAATTGAACTGTAGCGAAATAAAACTGTTCGGAATAAAACTAATCGGAATAAAACTGTTTTGGAATAAAACTGTTCGGAATAAAACTGTAGCGTTTTGGAACTAAATTAGCAATGGAGCGCGATTGCATTGCTTGCTCATTCAAATATTGGAATTTCTCATGCGCGTGCTTTTTTCAACAGTTTTATATTTGAGCTATTCATCAAAAATTGTTTGTTTTGTTGTTTTTTTGAATAAACTTTTATCATTTTTTTTCTCGGACGGCCAAGCAATGCAATCGCGCTCCATTGCTAATTTAGTTCCAAAACGCTACAGTTTTATTCCGAACAGTTTTATTCCAAAACAGTTTTATTTTGCTACAGTTCTATTCCGAACGGTTCTATTGCGAAGCAAGTTCTATATCGCTGCAGTTCTATTACACTTCAGTTCTATTGCGAGGTAGCACCTAATTAAGCAATTCACGGTGTCCAGGATTTGAAATGTGGGCGGAGCCTAATTTGCTGGCGCGTCAGCAAACTCTAATGGCGCACTTTCGGTGCTTGCGCAGTTTGCGACTCTCGAATTTTTTTAACTGATTTTATTATTTTTCTTTCAGTAAAACCTGTTTTTCTTTGTAAAATGTATGTATTGTATCTTTTAATATCATAAAATTGCCCAAACTTCAATTTTCGTAAAGATTTATCCTGCAAAAACACCAAAAAACTCAAAACGAATATTTCGAAATGGTGGCTGAACCAAATTCGACGTTCTTAGGCTTTAAAAAGTTCTAAAGACCTCAGCTATAATTCCGTTGGAGCACATGTGGGAAAAAATAAGAATTTATGCTTTTTTTCCCGAAAAACATAAAAAATGCGTCAAAATTTGAATTTCGCGCGAAAAAATCCAGTGGGGCGCGTTTGCTCGGCTCCGCCCACTTTTCAAATCCTGCACACCGTGCAATTTTAAAAAATTTAGCTTTTTAGCCAAAAAATGAAATAGTGCGCGGGACTTGCAAAAAGGGGCGTGGCTTAAGCTATTTTGACGATTTTTGGTGTTCAAGCGTTACAAATCAATAATAAACCACAATTTTTGAAAAAATCGCTGTAAATAGCGAGTTTTCAGACAAAAATCAGAAGGTGCAAAAAGGGGCGTGGCTATTGCTAATTTTACGATTTTTCTTGTTTAAAATGGTAAATAGCGTAATTTTTCGATTAAAAGCGTCAAAAATCCACAAAAATCACCGAATTTCGAAGATTTTCCTAAAAAAAAATGGAAAACGAAAATGAAGGATTGCGTTGATATTGCAAAAAGGGGCGTGGCTTTAGCTATTTTGACGATTTTTCGGGTTTAAAACTTTTAAAATGAGCTATTTTGACGATTTTTCGTGTTCAAGCGTTACAAATCAATAATAAACCACAATTTTTGAAAAAATCGCTGTAAATAGCGAGTTTTCAGACAAAAATCAGAAGGTGCGCGGCGCTTGCAAAAAGGGGAATGAAAAACGCGCGGATCTTGCAAAAAGGGGCGTGGCTTTAGTTATTTTGAAGATTTTTCGATTTAATGAACTCACTTATGCGCCTCAAACTGATACATCTTATTAAGCTTCTTATCCAGCACAAAATTAGCCGCCGTTCGAATCTCGAGTAGCTCAGAGTCCATGGTGTTGGCTCCAATATTACACGACAGTCTCCCAGCAATTCTGGCGCCAGCCGCCAATCCAGCACCCAAATTCGACCAATCCGTACCCGAAGACACCATGATATGATACGTGAGGCAGTGGAAATGAATCCTCGACAGTCGGTAGCCAGTTTTATGAGCCATCTGTCCTGTGGGATCTCTTCCGTACGTTTTCAAGAGCCAATGGAGCATCTCCACGACCTTGTGCACGTGTACCGTACCCGCCTGCACTGGGTACTCTTCCATGTGCGGTCCATTGGCAATATGGCTCAAAAATGTGAGCTCCTGCTCGTTGATACCGAGAGAGTCGACGTAGGGCAGAACTTTGTTTATGACGTCAGTGGAGAAGAGCTCGTCGCCAAGGGAGCCGAGTTCCAGATGGATTGGCACTTTTGGGTTGATTTGCAACAGGTTTCGTTTTATAAGACGCATTTTTTCATTGCGCATCTCTTTGGTTTGAAACTCAAGGAGATGGACGCCAGTGATGATTACCAGGTCGGGACGGAATTGAGCGATGGCTTTGAAGAACATTTCCATCACCACCATGGAGCCACTGTATTTTAAGTTTTACTCCTCACTATTATTGTTTTATTTAAAGGGGGTGCCAACTTTGTGGGGAAAGTTGCTTAAAATATGCTCTTGGGTGGGGAAGATGGGCCGACGACATCAAGGATTCGATCAAAATCTTCATCCACAATGAGGCCCTCAGGGGCAACCTCGGGCACGGCCGCCGAAGAATTGGCATACTCGAGGCAAGACGAGCATGGTCCACTGTCGGAAGGGATCGTGTAACTTGGCGCAGCTTGGTTCGCAGTATCCAGGATGGAAACTGAGGTCGAACCTCACAAGTATCTCACAAGTAAGTAAATTGAAAGCACACAAAAAATTTCTCTGATTTTTAATGATTTTCACAAAAAAAAAATAGAAGACCACGAGGAGTACACGAAAATCGTGGCCGTGGCCTAGGAAACCCGCGGTCGCGGCTTCTAGAAAATTCCATTTTCACGAGAAATATTTTTTTTTCTTGTATTTTCCCTCGTTTTTATCATCGATTTTCGATAAAACATGATCTAATTGTTTATTGAAATTTTAGATACTCGCGAAAACACATTTTTGTCATGAATATTGAAAAATCGATAATCGGCTGTCGTTCGATTCAACGTTTTCAATAATTTCTGGTGAAAATTTTTTGTTCACATATAAAAGTTACAGATAAAATAGTTAATTTAATGCCGAATTGTGCAGGAAAACGGGCAAAAATGAAAGGTATGAGAAACGTACCTGAAAACACGAAATGATGTTTGTACATTATTTCCCAAAGATTAATGCAAAAAAAGGAGAAAAAGACGGGAGAAAAATGTTGAAAAAGAAAATGACGTTTGAATTTCGCGCCAAATCGTGTACTCCTCGTGGTCTTCAATTTTTTCTTGTAAAATTCGCCAAAAATCAGAAAAAATTTTTCGTGCGATTTCGATGTGATATTCGTAAATCCCCCACCCAAGAGTATATTTTAAGCCACTTTCACCAGAAAGTTGGCACCCCCTTTAAGTTGTCGCGCTGTGTTTGCGTACTCGCGTTGCAAACCGATTTACGGGGCTCCGCCCACTGCCATGCTATTTTTGCAGTGATTTTTCCTTTTTTTGACATTTTTTCCTCATTTTGCAGTTTTCCTTATGTTTTTTTGACACATTTTTGTTTCATGGATCTATTCACAAAACCGGAAAAAAACGAAAAAAAAAACGGAAAAAAAATTGCGGGAAAAATCGGAGAATGCTCCGCCTGAAATTTTGGGAAATATTGGAAAAAATTCTCCTGTACACGCTCAAAAAATTTTGGACCAAAATATCGATTTTAAAAATTATCGATTTTTTTCTGAAATTTTTTAAAATCGATATTTTCGTCCAACATTTTTTGAGCGTTTTGAGTGTTTTTCGAATACGGATTCAATTAAAAAGTGAAATCAATTATTTCCAAAAAAAATGAGGAAAAAAAAATTCAAAAATTACCATGAAAAAATGAAAAACATTTTTATTGATTTTTGCATCCATCATCCGCCATTTTTTTCGAATTTTCTCGAACGCATCCGCCATTTATTGATGTGAAACAAAAATGTACCAAAAAAAACATGAGGAAAACTGCGAGATGAGGAAAAAAAAAGGAAAAATCACTGCAAAAACGGTTTGCAAAGCGAGTACGCAAACACTGAATAATAAACCACGCCCACCTAAAATGATCATGACTCGTGATAAACCGACTGCTGCTCGGCGCCACCCAATCGCCCAAAATCTCGCCCTGCTTGTACTCCAAAATCACGTGCAACTCGTCCTTCACTATTCGCGTCGAATTGGTCCGCTTGACACTCGGATGCAACAGAGCCTGACTTCTCGGGCCGATCGGACCCACCAGGTAGACTTCTGTGGAGGGAAAGTTGGCGGCGATTCGGTCCGCCATCAGCGCCGCGTTTCCGCCAATGTGATGGTGTGAGCGGGTGGAGGCTTCCGATTCGCGGACCAGGCTGTTGAATTGGTCTTCGGAGGACATGTATCTGAAGTTTTTGGCTATTAGCCCATTTTCTGCAGCATAAAAAGGCTGTCTCTGGGACGTTTCGAAACGTGCTTGCAGACTTTGCAGTGCTTGCGGACTTTTCGAAAAATCAAAATTTTGTTCATTTTTAGGCCTATTTTTCTCCATTTTTCATTGTTTTTCTGAGAAATTTCTGATGATTCTGGAATATTCTGACTCGGTTTTTATTTTTTTTACTTTTTTGCTCATTTTTCGTGCTCAAAAAGGATAAAAATGTATCGATCATTGACTTTCTTTCAATTTTTCAGATTAAGAATACGGTAATCAGTGCGCATGCCAAGCGTGTTTGCAGTGTTTGCGGACTTTTCGACCAATCAAAATTTTATTCAATTTCGGGCCCTTTTTCTTCATTTTTCATTGTTTTTTGAGAAATTTCTGATGATTCTGGAATATTCTGACTCGGTTTTTTTTTAAACTTTTTTTCTCATTTTTTCGTGCTCAAAAGGAAAAAAAATGTATCGATCATTGGAGACCCTGACAAAACCGGGGAAAACCACGAAACCGGGGAAGACAAAACCAGGGAAGACAAAACCGGGGAAAAAATCGGACAAAACCTGGGAAGAAGCTCCGCCCCCTTTTGCAGCTTCTGCACGATGTTTTGTACTGGAAGTATTGAAAGAGTGCGCCGCAGACTTGCAACTGGACAAAACCGGGGAAAAGTTGCAAGTCTGCGGCGCACTTTTTTCAACACTTCCAGCACAAAACATCGTGCAGCAGCTGCAAAAGGGGGCGGAGCTTCTTCCCAGGTTTTGTCCGATTTTTTCCCCGGTTTTGTCTTCCCTGGTTTTGTCTTCCCCGGTTTCGTGGTTTTCCCCGGTTTTGTCAGGGTCTCGATCATTGACTTTTGATCAATATTTCAGGTTAAGAATACGGTAAGCAATGCACGTCGCATGCGTGTTTGCAGACTTTACAGTGTTTGCGGACTTTTCGACCAATCAAAATTGTATTCATTTTGGGCCTATTTTTCGTCATTTTTCATTGTTTTTTGAGAAATTTCTGATGATTCTGGAATATTCTAACCCGGTTTTCATTTTTTTTATTATTTTACTTTTTTGCTCATTTTTTCGAGCTCAAAAAGGAAAAAATGTATCAATCATTGACTTTCGTTCAATTTTTCAGACTAACAATACGGTAAGCAATGCGCGTCACGTGCGTGTTTGCAGACTTTGCAGTGTTTGCGGACTTTTCGAAAAATCAAAAATTATATTCATTTTTGGGCCTATTTTCTTCATTTTTCATTCTTTTTTTGAGAAATTTCTGATGATTCTGGAATATTCGTGGCTTGTTCGCTGAGTACGACTGCTAATTCCGGCTGTCGCGCCGAATATCGCCAAACTCGTGCCAAAAGCGCCTATTTTGTGCCCATTTTGAGCCAATTCTAGCAATAGAGCAATTTTCAACGGCTAATAGCCATATAGCTGCATTTTTCTTCATTTTTTCGGTATAAAACCGTTAATTTTTTAATTTGTTTAATTTAATGGTTAGTGCAAAACGTCTTTGCGTGGAGAATGCGTAATAACGTTGCGCTGAACGGCCCGTGGCGCGCGCTACAAATATTGCATTTTTTTTTAACATTTGTAACGAAAAAACCAAGAAAAAACACATTTTTTTCGCTGATTTTTGGAAAATTTTACCTTTAAATTATTCAGCAAAAATATTAATTTTTAAAATCCAAAACTGCGGAACTGGCTAATAGCCGTTGGCACTTGGCGATCGGCGCTAATTCGGCAGTAATGGGCCGATTATCGGCAAAATTATCAATTTTTAAATTAATAAATCGCGGCGCTCAAGCTTTCCAACCTCTCAGCAGCCGCTCCTCTCTGGAAAAAGTGGGCAAAAGTCTGATGCAAGTCTCCCAAATTCTCCAACGTCTCCTGATCCTTGCCCTCCGCGCAAGTCGTGTTCAACGCCTCAATCACCCGCACACCGCTCACAATCAGATCCACGTTGCAATTGAATCTAAAATTGATTTTTTTTTTTCATTTATTGGTTATTTGGCTGATTGTGAGTAGCGACCAACCCTATAACAGCTTTTTTAAACATGGCTCCTGGCTTCACGATGGCTCGTTCCCACGATAAGAACATGGCCGATTCGACGGAATAGAGTGAGAGTCGGTGCTGCTCATTGTAGTGGCTGAAAAGATGACCTTTTATTCCGAAATTTTAAATAAAATTCGGAAAAGCATCCCAAAAATGTACCTGTACCAATACGGAATCACAAAAAAGAGCAACGAGAGGTGCAGGAGGCGGTGTCGATGCGAGAACACTGCCGGCACGAATGTCTCGGGAAACATTCGTGCGTCTGCAATTGCGTTTTTGGTGGTGGGGAGGCGGAGCCTAGCAGAGAAAGGGTGTTTGGTTGGAAACCTTATTGGTAACAAACAAAAAATGATAATAATAATTATAATAATACAAGGTTTATATTTATTAAATAATTATTTAAAAATAAAAGAGGCGTCTATTTTGTGTAGCGAGCGACAATAACAAGACAGAGAGAGTATCGATCTAAAAAAGAGAGAAAAAGAAGAAAAATGGTACCATTTTTTCTCTTCCCTTTTCCTTTTTTTAATTCAATTAGAGAATAAGAAGAAGACTGACTTTTTTGCCTTCTTGCAACATGAGAAATGGGCGAAACAGAAATGAAATAAACAGCCAATTAAACAGTGAGTAAAGAATTTCGCGCCACTAATAGCGACGTTCTCGATGATCGCGACGACGGTCCCGATCGTACCGATCATAGTTTTTGCTACGGGAATCGCGCGACGAGCGATACGGCGAACGGCTTCTGCTGCTTCTGCGACGGCGGTCACGGTCGCGGTCACGATCTTCCCGATCGCCAGATGACGCTTTTTCTCTGAACATTTTTGGTTATGGACCTATTCAGAGCAGGAAAAAAAACCGATTTTCGCGGTTTTTTTCCCTATGCAGGTTGTTTTCCAGGAAAAAAACCCATCGCGTCGAGACCCGGGAGTAAAACATGCAATGCGCCTTTAATTTTCAATGGGAATTCGGTTGAAATTTAAAGGCGCATAGAGTTACTTCATCGGCCGGTCTCGACACGATAAGTTGTTTACGTCAAAAAACAACGAAAATCGGCTTTTTCCTGTACTGAATAGGTCCATTAAATGGGGCGTTTTTGAGCGAAATTCAGTTACGACGCTCCGATATTCCGCAGGTCTCGCAGCTAAAAGCGGAAGAAACATCGGAGCGTCGTAGCTGAATTTCTCTCGTAAGGCGAAAAGGGGGAAAAATGGCTCCGCGGCCCCTCGAAACCGCGACATCTCGAAACAGCGACATTTCGAAACCAGACATCTTGAAACCGGGCATTCCGAAACCGGAAATTTCGAAACCGCGACATCTCGCAACCAGAAATTTCGAAACCGCGACATCTCGAAACCGGGCATTTCGAAACCGGACATTTCGAAACTGCGACATCTCGAAACTGCGACATTTCGAAACCGCGACATCTCGCAACCAGAAATTTCCAAACAGCGACATTTCGAAACCGCCACATCTCGCAAGCAGACATTTCGAAACTGCGACATCTCGAATTAGCGACATATCGAAACCGGACATCTCGAAACCGCGTTAACAGGGGAGGTGAAAAGTGAAATATTGAGTCAAAACAATTTTTTCCAAAATTAAATGAAAAAAAAAGAATCAGCACCAGTTCGTCAAAAAAAAATTGCTTCCGCAGCCGTTTTTCCTAGAAATAAATAACTTTTTAGAACATTTTTCGCTCGATTTTGATGTTCTAGAAAGTTGTTTATTCCTAGGAAAAACGGCTGCGGAAAGCAATGTTTTTCGACGAATTGGTGCTGATTCTTTTTTTTTTTCATTTAATTTTGGAAAAAAATTGTTTTGACTCAATATTTCACTTTTCACTTCCCTTGTTAACGCAGTTTCTAGATGTCGCGGTTTCGAAATGTCGCGGTTTCGATATGTCGCGGTTTTGAGATGTCGCGGTTTCGACATGCCCCAGTTTCGAAAAGTCGCAGTTTCGAAATGTCTGGTTTCGAGATGTCGAAGTTTCGAAATGCCTCGGTTTCGAGATTACCGGTTTCGAGATGTCGCGGTTTCGAAATGTCTGGTTTCGAAATGTCTGGTTTCAAAATGTCGCGGTTTCGAGATGTCCCGGTTTCGAAATGTCTGGTTTCAAAATGTCGCGGTTTCGAGATGTCCCGGTTTCGAAATGTCCGGTTTCGAAATGTCACGATTTCGAGATGTCGCGGTTTCGAGATGTCGCAGTTTCGAAATGCCGCGGTTTCGAGATTTCGCGGTTCCGAGATGACCGGTTTCGAGACGTCGCGGTTTCGAAATTTCAGGTTTCGACATGTCGCGGTTTCGAAATGTCTGGTTTCGAGACGTCGCGGTTTCGAAATGTTTGGTTTCGAAATGTCTGGTTTCGAAATGTCTGGTTGCGATATTTAGCGGTTTCGAAATGTCGCGCTTTCGAAATGTCTGGTTTCGAGATGTCGCGGTTTCAAAATTTCCGGTTTGAAATGTCGCAGTTTCGAAATGTCTAGTTTCGAGATTCCGCGGTTTCAAAATGTCCGGTTTCGAAATGTCGCAGTTTCGAAATTCCGCGGTTTCGAAATGTCTGATTTCGAGACGTCGCGGTTTCGAAATGTCGCGGTTTCGAAATGTCGCTGTTTCGAAATGTCGCTGTTTCGAAATGTCGCGGTTTCGAAATGTCTGGTTTCGAAATGTCGCGGTTTCGAAATGTCCTGTTTCGAGATGTCGCGGTTTCGAAATGTCGCGGAGCCCTTTGACATGGTTTCCCAGCATTTCAGGACCATTTTCTCCCAATTTTTCGCCTTTTCTATACAAAAAAATTCCCCAAAAACTCACTTTCTGCGCTCCTCTCTTCGGGCCTCTTCCGCTTCGTCAAACTCTTTTATCTTTTCCTGGAAAATTGCATTTTTAACTTTTTATAAAATGCATATATTGCTGCCCCGCAAGAGCTTTTTACAAAAAAAAATCGTGTAAATCACTTCAAACATCGATTTTTGGCCTGTAAAAATAGAAATTTCATTTCCAGGTCAAAAATAGATTATTTTTATCGCGATTTCAACAAAAACTTTCTTCACCTGCGGGACAGCAATATAACAACGATTATGAATTCGCCACGGAGTGACACTAGAGGATTTCAAAAATGGAACTGGTTATTTTCAAATATACCTGGTTTTACTCTGACCTGTGAGATAGAGGAGGAGGAAAAGAGAGAAATGATTTTCAGACACCTGAACCGTATTTTTTTGGTCAATATACCTGCCTGCTCGTAGGGCTGTTTTATTCGGTGTCTCTGACTCTGACAGACCGCCCGTCTAATAGAATATAGGAAAAATGAGATTAAATAGGAAATTTGGCGCTCACCTTGAGAGTCTGAATCATGGTTCGAATTTTCTGGAACCCAGTGTGCATTTTTCCGGTCAGATGCTCCTCGACTCGCTGCTGAGCGTCGTTGACAATGAGCATGCTGCCACAAACCTCGCACACCTCCATCGGCTTGATCGCCATCTCTTCCAAGTGTGATGGGGCCTGTGGAGCCGGGTCGCTGAGCCTTACCAATTTATCCTCCAGATTCTTCTTCTCGACGCCAAGGTTCTCGCTTTTGGTGACCAATTCTTGACATTTCGATATGTTTCCCTCATTTCCGGCCTCCTCGGCAGCTTTTATCAACATTTGCAGCTCTTCTTCGAAATCATCGATGTCCTTCTGGATTTGACGCTTTTCATCTTCCAGTTTTCGCTGAAAAACAACATTTGATAAATAAATTGATTGCAGCCAAAAAAAAAACTCACCCTCCCATTATCATCCATCCCGGACAATTTATCCTTGTTCTTTCGAATTCTTCGCATATTATCCTCATCCAGCTGCACCAAAAATCGCAAAAGACGCTTTTCAAACCCGAGTTTTCCGTATTCCGGAGCCTCGGGGTACATTCTGCGCAGATTATCGTCGTGGACGAGCAGGCACGAGCCCAGGTCTGCTTTGGTGTTGGTGAACATGTCGTGCGGGCAGAAGCCGACGAGGTAGTACGGGCATATGTTGGGGTCCTGACAGAAGAAAGTTTGAAAAAAATTGGAAAAAAAAAGAAAAAAACCCACGTCAAACGAGACTTTTGTGTCTTTGCCGAGCTCCACGTTTCTCTTCGGACCCATCAGCTCGTCGAGCATCGCTGCCATCGCGTCGCGTGCTGACATTGTTAGATTTTCTTGCCTGAATTGTTTTTATGAAGAAAAAAAAATACTTTTCTTTAATTTTCCGGGGAAAAACTTTATAAAATGCATTTTTCTGCCAATTTAATGCATATATCTGTCATTTTAATCCATAAAATTGCGGAAAAATAGAAAAAACTGATTAAAATTGCAATTTTTTTTTTGAAAAATGACTCCCAGCTAAATTCGTTGCGAGACCCAACCAACGAAAAACAAAATTTCGGTATGCGCCTTTAAAAAGTTACTGTATTTTATTTTATTTTTTTCATGATTTTTTGAAAATTGTCACTTTATTTGGCAATTTTATTCATTTTTTGCTTTAAATGGATATTAACTGAATAAAAATTTACAAAAAAACCAATAAAGGTTCAAAATCGTTAAAAGAAAAAAGAATTCGTTACGGGACCCACACGACAAAATTTTGGTATGCGCCTTTAAAGAAAATACGGTATTGTTGGAATTTTCGGTAATTTTAGGTTTACCGCTCAAGTTTTAAAGCCAAATTGAACAAAAACAAAATAAAATGCAACAATTCTAGAGAAAAGCTAAAAATGGAAAAAAAAATGTGTCAGAACCCGCAAAATCTGGCCTGCACCGGGAATTTTTCAGTAATGCTAAATACATTTTGGTATTAAAATGGCAATTTAATTACAGAAAATACAATTTAAAAGGTACATTATTTATTCACCAGGAAAGAAAACAATGAAGAAAATTCTCAACAAAATTCGATTTTTGGTGTAGATTTACGATAAACAAGGCGCAAGGGCGGGTTTTTGGAGCATCGTTGCAAAATTTTCTTCGATTTTCGAATATTTTCTCCAATAGTTTTTTCCGATTTTCACTAAATTTGCCTGTTTTTTTCAAACTTTTCAGTATTTTTCTTGTTTAAAAATGTCAATTTCAGTAGGTTTATCCATAAATTACATTGAAAACACTGTAAAATTATTGATTTTTATTGTTTTCCCATTAAAAAACCCATAATTCACCTTTTTCACTTTCAGAGCAACAATGGCAATGGCAAATCGACAAAACCGCGGCACCAAGTTGCCGCCAGAAGTGAATCGCATTCTTTACATCAAAAATTTGCCCTACAAAATCACCACCGAGGAGATGTATGAGATTTTCGGAAAATTCGGCGCAGTTCGCCAGATCAGAGTGTAAGTTATCGATTTGTATGCTTTTTTTAAACATTTTTCTTCAGTGGAAACACCCCAGACACTCGTGGAACCGCGTTCGTGGTCTACGAGGATATTTTCGACGCCAAGACGGCCTGTGAGCACTTGTCCGGCTACAACGTGTCCAATCGATATCTAGTGGTGCTCTACTACCAGGCAACCAAGGCGTGGAAGCGAATGGACACGGAGAAGGCGCGTGCGAAGCTGGAAGACGTCAAAGTTCGATATGGAATTGGTGGCGATATTGACAAGGAGAAGGAGAAGATGGGCTTGTACACGCCCAGAAGGAACTGACAATGAGGGTTTTTTGACGTCGCTGTATAATATTGATGCAAAATGAACGAACTCATTCCTCAAGGTTCTTGTTTTTTGAGAAATTTCTGATGATTCTGGAATATTCTGGTTTTTCTGGCAGACGCCACCAACCTCCGTACTTTTTTTCTTCATTTCCTTATTTTTCATTGTTTTTCGAGAAATTTCTGATGGTTCTGGAATATTCTGGCGAGGCGAGCAACCTCGCTTATACACTTGATCGCTGGGTAAGCAAAACAATTTTAATTTTAGGCCAAATAAAAAATATTGGTTCCCAAATACGACAGGCGGTGCGCATCGCATGCGTGTTTGCGTATTTTCAGACATTTTATTCGTTTTCCTTATTTTTCATTGTTTTTTTGAGAAATTTTTGATGATTCTGGAATATTCCGGCGCGGCAAGAAACCTCGCTTATACACTTGATCGCTGGGTAAGCAAAAAAAAAACATTTAATTTTAGGCCAAATGAAAAATATTGGTTCCCAAATATGACAGGCGATGCGTATTTGCGTTCTTTTCGAAACATTTCTCCGTTTTACCTAATTTTTTCAATGTTTTTGCGAGAAATTTCTGATGATTCTGGAATATTCTGGCGCCGCCACCGCAGCCGCCACCAACCTCGTTTATACACTTGACACTAATACCAGTGAAAGGAAAAGGGAAAACTGGTCAGGTTATGCCAAAATATCGCTTTTCACCCTCCCACCTTTTACTTTCGCTTTGAACCGAACCGAACCAAAACCACCAAATCGGCAATTAGTCAGTTACCCTTTTTGTTCGGTACGCCACAATAGACATCAGATTGATTAATGATCAATTGCTGGGGCGAAAATTATGAAAAATTCAAGTGCCCGAGTCATCTGAAGATGTGAATAGAGAATAAGCGGATGAATATGATCGACGATTTGTTAAATTTAAATCGCGCGTGAAGTGCGTGCCGTATTCACAAAATGGCGCAACCAGAAAAATGTGAAATTAAATTATAAAATCGAAAAATGGCTTCCAAAGCTTAATTCGTTGCGAGACCCGTATTGAAAATATTGGATTTATTTTTCTTTATTCTTGCCAATCTGTTCCTAAAAACTGTGTAAAGCGCTTAAAATTTGTGTTTTTTCGTGATTTTTCGTTATATTATCGATTTTTTCTTTATTTTCTCGATTTATCGTGATTTATTTGCTCGTAATATTTTTTTCTAACGGAAAAAATGCCGACAAGTACGCAGCCAAAATATAGAAAGTGTTACAGAACCAAAAACGTACGGACCACCCCAACACACTGTGATTCTCGTCAAAGCACCCACCCGAATCACAGCTAGAATAAAACCTGCAGTTTGCATAGGATTAAATGATGAGAAAAGGCAATTAACTCATAACTCGGTCACACCTCATCCACCCACCCGATCGTCCTCATTCTCTCATTCTCATATACTTTTCCTCCATCTCACTCATTACTCTGTTTTCCTTAATGGTCACCTCCCACCCCGTCGTCGTCGTTTTCCCTCTAACGGAGAGGCAAACGTCGTCGTCATCGAGGAGAAGTGGAAGTGGCGAGGCCACGCCCCCTTTGCCACTCGATATTCCCAGATATAAAAGCGGATGAATGGCAATGATTGCGGCGTCACTTGACGATTGAATTCGATTCCATTTTCTCAAGTTTTGTCAGCTAGCTCTTTTCACTTTTCCTCACTCACTCACTCATTCACTTAACTACTCCCCATCCGAAAAAGTCCCCGAGGTATATAATTTGTCACATTTCCCCTTTTCCCTCCTCCCTCACGCTTAAGCCGGAATCCATTCCATTCCATTTTCTTCCATCTTCAGCTAACTACCTACCTAACTAACTGCTTTCAAAATAAACACCAAGCATTCATTTCTCAGAACATGAAGTCGGAAGACCCGAAGCAGGAGGCTCTGGAGGCGGACGCGATGCGAAAACTGGCGTTTTTTGGTGAGCATTATTTAGAGAAACTTTAATCCCAACGATTTCAGGTATCGCAATCTCCACCGTTGCCACTCTGACCGCAATAATGGCGGTACCAATGCTGTACAATTACATGCAGCACGTGCAGTCTGCGCTGCAGTCCGAAGTGGACTTTTGTCGGCATCGGACCAATGGATTGTGGGATGAGTATAATAAAGTGAGTGTGGGGTGTGGAAAAGGGAAGGGAATTTTCAGGAATAAACGCAGCAAGTTTTGAAAACCCCAAACCTGGCTGACACGAATATTTTAAGCGCGAAAATTATCGGACAAGTGTGAAATTGGCTAAGAAAATAGGATTTGTAAATTTTGCCTGACAATGACAATGAAATGACCTATTTAAAATTTCATAGCCGACATAAAACAATTGACACGAAAAACACTTTTCTTCAACAAAAAAAATTCACGAAACATGCAAAAACAACAAAAAGCACATTAGAATATTCCAGAATCATCAGAAATTTCTCAAAAAACTGGAAAAATGAAGACAATTTTGATTTTTCGAAAAGTCCGCAAACACCACCAAGTCTGCAAACGCTCAGGCGATGTGCATTGCTTACCGTATTTCCGAACCAAATTTTCGAGACCCTGGTAAAACCGAGGAAAATTTTTCAATTCTGCGGCACAGTTTTTCCTGCATTTTATAACAGTTCTTGTGCACAACCCGATCCGCACACTTGCAAAGCCCGGAAAAAGTTTAAGCTTTGAACGTTTTCCCGGCAGTCTATGAAACCTTGGGCCATAGCCTAATCTATGTGTCCGTCTTTCCGCATTCTCGCGGCCACGTGGATTAGCCATCACCTAGTGCGCACCCAAACAATATCTTTAAAAAACCACAACCACATCAATTTCCAGTTCGAATCAGTTGCCGGCGTACGCGGACGCATCAAACGTGCCACCTACCAGAAATCCAATGGTGTCACCGGACGTCTTTCCCATCGCCGCCGCGCAGTCGCCCGAGGAGCATCCAACTACGATGGAGGCTACAACGATGAGGTGCCAGTTGGCGGAGGAGGTGGATCAGCGTGCTGCTCATGCGGTGTGGGCCCACCAGGTCCCCCAGGACCACCCGGAACCGATGGAAATCCAGGAAACGATGGCTCAGCCGGAAATCCAGGTGTACCAGGACAAGATGCGATCGGAGATGAGGCACCGACAGCTTCTGACTTCTGCTTTGACTGCCCGCCTGGACCATCAGGTCCACCTGGCAAACCTGGCCCGAAGGGACCCAATGGAACACCCGGAAGTCCAGGAAACCCGGGTGGAAATGCTCTGCCAGGGCCGCCTGGACCACCAGGACCACAAGGTCCGCCAGGAGTTGACGGCCTGCCAGGAAATCCAGGAGCACCAGGAGCACCAGGACAAGTCATTGAGGTTCCTGGTACACCTGGACCTGCTGGACCACCAGGACAACCCGGACCGATTGGTGCGCCAGGTCAACCAGGGCCACCTGGAAGCTCGGTGCCAGGACCACAAGGACCACCAGGAGATCCTGGAATTGATGGAGCGCCCGGAAATCCTGGAGCGGCAGGAGAGCCAGGAGCACCCGGACCACCAGGTATCGGAGGAGGATGCGATCATTGTCCACCACCGAGAACAGCGCCAGGATATTGATTTGATAATTTTGTTACTTTCATATTTTCACACTTTTTACGCACACGTCTTTCTTCCTCACTCACCGGTAGATCAAATCATTCAAAATGTAAAAAAAAGAATACTTTATTCGCAAAAATGAATCGCTTTACAAACTTGGTCACTAATTTTATTCGCCGAGCCCGACGACACTATCGCTTTGATAATCTCATCGAGCTTCGCCTGCACCACAGTATGACAGATTATACCGCCAAACGAGTTGTGTAGAATTTTCGAGAAGAACGTGTCGCAGATTTTCACGCCCAGCTTCTCGTTGATCACCAGCTCACCGTCCACCAACTCGACATTGTCCACCATTATGTCGTCGCAGACTCGGCACTTGTATTTTTGGAAAATTTCCTCGTTGGTGTCGCCGTTGATTGGGTACTGTAAGAAAAATAGGGATTTTACGACGTATTTCTGGAATCTAGGTGCCGCGTCAAATGGTACGCAATGCGCATTATTTGACGCAGTACCTCACCTCGATTCCGATAGCCAGAAAAACCGCGACTTACCCCGTCATCATTTTTCAGTTCGAATGGCGAAGGTAGAGAAAGAGCAATTGAAATAAAAGATGTTAAAATAATGAAAAACAGAATAACTTTCAACTTAAACATTCTTGAGCAACAAAAAAATATAATTAATGTTTTCAAGCGTCGTCTACCACTTTTTATGTTTTGTCACTTATCTAACACTTATCAATAATCTTTTGTTTTTCCAATTTTCTAAAGAGTGCAGCACAAATATTTTGACGACAGAAACAGAAACGATTAATCACTACACTGTATAAAAAAATTAAACGTTTTGACACAGGTCGTTCATCTTTGAACAAGAACTTTCCATTGGAATTCCAGGAAGAAACCACATTCATTGTAATATTTCTCGATAACAAGACGAGGTTCTCATTTTCAAACTGAACGAAAAAGCCACACAAGATGAGCGCAAATAAGGGAAAATCGGCCGAGAAGGAGAACACGGACACGGAGAACGATAGAGTTTGATGATTGAGTGTTGATTCTCCTTCCATATTCACATGTTTCAGACGCTCGCCGAGGACGATGAGAACGATAAAAACTCGGGCGCGCTCAGCCATCGATTTGAGAAGCTTACGGTGACGTTGGAGAGAGGTTCTGCTGGCAAAAAGTTTGGACTCGGTATTGTGATGGTTCATCAGCGTATTCTCGTCTGCAAAGTTGATCCGGGTAGGGTTTTGGCTTATGTTAGATGGGGTTGGCGATGGGGAGGCGAGCAGCAATTGGATATCCGCTGGCCATCAGTCGCCAAGCTGAGTGTTATTATCCATCTCTGAGAGTTCCACCGCCGTGCACTGCGGAGATAGCCGATGTTGGCGGCAAATTGCCAAATTTGAGAACAAATTTCTGTGCGGCACATGCAAGTTTCCGCCTAAATCGGCGCGTCAGCTCACAGGTATCGGCCATCACACCGATTTAGGTGGCAATTCGCCGATTTTGAGAGCAAATTTCTGTGCGGCACATGCAAGTTGCAGCCTAAATCGACCAGTTGCAGCCTAAATCGACCAATTGCCGCCCAAATCGGTGCGTCAGCTCACAGGCATCGGCCAGCACGGCGAATTGCGAAAAACTCCACCAATAGCCATTGGAAATGCCTAATTTTCAGAGGCTTGCGAGTTTAAATCAATTCATCAGAAGAATAAGGAAAAAATATGCGATATTCTGAGTATTTGAGTCTTTTCGACCAAAAACATTGCGAAAATCGATATTGTACCCGCAAAATCGATCGGAAACGTTTGAAAATGGCAACTGGCTTTGAATTTCATGACAGCCGCCAAAAATACACGCAAAAAGGCCGCGTTGATTGAAAATCGACACATTTTTCCGTTTTTAATTACGCAAAAATTAAGGAAAAGTTCAAAAAATAAAACTCACGTCAGAATATTCCAGAATCGTCAGAAATTTCTCAAAAAACAATGAAAAATAAGGAAAATTGGCCCAAAAAATGAATAAACCTTCGCCGTTTCGAAAAGTACGCAAACACCGCAAAGTCCGCAAACGACAATGCGATTTGCACTGCTTACCGTATTTCCGCCTAAAAATTAAATTTTCCGCCATCGATTCCTTGGCGCATTCCCTGTTTTGGACTCTAAATGTTTGTTTCCAGACTCCCTGGTCCAAGGTGTACTAAAATACGGCGATCAAATTCTGGAAGTGAACAAAAAAGAGGTGACCAACAAGATTGACTGTAAAAAACGACTGATGGCCGGGCTGAAGGACAAGGGATCTGTGCCCTTGGTAATTCTTCGTCCCAAAACTAGCGATGCGGTTACTATGATTGAGGTGAGCGGATATTTCACATAAAAACTAAAAAAAAACCGTTTATTTTCAGCAAGAAATCCAGCAGTCCCTCCAACAATTGTCCGCGCAGCCAAGTGTCGAGCATGTGAAGAAGGGGTAAAGAAAAAAGGGAACTTTTTTGAAAATTAAATTATTTTTGAATGAAATGGTTAAATAATTGGCGAAATTCAAAAAAGCGCCCGATTACGGTAAGCAATGCGCGTCGCGTCGCGTGTGTGTTTGCAGACGTCGCGGTGCTTGCGGACTTTTCGAAACGGCGAACTTTTTTTCATTATTTTGGGCCAATTCTAGAGCGATTTTGTTTTTTGCACTTATTTTTTCAATTTTCCTGAAGGTTTTCGTGTTTAAAAATGGAAACGTGCATTTATTGATTGAGTTTGTTTCACGTGTTTACCTATTTGTGATTTGTTTATGTGCGTGTGCTTAATTTTTTCAGAATTTTGATGTGTTCTATTGTGTTTCCAATCTTTCTTATATATATTACGCTATTCAGGTATGTCCGTCTGTTCGCTTTGAAGGGTCAGGGTCAAGTTCAATCGGTTTTCACGTTTAACTCATTTTTCTGTCACTGCGCTGATAAGCGGCAGATCAGGCTGGTTGAGTAATATTATAGATTCAATATTCTTGCCAGATTCACGTGAAAATTCTGCAGACACCAGTAATTTTGAAGAATGAATACGGGCAACACCCACTCAGTTTTTTTTTCATTTCGTTCATAAATTTGAACAATCTGAGGAGGCGTGAAACCGGCAAAACGATTAAATCGATAATCCCGCCCACTTTTTGTGCGCAAAAACAATATTGTGTTTGCTCCACGTACCATACGTGCCAACTTTCTATACTTGCCCGGATTGGAAAGTGAATTTCCATATTTTGCACCCTGCCATTCAAGCAACAAAAACAAAGACGAATATCCAAGTTCATTCATCCCTAAAACAAGAAAATAAATAAAAATGACCTAAATTCATCATACTGTTGAGGTGTTTTGACAAAGTGACCCAATGAACGGAAAGAAAGAGGGAAAGAAACAGAAAGAAAGAATAGGCAATGAAGGTGTACTCTGGACGCTGATGTGATATTATATTCCTGAGAGATTTGACGACTTGATTGCAGAAAGACTAAACCCGGCGTGCTAAGAAGAAGGCTAATACAGTACATAACAAGAAAGAGAAGAAGGAAAAAAAACGATGCTATTTACAAAACTTGTTCCTCAATCCTCTCGGACGCTAGGAAGAAGTGCTACTGCTCGCAAAACTGGAGCGGTCCTTGTTCGAACGTGTCATGGCGTTCACCACAGTAGACGTTGGTTTTAACACGGTACACGCCAAGTATTTAAAGCTGGAAGTCATATCGTACGAGAAGGGCACTCCCGATGAGCATTCTGACGAAAAGTGCTGACAGTTGGAGCGGCGAATGTCGTAGGTGCCGAGCTCGCGTTGGAGGTGTTCAGCGCATTTTACGATCTGGAAGGTTCAAGGTTTCGAGGAAAAGACCTTTTAGGCTTACTTGATCTCCAGATCTGCAAATCAGTGGGTGCGATGCTCGGAATATCCTGGGCGGCACGTCGGACACCTCGACCAGGGCATACACGTACTCGAACCACGTGTCGTGCATCACTTGGGCAGATACTCCACTGAATACTGCTAACGCTTCTGCCAGGGATTCGGATTCTTCTGAAAAGAGGAGAAAATTAGTATTCGGTTTGAAAAAAAAAGGAGTCGAGGCGCAGAAATTGATAATTTCGGCTGGTTCATTCGCCTTATGTATCGCCAAGTTTGGTTCAGTACGAGCAGAGAAAACTGTAATTTCACTGTAACATTCACACACGTTCAACTCTTTCTGGTTCATTTACTCTGTTTGGCTGTGATTTGGTTCCTCTGTGGCTCAATTGGTATTGCGCGTGAATACAAATCGAAATGTCACGGGTTCTTGTGCCCACTGGATTTTCTTGCGTAAAGGCAAGTGCGGACATTCGGATACACACACACACACACACACACACACACACACACACATGATCTGGGTTTTTATACACAAGAAAGATTTCATGTGTTTTCTCAGCTCCTACTGGACCGACTCCAACAAAACAACAGAAAATGTTCGTAACCAAATAACATGAAGCGACCAAAGTCTTGTGGAAATCAATGTTCCCAGTGATGACGCGAAATAGATTTTTGAGCCCCAACAATAACAACGTTCTGACCGGAAACTAAAAACTCACGTGGATCACAAACAAAGTGATAGACTCCGCCGTTGCCCGCGTAGATGCCACTGTGATAAAACTTGACGCCAGACACATTAACCTCGCAAAATATCTCGTCACCCTTCTCCAAATACTTGTCCTGATCATCATGCACCTCCACAGGCACCTCATCCAACTGAATGAACTCTTTGCCAACCGGGAAACTGGTGCCAACTGGCGGATCGTCGAAACCAAACATGCCGGGACGAGCTAAAGCCCTGCTGAGTCGATCGATAAGATCTCGCGACTCTTCTAACGACTGTGAACCCGACACTTTGAACGGCGCGGAGATGAACGGTCGATTTCGCATGTTCGCCGTGATCATGTGAGTCTGCAAGTCCATATGCAATTAAAAGTTAATGGTCAGAAATGGTGTGGAGCGTACCGTGTAACCTCCAAACATGCGTTTCCTCGTGATAAGCACGTAGTGTTGCCCAAGAGCAGTGACACCGAGACGGGAGAAAATGCACGAGTCACCAAATTCGTTGCGCACCGATGCCATGAGCAGAATGCGGATGTTTTCATCGGCGGTGCCAAAGCCGCCGATCGATGAGGACGACGGTTGGATCGTCGTCGTCGTCATTCTGCGATTGGGATTTTCGAGTTTTTATAGTGGAAAAGAAAGTGCAATCGGAAGAAGCAAATCGAAAAGAATAAATGTATGGAAAGAAAAGAAGGCTATTCAAATCGTTTCGCCAATTCGATTTTTATGATAGACATGTACGAGATGATGAAACGTGGCAAAGCGCTAGTGCTCCTTCTTTTAATTGAATATTCTATTTGCTGGCGCTGGGGTAAAAGTTGGAAGAAAGAAGAAGAAGAAGAAGAGGAGAGGGAGCGGGGGAGGAAATTGATGCATTTTTTGTGCATGGCTGAGTAATGCAATGCATCGATGACGCGTACAGAGACAAAGCACACTATTTAAGTACTTTTGCACCCGAAAAGGAACTTGAAAAAGGACGGAAACCGAAACCCAGAATTGGACAGAGACAGAGCATGGATGTTTAAAGAAACAGCACTGTGAGTAATCGGAAATTCCTTTTCCGCTCTATGGGTGACACGTCGCCTATCTAACTATCTGTACAGCAAGACAAGAAGCGACTATGGAGCTTTCAAACCCATTCGCACTTAAAAAAGGACATATCACAAATTCTAGTCAGTAAAGTACAAGGGAGTGGCGTGCCCAACCAAACCGAACCGTAACGCCAACCAAGCAAACAAACAAACAACCGCTCTGGTGATAAAACGGACACGACGAAAAGAGAAGAATGGGCAGAACGCTCTCACAAACAGCTCGTACTACTATAGAAAAGCTGAGGATGACGTGTCGGCGACGGAATTGATGGAAAAGTAAGAGAGAGATGGGTGGGAAAGAAGATGATGGCGACAATGTTTGTACTGTGCTGCTGCAAAAAGCATTGCCATGGGTGAATCATCGAAGCGTGTTTGTGTGTGTGGACGTGTTTTGATAGTGATTTTTGCAAGGCATTTGATGGAAGTTAATGGCGTTATCGGCTATTTCAACACCTAGCTTTGTTCATTCGCCTATCTTGCTCACTTGGAAAACGATGAGGAACAAAAGACGTGGATAAGATAACATGATAACATGGAACAGATAAAGCAAGACAGGGAATTAAGTGACAAGGCAGTAAAACTTTGTGGCACGGAAATGCTGGAAAAGTTCTGATATTACTCTCGTCTCAGCTAATGCACATCCTTTTTCAAAAAATGGAAAAATAACACAGTTGAATCAAGTGCGACCGTAACACATTCAAAGAGAGAGAGTGAGCGAAAACAACAGACCACATTGCTCACCCTTATTCATCCCTCCCTCTTTCTCACACTCTCTGGTACTGCGGCATTTATTCAAATTTGGCAAATTCGTGGCGAGACGCCGAGATTATTTGTGAGTTTTTCCCATTTTTTGAAAAATGATGTGCATCAGCTGAGACGAGAGTAATATGAGGAATGAAAGGCGTGGATTTGAGCTCGCACTATGATAACATGGAACAGATAAAGCAATAGAAGCAATTAAGTGACAAGGCAGTAGAACTATGTGGCACTGATATGCTGGAAAAGTTGGGGGACACGATATGAGCCCCGAAGCATTTTCCCAGCACGGATAAGAGCTTCACTACGAGAACATGGAACAGATAAAACAGGAGAAGCAATTATTTGAAAAGGCAGTAGAACTATGTGGTTCTGGTATGCTGAAAATCATACCACATTGTTACCCAAACGTGTGACACCCCAAGAAAACGTGAAGTGAAAAAAATGAAGCAAAAAAAGTGAAAAGAAATGATGAATTGCCAAAACTCTTCGTCAAAACTTTTCAATCGATTTAAGCCGGTCAAAATACAGAGTACGCTAACGCCGGACACGGAACTACCAGGATCAAAAAGAGCTTAACCCGCTTTCGATGCATACATAATTTTTGCATAAATAGTGTGTCGTTTCAAACGCAAAAAAAAAACGGCGAATTGGTGTGTACAACGGAGGCGAAAGAAACACATCGAAACGAAACGAAAACCAGTTGCATTAATTCGCACAACACAACACAACACAATGCAACTGTAATCGAGGAAAGAAAGAAACGAGGCAAGGGTGGCGAAGGACGAAAGAACGCAAAAACCTAGCAATTTGGTCGGGCGGTAAGGCGGTCAATATGCGGAAATAAAACAAGTAACTCGCTGACAGACGGTGTACTTATTCGCTCGATGTGCGGTAGAAAAAGGACGAGAAGAGATGCGACGCACAGACGGTCAGATATCTGCCTAATATGACGGTCAACATTGGAAAAGTGGAAAACAGGCGGCGAGAGGGAGAGGAGGAAGAGGTTTTGGAGACAGACAGCTGATCGGACCGACCGTCCGTTCTGTCCCGCTGCGTATGTATGTACATATATGTATACGGTTTTGCGGTACGGGACGGGACGGGACGGGACGGGTCGGAAAGGGTCGCATGGGTTTGATTGTGAGACGAAAAAGGCCCGTTAAGCTTTAAAGGTTGAAACCACAATAACCCAAAAAAGCACCCACATATAATCGAATTAGAACCCGCCTCGTGTTCATTCGCGCACACACGCACGCGAGCACAGCGGTAAGTCGGTCGGTGACTATGGCAACATTCTATAATGGGAGAGATGAAGACAGACAGCCGCACGACACTTTTATGACGTTTTTTCGCCCATTTTGACAATAAACACAACGCATCATAGTTATTAAAACTTGTTAAAGGACTCATAGATCAGAAATCGAAAATTGAATTGAACATTGTCCTGGCATGGGCAGCTGATAATAGCGAGCGTCCACTTTAGAACAATCTTATCGCACGATTAAAAGGTATTAAAGTGTTAAGCTGTGTTTGCGGGTCAGATCGGATCGCATCAAGTTTTAAAGTGCACTGTTTCACGACGAGAGGTTCACTATTCTTTCCGGCTAGCATACGCGACGGAGACATAACGAGGCAAGTTCGTTCAGTTCAAAAACCTGAGGGGGCGGGGTTTCGATTTTTCGCGTTGCTGCTTACTGTAGCTGACAAGAAGATTGAAATGCTCCAAGCCAGCAATGCCCTCCGCAGAGAGGCAGGCACGCTACTTGTCTGCGTCTCTTCGGCGGCAGGCAACCACAAAACGACACTATCCGCGCACTCTGCGTCTCCTCGCGCATAGACAGACCTGCGGAACAATGGAGCGTCGTAACTGAGTTTTGCTTGGGAACACAGTGTGTTTAAGAAATCCGCTGCGATGCGCTCTGCTGAGACGCAGGCACGCTGCTTGTCTGTGTCTCTTCGGCGGCAGGCAGCCACAAAACAACACTATCCGCGCACTCTGCGTCTCCTCGAGCATAGACAGACCTGCGGAACAATGGAGCGTCGTAACTAAGTTTCGCACGGGAACACAGTGTGGTTAAGAAATCCGCTGCGATGCGCTCTGCAGAGACGCAGGCACGCTGCTTGTCTCCGTCTCTTCAGCAGCAGGCAGCCACAAAACAACACTATCCGCGCACTCTGCGTCTCCTCGAGCATAGACAGACCTGCGGAACAATGGAGCGTTGTAACTGAGTGTCGCCCGGGAACACAGTGTGGTTAAGAAATCCGCTGCGATGCTCTCCGCTGAGAAGCCGGCACGCTGCTTGTCTGCGTCTCTTCGGCGGCAGGCAGCCACAAAACACCACTATTCGCGCAATCTGCGTCTCTTCACGCATAGACAGACCTGCGGAACAACGAAAAAATGCGGAAATCATGCGATTGGTCAAAAATTACGTACGCAAACACCGCTCTTTAATGATAACAAATCGTGGTTGGCTAAGTAAATTAATGAAACGTGAAATTGCATGTGGAGAGAGAGAGAGAGAGATAGAAAGAAAAAAATCAAATTAAATAAATCGAATCGCGTGCGGTGCGGTGCGCAAAGAAACAATGCATGGAAACATGTTTGCACAGCGCCGCAACGTTCGCTTGGCCCGCTGCCAGATGACTGGTTTTTCGCGGTAGATCTATTGGGTTTCAATCGAGTTTCAACATAAAAACACGAAACTCCGGCCACTTTTTTGTGCGCAAAGGATAGTTTTAGACGACGCATGTTTTCATGATGCAACTCGTTTGAAAACACAATAAAAACTCGTAAAATCGATTTCGCGCTCAGCTGATAAGAAGAAGCTGCGCCTGTCCGCTAGAGCGCGCTTAAATTACGGATGTCAAGCCTTGTTTGTTTGCTTGTTGGTGAAGATGAATAGGAAAAAAAAATCGATCGAGTACTATACGAACTTGCAATCGCCTCCGCCTCCCTCCCTGGGCGCATAAAACTGGGCGCGCACGCACGCACGCATGCGCGCGCGCAGAGATGGTTTTCAATTTTCAATTTGTTTTGATTTGCGTAATGCATAAAAGGAATTGAATTGACTTGACTAACATCAACTTCTGGAATCTTGGACGGAAGAAACATTTATTCAAGAAAACATTGGCCTTGTTTTCTAAACATGAAGAGACAAAAACGAGAACGGAAATTCCCAAAAAAAAACACATTTAAAATGAGAAAGAAGAGAAAGTGAATGAGAACACAAATTATGAAAGTGAATGCAAAGTAAACACTTTTAGTACTTTTCCATCTTCGCACTTTTTACATCCTTGGTTGGTTTTTTCCGCGTCTTTGCAGATGGTCTGGAACATAACAATAATAATAGCAAAACTTTTTTTTGTACCAGAATAGAACATGCATCGTGCAGTTGTTGAACCTAATTAGAACAATTGTTTTTTTAGAACCAACAAATTGTTCAGCTGGAAATTATCTACAATATAAGACCCCGCACGATCAAATCGGTTAAAAAATAAGCGAGTTATTAGCGATTAAAACTTATTTAACGGAAATTTAGCGATTTTTTCGAATTTAAGCCCAAAATGGTTAAAATTGCTTACAGTTTTATAGATAGCCTTGTAGACTAAGCTGAGAAAAATGTTTTAAGCCCAAGAACAGCGAGAAATGTTGAAAATCGGCTGAGAAATAGGGAATTAAAATTTTTGGCATTTTGCCAAGAAATGTAAGACGTGCTTTCTTGGCGTTTTTTTTAGCGCCCATTGTCTTTTTATAACACAAATTGTTCAGCTAAAAATTATCTACATTTTAAGACCTCGCACAATCAAATCGGTTGAAAAAGAAGAAAGTTATTAGCGCTTAAAACTTTATGACTGAAAATTCAGCGATTTTTTCGAATTTTCAGCCAAGAAGGTCCAAATTTTGTACTGTTTCATAGATAGTTTTGTAGACTAAGTTGAAACAAATATTTTAAGCCCAAAACCAGCCGGAAAAGTTGAAAATTGGCGGAAACATAGGAGTTTGAAATTTTTGGGGCCAAAAAAACGTAAAACGTGCCAGAAACTGAAAATTTAGAGTTTCTGGCGGGTTTTCTAATATATTAAGTTTAAATATTGCTGAAACGAACATTTCAAGCCCAAGACCAGCCAGAAATGTTCAAAATTGACGGATAAATAGAAGTTTGAAATTTTTGGCACTTTGCCAAAAAACGTAAAACGCGCCAGGAATTGGATTTAGACATTTTCTGGTGCGTTGTTTTGATATAAGATTTTTAAATATCGCTGAAACAAACATTTTAAGCGCAAGATTAGCCGAAAATGTTCGAAATTGGCGGAAAAATAGGAGTTTGAAATTTTTGGCACAAGTTTCTGGTGCGTTATTTTGATACAAGCTTCTCAAATATTGCTGAACCAAACATTTTAAGACCAAGACTATCCGGTAATGTTCAAAATTGACGGAAAAATAGAAGTTTGAAATTTTTGGCTTTGTGCCAAAAACCATAAAACGCGCCAAAAACTGAAAATTTAAACTTTCTGGTGCGTTGTTTTAATATAAGCTTTTTAATCATTGCTGTAACGAACATTTTAAGCGCAAGATCTGCCGAAAATGTTCAAAATTGGCTGAAAAATAGAAGTTTGAAATTTTTGACACTGTGCCAAAAAACTTAAAACGCGTCAGAAACTGGAAATTTGAGGTTTCTGGCGGGTTTTTCTAATATAATAAATTTAAATATCGTCAATACAAAAATTTTTAGCCTAAAATCAGCCGAAAATGTAGAAAATTGACGGAAAAATAAGAGTTTGAAATTTTTGGCACTGTGCCAAAAATTGTAAAAAGCGTTAAAAACGCTTCCTAGGTGCATTTTTTGTGCTTTTTCAAAAAAAAAAACTATCTGTAATTCACGATTTTCTCTGGTGCTCTCTTTTGTCTAACTTTCTAACCATCCGCTTACAGGGGAGCGGTGAAGCTCAAAACCGATTGAACAAAAAATAGTGAATCACTGAATTTTTATGCATGCTCAAACAAAGGATTACCGCGTAAATAAAATGAAAAAAAATTATACAAAATGTATAAAGAAGGAAACTAAAAAAGTGGCAAAATTAAACCAAGTGCTCATTCCAATTCAACCAACTTTGTGTTGCGACTCGGTGGCGTGTACACGTTCTGAGTGGGGAATTGGACTCTGAAATTCATTGTTCAAGAAAAACCGCGCTTTTTAACCATAACTGTATAACCCACCGTCTCGAATTATTCAACTCGACCCGCTGACGCGCCGTCTTCACCACCCCACTATTCTTGATCCACGCGCTCCACGCGTAAATGAACAGGCCGAAAAGGAACGGGAAGATGTCGATGAAGATGAGCAAGAGGGTCGAGTAGGTGGGCAACAGGGAGTTTTTCATTTTGGGGATGCACGGTTGTTGGAGGTCGAGCTGGACGAGGGTCTCATGGGGTTTGAACTCGCAGGCGAATCGGTCTTGGATGCCGTTGATTTGGTACTGATCACGTGGGTAGGCTTCGAGGAATAGGCGGTCCAACATGCCAGGGAAGCGGACTGCCCCCCAGAAGATTGGGTGGACGAGGTAGAGGAATTGGGCGATGCAGAAAAGAAGGCCGATGAGGAGGACGATCTGGAAATGATGAAATTTGGGTATATGGATGCTACACTGCGGTCAATAAGTTTAGGACCCCCCTAAATTTTGGAGGTCTGGCCAAAACTAGAACAGATATGAAGAATCTGTGAATGTAGTTCGATTCCAAATGTGAAATAACCCTCGGGGCCAAATTTCGATGTCCCTACCACTATCTGTCCCCGCGCAACAACAAAAAGTCACTTTTTTGGGCGGTCAATAAGTTTAGGACCCCCTCGGAAATTTGGTGGATTTGTGAATTTTTTGATCGGATTTTTGCTTAAAAACTTGAAATTTGTTTTGTTTTTGTTGTTTTTCTTATAGTTTTGTTTAGAATTCGTTTTTTTTCCGTTTTCTTCATTTTTTTTTAAACTTTTGAAACAATATATTTTGAACACTGTTGAGAGCAGTCAATTGCAGTACAGTAGTCGGTTTTTGTGGTAAGAGTATGATGTGCAGGGACACAATTGAAATTAATAACAAGCTGGGCCTGAAAGAACCAAATATATCGGTAAAGAACTCGTTATCTCATCATGGAACGAGAATCAACGCTCCAGTGCGGAGCAATCTAAAATTGATGTGATGACCCAGCTGGGATTGTCGCTTCACAAGATGGAATCTAGAATCGAGAGAAGCAGGAACGCCATCCAACACTATTTGAATGAATACAGACAGTATTGAAGATATCTGTAAAAGGAACCCCAAATATTTACGTAGAGGAACTTCGGAAGCGGATCTCTAATGACGTGAACGGAATTCTTTGATGGGAAGAAGATGGAGCTTCAATTCATCACCACGACAGAGTCCTCTTCTTCGTATTTACAGACACTCCAGAAGGCCATCGTCCCGTTTTTCCAAAACCTACGTCATTCCCACGCCTTTCAACAAGGCAATGCCAGTATCCACACGAGCAAAGAGGCCATGGGATGGTTGACATCAAAAGGAATCAATGTCTTGGACTGGCCGGCATACAGCTCAGATTTGAACCCAATTGAGAATCACTAGGGTATCTTGGCACGTCGTATCTACAAAAACGGGGCACAGTACAACACCGTACAGGACTTAAAAGCCGATCTTCTTCAGGAATGGGACTCGATCAGTGTGGCAGAGTTGCAGAAACTCGTCGCGAGTATGCTCAACCGAATGTTCAAGATCATCCAGAACAATGGAGGAGAGACCAGATACTAGATTTGCTTTCTTACTTTTTGTTTTTCTTGATTTCTTATTTTTTAGCATTAAAAACATCCATTTTTGTCTGAAACCACTGTTTTTTACCACTAGACCTGAAAAATCGCAAAATATTTCACAAAATGTTGTGAATAACGTGAAAAAAAAACGCGAATTCTAAACAAAAAAATAAGAAACACAACAAAAACAAAACAAATTTCAAGTTTTCAAGCAAAAATCCGATCAAAAAATTCACAAATCCACCAAATTTCCGAGGGGGTCCTAAACTTATTGACCGCCCAAAAAAGTGACTTTTTGGTGGTGCGCGGGGACAGATAGTGGTAGGGACATCAAAATTTGGCCCCGAGGGTTATTTCACATTTGGAATCGAACTACATTCACAGATTTTTCATATCTGTTCTAGTTTTGGCCAGACCCCCAAAATTTAGGGGGGTCCTAAACTTATTGACCGCAGTGTATATGCATGTGCATGGATCATATATGCATGCATATGGATCCTATATGCATGTGCATGGACCATATATGCATGCTCATAGATGCTATATGCATGCACATGGATGCTATATGCATGCTCATAGATGCTATATGCATGTACATGGATCCTATATGCATGCACATGGATGCTACATGCATAGACATGGATCCTATATGCATTCTCATAGATGCTATATGCATGCACCCATCTCATTTTTCCTAAAAAAAATTACTCATTTTCGATGTTTTAACATCGAAAAAATCGATAATTTCGCTATAAAACAGTCCATGGCGTTTTTGAAGCGATTTTTCTGATTCTACGCGATTTTTCAACAGTTTTTCATCCAGAAATTGATTATGATGTTCACCTTTTTCCTTATCGATCAATTCGGTGCTCAAAACAACGCTTCTAACGACACTCCAAAATTCCGAACTGCACGTATTTTAGTTTAGAATCAACTGTTTTTTTTAAATAGAAAATTAACGAAATTTTCGGTCGATAAGCACGCAATTATTTTCATTACCGGACCTGGGATATTCAGACTTAACGTACGGAAACTATATGCATGCACAACGATGCTCCACAATGACTATGCGAATTGTTTAATTTTAAGCAATTTTATCATAAATTGTCGATTTTCATCAAGAATTCAAGTAATTATCAACAAAAACACCAAAAAATCTAGAAAAACGCTTGAAAAATCGATATTTTCACTATCAAACAGTTTGTGCTAAACACCGGCCGGTACGGAATTTTGGAGCGTTGTTGTTTTTGACTCAAGGCAACTTTGAAACAATTTTAAAACAAGTTTCAACTTAAATTACCGATAATGGTGATGATTTCGCTAACTTTCCTGTAAAAAAACAGTTTGTGCTAAACAACGAGCAGTTCGGAATATTGGAGCGTCGTTGTTTTTTGGCCAAACTGATTTAAAATATAGCCTTTGGTTGAGGATTTACAAATATAATATTAAAAACCCCCAATTTTCCGATTTTCGAGCATTTTTGTCAAAAATAAAGAAAATCGACTTTTGAGGAAACCGTGGTGAAACGGCGAGGCAACCAGCGTTTCCTCATGGCAAAATGTTCACTGGGGGTGCGTTTAGGTGGACAAAATGAGAAGCTAAATTATAATCAAATGACTCAAAAACTGAATTTTAATTATTTTTTAAAATCAAAGTTGTCCAAAAGGAGTACACGAGGTTTGATTGCTGGTCTAGAAAACCGGATTCAATTTTACTTGTTTTTCTTGATGAATCGCTCGCAAAAAATTATAAAACGTCCCAAAAACGGTTTTTTTTTTCGCAATTTTCGTGATTTTTCAAAAATCAAACTTGTCCAAAAGGAGTACACGAGGGGGGCCTAGAAAGCCAGCGACCGCAAATTCAGCGTTTATCCGACAAAAAAGAATGTTTTAATCAAATAACAGCAAAAAATATTTAAAAAAAAAATAAAACAGTTTCGGCTAAACAACGAGCAGTTCCGAAAGGGGAATTCCGAAGTGTCGTTGTTTGTTGGAGAAACTGATTTAAAATATTGCCTTCAATTGGGAATTTACAAATATCACACTAAAACCGATCAAGAACTCTTTTTGTTTTTTTCTGATTTTCGATAATTTTTGTCAAAAACCATGAAAATCGACTTTTGTGGAAACAGCGGTGAAACGGCGAGGACACATGCTTCACACAGCGTTTTCTCCTAACAAAATGTGCAGCGGGGGTGCGCTTGGGTGAACAAAATGGGGGCTAAATTATAATCAAACGGTACAAAAACTGAATTTTTATGTTTTTTTTAAATTCAAACTTGTCCAAAAGGAGTACACGAGGTTTGGCAGCTGGCCTAGAAAACCGGATTCAATTTTAATTGTTTTTCTTGATGAATCGCCCGCAAAAAAACCATAAAACGTCCCAAAAACGGTTTTTATCGCAATTTTCGTGATTTTTCAAAAATTTGTCCGAAAGGAGTACACGAGGTGGGCCTACAAAGCCGGCGACCGCAAACTCAGCGTCTATCCGACGAAAAAATGAAGGTTTCAATTAAATAACAGCGAAAAATATTAAAAAATTATCGAAAAAATCGATAAAACCCCTATAAAACAGTTTTGGCTAAACAACGAGCAGTTCCGAAAGCGGAATTCCGGAGCGTCGTTGTTTGTTGGGGAAACAGTTATAAAATATAGAGTTTAGTTGGGAATTCACAATTATCACATTAAACAACCCCAATTTCCCGATTTTCGATAATTTTTGTCAAAAACCATGAAAATCGACTTGTGAGGAAACAGTGGTGAAACGGCGAAGACACCTTCTTTACTCAACGCTTTCTCCTAACAAAATGTGAAGCGGGGGTGCGCTTGGGTGGAGGAAATGGGCGCTAAATTATAATCAAATGGGCCAAAAACTGAACTTTAATAATTGTTTAAAATCAAACTTGTCCAAAAGGAGTACACGAGGTCTGGGTGCTGGACTAAAAAATCGGGTTTGATTTTTTCTGTTTTTCTTGATGAATCGCCCGCAAATCCATAAACGTCCTAAAAACGGTTTTTCTCGCAATTTTCGTGATTTTTCAAAAATCAAACTTGTCCAAAAGGAGTACACGAAATGTGGTCGCTGGCCTGGAAAGCCGGCGACCGCAAATTTAGCATTTTTCCGATAAAAAAAAAATGATTGAATCAAATAACAGCAAAAAATTTTAAAAAATGTTTGAAAAAATCGATAAATTCCCTAAAAACCCTTTCGGCTAAACAACGTGCAGTTCGGAATTTTGGAGCGTCGTTTAGAATTTGTAATTTTCTAAAACCGGTTGCGATTTTTAAGTTTGTCACTTTCAGATCCTAAGAAAGGCGGATTTCGTCCCAATTTTCTGGATTAACAATAATAAAAATCGAACTTGTCCAAAAGGAGTACACGAGGTGTGGTCGATGGCCTAGAAAACCAAACTTTGTTAAATTAGTTTTTGATAATGGAAAATTGCCACTACCCAGCAAAATATGCCGAAAATGAACGAAAAATCGACCCAGCGGGCGCCGTTTTTCTAGGCCACACTCCCCTCTCTCGTGTACTCCTTTTGGAGGAACTGTATTGCGAAATTAATAGATTTCCGCATCACCACACTCTTACCCTATACGCCATCTTCGCGCCATTCCCAGCGATCCACTCCAAGTGCACCGCCAACACGATCGGGAGCAGGACAATCGATAAAATAAGATTCCACCAGAAAAGGCTCCACAAAGTCGAGTTGGTCTTCTCGATCAAGTACGCATAGTCTTCAAGCTCTTCCACGGTCATCCAAACTCGGCCGTGCTTGTCCACGTTCGTCTGATTCTCCTTCGGATAGTTCTCGTCCATTGCGTTTTTGAGCTCGCTGGCAATCTGATGTGTGCGGTTCACGTAGGTGGTGAGCTCGTCGTGAACGGAGGAGTGCATGCCGCCGTAGATACCTGGAATTGTTTTTTGTATACAGTATATTGCATAACGTGTTTCCGAGCCATCAAAACGCGTGAAAACGCGCGTTTTCCGTTTTTTGGCACAGTGCCAAAAATTTCAATTCGCTATATCTTCGTCAATTTTGAAGATTTCTGGCTCGTTTTGCGCTTAAAATGTAGTTCTCAGCAAGGTTCAAATAGCTACAAATAAAAAACAAACATTTTCAATTGTTTTCGCTAAAATTTTCGGGAAAATCACTTTTGTTGGTACAGTGCCAAAATTTTAAACTCGCTATATCTTAGTCAATTTTTAACTTTTCAGGTCGGTTAAACGCCTTAAATGTAGCGTTCAGCAAGGTTCACAAAGCTACGGTTGAAAAACATAAAATTTAAAACATTTTCGCTAAAATTTTCAAGAAAATCACTTTTGTTGGCACAGTGCCAAAAATTTCAAACCGCTATTTCTCGGTCAATTTTAGACATTTCGGGCTGGTCAAACGCTCAAAATGTTTGTTTTAATTGTGTTTACAAAGCTATTTATAAAACTAAGAGCAATATAAACAGTTTTAACGGAAAATTCGAAAAAAACGCTATTTTTGTGTTAAAAAGTTTTTATCGCTAATAACTCGCTTTTTTTTTAACCGATTGGATTGCGCAATATCTTAAAATGTAGACAGTTTTTAGCTGGACACTTTGTTAAGAACACAATTCAACTTTGGGACTAAAATTTATCGATAATTATCGATTTTTTCAATTAGAGGCTAACTTTATTTTTTACAAACTTTTATTTTTCCACCAAAGGTCATAAAAAATGTGTGTTTGCGCTTTATCAAAGACGCAGGCAATTAGGCAAAATAAGACATCAATGAAAATAAGCTTAGGCTGGCAGCAAAGCCCTTCTGGGACGTATTATGTTTTTTGGCACAGTGCCAAAAATTTTAATTGCCTATTTCTCAGCCAATTTTAAACATTTTGGGGCGGTTAAAAGTTTAAAATGTAGCTCTCAACACACTCTACAAAGCTATCTATTAAAATGTATGAAACTTCAACTATTTTAACCGAAAATTCAAAATTATCGCTAATTTTCAGATTAAAAAAGTTTTAATCGCCAATAACTTGCTTCTTTCTCAACCGATTTGGCCGTACAAGATCTAAAAATGTTGGTAATTTCTAGCTAAACAACTTGTTGGTTTTTTCCTAACAAACTCACCCAAAATAACAGTGATCGTGATCAGACATAACAGCAGGACGATGCCAAGTCGACTGTCAAGCTTTTGCTTGTACTTTTTTATGTCCTGAAATGTTTAAAACTGGTTTTTAAAGTAAAATTTGTGCAAATATTCCTAATAAAACTCACAACTCTCCGATTATTCATGACTCGAAGTTTTGAGCGAATTTTTGAAAAATCGCTCGTGCCAACAGTAAGAAACCTATATTGTGTTCAAGTATAAAAGTGGCAGAGCAAATAAGAGATGAGTAGTGAAAAGTGCTCAGCGGCAAGGGGAAGAAGCGCCAGAGAATCGGAAGGAACACTCAAAAAAAGAATGAGCAGGTATGTATGTAACAACTGTTAAAGAGACGGGGACATAGTTTTTGAGCTTTTGAATGAAAGAAAAAAGGAAAAGTATCTAATTACGTGGAAAATCCTGAGCTTGAAAAAGAAAAATTAGGATAAAAAAATTTTGAAACAGTAAAAAAAATATTATTTTTTGAAAAAATTTTCAAAAAATTATCGAAATTTTTCTATTGTTTTCAATAAATTTTAACCAATAATTTAGCTACTGTACACTCTTAAAAACAGTTGAAACAGTAAAAAAATGTTTGTAAAGTTAACTAAAATTGTTGGCAAATTAGCCGACTGATTTTCGCTATCACATCAGTTAGTTTGACCCGACCCGACCCAACCCAACCCATCTCCTTCTCTTTCTTTCCCATTGCTTTTTTTCCTTTTCCTTTATTTTTTTTTCTTGTTCCCTTTTCTCTCTCTCTCTCTCTCTCGCTCTCTCTTTTCTGTTTCCTCAACCCCCAACATACCGGTCTATTATTGGTCAACACGATGGCACCGCCGCCAGTCAGACTTCCAGTGCCTGCAAAAAAATCATACAAAAACATCAAAAACTGCCCGAAAAATCGATAATTTCGCTGTAAACCAGCTTCTGCTAAACAACGGGCAATGCGGAATTTCGGAGTGTCGTTGTTTTTGGGGGAAACTGATTTAAAATGTTGCCCTGAGTTTGGGAAATCAAATATCGCTTTAAAAATTTGTAATTTTCTAATTTTAAGCTTTTTTTTTTCAAAAACCAGGAACAATTGGTTTTTGAGGAAACAGTGAGGCAACCCGCTTTACACAGCGTTTACTCTAAACAAAATCTGTGCCGAGACGCGTGAATAAGACAGTTTACAATTGTTAATTATAATCAGATGGCTCAAAAACTCAGTTTTAGGATTTTGTCCAAAAGGAGTACACGAGGTCTGGCCTAGAAAACCCGTTTTTTGTGATTTTTAGACATGTTTTGACTATTCATTATAGTGTAGCACTACTTAAATCTCTATTTTTGACCCAAAAGCGCACCATTGCTTTTTTTTCTTTTGAGGAAACGCTGTTTCCTCGCCGTTTCACCACTGTTTCCTCAAAAATCCATTTTTTGACGAAATATAGATTAGAGTGAAATGATCAAATTTTCAAACAACTTTCAATGTTTTTCACTGTCAAAAAACATCAAAAACTGGTCGAAAAATCGATAATTTCGCTATAAACCAGCTTCTTCTAAACAACGGGCAGAGCGGAATTTCGGAGTGTCGTTGTTTTTGGGGGAAACAGATTTAAAATGTTCCCCTGAGTGTGGGAAACTAATATCGCTTTCAAAAACAGTAATTTTCCGGTTTTTTATCATTTTTTTCAAAAACGTAGAAAATTGATTTTTGAGGAAACATCGGTGAAACGGCGAGGCAATCAGAGCGTTTTCTCAAATGGGGAAAATCAGAAAAGTGTAGAATTCGGGCGGTTTTAATGTGATATTCGTAAATCCCCATTTGAAAGCTATATTTTTAAATAAGTTTCCCCAAAACAACGACGCTCCGAAATTCCGGACTGCTCGGCGTTTAGCAAAAATTGTTTTTTAAAGGAAAATTAGCAAAAATCATCGTTATTATCGGTATTTGTCGTTAAATTTGTGTTACAGTTGTGAAAAAGTGGTCTTGAACCACAAACGACGCTCCAAAATTCCGATCTGCTCGTTGTTTACCGCAAACTGTTTTAGAGTGAAAATATCGATTTTCCAAACAATTTTCAATGTTTTTTACTGTTTTTTCTTCAACTATCACTCTAATCATTGTAAGATATCAAAAATTTGAATACTTTTCAACATAACAATATATGCTAAACAACGCGCACTTCGTAATTTTGGAGCGTCGTTGAACAACGATGCTCCAAGTTAACATGAGCTGTATTTCGCTCCGGTGAGATTATAGATTGATATTGAATTAGAAAAACAGTAAAACTAGGTCCAAAACTTCCATAAAGCCAATTTGAATTAAAAATGATGCTCCAAAATTACGATCTAGGTAATTGACTGTATTTTAGCGAAATTATCGAGTTTTTCGACATTTTTTGCATAAAAAAACAGTTTTTAATAATTTCTCGATAATTGTACCCACCTCCTCGATGATAATCCCTCAGGCTTTTCGGTGACTCGCTTCCCCGTTCAGAGTCTGATCTGAAAAGAGAATTGCATTAAAACGCTGTATTTTATTTTTTGAGAATCCACGGGCTGTTCAGAGAGTCTAGAAAAATGACGGGCTTTTTTTGCACTATTTTGCAAATCGTATTTTTCTCTGCGTCTCCCTCCTCGCCTACCATGGCCGCGGCCGAGGAACCGCGGTAAATTCTAGTTGCTGAGAAAATTGTGATACATAGGTAGCATTGTAGAACTTGCTGGGAGCTACATTTTAAGCGCTTAACCGACCCGAAAGGTTAAAAATTAGCCGAGAAATAGGGATTTAAAATTTTTGGCACAGTGCCAAAAAACTTAGAACGCGCCAGAACGTGGTTTTCTTCTAGCCGTGGGTGACCGATTGACAGTTTTTCATTAAAAATTATGACTGAGCACTAAAACGCATTTTCTATATCCTTCCTCATTCTTAGTTACCGTATGTTTCTCTGGGTCTCCTCGTCAGATGTGGCCGTGGCCAGGACCGAGTAAGCGCGCGGGCTTAAATTGCTAAAATATTTTATAGATAGAATGCTAAAGCCTAATAAGAGCTACATTTTAAGCGCTTAACCAACCCGAAAAGTTAAAAGTTGGCCGAGAAATAGGGATTTGAAATTTTTGGCTCAGTGCCAAAAAACGTAAAACGCCACAGAACGTCATTTTCTTTCAGCCGGGCGTGGTTGACTGATAATTTTTGACAAGTAAATATAATCAATTTGCATTAGAGCGCTTTTCCTATACCCCATCACTGCCATTGGCCGTCTATTTCTCTGCGTTTCCCTGGCCACTGCGAGACCAGATAGTCGTGGCTGCGCGGGGATTCAAATCACTAAAAAAAGTGGTATATATAGCATTGTAGAACTTGATGAGAGCTACATTTTAAGCGCTTTACCGACTCGAAAAGTTAAAAATTGGCCGAAAAATAAGGATTTTAAATGTTTGGCACTGTGCCAAAAAACGTAAAACGCGCCAGAAGGTGGATTTTAATTTACCGCGCGTAGTCGATTGACAGTTTTTGGCGAGCAAGTAATATTCAGATGCATTAGAGCGTGATTTCTATATCCCTTGCATACCAGTTGCCGTCTATTTCTCTGCGTCTCCCTGGCCGCTGCAAGACCAGATAGTCGTGGCCGCGCGCGGATTTAAATCACTGACAAAAGTGGTATAGATAGCATTGTAGAACTTTATGGGAGCTACATTTTCAGCGCTTAACCTACCCGAAAAGTTGAAAATTGACCGAAAAATAGGAATCTGAAATTTTTGGCACAGTGCCAAGAAACCTAAAACGCGTCAAAACACGCTTTTTTGACGGATTTTCGGGCTCAAAAGCACGTCCCAGTTTTTGCGATGACAGCCCGTGGATAGATAGTGAAAAATTCAGCATGCAAAAACCAAGTCAAACCCAATTTTGAATTAAAACAAAAAAACAAAAGTATAGATTGGGATGTTTTGGTGATTACAAGTAGGTCAACGTGTACTTGGCATCAATCACCGCCTGACTGCTCCGGTTCGATTTTGGACTGTCTCTGAGCTCTGTGGTCGTGATCATGGTTTTTAGGTTTCACCTGGAACATTATTAGAGTAAAAGCCTCGAAAAAAAAGTTGTGATAAGACAAAAAAAAAATAAGATTAGCAAGGAGTAGGAGTAGGTGATAAAAGAAGAGAAGCGGAAGCCAAAAACCGAGAATTGACCTCGAATTGGAATCGGCGTCAGCGTCAGCGTCGATACACAGATACAGGGACAATCAAAGTCGTCAACCGGTCAGACGCGCGACGCGGCGCAGGACAGGACGGGGTAGGTAATATAATAGTACAAACCAGATTGCCCCTGTTCACGTCACTAAATAAAAATGTTTACCCTAATTTTTTATTGACCCCCCCCCTTTTAACACAACACATCTAACAAATAATCAAAAATCCAAAATTATTTTCATAATTTTTCCGCCCGCTAACCGCCAATGTCCGGGGGTAAAAAAGGCGCTAAAGACAAGTCGGTTTTATTTTTTGTTACCTCACTTACTCACCAACAAACTTTCAGAAAAAAGCAAGAAAAAGTTTCGAAATCAAACTCAAAAGGTTCCGCCGAACAACATGAGCCGTCCGGCGACGCGGTTAAAACGCCCGCCACTCAGCAGCAGGATCAGACTTTTGAGAATGCGAGGGCCGGGATTGTGGGCACGGTTGGCTGGATGACGCAAACTGGTATGAACGGGCAACAAAGGGTTGCGCTCCAGCACATGTAATTAGCCTTAAAAGGACATTTAACGTTTTTTGGCACATTGCCAAAAATTTCAAATCGCTATTTCTCGGTCAATTTTCAACTTTTCGGGTCGGTCTGGCGCTTAAAAAACTTGATTTAACATGGTTTACAAAGCTATGTATAAATCAAAAATGGTTTGACCGGTTTCGGTGGAAAAATCGAAAAAATCGCTATTTTTCAGTTATAAAGCTAAAATCCCCAATAACTTGGTTCTTTTTTAACCGATTTGGTCGTGAAAAGTTGCAAAATGTGAAATATGTTAAATTTAACAATATGTGCTGAAATAAAAACAAAAAACATTTTTTTTTGGAAAAAATTTTTTTGCGATTTTTTTTTCAAACTTCCAATTTTTTTTTGCTAATTTTGAACTTTTGGTATCGATTAAGCATTTGAATGGCGTTCAAAAACTACTTTCATACAACTCAGCACATTAAATTAGCCGCAAAAGCATGTTTCGGCCCATTTTATGTTTTTTGGCACAGTGCCAAAAATTTCAATTCGCTATTTCTTGGTCAATTTTGAACTTTTTGGGTCGGCCCGGCGCTTAAAAAATTTGGTTTAACATGGTTTACAAAGCTATGTATAAATCAGAAAATGGTTCAGACAGTTTTGGCGAAAAATTCGAAAAATTCGCTAATTTTCATTTATATAGCTAAAATTGCTAATAGCTTGGTTCTTTTTTAACAGATGTGGTCGGGAAAAGTGCAAAATTTTTAATATGTTAAACTTAACAATTTGTGCTAAAACATAAACGAAAAAAACATTTTTTTTTTTTTTGGAAAAAAATTTTACCGAATTTTTTTTTCTTCTAAATTATCTTTTTTTTTTTTGCTAATTTTGAACTTTTAGTATCGATTAAGCATCTGAATCACGTCCAAAAACAAATGTCTAATGTCCCAGCACATTAAATTAGCCTAAAAAGCGCGTTTTGACGCGTTTACTGTTTTTTGGCACAGTGCCAAGAATTTAAAATGGCTATTTCTTAGTCAATTTTGAACGTATCTGATCGGTCAAGCGCTCAAAATGTTTGCCTTCACAAGGTTCACAAAGCTATCTATCAAAAACAGTAATTTTGGGCTGAAATTTTGAAAAAATCGCTGTAATTTTTTTTCGTTATAAAGCTTTAGTCGCTAATAACGTTCTAATTTCTCAACCGATTTTATCGCGCAAACTTTTGAAAAGACGGAAACTTTTTACTGGACAATTTTTGATTAAACGAAAAATTCTGGGTCCAAAAAATGGTTGTTCTGACGGGTTTTAAGTTTTTTGGCACAGTGCCAAAAATTTCAAATGCCTATTTTTTCGTCAGTTTTGAACGTTTTTGGCCGGTCAAGCGCTCAAAATGTTTGTTTCAACAGTGTTTACAGGGCTATCTATAACAAATTTGATTCTCTTTGCCAAAATCAAGATTTTCTTTAGAAACAAAATCCACTGGTCTCTCTGGCTATCTCAAACGAACCCCCTTTGATCGCCCATCGGAAGCCCAATCTCAAGCCCAAAAAACATATGCATTCACGGCAAACCCCGACCGCAACCGTAATCCTAACTTTCCACTCTATGACAAAACACGTGTACGCCTCAAAATTGAGCAAGAAACGGACAACAATTACATAAATGCGAGCTACGTATCATGTCCACCATGTGACCGTAAATGGATTGTGGCTCAGCACCCCATGGAGCAATTTTACGAAGACTTTTGGAAAATGGTATTCTACGAAGAAGTGGATGTGATAGTCGCGCTTTTCTCGCCAGATGAGGGCCTTCCGATGTATTTTCCTACTGTAAAAGGGGCGTATTTTAATCACGGGACATTCTTTGTGCACTGCTGGAAGATGGCGCAGCCGACCGGGAAAAATCAGGCAAGATACATGCATTTTTTTAAAATATTTTTTTGTAATTTTTTGATTTTTTTGAGTTTAGGCCACAAGTTACACCATCGAAGTGCTCCCACAAGGTTGCTCGAACTCTCGCTTCACCACAATCCTTCATTATCCGTACTGGCCGAAAGGACAGGTGCCGTGTAGCCCTAAAGTGATACTCAAAGCAATTCAGGCACTGGACCCCGGAAATAAGGTTAAGGCGAAGAGCAAATGCTTGATCCATTCCTCGGATGGAATCAATCGGCCAGCATGTTTTGTGATGATAGATTATATGGTGGAGCTCATGTTTCGGAATAATGTGGTGGATGTGAGTTTATTTTTCTCGAAAACTGTTTCTTAGAATTTTCTGAAACCTTGCCACAATGTTCTCTAGAAAGTTTGCTATGCGTTGATATCAAAATTATACCAGGTTCATGACTTGTTTTTTGAGAAAAATTGCAAAAAAGTCAAGAAAGTCAAAAAAGTTGAAAGAAAATTTTTTTCTCAAAAACTGTTTCTTATAATTCTTTGAAACTTTGCCACAATGTTCTCTAGAAAGTTTGCTATGCGTTGATATCAAAATTATATCAGGTTCATGACTTGGTTTTTGAGAAAAATTATAAAAAAGTCAAGAAAGTCAAAAAAGTTGAAAGAAAAAAATTTTTTATCTCAAAAACTAGTTCTTAGAATTCTCTGAAACTTTGCAACAACGTTTTAACAAAAAATCGCTATTAGTTGATATCAAAACTATACCAGGTTCATGACTTGGTTTTCGAGAAAAATTGCAAAATAGTGAAAAATGTTGAAAAAAAATTCAAAAAAAAAAAAAAAATTTTTTTCTCGAAAACCGTTTCTTAGAATTTTCTGAAACTTTGCCATAACGTTATCCTGAAAATTCTTTATTGTTTGATGTAAACATTATACCCGGTTCATGACTTGGTTTTTGAGAAAAATTACAAAAATGTCAAAAAAGTCGAATAAAGTCGAAAAATTGTGACAAAACGACATTTTTCTCGAAAACCGACTCTTTGAATTTTCTGAAACTTTGCCATAACGTTTCCCTGAACATTGTCTATTTTTTGATGTTAAAATCATACCAGGTTCATGACTTTGTTTTTGAAAAAAATTGCAAAAATATCAAAAAAGTTGAAAAAAAAATTCAAAAAAAAAAAAAAAAATGTTTTCTCGAAAACCGTCTCTTAGAATTTTCTGAAACTTTGCCACAAAGTTTTTCAAAAAGGGCTTAATTTTTTGATATCGGTATTATTCCCGGTTCATGACCTTGTTTTTGAGAAAAATCGCAAAAAAGTCAAAAAAGTTGAAAGAAAAAGTCAAAAAAGTTTAAAAAAAAAATGTTTTTCTCGAAAACGGTTTCTTAGAATTTTCTGAAACTTTGCCATAACGTTCTCCTGAACATTGTCTATCTTTTGATGTTAAAATCATACCAGGTTCATGACTTGGTTTTTGAGAAAAATGACAAAAAGTGAAAAAAGTTGAAAAAAAAACTTTTTTTCTCAAAAACCGTCTCTTAGAATTTTCTGAAAATTTGCCACAACGTTTTTACAAAATATCGCTATTAGTTGATATCAAAACTATACCAGGTTCATGACTCCGTTTTTGAGAAAAATTGAAAAAAAAGTAAAAAAAAATGTGAAAAAAAAATCCAAAAAAAAAAAAAAAATTTTTTTTTCGAAAACTGGTTCTTAGAATTCTCTGAAACTTTGCCACAATGTTTTCCCGATAATTTTTTATTTTTTGATGTTAAAATCATACCCGGTTCATGACTTAAATTTCGAGAAAAATGGCAAAAAGTCAAAAAAGTTTTTTAAAAAATTCAAAAAAAAAAAATTTGTTTTTCGAAAACTGTTTCTTAGCACTTTCTGAAAATTTGCCATAACGTTTTTCAAACTGTTTTCTATTTTTTGATGTAACTATCATACCCGGTTCATGACTTGAATTTTAAGAAAAATTTCAAAAAAAGTCAAAAAAGTTGAAGGAAAAAGTCAAAAAAGTAAAAAAAAAAAATTTTTTTTTTCTCAAAAACTGTTTCTTAGAATTTTCTGAAACTTTGTTATAACGTTTTCCTCAACATGTTCTACTTTTTGATATAAGAAAGATACCCGGTTCATAACTTAGTTTTTGAAAAAAATTGCAAAAAAGTCAAAAAAAAAGTTGAAAAAAAATTCAAAAAAAAATTGTTTTCTCAAAAACTGTCTCTTAGAATTTTCTGAAACTTTGTTTTGACGTTTTTCAAACTGTTTTCTATTTTTTGATGTAAAATTTGGAAACTTTTACGACTCTATTTTTGAGAAACGCCTAGGGTTTTATCGTTTTATACTCTTTTAAAATCAAAGGAACACGAGACTGTTTTTCTATCTGATTTCTTGTTTTTTGGGTGACTCTGCAGTTTTAAGCCACGGTGTTTGTAGACCGATTTACGAGAAGCTTTGCGGTAGCTTTTGCAATTTTCGATTTCATAATCAATCAATATTTTATTTTTCTTCCAGATCCCCGAACTAATCACCCAGATCCGAACCCAACGCGGTGGCGCCTTTGACAACCGTATTTACCTCCTCTACGCACTTTATGTGGTCATTGACTACGTGAAAATCCGCCTGACAAAATACCAAAGTGCCCCTGAAGTGCTCAAGGAGATTCAACGTCTTCAAAAGACTATGCGAAGAGATTTCGCGGGCATCACAGCGAAAGAGCAGGGCACTGGAGTTTCTGGAAAAGTGCCTAAAAGTGATGTCACTGTTGAGTAAAATGCTATACGCTATAAACTTTATTTTCTTCTCAAAAACTTGTTTCTTGTCGGACATTTTGGACGTGGACACTGATCGAGATCTTTGAACAGCATTTTGATGTTGCACGTGAAGTGAACGGCGGTCTGAAATGGTTGAGTGAGCTTGAAAACGGAAGAGGGTGGGGGGGGGTCATACCGTATCCACGTCTAGGGCAAAAGCGTGAACTTTGATGCCTGCTGAAAGATCGCCTTGGTAGCTGATATCCGGTAAAATGTTGGGAAATACAGAGCAACCGTTTTCATCGATTATTTGGACCTGGAATGAGTTGTGTTTGGCCACTGTATTTCTCAATTAGAAAAAAAATATTTTGCCGCTAGCCTTGTTCTGGATGGCCTAGGTTCCGGTGGGCTCCCTGTGGAATTTTCTTGAATTAATAATTTTTTTTTCTAGGAATTGGTAATTTCCCCCAAAGTACCATGCTTTTTTATTGACCAAAAATATCAATTTTCCATGTTTCTCAAAGATTTCAGAAGTCTAAACACTGAAAACATTGATTTATTTGGTCAAAATCAGAAAAAGTAGTAAATGATCCGGACAAAAAGTATGTTTTCTCGAAAATTAGTTCTTAGAAATGTCTGAAACTTTGCCACAACGTTCTCCAGAAATTTTTCTATTTTTTGGTATCAAAATCATACCCGCTTCATGACTTCGTTTTTGAGAAAAATTGCAAAAATGTCAAAAAATTTGTAAAAATGAGACAAAAATGCATTTTTCTCAAAAACTATTACTTAGAAATGTCTGAAACTTTGCCATAACGTTTTTCAGACAATTCGCTATTTTTTAATATTAAAGTTTAACACTGTTCATGACTTTGTTTTTGAGAAAAATTCTCAAAAAACGCTTTTAGAATTTTCTGAAACTGTGCGAATTCTTTAATTTTTACAATAAAAATCATGCACATCCTGTGAAGAGAAGCTGACAATCGGTCGTAAATTAACACTGTCGATTTACGCCGGCCGGATACAAAATACATGTTTTTACTCGAAATCCGCATCTTGGACGTTTCCCAAACATTGCGAATTCTCTAATTTTTACAATAAAAATCATGCACATCCAATGACGAGGAGCTGGCAATCGGCCGTAAATCTACACTGTCGATTTACGCCGGATACAAATTACGTGGTTTTTTCTCAAAAACTGCATCTTGGAATTTTCCCAAACTGTACGAATTCTTTAATTTCTACAATAAAAATCATGACATCCAGTGACGAAAAGCTGGCAATCGGCCGTAAATCGACAATGTCGATTTACGCCGGATACAAAATACGTGGGTTTTTTTTCTCTCGAATTTGCATCTTGGAGTTTCGCCAAACTGCGAGTTCTCTAATTTTTACAATAAAAATTATGCACATCCAGTAACGAGAAGCTGACAATCGGCCGTAAATCGACACTGTTGATTTACGCCGGACACAAAATACGTGGTTCTTTTTCTCTCGAATTTGCATCTTGAAATTTTGCCAAACTGTGCGAATTCTCTAATTTTTTCAATAAAAATCATGCACATCCAGTGGCGGCCGTAAATCGACACTGTCGATTTACGCCGGGTTTTCCAGACAATTTTCTAATATTTGACAACAAACTCACCCTCCTCGTCGCACCCAGCTCCTCCCCGTTATCCGAAACCGTACAATTGTTCACCACAACGCAAAACAGGTAATTTTTACGATGCCCATCGTAATTGCACTTCCACGAGTGAAAAATCTCATCGCCAATGTTCACCTTCTCGGTGACAAGCCTGCCGAGCCGTGTCGGGCCGTGATGCACGCTGTACTTGCATTCTGGCTCTGGGAACCTGTAACTTGTCGATTTTCAAAATTATTGAATCAAAAACTCACACCTGCCGACTGGAAGTTCAATGATATCGCTGGGCGGGAAATTGTCGCTAAATTGTTGTGCCACGACAAGAATTACGGAGGAAAAAGTTAGGAATAATTTCATTTCATGTAAGTCAGTCAGTCTGTACAATTGAAAGAGGGATACATACACAAATGAAGACAAAGTCGGTCACAGAGCGAAAAGAAGCGCAATGATAGTGATAAAAGTGATATAGGAGATAACGGCGGTGGGAATGGTGTAATAAAAGGTATTTTAGTCAATTATGAATGTGTTTTGTATATGTATTAGAGGGCAAACTGTCAGATATGTTTATTATATCGGCCGTAAATCGACACTGTCGATTTACGCCGGGTACAAAAAAGTGGTTTTTTTGCGACTGAGTGATAGGGAAATTGATTTTTAATAACACAAAAAACGTGTACCACATAAAATAAAAATGCATATTTTGAAAAAGTTAGTCCCTGCAATACTTCTTCTTCCACGGTCAATATTTTTGTTTTTTTTTTAATTCTATTTTTGAGCACTTTTTTTGGCAGTTTTGTATTGATTTTTACAGCTAGATGTAATGCATGCCTAAAGTTTTCTTTATTGCCGTGAAATGATGCACTATGGACACTATATGCATCCGTTTTTCAAGCACGGAAATTTCTCAAAAATGAAAGCATACAAGTGCACAAATTTGATATCAAAAGAAAGAGAACTTTCTCGAGAACGTTGTGACAAAGTTTCAGGAAGTTCTAAGAGACAGTTTTCGAGAAACGTTAATTTTTGTTTGAAGATGGGCCTATTTTGTCATTTTTCTCAAAAATGAAGTCATGAACCGGGTATAATGTTGGCACCAAAAAATAGCAAATTTTCTGGAGAACTTTGTGGCAAAGTTTCAGGAAATTGTAAGAGACAGTTTTCGAGAAAAGTTAATTTTTGTTTGATGATGGGCCTATTTTGTCATTTTTCTCAAAAACGAAGTCATGAACCGGGTATAATTTTAATATCAAAAAAAAGCAAATTTTCTGGAGAACTTTGTGGCAAAGTTTCAGGAAATTGTAAGAGACAGTTTTTGAGAAAAAATAACTTTTTGTCCAAAATTGTCACTTTTTTCACTATTTTGCAATTTTTCTCAAAAACGAAGTCATGAACCGGGTATAATTTTGATATCAAAAAATAACAAACTTTCTGGAGAACGTTGTGGCAAAGTTTCAAGAAGTTCTAAGAAGTAGTTTTTGAGAAGAAGAACTCTTGCAGGGACTAACCTTTTTAAACCCAGTTTGACGCGTTTTACCACAAACAACATATCAAAAAAATATTATCCTTGCTGATGGAACTTTCCACAATACCTCCAATACTTGTCACAAGCGGTACGGTACTGTGGCTGAGCTGTCAGCAACGGATTATTACAGTAATTCATCGCAAATCCCTGATAACTCCTGCACAATTGATTAACCGCTCCTCCTGGTCCGCGTTTCTTTGAAGACTTTCTCTGGGGCACCACTGGCTTGTCCGGCAAGGGTACGTGGCATTTTTCAGAATAAACAGGGCAGAAAACAATGGCTTTTTGGCCGAAACGGAACGGGTCCGGACAAACGTAAAGGTAGCGGTTTTTGAATTCTTTGCAGAATCGGGCAAAGCTTTTCTTTTTTGGGGATGGATCGGAAGATGTTGACGATGAAGAGGAGGCACTTGTACCTATTGGTATTGGATCACTGAAATTTAATTCAATATTATAAAATCTAAGTAAAAAAATGATTAACACAAACCTTATCTTCTCCTGAGCCTTATCCGGCTCTCCTTGGGGTATCGAGAAGCAAATATTCTCAAACGCATTGCAAAAATCTTTGTCTTTCTGTTCCCGCCGCTTCTGATTCGCCCCGGTACACACCCGCACGTATTCCTCTCGAAGTTCTCCACATGCTACCTGAAAATGGGATTATCTAGGAAAGTATGTACTTCTTAGAAGTTTCTGAAACTTTTTCATAGCGTTTCTGAGAGTGTTTTTAAGTTTTTGATATCAAAATTGCAAAGGTGTATGACGTCATTTTTGAGAAAAAAAAGCCAAAATAGTAAAGAAAAAAAAAATTTTTCTCAAAAACCCCCCTTGGAACTTTCTGAAACTTTGACATAACGTTCTCAAAAGTGTTTTTTAACTTTTGATGACATTTTTAAACACTTCTATGCTCATTTGAGAAAAAATTGGAAAAAAAACTGCAAAAAAGTGAAAAAAATCGGACATAAAAAATGTTTTTTTTTCTCAAAATCCGTCTCTTAGAACTTTCTGAAATTTTGCCATAACGTTTTGGTGAGTGTTTTCTAATTTTGATGGCAATTTTAAACACTTCTATGTTTTCGTTTTTAAGAAAAATTGAAAAAAAAATGGAAAAAGACAAAAAAAAGATCAAAAATTTAAACGAAAAAAAAAGTTTTTTTTTTTTCAAAAAGTACTTCTTGGAAATTTCTGAAACTTTGCCATAAGGTTTTTGAGGGTGTTTTCTAATTTATGATATCATATCTATAGACTTCTATGAATTTATTTTTGGAAAAAAAATGGCAAAAAAAAACTGCAAAAAAATTAAAAATTCAGACACAAAATGTTTTTCACGAAAAACCGCTCTTGGAACTTTCTAGAACTTTGCCATAACGTTTTTAAAAGTGTTTTTCAGTTTTTGATATTAAAATTGTAGAGGTTTATGACGTCATTTTTGAGAAAAATGGCAAAGAAGTCAAAAAGTAAAAAATAGTGAAAACTTTTGACAATTTTTTTTTCTCAAGAACTACGTAGAGAGATTTGTACGCTTTTAAAACGTCATTTTTGAGAGAAATGGACAAAAACATAAAAAAGGAAAAAAATGTGAAAAAATGTTAAAAATTTAATCGAAAAAAACTTTTTTTTCAAAAAGTAATTCTTGGAAATTTCTGAAACGTTGCCATAAGGTTTTTGGAAGTGTTTTTTAGTTTTTGATATTGAAATTGCAAAGGTTTATGACGGTATTTTTGAGAAAAATAGCAAAAAAATAGGAAAAAAAAAGAAAAAGTGAAAAATTTTGACAAAAATTTTTTTATCTTGAAAAACCGCTCTTGGAACTATCTGTAACTTTGCCATAACGTTTTCGTGAGTGTTTTCTAAATTTTGATATCAAAATTGAATTGATTTATGACGTCATTTTGAGAAAAATGGACAAATGTTTTTTTTAATTAAAAAACTCCGACGAAAAAAAAAATTCTCAAAAACTACTTCTTGGAAGTTTCTGTAACTTTGGCACAACGTTCTCCAGAAATTGTGGTGTTTTTTTATATAACTTTTAGACACTTCTATGACTCCATTTTCGAGAAAATTTGCAAAAAATTACAATTTGAAAAAAAGTTCAAAAATTCAGACACAAAAATTTTTTCTCGAAAACCCGTTCTTGGAACGTTTTGAAACTTTGCCATAACATTTGTGTGAGTGTTTTCTAAATTTTTGTATGAAATTTAGACATTTTTATGATTACATTTTCGAGAAAAATGGCAAAATAATGAAAAAATTACAAAAAGTAGACAAAAGTGTGTGTTTTCTCAAAAACTACTTCTTGAAAATTTCTGAAACCTTGCCATAACGTTTGGGTGAGTGTTTTCTAATTATTCATATTATATTTATACACTTCTATGATTTTAATTTTGAGAAAACTTTCAAAAAAATTGAAAAATTTCAGACAAATTTTTTTTCTCGAACACCCGTTCGTAGAAGTTTCTGAAACTTTGCCATAACGTTTGTGTGAATGTTTTTTGAGTTATGATATCATATTTGTACGCTTCTATGCTTTTATTTTTGAGAAAAAATGAACAAAAAATATCAACAAAAAAAAGACAAAGTTTTAATCGAAAAAAAATTTTTTTTTCTCAAAACTACTTCTTGGAAATTTCCGAAATTTTTCCAAAACATTCCCCAGACAATTCTCTAACTTTCCCTATCAAACTTACACCCTTCTACAACACCATTTTCAAGAAAAGTGCACACTTACAGTGTCCTGTTTTTGTTCCGCCTCCCTAGAAGACCTGGCAGAGGCGGCGACGAGAAATAGAGGGAGAAGGGTCAACAATCGGTACATTTGTAGCATTGCTGAAAAGTTGACGACTATAATGGAATATTCGTAGGGTTGCGTAACGTAATGCGAAGAGAGAAAGAGAGAATAGAAAGTTTTTTTCTATTGGGGTGATGAAAAGGAAATAAAGAAAAAAGAAAAAGACCGGCTTATGTTTCTCACTTGTCGCCAATATGTTATCTTATATCTTTCTAAACCGTATATTGATTATGGTCAGATATTTTTAGTTTAGAGGTGCATATAAAAGTGTGCTATATTGATAAAATGGTTGCAAATTGAAAAAATTCGGTTAAAAAAATTTTTTTTTTCTCAAAAACTACTTCTTAGAAATCTCTGAAACATTGCCACAATGTTTTCCAGACCGTTTACTATTTTTGACAATACAATTAAACACTTTTATGACTCAATTTTTGTAAAAAAAAAAATTGAAATTTTTCAGACTCAAAATTTTTTTTTCTCAAAAACCGCTTCTTAGAAAATTTTGAAACTTTGTTATAACCTTCACTAGACAATTTTTCATTTTTTGGTATCAAAATTATGTACTTGTATGACTTCATTTTTGTAAAAAAAATTTCAAAAAAAAATTTCAAAAAAAAATGGCCAAAAATTTTCAAATTTTCAGACAAAAATATTTTTTCTCAAAAACCGCTTCTTAGAATTTTTTGAAACTTTGTTATAACCTTCACTAGACAATTTTCTATCTTTTGGTATTAAAATTATGTACTTGCATTGTTTTTTCAATCGAATCGCGACATGAGAACGCGTGACTCCGCCCACTTTTTTTCGCGCGACCACGCAAAAACAGTTCGATTCGAAGAGAAGCAGAGAAAAATTTTTTTTTGTTTTTTGTTTTCATGCTGCAACTTGATTGAAAACACAATATGACTCCTTTTTTGTTTAAAAAAAAATGTCAAAAAAATTAAAAAAAAAAAGGAAAAATCCGGTCAAACATTTTTTTTCTCAAAAACAATTTCTTGGAAGCCTCTGAAACTTTGCCACAATGTTTTCCAGATAGTTTTCTATTATTTCATAGCAAGTTCATGCACTATTACGACTCCATTTTTGTTTTTAAAAAGTTTGCAAAAAAAAATTGAAAAGATTGAAAAAATCGGTAAACAAAAAACTTTTTTTCTCAAAAACAACTTTGGAAATGTCTGAAATTTTTCTATAAGGTTTTTCAGACAATTATCTATTGTTTAGTTTAAAAAATATGGACTTTTATGACTTCATTTTTGTAAAAAAAAATTGCAAACAAAGTTAAAAAAATTGAAAAATTCGGTTAAAAATTTTTTTTTCTCAAAAACTGTTTTTTAAAATTCTCTGAAACTTCTAGGCAAACTTTAAAATATTATTAAAATAATAGTTTTGACAAGGTCTATACAGATCGCTATTGTGCTGATTCAATTTTGAATGGTTTTGACTAAAAATTCGAAAAAATTGCTGAAATTCACAGCCAAAAATTTCAAACTGCTATTTCCCGGTCATTTTTGGACTTTTCTGGTCGATTTTTGGCTTAAAATGATTGTTTTGACAAGGTCTGTGAAGATTTCTATTAAAGTGATGTAATTTTTAATAGTTTTGGCTCAAAAATCGAAAAAATCGCTGAAATTCAGTGCCAAAAATTTTAAATGTCTATTTCTCAACCAATTTTTGACTTTTCTGGTCGGTTTTTGGCTCGAAATGTTTGTTTTGGCAAGGTGTTTAATGATTGCAATAGATCGCGTGCACTTTTGTATTATTTTGGCTGAAAATTCGAAAAAATCGCGGAAATTGAGTTATAAAATTTCAAACCCCTATTTCTCGGTCAATTTTGGATTTTTTCAGGCGGTTAAGTGCTTACAATTTTTGTTTTGGCAAGATCTTGAAGGTTTGCTATAGAGTGCGTGCAATTTTGAATAGTTTTAGCTGAAAATTCGAAAAAATCGCTGAAATTCAGTGATAAAAACTTCAAATCCCTATTTCTCGGTCATTTTTTGACTTTTCTGGTCAGTTTTTGGCTTGAAATGCTTGTTTAGGCGAGGTCTGTAAAGAGTGCTATAGTAGTGGTGCAATTTTGAATAGTTTTTGCTAAAAATTCAACAAAAAAAACGCTGAAATTCAGTGCCAAAAACTTCAAACCTCAATTTCCCGGTCATTTTTTGACCTTTTTGGGCGGTTTAGAGCTCAAAATGTTTGTTTTAACCGTGTTTACCTTTCAATTTATAACACAGAATGAAAGAAGCAACATTTTTGGCGAAACTTTACCACAAGGTTTTTCAAACAATTATTTATTTTTTGATAATTTATTTGCACACTTTTATGCTTTCATTTTCAAGAAAAATTGAAAAAAAAAAAATTTTTACCGATTTTTTCATTTTTTTTCAGTTTTTTTTTTGCGTCTTTTTGAATTTTTTGAAACTTTGCCACACCGTTTACTAGAAAAATTTCTAATTTTTGATGTCAAGTTCATGCACTTTTACGACGTAATTTTTGAAAAAAAAATAATTTGCAAAAAAAAAGTTTAAAAAAATGTTGAAAAATTGAAAAATTCGGTGAAACTTTTTATTCTCAAATTTTTTCTCTTTGAAACTTTGCCACAACTTTTCCCAAACTCTCCTTTATTCTTTCCTATCAAAATTATGCACTTTTCCGTCCCCGTTTTTGCAAAAAAATGCATTGTACGTGCGCTCTATTGATAAACATGTTGCTATGTTAGATATGGTGTTTTATTAAGTGTTTTTTGTTTGTTTTTAAGAAAAGATACAGTAAAAGAAGGAACACTTAGAAAAGAGGTAAAATAAGGAAAATAATATAAATGTACATTGAATTCGACTGGTTCTCTTCGGGGGGTCGAGAAGAAGAGGAAATGTGGAAGGGTGGAAAAGTGGAAAACAATGGGGTGAAAATGGTGGAACGGTGAGGTGGGCACGACCTTCCCTTCTTATCCTTGAGTTCCCTCGACCTTGCGGCTGAAGAATCGCTGGATTTTCACAAAATTCTGCAAAAAAACCGAACTACAACATCAAATTTGAGCTACTAAATTACCTGTGGCGTAGTAGTGAACCTATGGGACAAACCCTTTGGAATCACAATCAAATCACCCTTCTCCAGCTGCACCCGAATCCAGCTGTCATCCTCGGGCTCCACGTCATAATAGCATGTACCATCCACCACCAACGAGATGACGTCATCTTTTTGGATTTGTGGCTCGTAGAATTGCTCCATCTTATCGTCAAAGTCGAGCATTGTCGGGCTCACCGTAAATACGTCGGTGAAGGTGACATTTTTCTCGGTTTTGACGGCGGATAGCCGTTTTTTCATGGACGCGGTGTCGTCTAGATCAACCTGAAGCGAAATTGTGGACTACAAGGCTATAATGAAATGAAATGAAATGCCATCCTCCAGATAAGCAGCGGTATAGAGAGGAAAAGATTTTAGACAATAGATAAATACAAGCCTGGCTCTACCAAAAACTATTTTTGTTTTTTTCTTCTCTCTAAACTTTTTTTTAGGCAAACGCAACGGCAGGCTGCCAGCCGCGAACAAATCTACTCTCCGAGAGCTTTCATTCCGCGTGTCCCGTGTGGCGCAGGCGGTAGCACGCTTGTCTGTCGATCTTTTATTTGGCCGCGGGTGCTGAGTTCGACCCCGCCATGCGCCTTTGACACAGACACACAAAGGAATTTTATATATAAGGATGATACTGTACTTTGATCATCCACAAACCAACCAACACAGGTGAAATGCGGTGGATGCATATAGTGTCCGTATTTGAATCATATCGTGCATTTATGTAAATTAGGCTCTAGATATTTAATACATCCGCGTCGTTTGATTAACTTTTACACATTTTACTAATTCAGCCACAAAAATCACTAAATTTGGAGAGCTGAAGTACAAAAATCAGTGCCGTTACAAGAAAAAAAAACTTGTAAGAAAAGTGAAAAAAAAGCAGGGGAAAAGTCGCCAAATGTCGCAGGTTTGTGTATATACATTCAATTTATTTATTTTGATGAAAAATTAAAAATTATAAAAAGTTATTATATACCGTCCAATGGACCAAAAAGACGACATGATTAAAATACGGACACTATATGCATCCACCGCATTTCACCTGTGCAACCCACCCACCTTATAATACTGAACTCCGGCGAGTTGAGCCAACTGGGTGGTCGTGATTTTTTTGGGCGGGAAGACGTGATGGGGCAGGCGACGATCGCCGCACGGGAACGGTTCCATGTGCCAGATTTGCATTTTGTTCTTTTGGAATCAAAAAAAAAGGGTAAAAACCTGAAATTTCAGCTATTTATTAGTGGGTTGTTTTGACCGAGACGATGGATGGAGGTGACGGTGACAATGACAGGTCAGGTGACGTGAAAAACAGATTTGACGAACACAAACAACATCAAAAAACTATGTGTTTGTGTTCCAAAACATAGTAAGTAAAATCCGGATTACGCGGCCAGGGGCCACTCGGGGATTATGTGGTTGTGACAAAATTTGAAATTGTGTGAAAGTTATGAGAGAATCGTTTCGAATAATCTGAAAAAAGGGGGCGGCGCCTGATTGGTGGGCGTGTGGAGAAGATTGGAGATGGAGATAAAGAGAAGGGAGAGAGAGAGAGAGAGAGAGAGAGAGAGAGAGAGAAAGAGAGAAAGAGAGGAAGAGAAAAACAGGGCTGAAAGTCTTTGATGTTGCATAGATTTTTAAAGTTTTTTTCCTCTATCCCAGAAAACTCAGAAAAGGTCAAAAGTTCAAAAAACAGCTACAAAAAAAAATTGATATTGACACATTTTTTTCGCATTTTATTTAGAACTTTTACTCCTTAATTTTAAGCACAAACTGCTCAGCTAAAAATTACCAACATTTTAAGAGCTCGCGCGACCAAATCGGTTGAAAAAGAACAAAGTTATGAGCGAATAAACTTTTATAACTGAATTTCAGCGATTTTTTCGAATTTTCGGTCAAAACCAAACAAAAGTGCACGCGATCTATTGCAATCTTTGCAGACCTTGCCAAAACAAACATTTCAAGCCAAAAACTGACCAGAAAAGTCAAAAAATAACCGAGAAATAGGGGTTTGAAGTTTTTGGCACTGAATTTCAGCGATTTTTTCGAATTTTCAGCTAAAACTATTCAAAATTGCACGCACTCTATAGCAAACTTTCAAGACCTTGTCAAAACAAATATTTTAAGCGCTTGACAGCACGAAAAAATCCAAAATTGACCGAGAAATAGCGGTTGGAAGTTTTTATCACTGAATTTCAGCGATTTTTTGGAATTTTCAGCCAAAACTATTCAAAATTTCACCACTACTATAGCACTCTTTACAGACCTTGCCAAAACAAATATTTTAAACGCTTAACCGCCCGAAAAAATCCAAAATTTACCGAGAAATAGGAGTTTGAAATTTTTGGCACTGAATTTTAGCGATATTTTCGAATTTTCAGCCAAAAATGTTGCTTTTTTATTTTTTAATACAAATAGAAATGTGAACACGGTTGAAACAAACATTTTGAGCTCTTAATCGCCCAAAAAGGTCAAAAAATGACCGAGAAACAGGGGTTTGAAGTTTTTGACACTGAATTTCAGCGATTTTTTCGAATTTTCAGCCAAAAAAATAAAAAAGTGCACGTGATCTATTGCAATCATTAAACACCTTGCCAAAACAAACATTTCAAGACAAAAACCGACCAGAAAAGTCAAAAATTGGCCGAGAAATAGAAGTTTGAAATTTTTGGCACTGAATTTCAGCGATTTTTTTTGGATTTTTAGCTAAAATTAGTTTCATTAGCCCCAAAATTATAGCAATCTTCACAGACCTTGTCAAAATAATCATTTTAAGAGCTTAATCACACAGAAAGGTCAAAATTGACCGAGAAATAGGAGTTTGAAATTTTTAGCACTGAATTTCAGCGATTTTTTCAAATTTTCAGCTAAAATTATTTTAAATTGCTCCAGAATTATAGCAATCTTTCAAGACCTTGCCAAACCAAACATTTTAAGCGCTGAACCGCTCGGAAAAGTCAAAAATTGGCCGAGAAATAAGGATTTGAAGTTTTTTGGCACTCTGCCAAAAAGGCTAGGCTTAAATTTCCTAGGATTTTGAGCCAAAAAATAATTGGTTTCTAAAACTTGTTCAGCAAAACATTACCAACATTTTAAGAGCTCGCGCGATCAAATCGGTTGAAAAAGAAGCAAGTTATTAACGATTAAAGCTTTATAACTGAATTTCAGCGACTTTTTCGAATTTTCCGTCAAAATAATTTGGAAGTGCATCCGTACTATAACACACTTTGCAGACCTTGTCAAAACAAACATTTGAAGCGCTTAACCGCCCAGAAAGGTCAAAAAATGACCAAGAAATAGGGGTTTGAAGTTTTTGGCACTGTGCCAAAAAGGCTAGGCTTAAATTTCTTAAGATTTTGAGCCTAAAAATTATTTGTTTTTAAAACTTGTTCAGCTAAAAATTATCAACAATTTAAAAGCTCGCGCGATCAAATCGGTTAAAGAAGAACAAGGTTATTAACGATTAAAGTTTTATAACGGAATTTCAGCGATTTTTTCGAATTTTCCATCAAAACTGCTCAAAATTGCACCCACGCTATAGCAATCATTATAGACCTTGCCAAAATAAATATTTTAAGCGCTTAACCGCCCAAAAAAGTCAAAAAATGACCGAGAAATAGGGGTTTGAAATTTTTGGCACTATGCCAAAAAACGTAAAACGCGCTGAAACCGCCTTTTCATGCGTTTCCCGGCCACAATTTTGATGGTATGTGGTCATTCAGCAAGCGAACGTACGACACCGTTCGGTTTGGTTTGGTTTCCGATGCTTTGCTAGATAAATCGAATCGCTCGGCGGAATCGGGATCAGAATCGGATGCGAAATCCACATTTTCGCTTCTCCGAGAATACAAAAAAAAAATGGGGAAGCAGCAGCAGATAAAAAATGAGCGATTGTGTGAAAAGAGAACGTGTTGTGTTGTGTTGGTCAACAACTTTTAAATAAACCATAGCAGGGTAATTAGAGTGGTGTCAGATTCTGTAGAGGATAATGATTCGGGACTTGACACGGTTTTTTGTTGTTGTACAGACATATTTTGGGGGGGGGGGAACCTAGACATAGTTACCAAGGAGTTAATATAATTGTAATTTAATTGGACGATCAGAAATCGCCAGGTCCGCAAACACCTGCCCGTTCACTTTTTTTTGTTGTTGAAGTGACGTTTAGAAATCAGACATGCCAGACAACAAACAACAAACAACAAATAACAAAGTGCTTGAGAAAAGTGGGAATGATCAATCTGTAAAAAATCATAAAATTGAACATTAAAAATCAAGATCAAACTAAATGTAAGGATTGTGAGGCAACAAGTCGGCTTGACCCAAAAAATTGAAAAAAAAACACATGTCGTAAAGTTAAGTGCCAAGTACGCAAACACGTGAAATGACGCGCAAGTGCATACAGACTTCAAAAAAAAATTGTCTGAAATTTTTCATTTCTCGTAATTTTAAGGTGTTAGTTTTCCTGATTTCGAATTTTTCTTCATTTTCGCGTCGTTTCACGTGTCTGCGTACCCTGCATTTAACTTTACGACATTTTTCTTTTTTTTTTCCTATTTTTCCCCCTTTAACCCAATTTACTGTACAAAAATACGACGAAACCCATATTTTTTCGAGCCGATCGTAACCCGCAATGTCGTAAAGTCAAATGCCGGGTACGCAGACACGTGAAATGACGCGCAAATGCAGAAAAAATATTTGTAGTCCAAACTTTTTGTTTCACCGCTATTTGGCAATGAATTTTCCCGATATTATAACGCTCTCCATTTTTTTTTCCAATTTTATGTGCACATGCGCGTCGTTTCACGTGTCTGCGTACCCTGCATGTGTCTGCGTACCCTATGATCGTAACGTGTCTGCGTACCCTATGATCGTAACCCCAAATGTCGTAAAATACGATGCCTGGTAAGCAGACACGCAAAATGACGCGCAAATGCACATAAAACACGTTTTTTTTTCAAAATTTTTGGTTACCGTAGTTTTGCGTTAGGGTGTCATGTTTTCTTTTCCCTATTTTATAACGCTCTCAGTTTTCCCAAATTTTAATCGGTATTTGCGCGTCATTTCACGTGTCTGCGTACCCTGCATTTAACTTTACGACATTTTTTTTTTCATATTTTCCCCCGTTAACCCAATTTTCTGTACAAAAATACGACGAAACCCATATTTTTTCGAGCCGATCGTGACCCGCAATGTCGTAAAGTCAAATGCCGGGTACGCAGACACGTGAAATGACGCGCAAATGCAGAAAAAATATTTGTAATCCAAACATTTTGTTTCACCGCTATTTGGCAATGAATTTTCCCGATATTATAACGCTCTCCATTTTTTTCCCAATTTTATGTGCACATGCGCGTCGTTTCACGTGTCTGCGTACCCTGCATTTAACTTTACGACATTTTTTTTTTTCATATTTTCCCCCGTTAACCCAATTTTCTGTACAAAAATACGACGAAACCCATATTTTTTCGAGCCGATCGTAACCCGCAATGTCGTAAAGTCAAATGCCGGGTACGCAGACACGTGAAATGACGCGCAAATGCAGAAAAATATTTGTAATCCAAACATTTTGTTTCACCGCTATTTGGCAATGAATTTTCCCGATATTATAACGCTCTCCATTTTTTTCCAATTTTATGTGCACATGCGCGTCGTTTCACGTGTCTGCGTACCCTGCATGTGTCTGCGTACCCTATGATCGTAACGTGTCTGCGTACCCTATGATCGTAACCCCAAATGTCGTAAAATACGATGCCTGGTAAGCAGACACGCAAAATGACGCGCAAATGCACATAAAACACGTTTTTTTTCAAAATTTTTGGTTACCGTAGTTTTGCGTTAGGGTGTCATGTTTTCTTTTCCCTATTTTATAACGCTCTCAGTTTTCCCAAATTTTAATCGGTATTTGCGCGTCATTTCACGTGTCTGCGTACCCTGCATTTAACTTTACGACATTTTTTTTTTTCATATTTTCCCCCGTTAACCCAATTTTCTGTACAAAAATACGACGAAACCCATATTTTTTCGAGCCGATCGTGACCCGCAATGTCGTAAAGTCAAATGCCGGGTACGCAGACACGTGAAATGACGCGCAAATGCAGAAAAAATATTTGTAATCCAAACATTTTGTTTCACCGCTATTTGGCAATGAATTTTCCCGATATTATAACGCTCTCCATTTTTTTCCCAATTTTATGTGCACATGCGCGTCGTTTCACGTGTCTGCGTACCCTGCGTGTGTCTGCGTACCCTATGATCGTAACGTGTCTGCGTACCCTTTGATCGTAACCCCAAATGTCGTAAAATACGATGCCTGGTACGCAGACACGTGAAATGACGCGCAAATGCACATAAAACACGTTTTTTTTTCAAAAATTTTGGTTACCGTAGTTTTGCGCCAGGGTGTCATGTTTTCTATTCCCGATTTTATAACGCTCTCAATTTTCCCAACTTTTAATCGCTATTTGCGCGTCGTTTCACGTGTTTGCGTACCTGGAATTTTACTTTAAGACATTTTTTTCATGTTTTCCCACGTAAACCCAATTGACTGTACAAAAATCCAAAGAAAAAACCCTATTTTTCGAGCTGATCGTAAGCCAAAATGTCATAAAATACGATGCCTGGTACGCAGTCACGTGAAATGACGCGCAAATCTAAAAAAAAAGGTACAAACAAAGAAGTTCGAGAAAAGCTGACAAACTAACGCGCAATTGCGGGCAACGCAAGTTTCCAGACCTGATTTTTTTCTGGGTGCGCAAACACGTGAATTGACACGCAAATGCATTCTAACTTCAAAAAAAACATTTCAATTCTGAAAAATAGTCTTGACAGCTTTCCCCGATTTTAGCACGCTCTCAAAATGTTTTCTTGGAATTAGTATGTGTTTGCGTGTCGTTTCACGTGTCTGCGTACCTGGCGTTTAACTTTACGACACTTTTGCCATTTTTTAACCTCGAAAACATAATTTTACAAGCCAAAAACAGAGAAAACAATTTATTTTCCTATCGATCGTAACGCGAAATGTCGTAACAAAAAAATTTCAGGTACGTAGACACGTGAACTGACGCGCAATTGCAAAAAAAACCGACTTTTTCCTTTTAAAAAACGATTTCATAGAAAAAAACGAATGAATAAAAAGTGTTTTATCGACAAAAAAAAACAAAAAAAAAATCAAATTTTTCTCGCATATCGTGGCTGCTACAGTAAGCAGTGGCGCGAAAAATCGAAACTCCGCCCCCTCTACAACTGAACGGAGTACAAAAAATGAGCGGGTGTGTCGTCTTGTTATGTCTGCGTCGCATATGGTAATATTGTGCGAGTTGCAGCATGAAAAACGAGTCGGCTATCCCTTTTTTGTCTGCGTCTCTACTGTGTTAGAGTGCTCGCAAGCAAATAAGTGGGCGGACGGAGTGAGTTTCCTCATGTTGCAACTCAAAAATTGCGTACTATTGAAAACGAATGGGCGTTTTCAAAAGTGCGAAACTTTTTTTGTTGCGCAATAACAGCGCGCATGAAAATATCGAAAATGCACGCATTCTTGCTAATCGCGATGAGACAAAAATGAAAACGCTGTCAACATTTGTAGGCGTCTTCAAAAATTAGCGGCGCTCTTAATTGGAATTTCGTGAATATGTACAAAAAGGAAGAAGAAGAAAAAGAAGAAGAAGAAGCATCAGGTGACGGATGATGTTATCGCAAACAGAGTGAATATTCGGAAAAGCCAGTCCCAGCCTACTTTCCTTTTTGCCTGCCACCGCTCATCTGATCAAATCAGATCAGCTACATCCATCTCCGCCCTCACGGGCGGATGGATGGCGTAATCAATTGATGTCGGCGCGCGCGTGTGGGTGTCTACAATTTGGTAAGCTGCCATGCAAACGTGAAATGATATAAAGCCGTTGATATGAATGTTGTGTAAACTTGCTGGCGGAAACAATGAGGTGATAAGAAGTGGAATTAGATTACATATGTACACTAATTACAGGAGGGGGTGAATAAATAAATAATAGACAAAAAAAGAGCGATAAAAACGAAATTATCGCCAAAAATCATCCGTCCGCGGTGCTAAACAACGAGCGAGACCGGAACAACGGAGTGTCGTTGCGCTGAGCAACTTGAGAACGCTAATATTTTTTGTAATTGTATCTCAAAACTTTTATGTTTTACACATTTGCGCGTCGTTTCACGTGTCTGCGTACCGGGCATTTGAGTTTACGACATTCGCCTGGTACGCAGACACGTAAGCTGACGCACAACTGCCTACAAATGACCAAGAAAAATTGAAAGCGTGACATAAAATTCCCCGATTTTTTTTTACTAATTTTCACGCTTTTTTCTTACAATTATAACCCTTTGCGCGTCATTTAACGTGTTTACGTACTGGGGATTTTAGTTTACGAAATTTTCCTTATACGCAGACACAAGAAACGACGCGCAAATTCTTAAAACGTCGAAAAAACAATTTGAAAACGTGAAAAAAATTCGAAGATTTTTGCACGTTTTTTTTTTTCTCTTAGTACCCTTTTGCGCGTCTTTTCACGTGTCTGCGTACTTGGCATTTGAGTTTACGACATTTGCATTGTACACAGACACGTGAACCGACGCGCAACTGCCTACAAAGTTGACGAAAATTCCTCGATGTTTTTTCTGATTTTCCCGATTTTTTACTATTAGTATTATTTTGCGCGTTATTTCACGTGTCTGCGTACCTGGCATTTGAGTTTACGACATTTTCCTGGTACGTAAGCACGTGAACCGACGCGAAAATGCCTAAAACGTTCAAGAAAAACCCCGATTTTTTGATGATTTTCCCGCTTTTTTTCCGCTACTATTAGTTTCCCTTTGCGCGTAATTTCCCGTGTCTGCGTACTTGACACTTGAGTTTACAAAATTTCCCTTGTACGCAAGCACGCAAATCAACGCGTAAAAGCCTATAAAAATCCAGGAAAACCTGAGAACGCGTGGAAAAATTAACCGAGTTTTTTTTTGCTGTTTTTCCCGCTTTTTTCTTACAATTAGTATCCTTTTGCGCGTCATTTCACGTGTCTGCGTACCTGGAATTCGATTTTACGGGATTTCCCTTGTACGCAGACACTTGAAACGACGCGCAAATACCAACAAAAAAACCGAAAAATTCAAAGCGTGATAAAATTTTTCCCGATTTTTGCCTGTTTTTTCTTACTTTGCGCGTAATTTCCCGTGTCTGCGTACTTGACATTTGAGTTTACAAAATTTCCCTTGTACGCAGGCACGCAAACCAACGCGTAAAAGCCTATAAAAAACCAGGATAACCTGAGAACGCGTGGAAAAATTAACCGATTTTTTTTTGCTGTTTTTCCCGCTTTTTCCTACAAATATTATCCCTTTGCGCGTCATTTCACGTGCTTGCGTACCTGGCAGTCAAGTTTACCAATTTTCCTTGTACACAGACACGTGAGCTGACGAGCAAATGCCAACAAAAAACCGAAAAATTCAAAGCGTGATAAAATTTTTCCCGATTTTTTGCTGATTTTCACGTTTTTTCTTCCAACTAGTATTCTTTTGCGCATCATTTCACGTGCCTGCGTACCTGGAATTCAAGGTTATGACATTTTCCTTATACGCAGACACGTGAGTTGACGCGCAAATGCCTACAACGTGGAAAAAAAAATTTGAAAACGTGAAAAAAAATTCGAAGATTTCTGCACGTTTTTTTTCTCTTAGAACCCTTTTGCGCGTCATTTCACGTGCCTACGTACCTGGCAGTCAAGTCTACGACATTTTCCTTGTACGCAGACACGTAAGCTGACGCACAACTGCCTACAAAAGACCGCGAAAAATTGAAAGCGTGACATAAAATTCCCCGATTTTTTGGCTGATTTTAACGATTTTTCCCTACAATTTGTATCCCTTTGTACGTCGATTCATGTGTTTGCGTACCTTATATTTAAATTTATGTCATTTTTCTTGTACGTAGACACTAGAACCGACGAGCAAATGCCAACAAAAAAACCGAAAAATTCAAAGCGTGATAAAATTTTTCCCGATTTTTTGTTGATTTTCACGTTTTTTCTTCCAACTAGTATTCTTTTGCGCGTCATTTCTCGTGTCTTCGTACCTGGCATTCAAGGTTATGACATTTTCCTTGTACGCAGACACGTGAACCGACGCGAAAATTCCAACAAAAAAACCGAAAAATTCAAAGCGTGATAAAATTTTTCCCGATTTTTTGTTGATTTTCACGTTTTTCTTCCAACTAGTATTCTTTTGCGCGTCATTTCACGTGTCTGCGTACCTGGAATTCAAGGTTATGACATTTTCCTTGTACGCAGACACGTGAACCGACGCGCAACTGCCTAAAATGTTCGAGAAAACACCCCGATTTTTGCTGATTTTTGTCCTTCTATTCTTAGTATTCTTTTGCGCGTCATTTCTCGTGTCTGCGTACCTGGCATTCAAGGTTATGACATTTTCCTTGTACGCAGACACGTGAACCGACGCGCAAATTCCAACAAAAAAACCGAAAAATTCAAAGCGTGATAAAATTTTTCCCGATTTTTTGTTGATTTTCACGTTTTTCTTCCAACTAGTATTCTTTTGCGCGTCATTTCACGTGTCTGCGTACCTGGAATTCAAGGTTATGACATTTTCCTTGTACGCAGACACGTGAACCGACGCGCAACTGCCTAAAATGTTCGAGAAAACACCCCGATTTTTGCTGATTTTTGTCCTTCTATTCTTAGTATTCTTTTGCGCGTCATCTCACGTGTTTACGTACAGGGGATTCTAGTTTACGGCAATTTCCTTGTACGCAGACACGTGAGTTGACGCGCAAATGTCGACAAAGTTTGAAAAAAAAATGAAAGCGCGACGAAGAATTTCTCGATTTTTGCCCGTTTTTTTTTTCTCTTACTACCCTTTTGCGCGTAATTTCACGTGTCTACGTACCTGGAATTTCAGTTTACGACATTATCCATGTACGCAGACACGTGAACCAATGCGAAAATGCCTCAAACGTTCGAGAAAATTAAAAAGCGTGAAAAAATTTCTCGATTTTTAGCTGATTTTCACGCCTTTTTTCTTACAATTATTATCCCTTTGCGCGTCATTTCCCGTGTTTTCGTACTTGGCATTTGAGTTTACGAAATTTTCGTGTACGCAAATGAGTGAACTGACGCGCAAATGCCTACTAACAAGTTGTAAGTTGAGGAAAATTCCTCAATTTTTGGCCGATTTTCACGTTTTTCCTTACAATTAGTATCCCTTTGCGCGTCATTTCACGTGTTTACGTACCGGGGATTCTAGTTTACGGTAATTTTCTTGTACGCAGACACGTGAACCGACGCGCAAATGCCTAAAATGTTCGAGAAAACACCCCGATTTTTGCTGATTTTTGTCCTTCTATTCTTAGTATTCTTTTGCGCGTCATTTCTCGTGTCTGCGTAACTAGAATTTGATTTTAATGGACCTATTCAAAGTACTGTAGAAAATCGGAAAAAATGACAAAAAACTGGGAGAAAACTCGGAAAATTCTCCGATTGGTCTGAAACTTTGGGAGAAACTGTCAAAAATGCTTCCGGACTTTCTCAGAAAATTTTGGACCGAAATATCGATTTAAAAAAATATTGATTTTTTTCTGAAAATTTTCTAAAATCGATATTTCGGTCCAAGATTTTCTTAAAAAGTCCGTAAGCATTTTTGACAGTTTCTCCCTGAATTTCAGACCAATCGGAGCATTTTCCGAGTTTTCTCCCAGTTTTTTGTCATTTTTTCCGATTTTCTACAGTACTTTGAATAGGTCCATAAGACATTTGCCGTGTACACAGACGCGCGAAACGACGCGCAAATGCCTAAAACGTTCAAGAAAAATACCGATTTTTTGATGATTCACCCTTCACCCTACTTCTTTTAGTATTCCTTTGCACGTCATCTCACGTGTCTGCGTACCTGGCACTTAATTTTACCGCCAATAAAAAACTTTTGTCTTAAATTTAGAGGTCAGGTCTGCAGACACGTGAAACGACGTCAAAATTCAGAATTTTTTTTAATTTTCTCAAATGAATTTGCGCGTCGTTTCACGTGTTTGCGTACCTAGAATTTATGTAAGTTTACAACATTAAAAAACGTTCTGTCGTAAAATTAAACGTCCGGTAAGTATGCATGCACGTGAAACGATCTATTGTGTTTTCAATAGACTTGCATCATGAAAAAATGAAACCCCGCCCACTTATTTGTGCGCGATGGTGATTGCAAAATCATTTTTTATGATGCGACTCGGTTTTTTTTTCAAATTTCCAAAAATTAGCCTTATCCCAGTATTTCCCAAACGTTTTTTGATCTAATAATTGTCCACTTGTTTTCGTAACCACAAATCAAACAAAATGTTTTCTATTTTACTTCTGGGTGCAAAAACTAAACAGAAAAATATCTAATCCTAAACATTTCGGTCATACCTTTTGCTAAACTAATTTTTCTCTTTTTCAAATCAAATTTTCACTAAACTTGGGTCGCCAATATTGCACTCAATGATATTACAATGTCTACACACTTTTTTCGTGTCTCATTTCACTTCCCACTACATATTCACTATTAAATGTACTATGAAAACTATTTCTACTCGATCAACGTGTCCGACGACGCTAAATGGCCGCCAACGGAAATGTGGGATCAGTTTCCGGTGACGGAGACATTGCTTTACATGTGTCTGAATATTCATCATGTGTTGGTGCTTGTTACGATTTCTAGGTTTATCAAGGGCAACTCGTTCTTTTTTATTTATTTTGTTACTGGTAAGGATTTAATTTTTTTAATTATGATTTGTGTGTTCATATTAAGCACCCTACTCGTGTATACTCGAAACGATTCGGACACAGCTTGAAAAGTAAGACCGTAAATACATAATCATCCATTCAATCTCATCAAAATAATTTGAATGGATGATTACGGTCACAACTACAGGGTGGCCGATAAGTATAGGACGTTTTGAAAGTGCTCCCATTTTTTCAATTTGAGGATTTTTCGAGAACAACCTTTATTAAACAACAAAAAATAAGCAGAAAATTTGATTTTACAAGAGAATTTCGAAGTTGGATCCACGAGCTTTGACACAGGCTTTCAAACGTTTCTTCACCGAATTGACAGTGCGCCGCAGGTATCCGTCGTCGATCGAAGCCCATGCTACCTCGAGAGCGGCCTTCAAGTCATCGACAGTAGCAAAAACTTTTCCCGCGATCTTCCCTTCCAACATGCCCCAAACGCTGAAATCCATCGGATTGAGATCCGGGCTGGAAGCAGGCCACAAGTTCTTGTCCAGGAATCCAGGGAAATGCGCCTCCAAGACGGCCAATGTCGATCTCGAGCCATGGGACGGTGCCCAGTCTTGTTGAAGGATAAATGGACCACCAGCAAAGTGCTGAGTGACCCAGGGTAACAAATTATCCATCAACACAATCTTTTGGTACACCTCCGAGTTGATTTTCACATTTCTTTCAATGAAAACCAACGGAGTTTTACCGGTTGCCGTGATACCGGCCCAAACCATGACACTTTTCGGGAAAAGGCGGTTATGGGCAAGACGACGTTTCGGAGACATGCTGTCATCCTTTGACAATAACTGTCTCTGGTTTTGACGGTTGGGAAGAGGTTCAATAGTGAAGATCTTCTCGTCTGTCCAGATAACGTCAGAGACGCGGCGCACTTGAAAGTGCTGGAGTAATTTTCGGCATTTTTCGAGTCGCATCGCTTTCGATTTGTCCGAGAGGTACTGTCCACGACGTAGTTTGTAACTTTTGAGCTTCAAGTCGTTCTTGACAATCGATTGGACAGTGGATCGGGCAATTCCAAGCTGTGACGCCATCCTATTGAGACTCAATCCATCATTTCGAATGATCCGTTTCTTGATGATTGCACGAGTATTCCGGGTGTTGACAGAACGTGGACGTCCGCTTTTTTTTACTTCAGAAGCATCTCCTCGCTTTTTGATAGCAGCGACAACGTTTCGAACCGTCGAAGACGAAATTTGAAGGCGTCGAGCGATCTCAGCACTTCCGAGGCCTCTCTTGAACAAGAGTTCAATGGAAGGACGATGAGGAGAACTTTTCATAGCTCGGCGATATGGAGAAGTGAGAACAAATGACTGAGAAGCTTACTTATATAGTCTCTGGACTTTCGAAAAGTTTCGAAATTTTTCGAAAATATCCCTTGGCACCGTGCCAGGGAACGCTGAAAGCGAGCGTCCTATACTTATCGGCCACCCTGTATTTAAATATGTGTGCCCGAATTGTGCCGAGTTTACCCATGAAAGTGCGTTCATTTTCAATGTAAACATGAAAATAATGTAGTGCGATTAAAAAATTGTGGCATCGGTGTTTGCGTACTATTTTTTTAAGTAGTTTTACTTTTGAATTCTTGCTAAATTTTTTTGCTGAAACACAGTATTTACTCTGTTTTCCCGGCATGTCGGCTTATTTTTGGAACCTTCTGATTGGATGCCGGAAAATTAGAGGTTGCCGGGAAATTAGCTTATTGAGAAAACAACAAAAAAATTTCAACGCGGTGTTTGCGTACTTTTGAAATTCAGCCGAAAAGGAACACATTTTTCTTGACTTGCTATGCTTAAATTTTCGTTTCAATTTTTTCAAAAGTACGCAAACACTGTGATGCATTTTTTTTGGTTTACTAATATTATATGTTCACGAACAAATGGAGCTCACAACGCTTCGATGTTCCACAGTGTTTCACTGTTCCGCAGTGAAAAACTGCGGAATATCGGAGCGTCGTAAGTCCGTTTCGTTCGTGAACACATAATAGTGTTTTTGTTGTGAAAAAAGCGGCCTTTGCTGACTCCTGACTCACGTCCCTATGGCTTTCATTCAATTTTGATCGGTCTAGATTGTGAGCCCGCAAACACCAATGTCATTATTTTTAATCGCACTATATTGTTCCTAATGAGGTTATTCATGAAACAGCAAAAACCAGCAAAAAATTCAGCGAAAAATTCGAAGAATGTCGATTGGTCTGAAACTGGTAAATAATTGCAAAAATACTCCCGGACATGATATTCCCCGAAAATTTCAGACCAAAATATCGCCTTTTCCTGAAAACGTTTAAAATCGATATTTTTGATCTGAAATTTTGTGGGAATGTCATGTCCGGGAGTATTTTTGCAATTATATCCCAGTTTCGGGTCAATCGGAGAATTATCCGTTGGCTATTTCGTGATTAACCCCATAGGACTTTGATATTTATTGCAAAATAAGTTAGTCATTTTTTATTCATTTATGTAAATAATGAGCATTTAAATCAAATTTGATTAAAGAGTCATAAAAATTGATCGGTAATCGTTGTAGGAGCCGTTGAAACGGTGCCAATTTTTCTTTTTCTCCGAAAAGTTCGAACAAAAGTCCTAATCCACCATTCTTTTTTTCTGCCAAGCGGGACTCGCCACGATTTGCTTTAACGTCCAGAGTGGTTAATCTGAAAAGAAAATCGATTATAAAAAAATATCTCACGGAATTTTTGGCAAGCTATATGGCTATTAGCCGTTGAAAATGCCGATTATCCTCGAATGAAATCGATGAAATTCTGAAAAAAAAACGAGGAAAAATTCAATCCTGTCGGTGAATCGTCCCGCTGAAAAAAAACTATATTTAAAATGAACGCCTCTCCTTATCCTCTGATAATGGCTATTAGCCATAACTGGCGCATAGTCGGCACATGTTTTTGGCAAAAATTCGACTGAAATCGATGGAATTTCTGAAAAAAACACTTAGATTACACACTTTCGACGGCATATCATATCGTGGCGAGACCCGCTGAAACAAAAAAAAGATTTTGACGATTTTTTTCGATTTTTCAAGGAAAAAATTACATATAAGCAACGAAAAAAACGCAATAAATTGATTTAAAAAAATAATTCGATAAAAACTATCGCTGCGAGACCACAACCTACTTTTCAGGCTGTTTCGACATTTACTACTGCTACACCCTCACCACCTACAGTATTTTCAAGAAAACCATAGCAGGACCACAATATATCGGGCTCTCTCAGCTCAACAGTACCTCACTATTTTTCGGGCTCTTCAACAACCTTTTTGGCAATGGCATGATGGCTATAAACCGCTTCTGCTCCACTTTTCTTTCATACGAAAAGTACTGGAAGCCCCGACATGTCTTACTGTACTTTTCGTTCACCTCTGTGGCCTCTTTACTCTTTTGTACACCCTATATTTTGAGGCACCGCTCTTTTTACATTGTCAATGGAAAATGGGTGTACACAAATGTGAATACCACTCTTGTTTTGCAAAGATCAATTGCCATATCTATAATTGGGTGTTATGAAGCAATTGGTATTGTGATGAGTGTTCTTACTGTGTATCGATTGAAAATTTACAAAATATACTGTAAGGAGATTGAAAAAAACTTGATATTGGTGACATCGCTGCATATTTTTGTGGATATTATTGCAATGTTTATTATGATTTCTGAATTTTTAGAGTGGCAGTTTCCATTGGCGCTTTTTGCTGTTAGTAATGTAGGTTTTTATTTTCTTTTTTCTAATTTCTTTTTTGAAATTACTTCCCAGGTATTCCCCGTCACCTACACCGTGGTAATTCTCAACAGTGTCACCATCGTGATCACCAATAGGACAGTCCGAGAGGAGTACAAAATGACGTGGCAATTTTGGAAGAAGCGAGAGCGGGTCAAGAACAGTTCTTCGAGAGGATACCCGTCTGTGGCTCCACCGCAAACTTCTAATTTGACCAAAGTTCAAATTTAGATTTTTTTTTTCATGCTAATTGTTGCTAGATGACGATAAAATTTTATTTTTTTAATGGACCTATTCACAAAACCGGAAAAAAGGAAAAAAAATTGCGAGAAAAACGGATAATGCTCCGATTAACCTGAAATTTTGGGAAATATTGAAAAAAATTATCCTGTACACGCTCAAAAAATTTTGGACCAAAATATCGATTTTAAAAATTTTCAGAAAAAATCGATATTTTGGTCCAAAAATTTTTGAACGTGTACAGGAGAATATTTCCCAAAATTTCAGGGCAATCTGAGCATTCTCCGATTTTTCCCGCAATTTTTTTCCGGTTTTATGAATAGGTCCATAAGCAGTTCTATTTCAGGTATCAATTTATTAATGATTTTTTCCTATTACGTATTTGTCACAGAATGACACAATTGTTAATGTCACTTCATGGCAAATACATAATATACATTTTCAATTGATTTATCCAATTTTTTTTCGAAGACCTTATTGCGTGAATGCAAGTTTTCAGACAAATCATTTGTGCATCGTTTCACGTGTTTGCGTACCCGGCATTTAACTTTACGACATTTTTGTTTCCCATTTTTTAACCGAAGCCTTGACAAAACCGGGGAAAAGTTGCAATTCTGCGGCACTGTTTTTTCTGCATTGTATAGCACTTCCTGTACAAAACATCTTCCCCGGTTTTGTCAGGGTCTCTTTTCACCAGTTTAAAAACTGTTCTATATAGACAGACAAAGCTCCGCCCCTTCTGCAAGCCAAGGCACTGTTTTCCTGCATTCTGTAGCCCTTCATCTACATAATTACTGCCGAAAAGGGGGGCGGGGCTTGTTCCTCCATTTTTTATCCCTTGGTTTTGACTTCCCCGATAATGTCATAAAGTTAAATGCCGGGTACGTGAACACGTGAACCGACGCGCAAGTGTATTTATAAACGTTTATCGTTGGGGTTATTCATGAAAATTCGAAGATTGGCCTGAAACTTTGGGCAACAACAACAAAAATACTACCGGACATGACATTCCCAGAAAATTTCAGAGCAAAATATCGATTTGACACATTTTCAGAGCGATATTTTGGTCTGAAATTTTCTGGGAATATCATGTCAGGGATTATTTTTGACATTATTCTCCAAAGTTTCTGGTCAATTGGAGCATTTCCCTGCATTTTTTGCTGCTTTTTGGCTAATTTGTGAAAGCTACAAATTTCCTTTTCTTCAATTTTCCAAATGTTTCCCGAAATAAATTGAATTTTTAGAACAGTTCATAATGTTAGGTTCAAAGTAATAAAAATGGAGAAAAATCAGTGTCCAAAGTGAAAAAGAAATTTCTACTTTTTTTCACGTAAAAAGATTGTAACCGTACCCAAATCGTGGCGTGACCTCATTTTGTGTCAATTTACGGAACTTTTTGACGAAATTGAGATTTCTCGCCATGATTTGGGTACGGTTACACTATTTTTATGGCGCTACCTCGAAATAGAACCTTTTTGAAATAGAAATGTGCCGAAATAGAACGTGACGCGAAATAGAACCGCGTGAAATAGAACTGTTCTGAAATAGAAATGTTTCGAAATAGAAATGTTCCGAAATGAAACCGCGTGAAATAGAACTGTTCAGGAATAGAACTGTTCCGAAATAGAACTGTACTCCGTTTTAGCGCAATTGGGTGAAGACTATTGAATAAATGACCAAACAGAAAAAGTTCCACTCAGTGGCGTGACCTGTAACAACCGTGGCAATGCGTTGGCTTTAAGTTGATGAGCGTTTTCTATTTATTGACTAGGTTTAATTTCACGCGGTTCTATTTCCGAACAGTTCTATTTCCGGTCAGTTCTATTTCGGTACAGTTCTAATTCAGAACAGTTCTATTTCACGCGGTTCTATTTCGCGTCACGTTCTATTTCGGCACATTTCTATTTCGAAAAGGTTCTATTTCGAGGTAGCGCCATTTTTATGCGTAAAAATCGAAATTTTTCTCTTCACTTTGGACACCAATATTTCTCCGGTGTTATCTCGGAATAGAACTGTAGCGAAATTGAACTGTAACGAAATAAAACTGTAGCGTTTTGGAACTAAATTAGCAATGGAGCGCGATTGCATTGCTTGCTCATTCAAATAATGTTATTTCTCATGCGCGTGCTTTTTTCAACAGTTTTATATTTGAGCTATGCACCAAAAATTGTTTGTTGTGTTGTTTTTTTGAATAAACTTTTATCATTTTTTTTTTGTCGGCCCGCCTTAACGGCCAAGCAATGCAATCGCGCCCCATTGCTAATTTAGTTCCAAAACGCTACAGTTTTATTCCGAAACAGTTTTATTTTGGTACAGTTATTTACCGAACAATTCTATTCCGAACGGTTCTATTGCGAAGCGAGTTCTATTTCGCTGCAGTTCTATTTCGCTTCAGTTCTATTCCGAAGTAGCACCATTTCTCCATCTTTATCACTTTGAACGCAGCATAACAATTTTATTGGAATTTTTTATTAAAACCAGGAAAAAAATCTACAAACAAATCACATGGAAATTTAATTTTAAATGTTTAAATAACAGGAAATAAATGAAAATTAAGCATTAAAATCCAGATATTTTGGTGAGAAAGCAGGAGCTTTCCGTTATCGATTTTCCCCGATTTTTGAATCTGAAATAAATATTAGAAATACAATTTTAATAACATCTAAATGGAATAATAAATCCAGAGTAATTAAATATGTGAAAAATAAAAATAACGAAAAAAATATTAAAATATGAAATGGTGAATTTATAATAAAATCGAAAAAGAGTCGTGCGCCTTTAAATCACTGCATTAATGCGAATTTTCCGGATAATTTCCTGACGAAAAATGGGAATTTTGATTTGATTAGGACAACTAAAAAAAAGTCAAAACTATAACAATTTACTTATTTTCTAAAAAACAAATCTTTAAAAAACTATCGCGTAGCATTTCTGAGTTTTTGTCCAATCGGATTCATGTACTTTCCAAACAATTTGTCGCCGAATTTCGACTCTGTTCGAACCGGAGCATTCGGACCCTCCAATTCCTGCGAAACTTCATCTAGACCGCCACGGAGGCGTTCGACGAGATCTTTTTCCAGGCTAAATCAATAAATCAATAATTTTAACTTTTTTAAAAATTAAATACTCACCTATATTTAAGAGGTACCGGTGGCATAGAATCCTCAATATCCTGAAGTTTTCTGGCCGCCTCGTTCAAATCGAGCCCAACCCACTCGGCTTCTTCTTCCGGAATTTTAAATTCGGCATATTTATCTTTGATATAACATTTTTTGTCCTCGTCATTCTCATAGTACGATTCCGTGGCCAGGGTGAGAAGGAGTTCACGTTTAAGACTAAATCATTGAAACCAAAATAAGGAAAACCAACCAAGTTTTTAACTCACGAATTAGCAAATTTCGAGTCCAGATCAATCTCATTGCTCTTTAAAATATAATAATCCAGGCCAAAGTTTTCATCAATAAGTCGCATAGCTCTCTCCGTCACCGTCACCTTGATATACTTATCCAAGATCTCCGAGTATAAAACAGAAGTTTTAAGCGCTGGGAAAAAGAGTTTTGGCACCCAATATCTGGGCAAAATCTTTTTTTTGGTGTATGGCGCCGATTCGATCCACCCTTTGACGACCCGCTCGCCGCCCCACAGGCCCTCATCGCCCTCGGGCGTGCGGATTCCGAGAATTGGGTTTTCTTCCAGCTCCACTACTACGTTTTTGAAGGAATCGTGTGCGTATCGGGTGGTTGGGGGACTGAAAATTTGTAATTTTTTGTGGATATTCAGAATTTTTCTTTCTTTTTTTTCGATTTTCCGTTGGACCTTGGAAATCTCACACATATTTCGTGGAATAAAAGTGTTCGGAATAGAACTGTGATATTCAGAAAAAAAACCACGCGAAAACTGTGAAACTGCTCCGATTAACCTGAGGCCGGATCCATCAACCTGGAAAATCGTTTTCAAGAAAAATTTTCTCTGTGTCTCTCAAGCTTATCACACGAATTGTGGCGATTTCCCGGAAAACGATTTTCCTGTTTTTTTCAGATTTATGGATTCGGCCTCTGAAATTTTGGGAAATAAAGGCACTATTCGGATATGTCATGATCAGAAAATTTTGGACCGAAATATCGATTTTAGAAAATATTTATTTTTTTTCTAAAAATTTCAAAATCGATATTTCACTCAAAATTTTCTGAGCATGACATGTCCGGGAGTCTTTTTGCCTTTATTTCCCAAAATTTCAGGTTAATCGGAGCATTTTCCAATTTCATTTTTCACAGTTTTTTTGCCGTTTATTCACAAAACCGAAAAAGAAAAAAAGAAAAAAACGGAAAAAAATTGCGGGAAAAATTGGAAAATGCTCCGATTGACCTGAAATTTAGGCAAATATTGGGAAAAATTCTCCTGTACACGCTCAAAAAATTTTGGACCAAAATATCGATTTTAAAAATTCTCATAAAAAACGATATTTCGGTCCAAAATTTTCTGAGCATGCCATGTCCGGGAGTATTTTTCCCAATATTTCCCAAAATTTCAGGTCAATCGGAGCATTATCCGATTTTTCCCGCAATTTTTTTTCTTTTTTTTCCGGTTTTGTGAATAGGTCCATAAGTTATCTAGCTGGAAAAAATTTATTCAAACAGAAACGGCTCGAAAAGCAACAAACCAGGATAAACATAGAAATTAATGGAATTATTCATAGAAAAAACAAAAAAAAAATTGTCTAATTTGTCTAATACTTTGGCAAATAAGGTCAAAAATACTCCCGGCCATGACATTCCCAGAAAACTTCAGACCAAAATATCGATTTTAAAAAAAATCGGTCCAAAAATTTCTGTGAGTATTTTTGACATTATTTCCCAATGTTTTAGGTCAATTGGAACATTTTCTGTGCTTTCCAACAATTTTTTGATATTTTAAGAATAATCCCATGACAAAAAAAGGTTTAACATTTTTTTCGAAGCTCATCGAATTCCATTTGTCTCGTGCAAAATTTTCCCTGCTCAAAACTTGTCTTCAAATCGTCAGTGTTCTGAAAATAATCGTGAGGTCTGAAAATCAATATTTTAACAGAAAAATACGCGAATTAATGGTTCGGAATAATTTATAAAGTATAAAAACACCAAAAAATGAGAAAAACAATTCAGAAAAGGTCGAAAAATCCAAAAAAAAAATACGGAATTCCGACTTTTCCAAAATCTCCGATAAATCATAATTTTAACGTAGCTTTTTCGATGTTTTAGCAAAGATTTTATGCATCATTTTTCATGAAAAAATTCACAATTTTTTCAAATTTATTTCCAAATCAAAAACTCACCGATAATGAACCGCAGCCTTGTCCGACAAAATCACACGCCAATATCGCTGTTTGTAGTGCTCTGGAAGGCGATGAACTATGCTTTCCGGATTTTTGAAAATTTCCTCGTTCCGACGAATTCGCTCCGCCTTGTCCCAGCTAATTACCGCCCGTCTGACGTTCGGTGTTAAAGAAGTCAGATTTTTAGTGAGAGATGCCATGTCTGAAAGGTTGGTGTATTAATTTGATAGAAATAAGAAATTCCTTTATTTAAACGCAATAAACATGATTTTTTCCGGATTTTTTCCGTTTTTCTGCATTAAAACGGCAATTTTATACAATTTTATGAAAAAAAATCAAGAAAACTGGGGAAAAAAACGTTTAAAAAATAAAAATTAAAAAAATTGTAAAAAAAATATAAAAAAATAAAATAGAGTGCGATGGAGCGCGTTTGCATTGGTTCCCGTTTGCGTGACGGTGTTTGCAGAAAGTTCGCCAATTTTAATTAGCGCCAAATTTTAATTAACAAAATTTTTTTAATCACTCAATTTTATAATTTTTTCACAATTTCTATACAATTTTTCCTTCAAAAATCCAAATTTTCCGGTTCACTAGGCATCCGTTACTCAATAATGACATTATTACTTGAGGAAATATACGTAAATAATTATTTCTTTCCGTTTCACTTCATTAATAACATTTTTTTTTTGTATTAGTGTATTTTTTCCAGGTCGATCCATCCCTCCCACCTATACCAGTCCATCACGCACCCAGCAAACCCCCAGCCTGTAAGTATTTCCAAGCACTTGACCAATAGCGGTCTGGCCGACTGACCTAGCTAAAAGTTGTTTCATTTCATTTCATTTCCATTCCATTCACACAGATACAATCATCGTTTCCACGCTGTCTTAGCCCCTCGCCTTCTACGTAAATCCTTTCTGAATGCGCGTTTAATCTCTCTCCGCTCGGACAAGGACGTTTCCTGGCCGAATCCAACTTTTTCACCCATTCCCGGGTTGTTTTTGGGGTTTTATTTACTTTTTAACATTTGCCCTTAATTAGGGGAATAGGTATTATCCGGGCTAGATTGACAATTTTTTGTAACTATTGTATTGTCGACCCGCCGCCGGATTTCATTTTGGTCTCCAAATTATTTCTTTTCACGTTTAATTTACCCGTGAAATGAAATAATTTGGAGACCAAAATGAAATCCACGTAGTACTGAGTTCAGCGGAGCGCGTTTGATCATTTTGGCGGGCCAACAGTACATTATACAGTACAATACATTATACAGTACAGTACAACAGTATACTACATGTAAATCCCATTAGAAACTTGGTAAATGTAGGTATTTTCTGTTGAAAAATGCGCGAAAATAAATAAATATTTTGTGTAAATATTTATTTCCAAGGCCATATATTCTTACATTAATTTATTTCCGTGTTTTAAAAATCATTATTTCGCCGATTTTTCTCATTTTTTATCGTTTTTAATGTTTTTTTAATTATTTTTTTTTTCAGAGAACAAACCTATTTTCGGAACTTCAACTCCTGCAAAACTTCTTCCACGGCCATATTTTCAAATTGATTTTTTCGATTTCCATTTTTTACCAATAAATCGCTTTTTCTGCAGTGTTCAAAAGTTATGCAAGAGGCCCTCAGGGGCAACCTCGGGCACGGCCGCCGAAGAATTGGCATACTCGAGGCAAGACGAGCATGGTCCACTGTCGGAAGGGATCGTGTAACTTGGCGCAGCTTGGTTCGCAGTATCCAGGATGGAAACTGAGGTCGAACCTCACAAGTATCACAAGTATCACTTACTCACAAGTAAGTAAGTTATTCAAGATACGGTTTCTCACAGGGGCCTGAACCGTGAGTCAGTAAACACGCCCGAGCGCACAACTGAAAGTTATGGGGTTATTCACGAAATGGCAAAAACTGCGCGAAAACTCGGAAAATACTCCAATTGATCTGAAATTTTGGGAAATAAAGGAAAAAATTGTCCCGGGCATTTTCTTAAAATTTCAGACGAAAAAAAATCGATTTTAAGAATTTTCAGAAAAAAATCAATATTTCTTAAAATCGGTATTTTGGTCTGAAATTTTGTGGGAATGTCCGGGAGAATTTTTTCCTTTATTTCCCAAAATTTCAGGTCAATCGGAGCATTTTTCGAGTTTTCGTGCTGTTTTTTGCCATTTCGTGAATAACCCCATAATGGACCTGTGCACAGAATAAAAAAAGCCATTTAAATAAATTAATTTGACATTTTTTCCCAATGCACGAAAGCAAGAAAATTGAATAAATTTGAACGCATAAAAAATTTCGTGTCGAGATATTGCCACTGAAAAAATGCGTACGCCTTTAATAAATTGTGTCGATTTACGAGATCTCGACACGAACGTTTTTCTGCGTTCAAATTTATTCCATTTAATTGAGTTTTCTTGCTTTCGTATGGACGAGATTTCAGAAATAGCTCTGAAATTTTGGGGAAATATTGTCAAAAATACTCCAGGACATGCACAAAAATTTTTTGGACTGAAAATTCGATATAAGGGCATATCCGGGGTATTTTTGGCATTATTCTCCAAAATTTTCGGTCAATCGAAGATTTTTGCATTTTTCGCCGTTTTTTTGAATAAAACCGTTTATCCTCGTACCAGCAACTGTCCACGCGTTCTAAATGAGATTATTACGTATTTGCCGCAAAAATCACAATTTACCGCGAAATTCCATAGCTGCCGAATCAATCGAGTTGCATCATCAAAACATGAAGCGCCGCCCACTTTTTCACGCAAATGCTAAATTTTTAATTTTTGTGTGAAAAAAGTGGGAGGAGTTGCATTTTTTTGATGAAACAACCAACTCGATTGAAAACTCAATAATATTGAGACTAAAAAAAACAATTTTAATTCAAAAAGTCCCCCGAAAGTATTTACATTACGCATGTGTTTTCAACTTGCCAATCCAACCCAACCCGGGCGGGATTAATCAAATCCACTCCACTCCACGCCAACCTAATCAGTCTCGGACGGGTCCCGATGAAATATTATGCAACCACTCTCGGGTTGTTATTATCGATAAGAATAGTGTTCACTCTGACCAAACCAGCTTGTGCGACGGGACATTTTTGATGGTTTATCTGTACGAGAATCGTAAACACAAAAGACGGCATTATAATTGTTCTTGGCGCATCTTTTGCATACATTTATTCCATCGGCTGGTATGTATTTATTTGTGGACTGTTGTGTCATCATCATCGCAGACGCTCCTTTTGGCCGCCAGACACTCCTCGCGTTTCTGGATGTCGGCTAGCTAGGGTTGCAGGTGTTTCTGTTTTTGTTCTTTTTCTTCTGGGCTAATAAAGTTAGTGGCTATTAGTCTTGTCTCGGCTAGAATTTTCATTTTACGTTAATTAAATTCCAGAAAAGGGAACGTATCATTTTTTTTGGTCTGTTTTCCCCTTTTTCGTTGTTTCTTGTGTTCATTTTCAACCGTTTTTTGGACTGACTTTTTCATCATTTTATTCAGACTTTGTCTGTCATTTTCAAATCGTCTTATTTTTGTTATCACTCGTGTATTTATTTACCGAATGTTATTGATTACAGCAAGGTGTCAAACATTTCAATGGATCAAGGAGGAATTTCTGGCGATTCGGAGATTTGGATTTCTAATTTTATTTATTTTTTTCATTGTTTTATCCGATAAAGTTCATGTTAATAAATATTTATCAGTCTCTAATTTCCCGGCATCTAAAGGGGAGGAACCAGAGGTCGTATTCATAAACGTTTACCATACGGTAAGGGAAAACGGTAAATGGTCCTCCAGACGGCGAATAACAGTTTTAGTAATCATGAAAACGTTTACGGGCGTTTTACTGTGCCCTTAATCCAGTGAACACCCCGAAAAATCATTTACCGTTTTAATTTACGGTGCAGTATATAATCGTTTATGAATACGGCCTCAGGTGTCTTTTGCTGTCCAAAATTCCACAGAAATTGAAACCCTGAAAATACCGGGGAAGTCAAAACCGATGTATACAAAACCAGAGAACAAGCTCCACCCCTTTTTCAAGTCTGTGGCACTGCTGCAGACTTGCAAAAGGTGCGGGGTTTCTTCTCCGAATTTGTGTTTCCAGGTTTTAACTCCCTGGTTTTGTCAGGGCCTTGTGGAAATTTTTGTGGAACGTTGGACTGCAAATTTTACCTGGGGTCGGATCCATGAAACTGGAAAACTACAGGAAATGTGTTATCCGGAAAACGAGCCCATTTCCCGGAAAATGTCGTTGTCCTGTTTCATGGATCCTAGCTCTGATTTCACGGTTTTTTCTTACTTTGGGCACTGAATTAAGGTAACTTTTATTGGCGAAAATAGATAGCATAATGCCAGGTTCAAATTTTAAAAAAACCCTAGAGTTTGGTGGTACCACGAAATAGAACTGTTAAATTATGACATGTCGAGGGGCCAGTAGACACCCTCGTTCTCACACCATCTGCTTATTAGCTCTCTACCGTGGCAGCTCTATCCCTCGAAGTTCTATTTTGTGGTACCACTCTCGAAAATGGTATATTTTGCAGTTTAAAGGTTCACAAAGTTTCTGGGAAAAAACAGACATTTTTCCCTCTATTTTGAATTGTTGAACGCGTGGAAAAACGCCTGTTTTTTTCTGGGAACTTTGGAAATTTTGTACTGCAAAAAATACCAGATTTTGGGTTTTTTTTTTTACTTTGGATGTGGCATTATGGAATGAAATTTGAACTGCGCGGTATACAACTCTATGTCCCAGTATACCGGTACAGTTCTATTTTGGGCACTTCTTTGTATTTCGAGGAGTTCTATTTTGTTACAGGGTTGTGGAATTTTGCCCTAAATCCCGTTTCCTATGACAGTCCCCAGCCCTGTCGGGCAAGGCAAGGCATGGCAATCAAGATCTTTGATATTTTTTTATTGTTTTCCCATGCGTAAAAGGAGACGTCAGTTTTCTTGCCCCACATATCCCGCCCGGATTTCACCTTTAGCGAAAATTGGCTTAGCAAAGCAAAAAAGTGATATCGAAAACTAGGCCACGACGTCGAATAGGCGAAAGTGAGAGAAACCGTGTAGTAGAAACACCTGCAATCAACAGCAGCTGTGGGAAGAAGGTGACGTTGGTGGTGGTGCACCACATTGCCCCCGGTCTCTTCTTTTCCCCTTCTTTCCACACATTTCTTCATCTTCTATCGATTCGATTCGTCGTTGCCGGCGTCTCAACGTCTTGCACGTTGTCTCGCCGATTTCCGCACCGTCTACGCGTATCTCTCGTCTGTATACTGAGATGACTGTCGTCTTCCCTTTCTTTGCTTTAGTTTTCTTTCTTGTTTCCTTTTTTTGGTTGCTGTAACAGCATTTTTCACTATAGTACGAGGGCTCTGTTCTTGCCATTTTAGTTGGAGATACTGTAATCATCTAGACTTGGGCTTTTGTACTCCGAAGTGAGCAAATATTGTCGTAATTGGACTCGTTTGAGCAAATAGAATGAGTTTGAGCTGATCGGAACGAACGCGGGAAACCTTGCTTTTTTGAATATTCCAGGCTATGCATTTTGCTCTTCCGCAGAAGCATATGCTCGCCAGATGTTCTTGAGAAACTGGGCTCTTAATTGTCGTCGTTTCGTTTCGGTTCGGTTGGGATAGAATAGGATTTTCCTTTTTTTTTTCGTCCATTTCCCAGGCAAAAGCATAGCAATAGATGGCCTCGGGGCTGAGCCTGATGGGAAAATTGCACGGCGTGTAGTAGCAATATGAAAAACATGTCAACTTTCTGAAGAATCGCTGTTTTCCTTGTTTCCTTCTCGACTACAATCGTTGAGTGACCCAGCAATCTGTCAATTGAATAGATATTTATATATGTGATGATGAAGGGCAAAAACGCAATAATGATGTCTTCTCTCTCTCACATCAATTGCATCGGTTTATTGTGCGATGTGATGTGCGCACCGAGAAATCTCCTTTTTTCGTCGTCTTCTTCTTCTTCTTTTTCTCAATCCGAACGACGCCAAAACGACGGCGAAGATTGACAAATGATCAGTTCAACACTATTCTCTCTCGCTCGCTCGCTCTTCCCTCGACGACTTCAGTGCTTTCGTAAATTCGGTCATTTTGCATCTAGGCTACGAGCCACGCGCTCTCTGTGCTATTACACTGCTGGAAACCTTTTCGTTTTCTCGTGAGCAGAGCCTCCGAGCCGAGCAGCTGTCCCGCTTTACAGTGAAGTTCGCTAGGTCCCGCCCATTTGCTCTCCTGTGCTTTGTCGGTCGGTCCTTCCTCTTAAATTTCGACTTGGCGTTTTTTGCCAGATTCTGCATCGAGATAATCGGTTTTCTTTTTATCCGTTTCTTCTTCTAAACAATGTTGCCGTCCGTCCCCGTCCGTGTGGCTCTCTTTGCTTAATACTGGTGGTGAATCGTGGACACTTTGAAGACGTTGTCCTCGCATGTTTGTCCAGATTCTAGAAACTAGCTTCCAAGCTTTTTTGGGATGGATGCATGGATGGATGGAACACGCTGTTTCTGCTGCTATTTGCATTGCAAAAGTGATAGTTTTGACACGGAGGTCTCTTGTTTGGTGTCTTCTATAAAAGTGTACATGTACGTATACATACAAGTCGCAGTTACTCTAAATGACCTTACGCCATCATTCAAACCCAATTAATGTGGATGATTTGATTTGATAACAATCGCTCTTGCCTGCCGTACCTATTTCTATTTCCTTCTTCCGCCCCGCGAGTTGATAAACTCGCAGATAAGAAGTACAGTTTATCTGGGTTAAACTGGTGATATTTATCATCTGGGAATTTTTTTTGGGGGCGTTGCTATCTTCCGCTTGTACGCCGATTACCTCCAAACTTGTGTCGACCGCCGATTAGACGGCTAGTAGCCATGCACCTGCCTTTATCCGTCAATTTCTGGTTTTATCCCAAATGCATCTGTCACATGCACCGAATTAGACGGCTATCAGCCATTTTCAACGGCTAATAGCCATGTTGCCGCACGGTGTTCTGACAATTGCCCTGCCGAAAGTGAGCTCCGTTGAAAAAATCTTGGCAGTGTGCCCATTTATGCGAATTCTCATTTTTGTTGAAATGAAATTTGAACCAGAAAGCGTGTAATCGACGAGACGCAGCGGAGAGCTAGCTTTGCCACGTGTCACGACCTTATCGCGTTGGATTTTGACGTTAAAAAATTTAAAAAAAAAAGCAGTCGCCAGCACCCCGTTTGGCTAACAGCTATTTTCAACGGCTAATAGCCATGTATTTTCCAATTATTTTTTTAAAAACAAGAATTTGAAAATACATGGCTATTAGCCGTTGAAAATAGCTATTAGCCACATGGGGTGCTAGCGACTGCCTTTTTTCAAATTTTTAAACGTCAAAATCCAACGCGCTGATGTCGTGACACGTGGCAAAGCTAGCTCTACTCTGCGTCTCGTCGATTACACGTTTTCTGCTTCAAAATTCATTTCAAAAAAAAAAATGAGAATTCGCATAAATGAGCGCACTTTCACCAGGGCAATCGCCAGCACCCCGTGCGGCTACATGGCTATTAGGCGTTGAAAATGGCTATTAGCCACCGTGTCATCGACTGGCACATAGTTCGCGTCTAATCGGCGATTGGCGCGGGCTTGGCGATAATCGGCGCACGCTTGGAACGGATTTAGGACGAGTTTCTAGCCTTCGAAACAGGCTAATAGCCGTCTAATTTGGTGCATGTGACAGATGCATTTGGGATTAAACCCGAAATTGACGGATAAAGGCAGTGCAGGGCTATTAGCCGTCTACCACTTGAAGTAGATTAAGCGCGAGTTTGGCGATTATCGGTGTACAAGCGGTTTTTTTTTTTGGAATCAAAGACGGCTAATAGCCATCGAATTCGGGAACTTTACCGCATGAATTCGGCTAATCCCCAAACCTTTCCTAACACGTATTTATTTATGTACACCTCGCATTTTTATCGATTTATTCCCCACTCTCACTGTTATCACCAACTTTCCAGACCCGTCTTATCACCATCCTCCACTCCACCCCACTCGATAAATAATTTTGCGACAAAAAGAGCATGAGTGGAGTCGTACTGCCATCACCCGCAGCAACAATTCACGTTGCTGGAGCCGCCAAAATGGACGCGGAGCCAGAGCAACCGACGAAAAATGCGGTGGATAACGATCAGTCGCCGTCGCCATCTGAGCCGGATAGTGATGCAATCAAGATGTTTGTTGGACAGGTGAGCACGTTTTCTAAATCTCTACTCTCTCTCTATGGATGTTAACCCAATTTTCTCCCAGTCTCACAATGACCCTCTTTTCTATCTATTCTATCCATTACCCAATACACATGGAGACACGCAAATTTGATAAAATGAATGGGAATCGGATTTGTTGCCTCCTCCACGGCCGGCCGGCCGGCCGGCCCTTTTCCTTTTCACTATTACATGGGCTCGACTCATTAAGGGATTTTTCGGTTAAACGAAAAAGGGGGGGGGGGGTCAAAACGAAAACGAAGAAAATGGATAGGAGTGTCATCAATTTCGATCAAAGAATGTTGCCTTTGTGAAAAATGTAGGGCACGGTGAAAAATTGATGCGCCCGCCAGAATAATTAAGCAGAGTGCAAAAAATTGGGGAGAAACGTTCAGATTTGGAAAAAGGGCGGCGCAATCTTTCTCCAAACACCAAGTGCCAAAATACTCGGTGTTTGCAGTCGAAAAATCGAAAAATGCAAAAAAAAATTGGCATAAAATTTTAGAAATGGCGTCAAAAATGAAATGCTCTACTCTAAAAATTTTGATCTGAAATATGTATTGATTTTTAATGGATAAAAAAAATCAATATTTCAGTCCAAAAAAATAATTTTTGAAGCAGTCCATTTTTGACACATTTCCCAAATTTTAGGCCATTCCTCGACTTGAGATACCTCGTCAAATGGTGCGCATTCGGGTCTCGACACGACGGTGTTTGCACAGTTGTCGATATACGCGCAAAAATGAGTTTTACCGTTTTGAATTTTCGTACATCCATGCACACTTGTGAATTTACTAAAATTCAAAACGAAACAACTCAATTTTGTGCGTAAATCGACAAGCGTGTAAACACCGTCGTGTCGAGACCCGAACGCGCACCATTTGACGAGGTATCTCAAGTCGAGGTTTGTCACAAAAGTCTGCAAACACCATGTGCACTCATCCCATCTGCGCCTGCTGTGGCCTAAAAAAGTGCAAGCTCTTCCACGTGTAAATTTGGCACGATTGGGCACTGCTGAAATTAGTGTGACCGTAATCTAACTTATTCAAAAATTGTGACTGGCCATTTTTGAATAAGTTAGATTACGGTCACACTAATTTCAGCTGTGCCCGATCTTGCCAAATTTACACGTGGAAGAGTTTGCATTTTCTAGGCCACAGCAGGCTCAGATGGGATGAGTGTAATATTGCGGTTTTAATAATGTTGGGTTGGCACATGGTGTTTGCGGACTTTTGTGACAAACCGTAACGTGGCTCTCGGACGTTTCGAAAGTTTTTCTGCATTTGTTCGTCGTGGTGTTTGCACACGATCTTTCTTTTTTCAAAGCTTTTTATGGAAATTTGATCTGTGGCACGGTTTTTCCTGCATTTTATATTGTCCGTTCGTGAAGAAAGCAAGTGCGCTCCACGAAACTTAGTACTTTGTGGATTTCATTTTCGTCTCCAAATTATTTTAATTCACGTGTAAATTCAACGTGAAATGAAATAATTTGGCGACAAAAATGAAATTCACAAAGTACTAGGTTTTGTGGAGCGCACTTGCTTTCTTCACTAATGGACATTATAAAATGCAGGAAAAACCGTGCCACAGATCAAATTTCCATAAAAAGCTTTGTAAAAATGATTGTGTGCAAACACCGCGACAACAAGATGCAGAAAAACTTTCGAAACGCCCGAGAGCCCGTTTTTCTTTTTCCAAACCAAACCAAACCAAACCAACTGTGGCTTGCGACATAAATCGTGGGAAAATTGACGACGACTAAATTATGGGCACTATTCTCACACAGCCAACACTCTACTTTCCGCTCTACAGATCCCTCGCAACTGGAACGAAGTGGACTGCCGTCGCCTGTTTGAAACGTACGGACCCGTCTTCTCGTGCAACATTCTGCGCGACAAGTGCACCCAGGTCAGCAAAGGTTGCTGTTTCGTCACGTTCTACCATCGGAAAGACGCGATAGAGGCGCAAGGAGCCCTGCACAACGTGAAAGTTATCGAGGGAATGCACCACCCGGTGCAGATGAAGCCAGCGGATACTGAGAATCGGAATGGTGAGGAGTTCAAGCTTTTTGCCGGATGGACTTTAATTTTTTTTTGTTTCAGAAAGAAAGCTATTCATCGGGCAGCTGAGCAAAAAGCACAATGAGGAGAATCTTCGCGAGATTTTTGCAAAATACGGGCAGATTGAAGACTGTAGTGTGCTGCGCGATCAGGACGGAAAGAGTAGAGGTTTGTACCATTTTTTGAGCGTCTGCATGCCCCCAATCTCTGGTACGTACCGGTTCACTATCTCTCTCTCTTTCTCTCTCGTCCTTTTTTCTATATTTGTACCGAAAACCGTGTCCAAAACGTGTGCCAGTGTCTGACAATAATTCAAAATATTTTTATACAAATGTCATCAGTCTTTTTGTTTTTCTACCTGCAGGATGTGCCTTTGTGACGTTCACGAACCGAAGCTGTGCCGTCGTCGCCACCAAAGAAATGCATCACTCACAAACGATGGAGGTTCGCGTTTCCTTTATGTCTTTAATTTTTTTATTTTATTTAGCGAGAAAGGCAAAATTAATGTTATTTAGTCAGTGTTTTTTACTCTACCTGTTCTCGGCTTTCCCTTGTATTTTTTGTACATGGATATGATTTTATGTGAAGGGGTGCCCAGAATATATCAAACACACATTTAATAGCAAAATGTTCCCACCAATATCCCCATTTTAGGGCTGCTCGGCACCACTTGTCGTCAAATTCGCCGACACGCAAAAGGATAAGGATGTCAAGACAAAATCGATCAGCGGAGCATCGGCTGGATCCCCCAAAGGCGGACTGCTCAACAATTTGAGCCCAGCAATCCTCCAACAGCTCGGAGGTGGCGGACAAAATTATCAGGCGGTCGCGTCGCTTCTCTCGCTGATTAATGGCCAGCAGAGCCAACAGCCACAGCAGCAGAATGTGCTGGGACTTTTGGGGACAGGTTGGTAGATTTTTTGAAGTTTTCATTAAAAAATATTTTCTCCTTGATTTATTATTGAAAGATCGAAAAGTCCCCAAAAATTGAAAAAAAAAAATTTTTTTCAAAGATAGAAACGACCCTTCTAATAGAGTCAGCGGCAGAGGAGACGCAGTGAAAAAATTAAAAACATATTACGGAAAAAAATTCGCATTAGAATATTCCAGAATCGTCAGAAATTTCTCAAAAAACAATGAAAAAGTAGGCCAGAAAATGAATAAAATTTCGCCTTTTCGAAAAGTACGCAAACACCACTAAGTCTGCAAACACCGAGACGCGCACTGCGTACCGTATTCTCGCTTTACAATATTGCATTTGGCCTTCAAATGGCGGAAATCGAGTATAGAAAATGCGATGGAGCGTGTTTGAATTACATTCTCATTCGAGGAGGTTTAGAGAAAATTTTTTATCGATTTATTGATCGGAAGTCGCGATTAACGACGCCACAAGTGCTCCACTGATAACGCGAAGAGTGCTGCCCAGACAGTTATAGAACGATCGAAGAAAAAGACCACAGCGGGCGAGGAGGCGCAGTGAAAAAACTTAAAAAAATATTATTGTCGGCCCGCCAAAATGGTCAAACGCGCTACGCTGAACTCAACGCTATGCGATTTTCATTTTGGTTTCCAAATTATACTCGGCGAATGCATCATCAGCCTCGCTCTACCGCACTTCAAATTTCAACAGTGTATTGTCCATTCGCGAAAAATGCAAGTGCGCTCCGCGAAACTTAGTACTTCGTGGATTTCATTTTCGTCGCCAAATTATTTCAATTCACGTGCAAATTCAACGGGAAATTAAATAATTTGGTGACGAAAATGAAATCCACGAAGTACTAAGTTTCGCGGAGCGCACTTGCATTTTTCGCGAATGGACAATAGTGCGCCTGTTTTTAAGCGAAAAATCAAATTTTAACTGCAATTCGTCGTGGATACGTCATTTTCCGTTGAAAATAAGTATAAAAATAGAATTCGAGTTAATCTTGCAATTGGAACACTGTTTTACAGGCTTTTTGCAGTAGAGCGAGGTTGAAGATGTATTCGCCGACTATATTTCATTTCACTTTGAAAAAATTCACGTGTAAATTCAACGTGAAATGAAATAATTTGGAAACCAAAATGAATTTCGCATAGCGTTGGGTTCAGCGGAGCGTGTTTGACCGATTTGGCGGGCCGACAATACGAAACAATTTTCGCATTAGAATATTCCAGAATCGTCAGAAATTTCTCAAAAAAACAATGAAAAATAGGGGGGAAAAATGAATAAAATTTCGCCATTTCGAAAAGTACGCAAACGGCAGTCTGCAAACACCGAGACGCGCACTGCGTACCGTATCCCCTGTGAAAATTCAAAATCTGAGGAACAAACTCCGCCCCTTTTGCAAGTTTTCTACAAAATTCGTGCGGCTGACTTGCAAAAGGGGCGTAACTTCAACAAACACAATATTAACTCGCATTCAGTCTTATCCGCTCTCGGAAAACTCACCGAGACGGACGCTGAAGACGTGGCGCGTATTTCCACGTCTTCATCCACCAGCTTTTCGGAAAAGCGTCCAACGCCGTCCACCACATCGTCTGGAATGATGCCGAGCACGTCGGCGCCGGTCGTCGCCGCGGCGGCTGCGGCCTCGCAACAATTAGGTACTTGGCAATGAAATGAGAGAGTGACGTGAATTATGATGACGTGGCATGTGCTTTTTTTTGTTGTTTTCCTTTCCTTCCCCCAACTATCGACGGATGGATGATTATTTCCCGCTTGTGTGCCTTTTTTACTAATGCCGCGTCCAAAGTTCAAAAAAAAACTGGAATAAGGAGTTTTTTGCAGTCCAAAGTTCCCAGAAATAACAGGCGTTACCGTAGTTGCTTCGCTGCGAGACCTTCTGTGTTTAAACTTGGGAAAATTCAAGTTCAAACACAGAAGGTCTCGCAGCGAAGGGAAATTCTTCGGAACTTTGGACTGCAAAAAACTCTTGATTTCAGGAATTTTTTAAACTTTGGACGCGGCATATGGCTTTGGTTTATCAGTTTCCTAAAAAAGGTCTATCTAACATTTCAAGTCGTTTCAATTTGACAGCATGAGTTGATGTGGAATTCTAATCGCTACTAAGCCCGTTTATGCGAAATTTCAAATTTCAGGCGCACAATTCTTGCCCGCCGCTGCGCAAAATCAGTACGACGCCCTGGCCATGGCACAACTGGCGCATCAAAATCAGCTATTAGCGCTTCAAGGATTTGCTGTGCAACAAGCAGCTCCGGCTCAGCATCAAGGTGAGAAATCAGTTTAGCTATTTTTGTTTGAGTTGGTTTGGCTTTATCCCGTGTGTGTGCGTGTCACCCTCTAACACCTTTCTAACCAATTTCTAACCTTGCTTCCCCCTTTTTGCAGTTCTTCCCTACCATCTTTTCCTCTCCTCTCCTCCCACCAACCACTCGACCGGCTCGCCCGACTCTGCGAGCAACACCACCGACTGCTCCTCGTCGGACGATCAGAAGCCTGCTACGCCGACCCAGCTGCGACGACTTTATGGAGGAGCTGACTATGTTAAAGCGGCGCCCGGACCGTGGGCCGCACCGTTTAATCCGTACCTACCTGCTGCTGCTCCAATGAATGCTTTTGGTAGGCTTTACTTACTTGCATGCATTGATTTTCACCACACGCCAATTTTTCCCGCTTTCACCACGCCGTTAACATGCGATATTTGCCCATGGCGAGATTTATAATTATAATTCCCACCTTTCAGGACTCGCTGGAGGCCTTGCTGGCGCCAAAACTACCTCCCCGGTCGCCGCCACCCTTGCCAGTCATCAACAATTGGCGTCACTGACACCATTTGCCGGTGGTGTGGATCCCTACGCCATTCAGCAGCAATATGCTTGTAAGTTTTTCACCGCAAATTTCAAAATAATTATGGACGAATTCATTTGAATTGAAATGAATTTTTATGTCATTTTAATTCAATGCATTACAACATATTAATTAATTAACCTGAATTTTCCTGAACCATTGAGTTTGAGCCTTTCTGCAAATCGTGTCGAGACCTCCTGGCCAAATAAATGCATGCGCCTTTAATAACTAGGGTCCGATCTGCACTTTATGCTATATTTTTTCGTCATCTTGTCCACTCGGAGTACAAATTAAAGGCGCATGCATTTATTTGGACAGGATGTCTCGACACGATTTGCAGAAAGGCTCAAACTCAATGGTTCAGGAAAATTCAGGTTAATTAATTAATATGTTGTAATGCATTGAATTAAAATGACATAAAAATTCATTTTAATTCAAATGAATAGGTCCATTAAATTATATCCTAAAATTTTAGTGCTCGCCAACCTCCAAGCCAGCCAAGTGGCTCCCGGAGCCGCCGCCGCAGCAATGGTCGGAAATGGTGACGTGAAGGGACCGGACGGCGCTAACCTCTTCATCTATCACTTGCCCCAAGACTTTGGAGACACTGACCTCATCAACACTTTTGCGCCGTTTGGCACGATTCTGTCGGCCAAAGTGTTTATCGATAAGATTACGAATTTGAGCAAGTGCTTTGGTGGGTTTTGTTTTTTGATTTTTTGGATTTTGGTGAGCGCGCGTCGTTATTTACGCAGAAAAATTATATGCGCAGCTCTTGCGATGGTATTACGGGTCTATTCATGGAAGCCAGAAAAATATGCAAAAAAATTCAGCGAAAATTCGGAGAATGCTTCGATCAGTCTGAAATTTTGACAAAAAAAATGTCAAAAATACTCCCGGACATGTGCAGAAAATTTCAGACCAAAATATCGATTTTTTAGTTTTCAAAATCGATATTTTGGTCCGAAATTTTCTACAAATGTCGGGGAGTATTTTTGACATTTTTTGTCAAAATTTCAGACTGATAGGAGCATTCTGCGAATTTTCGCAGAATTTTTTTGCATATTTTGCTGATTTCCGTCGCAAAAGCTGCGCATCAAAAAAATCGAAAGGCGCCAAAATTCAAATTTTCAAAAAAAAAAAAAGAGAAAAAGAATGACAAATTCGGCATTTCGATGCATAATTTTTCATAAAAATGTCAAAAAAAAGAACAATATTTTGATAAAATCGGGGCGAAAATTTGAAAATTGGCCTAAATTTTGTTTTGCAAAATAATCTCAAAAATACGCGTATTTTTGACAATATTTATCAAAATTTTAGGCCAATTTTTGATTTTTCGTCATAAATATGCATTTTTCATCATTTTCTGTGTACAAAAATGTCAGAAAAACAAAAATGCGCTAGAATATTCCAGAATCATTAGAAATTTCTCAAAAAAAACAAAGAAAAATGGGCCCAAAAAGAAATTAAAATTTGGATTTTTCAAAAAGTACGCAAACACTCCAAAGTCTGCAAACACCGCGACGCGCACTGCTCACCGTACTCTGATTTGGAAATAAATTCGAATTAAAACAAAATGAAAATTAAATCATTTTTGTTGTTTGTTGTTGTAATTTTTCGAGGAAATTTTTTAATTAAAAAATCAGATTTTTCAAAAATTTTTAACGTATTCGCCACGTGGTGACACTGCAAAGTGTCACTCTGCGGCGAATATGTAATAGTGAGCGATTTACTGGCAGATTTACAAGGCCACGCCCCCAAAAAATGGGTTTACTTGACCAAAAATATCGAAAAAAGAAAAAAAACGGCAAAAATTGCGGGAAAAATCGGGGAATGCTCCGAATGACCTGAAATTTCGGGAAAAATTGGAAACAATTATCCTGCACACGCTCAAAAAATTTTGGACCACAATATCGATTTTAAAAATATCGTTTTTTTTTCTGAATTTTTAAAATCGATATTTTGGTCCAAAATTTTTTGAGCGTGTACAGGAGAATTTTTTCCAATATTTCCCAAAATTTCAGGTCAATCGGAACATTCTCCGATTTTTCCCGCAATTTTTTCCGTTTTTTTTTTCTTTTTTTCGATATTTTTGGTCAAGTAAACCCATTTTCTGGGGGCGTGGCCTTGTAAATCTGCCAGTAAATCGCTCACTATTACATATTCGCCACAGAGTGACACTTTGCGGTAAATAAAGTGTCACCACGTGGCGAATACGTTGAAATTTTTTGAAAAATCTGATTTTTTTTTTCATTAAAAAACGCGATTTCCTCGAAAAATAATGTTGTTTTTTCTTTAAATTTTTTGAAACTTGTGCCCATCGCCGATTGGCTGCTAGCTATGCGCCGGTAATAACGATCTGCCACGGCTAATAGCCATATAACTGTCTATAACTATATCCCCAACATTTCAGGATTCGTCTCGTTTGAAAACCCGCACTCTGCCACCAACGCGATATCGGCGATGAACGGCTTCCAGATTGGCTCGAAACGGCTGAAAGTACAGCTGAAAGTGGACCGCGGCAACCCGTACAATCGCTAGGAAAATGAGGTTTTTTTCTTTGTCATTTTGTCTTTTTCTTCTTCTTCTTCTTTTTCTTCCGTGTCTATTTGGATTCTTTTTGCACGTGCTCATCTCATTCCTCAATTTTTTTAAATTTTATTTGTGTTCAGTTTTTTTTTTTAATTTTATATACTCTTGCCTCGCCACGCCCTCCTATTCTTGTCCATACAAAGTTTGTCAAATCGGAATTAGCGCTGCATGCCAATACATTTACATATTATTTGTTTTTCAGTTCTATATATATTGCTTAAATGGTCGTTGTTTTTTGCCCCCCGCCCACGAAGAAGAAGCCAAGTTTTGTTGTGTTTTGTTCACTGTCAATAAGTGTCCTAACTGGCACCGCCACCGCCGCTCTATTTTTGTCTTATTCTTCTAAGAACGCCGAAATAAAGTATAGAATTATGTACGTGTCTAATGTGGCCGTGGTTTTGCATGAATGTTTTCGTCTATTTAACTCTTTTTTTTTTTTACTGTATGTACGTGGAAAATTTCAGAAAAGCTACAAAAGCGACACGATAATATAATCACGTCTAGTCATCACATCATGTTCCTTGCTCCTTGCCGTTGACCCGTCTATATCAAACACGTGGTACTGTATTAATATTTGTTTCATTTTTTTTTTAATTTTGCACTTCAAATTTTACGGTCTCCTCTTTTTTCTTCCTATTGTATTTATATGTATTTGCCCCCCTCGCCTTTCTCAGATTTTCATGCCACTGCTGCTGCCATTTTTACTTTTATTTTTTTTGCATGTTTTAGTATAAAAATTAAAAAATTTCGGTCTGCTAGACTACAATCTACAAAAAAATTGGTCTGGTAGACTAAATGCAAACTACAAAATTTTGGTCTGCAAACCGATGAGCTACAAAAATGGTTTTGGTCTGCTAACTGAGGAACTACACAAATGGTTTTGGGCTGCTAGACTATATGCAAACTACAAAATTTTGGTCTGCTAGACTACAAACTACAAAATATTGGTCTGCTAGACTAAAGGCAAACTAAAAAATATCGTCTTGGTCTGCTAGACTACAAACTACAAAATGTTGGTCTGCTAGACTACAAACTACAAAATATTGGTCTGCTAGACTACAAACTACAAAATACTGGTCTGCAGACCGAGGAACTACAAAAATGGTTTTTGGTCTGCTAGACTACAAACTACAAAATTGTGGTCTGCGAGGTTAAAATCTTCAAAATATCGTCTTGGTCTGCTAGACTACAAACTACAATATTTCGGCCTGCTAGACTACAAACTACAAATTATTTGTCTGCTAGACTACAAAATATCTTCTTGGTCTGCTAGACTACAAACTACAAAATTTTGGTCTGCTAGGCTACAAACTACAAAATTTTGGTCTGTTAGAGTCGAAACTGCAATTTTTGGCCTTTCCAAGTTTTTTAAACGAAAAATCGATAATTTTTTTGGCAAAATTTTCCAAAAAAGCTTAAAAATTTCAGATTTTGTGAATTTTCGAAAACGTCATTGCAGATAGATTGATGAAAATCGTGCTTTTCTCGGCGTCTCCTCAATTATTGTTTTCCTGCTCGGGGAATTTTGGGAAAAATGCGGGGCATGTGCGAAATTAACATGTAGCACGGCTCTGGGACGTTTCAAAACTTTTTTGCATTTTTGCGGCGTACTAGTGTATTTAAATTTCCATAAAAATACAAATAATTGATAAAAGCAAAAAATAAAAACCTAATGAGCGTGCGTTTTGCTGTCAATTGGCAAAAAACGCTACGAAAAAATGCAAAAAAGTTTTGAAACGTCCCAGAGCCTGTAGCACGCAGTGTGCAGTGTCGACACGAGATCGACAATTTTGTCGACAAATTTATCGACAAAATTATCGACAAATTGTCGACATTTTATCGATAAAAATTTGTCGCAATTTTATCGACAAAATGTCGATAAAATATTGGACATTTTGTCGATAAATGAGTGTCGACAATAGTTGTTCCGACAATTTTATCGACAAATGAGGTTGAAATTTTCGCATACATTTAAATGTGATCATGCGGAATAATTTTTCGACGAAAAGAGAAACAAAAAGAAATGTTTTTTGTTTGCGTGATTCCATAAGAGATAGGATTATCCATCTATTTTTTGTCAATGTGTTCTGATGACGACAAGTTAAGGACCCACGGCGTGCTGGCCGGAACGTTATTGGCAATATTGGGTCCCGCTGATTGTGAGTGTCTGCGTCTCTCCGGCGAGAGTTTGCTACAAAACAACAATATCCTCGCACTCTGCTACTGTATAAATTTAATGCGATGAGTGGCTGTGCAGCTAAATGCAGCCTACGGTAGAAAAATGGGTGCTACCCCGGAATAAAACTCGTTTGAAATAGAACTGTTGCAATATAGAACTACCTGAAATGGAGCTGTACAAGAAAAACCGCTGCGCGGAATTGAACTCAATAACCCACCATGTACAACTGAATACTTATTCGAGCTGCTCTAGCTTTCCTGGGTCACTACAGCTCCACTTCAGGCAGTTCTATTTTGCTACAGTTCTATTCTAAAACTGTTATATTTTGCTACAGTTCTGCTTTGGGACAGTTCTATTTAGCTTCAGTTCTACTTCACTACAGTTCTATTCTAAAACATTTCTATTCCGAACAGTTTTATTTCGCTACAGTTCTAGTTCGAGCGAATTCTATTCCGAGGTAGCACCGAAAAATGCGACAACTCTTAAGCCAGAATTTTTTATTCGGGAAAAAAGCCCGCGCAGTTTAAGTTTTATTTTCCAATTTTCCATCAAACACGCCGTAGAGCCTGCAGAGAAATTCAAAATTCAACAAATTCATTGAAAAAAAAATCATCAAAATAGCTTCACCAAAAAAAAAGTACATTATATTTGTAAAAAAATCTTGATCAACTTCCTCGATCTCCAAAAAAAATTGTAAAATTGTATTGACAAATTTTATTGTGGAGAAACCACGCCCACTAAATACCACGAAAAAATACACCGAAACTTAACACTTGTGGGAAACAAGTTGGCAAGGTTTAATGTTTTAATTTAGCAACTCGAATGAATACACCATATGAATTTCTTAAATTTTACCTTTTACGGAATCGGTTAAAAAAAACATTTTACGCCTGGAATACATTTTTTTGAAAACGATTCAACGACATTCCGAAATTACGAAGCGAGATATTTAGCGAGGAAATTTTATTGTCGGCGATTATCGACAAAATGTCGATAAAACACGACAAAATTTTGTCGATAAAATGTCGACAATTGTCGATAAATGTCGACATTTTATCGACAAAATTTTGTCGAATTTTGTCGATAACGGGTTTTGTCGATAATACGATGTCGACAACTGCACTCTGGTAGCACGCACCGAATTCGATGGCTATTAGCCGTTTTAAATGGCTAGATTAGCTTCCATCGCTGCAAGACCAAGGAACAACGCGTGACCGACTGACAGCTTTTCATGAGCAGGATAAAATGATCAACGCTCCATCGCGGGAACATTTTTCCCTTTTGCCAACATCAAAAACTATGTATATTTAGATAAATTCCGCATAGTGGCTCGTCATTGCGCAGATTCCGGACACTGGTCATGTTGTTCGAGCAACTTTTTGCTCTTTTCCTCTCCTCTCCCTCTCTCACTTGACAACTCGAAAATGATGATGCATGTGAGGTGGAAAACGATGCAAGTTTACACCACTTATGAGAAGAGGAAAAGTAGGAGGGGGTAATTTCTGAGCAATAAAAAAAGTTTTACTTTTTTTTGTAATCGCTCCGTAGATAACTTTTTTGGAATGGAACTGTTTGCCGTTGAGATCGACAACTGGTTTCTGTTCTCTCGATTTCCTTTTTTTAGGAGTGCCCAAGGTGAGCAAATACTATACTTTGGTTCGATGCGACTGAACTGAAGAAAGAATGGTCCCAACGATTGGTAACCAATAAAAAAGAGACAACCAGAGGCCAGAGGAATGTTCATCTTGCTCGGTGCTTGCTCACTCATGAGCACACACATACACGCATAACCATTGGGACGGGACGGTACGCATCACTTGGAGGGGGAAGAAGAAGAAGAAACAAAACCGGAATTGAGTCGAGTCGAGTTGAGAAAAGAGGAGGGAAGGGAGAGAGAGGGCAATGTTTAACTCATTGTGATTATTATATAAGTAGGCGAATATCTCGCATTTCCACATTCGCACACACCATGAACACCAAGTTGGCAATTCTTGCGCTCTTGGCTACGTCAGCGTTCGCTTTTGAGGACGTGGTAAGTCAAAATTTGTTCCATTACCACGCCAGAGTTTATTTTCCAGCTCATCCGCGCCCGTCGCCAGTCCTCATGCGGCTGTGCCGTTCCCGCTGCCCCATCTTGCAACTGTCAGCCTGCTCAGGCGCCGTCTGTCCAGCAGAGCTGCTCCTGCGCTCAGGCTCAACAACCCTCAAGCTGTGGATGCGCCCAGCAGTACCAGCGGGAACAGTGCGCGCCAACCTGTCAGAACTCGTGTGAACAGAGCTGTGTTGCTCAGCAACAGGTGAGTAATGGAGCTAATCACCATAAACCCCGTTAGCCTGCCTATTGAAGTTCGACGATTTACATACCTACACCCGCTGTTTCTCTAGGCTGTGATTCGAACGCATGGGGTCCGACAGTATAGAACTGCACGGAATAGAACTCAATGACCCACGATGTGTAGCTATTCTATGTTAGTAGATTTCAGAAATACCACAAAACTCATACTATTTATGTGAACATAGCACAGATAGAGTAGGAAACTAACCAAGTACAGAAAACAAAGCAGGCAACCACAAATCACCACAATTCTCCATGACCTTTCAGCCCATCTCTCAATGCCAAACCTCCTGTGCCTCAACCTGCCAAACCGCCTGCTCCCAGCCAGTCCAACTCCAGCAGCCTGCCCAGCAACAGTGCCAGCAAGACTGCCAAGCCGCTTGCCCACAACAGCAACAACCCCAGTGCAACCAACAATGCCAATCCACCTGCCAGTCCGATGATCAGTACGCTCAGCAACTCATTCAGCAGCAAACCTATGCGCAGCCTGGTCAAATCCCTGCCTATGGACAACAATCGTCTGCTATCTCCACCCCAGCCTACCAACAAGCCACCCAGTGCAACACGTGTCAGAACTCTTGCCTGAACACTTGCCAGGCTCAACAACAGCCTGCTCAGCAGTGCCAGACCTCTTGCGATCAGTCCTGCCAGCCAACCTGCGCGAACACCAACAACAACTATCAGCAAGCAGCTGTCCAAAACAGCGCCTACAATCAGGCGAACAACTACCAGCAGCCAGGACCTATCCCATCTTACCAGTCAACCTCCGCCCCAACCTATCAGCCATACCGTGACACCATCCAGACTGGAGGAGCCATTTCGCAATGCAACACTTGCCAGACGTCTTGCAACCAGTCTTGCCAACAAGCTCAGCCAGCCGCTCAGTGCGCGCCACAGTGTGATGCTCAGTGTCAGCCAGCGTGCACTCCAGCTCAGCCAGTTCAGGCCCCTGCTACTAGAGAAGTCCAGCTCACGATCACTGTGCCAGTGGCTCAGCAGTCTGCAGAGTGTCAGCCAGCCTGTGAGCAGTCTTGCAATACGCAGTGCGTTCAGCAGAATCGGCCAATTTCCCAGTGCCAGCCAGCCTGTCAGCAGTCGTGCAGCACCACGTGTAAGTTGTAAATGAGTTTTGGCGAGTGTCTTGATTTTATATGTATGTATGTGTTCTTTGAACAATAAATATGTTTAATTAATATGAATATCGTTTTTTTTATGGTGTTGGGTATGCAAAAATCATCTGGCAGTATTCTCTTCAGCATTGGCGGCCACGTTGGCGACAAGATAGTGCAGAAAATTGAAAAAGCGTGACCGATATTTCGTTGAATTTCACTCCAAAATTCAAGCGCAGTTCACTGTGCGATTGAAGCGAGTTTGCAGTGTTTTATACCGAATATATAGTCGGCGAATACATTATCAACCTCGCTCTACTGCAAAATTCCTGTAAAATAGTGTTGCACTTTCAAGATTAACTCGAATTTTAGTTTTTATACTTCTTTTTAACGGAAAATGACGTATCCACGACGAATTGCAGGTAAAATTTGATTTTTCGCTTTAAAACAGGCGCACTACACTGTTGAAAATTGAAGTGCCGTAGAGCGAGGCTGATGATGCATTCGCCGAGTATACTTGTTAATGAAAGCCTGTCACGCGCTGTTCCTCTTTTCCTCACTAGCCGACATGTTGAAACGAATGCCGAAAGACAAGAAATAACACGCGTTCAAGGAGAAATAAACGAGTAATAAGTTGCGAAAAATATTACGAAACAAATATTTCGATAGAATATTCCAGAATCATCATAAATTCTCAAAAAACAATGAAAAATAGAAACAAAAAAATACGCAAACACCGCAAAGTCTGCAAACACCAACGCTGACGCGCATTGCTTACCGTACTTCGACTCTTTTCATTGAAATTGACGGCGATTTCAGGCGAAAACACGTGAATTTTATCAAATTGAAAGTGCTAGGCACTTGGTGTTTGCAGACTCTTGTCGACAATCATATTTTGCCAGATTATGGCCGGTTTTTATCGATTTTTCAGTCAATTTCACCCTCAAAAACAAGTCGAAATTGAACTGGCAGAAACGCCAGAAACGTAAAAAACAAAAAAAAAGTAGTTTTTTCGTATGTTTTAGACGAGTTTTTACAACAACAAAAAATCAATAAAAATTTCTCTAGCTAAATTTTAGGCCAATCGCAGAATTTTGACATTTTTTCCGTTTTTATGAATAAAAACTATTTTAAAAATAAATATATTGTCAGAATATTCCAGAATCATCAGAAACTTCTCGAAAAACAATGAAAAACAGGGGAAAATACGACAAAAATGAAAAAAATTGTGACTTTTCGAAAAGTACGCAAACACCGCAAAGTCTGCAAACACCAACGCTGACGTGCATTGCTTACCGTATTCAGGCAATTTTACATTGCAGTTAGGGCCTTTTTTGCGATTTTTCGAGACCCTGACAAAACCGGGGAAAACCACGAAACCGGGGAAGACAAAACCAGGGAAGACAAAACCGGGGAAAAAATCGGACAAAACCTGGGAAGAAGCTCCGCCCCCTTTTGCAGCTGCTGCACGATGTTTTGTACTGGAAGTGTTGAAAAAGTGCGCCGCAGACTTGCAACTGGACAAAACCGGGGAAAAGTTGCAAGTCTGCGGCGCACTGTTTCAACACTTCCAGTACAAAACATCGTGCAGCAGCTGCAAAAGGGAGCGGAGCTTCTTCCCAGGTTTTGTCCGATTTTTTCCCCGGTTTTGTCTTTCCTGGTTTTGTCTTCCCCGGTTTTGTCAGGGTCTCATTTTTTACATTGCAGTCAGGGTCTTTTTTTTGCGATTTTTCAGGCAACTTGGCTCATAAATTTGGTATTATGGATTCGTGACGTAGCGAGACGAGACAGCGTGTCAAGTTATGCGTCAGCAAATGTTGGGTCTCGCCACGATTCAGCTTTTGGCGGCGAGCGAGGAAACAATTTTTTGTAATTTTTTTTTCATCTTGCTGGCGCACAACTTGCAGCAACGAGTCGCTACGTCACGAATCCATAATATGCGGCAAAATGAGCAAAATAGCAAACAATTTGTCAATTTTTTATTGATTTTTCCATGATTTTTAGTGAGTCCGTGGGACAAAGTGGCGGCGCTTGTACACCAGATTTGTTTGCTTCGTTCTTCAGCCCTCAAAGTTTTAGGTTTTTCCCGGATTCGTCAGGATCCCAAAATGCCAATAAAGCAACGTTTGTTACGTGATCACCAAGCATCAAAGTCCTTAGAAACCTGCTTCTCATGGGTCACCTAATTGTGCAATTTATGCCGACAACCACCATGACAAACATTCGAAAAAGAAAGAAACCGTTTTTGAATGAATGAATGAATGGAAATGGAATGGAATGGAATGGGTGGTGCGGACACGGAGAGCAATTCTGTTTCGCCCAGGCCAATGCCACTCAGAAATGAGCAACGATGGTCGTCGACAAGGAGCGCGAGTTCGTTCAGGAATGGGTCGAGCATTTGGCGTCTGGTCAGGAGCCGGTGGCGTTGGATCAGTTGGTGAGTTCGATTTCTCTCAATTTTAAACGTTCACTTGCAATTTAAAGGTCTCCCTGTACGGTTATGCTCTCCTAGGACTTGATGAACCTGACGTGAAAGCCAAGAAGAAAATAGTTAAGGTAACTTTTTCCTGATTAAAGTTTCCACCGAGCCCAAAAAAAAGGGTTGTAAACTCGACTCCTGCGCCTGCTCGCCATTCCTCCCGTGCGCGTCTAAACACAAAGCAAATAGGTTAAACACCTCTGCGAAGACCAAGAAGACGAACCTTTTGTTCTTTGTCTCCCACTACCCATTTAGGTGGAGCCCGGCTTAGCGCTTAATTGTCTTTGCTGCTCAAACTTTCGGTTTGCTCCCTGCTTCACAGTTTTCTTCCCACCGCTGATGCTCTGAATTCAACGCAACACGATGAACGATGCAGCAGAAATGTGTGAGCCGGAGACGGAGCCCGAGCCGCAACCAACCACTTCTACCGCGGGTTCATCCGGTAAAAATACGATAAAATCGAAATTGGTAGGTCCGGGTGCTTCGCTCAAAATTAAGTTTGAAATATTCAAAAACTCAAACTCAAAGGATGAAAAGAAGAGCTGTCAAAGCTGAGCGGCCAGCGCGCAAACGTCTGTGCACACTATTTTTGACCGAACATGTCAAAAATATGTGTCCGATTATATGCGGTTGCATTTCTTGCTCCCACTCAGTTTGCACACGAAGCTTCCCCTGTTTTGTCTGACTCTGTCTGGCTTTAGATAATTTGTGTATTTTACTGTTAGCAAAGCGCCAATGTTGGCATCTTTCAGATTGATTTTCTAGCAGGTAGACGAGCAGAAAATTTCCTGTGAACAGGTCCATTACTTTGTCAACTTTCAGCCCGAAATGGATCGAACAATGGATCGTCGCGATCGCGACGACAATCACTCAAATTACTATGTTGCAGAAGGGTGAGTTCTTTTTGATTACTCATTTGCACAAAATTGACAGCCGGCTGCCTCAAAATGAGTAATATCTACTATCGAAATGTTGGGTATATGCCCGATTTCGATAGGTAACAGCAGAGCCTATATTCGCCATATCAACGCCACAAGTTCCTTGAATCTATTTTCCGCCAAACCCGTGTCAAACTAGGGATAATAAGCGCCAAATTTATGCCGATTGCCGATTAGGTTCCAACAGTTCGCCAGTAATGGCTATCTGCCATACTTTCTGGCTGATAGAAGAGCTATATTTTCGCCATATCAACGCCACAAATTCCCTGAACTTATTTTCCGACAAACCCGTGTCAAACTAGCGGCGATTAGTGCCAAAATAGTGCCGATTGCTGGTTACGTTCAAACGATTCGTCTGTACTGACTATGGGGTATATTTGATGGCTAATAGTCGAGCTATATAGCTGCCTACTCGCACCATATAAGCGCCAAAAATCCCTGTAGTCTATTTTCCGCCAAACCAGTATCAAACTAGCAACGATTAGCGTAAAAAGTGTCGTCCTTCGCCTATTAGGTGCCAAGTATCTGTCAGTAATGACTATCTTCCCTATTTGATGGCTAATCGCCGAGCTATATAGCTGCTTAATTCTGCCAAATCAAAGCCACAAGTTCCCTGAACTTATTTTCCGACAAACCCGTGCCAAACCAGCGAAAATTAATGACAAAATAGTGCCGATTACCGATTAGGAGCCAACGATTCGCTGGTAACCTATCCGGTGGCTAATAGCAAAGCCATATAGCTGCCTAATACCGCCAAATCAGCGCCACAGACTTCCAAACCCGGGTCAAACTCGTGACGATAAACGACGGACTCTTCCCTGTCACCGGTTAGGTGCTAGCTATGGGCGAATTTAAATGGCTATTAGTCTATCTCAGCTTCAAAAGTTCCTGAAGTCTGTTTTTCGCCAAACTCGTGTAAGCCTAGCGACGGTTAGCGCCTGACTCGGCCCGATCAGCGATCTTGCCGCTTGAGCTTCGCTTCCAACTATGCCCGTCTATGATCTCTAGTCGATGTCCAAATCCCGCTACCGCATCGATCATCGGCTAGGTGCCAACCAGCTATACAACTGCCTACATCCGCCATATCCGCGCTCCGCTCTTTCTTCCGACAAATTTTCTATTCCACCACTTCTAAAAGCACCACGTCATCATCGCTAGGGCTCAAAACACCGAAACACCGACAATAGTTGCATACCGCCCTCCCATTTTCTCTTTATTAGCCACTTTCCACCCAAAAACACCTCTATGTATTTAGTCGACCGGGAAAACGGAATAGGAACTGAACCTAATGCATTTTTATCGCCGCCGGTCAGCGCCCGCCATCGCGCTCAATTCATTCATTCATTCATTCACACTCACACTAGGATGGATGGATGGTGTTTGTTTTGTGGAGGCAAATTGAAATTGAGAACGAGCGAGCCGGTGGCACGGTAGCAAACGAGCGTAAAACAGTCAACTTACTGTTGACACAGTTCATCGTTCGCGACTTTGCATGCTTGCTTGTCAAAGCAAGCTTGATCGTGGGCGCATGTTGGAGGCGCATGTTTAACGCATATACAAACAAGTAGCCGCCTAATCCGTCAGTGTTGAGCAACAAGCAAAACACGGCTTGTTTCTTTTCTTAGAATGCTCATCACGAAAGGGCGCACAGCCATGACCGTATCGAATGACAGACAGACACCTCATGCAAAGTCTAGGGTATTTGGGGTTACTAGACAAGGATAGAACCGGAGAAAACTCAATTGTAGTGCTAAAAATAGGCCACCTATAACCTCGGCTAACTCGTTCAGACCCTGGTGAATCCCAAGTTTTCAAAGTTGAAAATGCCTATGAACAAGCTGCCTGATATTCTAGAGCAATGTTTTGCCCACAAGTAGGCACCTAATCCGTCAGTATTGAGCAACAATCAAAACACTGGTTGTTTCTTTTCTTTTCTTAGAATGCTCATCGAAAGGGTGCACAGACATGACCATTACCGTATCGGATGACAGACAGAAACCTTATGCAAAGTCTAGGTGTACTTTTTTGCTTTTTTCAAGAGCGAAAGCCGATCAAACCGGAAAAGACTCAATTCTAATTATGTGCAATGATGTAACCGACGAAACCTAGGATGTTGATGGAACCGACGAAACCTAGGAAATGGAATGCGTACCTTCAGAGGCCACCTATGCCTAGTTGGCCTGGAAAAAGAGGTCGCAGATGCAAGAGAACCTAGGATAACACGTTCAAACGGACCAATCTACACACTATCCAATGACGCAACCATATTTCCCATCGTTCAGTCACTGGAAAATCCCGACAAACCACTATCCCAGACGCAAGAAACCTAGGATAACACAAATAACTACTCCAGATGCAAGGAAACCTAGGATAACACGTTCAAACCACTTTTCCAGCTACCAACGGACCAATCTACACACTATCCAATGAAGAAACTCTATTTCACCTGGTTCAGACCCTGGAAAATCCCGACAAACCACTATTCCAGGCGCAAGAGAATCTAGGATAACACAAATCACTTTTCCAGAGGCAAGAAAACCTAGGATAACACGTCCAAACCACTTTTCCAGCTAGCCACAAACCGATCTACACACTATCCAATGAAGAAACTCTATTTCACCTAGTTCAGACCCTGGAAAATCCAGACAAACTACTTTTCCAGCTAGCCTCAAACCGATCTTCACACTATCCAATGACGCAACCCTATTTCACCACCAATTATGTTCGTCGAATCGCCTGGGCCTCCAGAATCCGGAGGAAACTAGTCGGCGAGCATTGTCTGCCGCCTCTCGCCGCGCGGAGCCCCGCGCTGATACTTTCTACCGTCTTCCCCACTCTCCCAGCCACCCTCTGTTTCGTTTCGTTTCGTTTCGCTTCGTTCCGCATAAGCACACTTACGCCGAAATTTGGTTGGCCTCCTCTCCTCGCTGCTGCTTGTCGAGTGCTTTTTCAAGATACATACGCCGGCGACCCCAGCTCCCGGTCATCCATCCATCCAATCATCCAAACCCATTCATCCAACCAATCATCCAAACCCTCTTCTTCTCGCGCTGAATATTCCAACATGAAATTCTTCTGATAAGCCATGATGCACACGCTGGATCACCGACCAATGTGTCGAATGGACACGCTGGAGGGCAAAGAGGAGGACGGCGCGTCTTCGGCAGCGTCCAGCTCGAATAACGTCAAAGGGTACTATTACTCGAATGGCAATGTGGTGGCCGAGGATACCGAGCAGCGGCCGAAGACTTTTGATAGTCAGGTCCCACAGGCTCCGCCTCCTAAAATTCCGACAAGAGAGTACGATGCTAACTTCTCGTATGTTGATTTGTTAATTAATTAATTAATTAATTACTTTGTAATTGAGTATTCTTCGGAAAAACGCCATAAAAATAACGGTGAAAAATAGAAAAAAATTGCATTAAATGCGCAGCGCAGCGCATCGTCTGAATATGTATTTTTAAACCTATTTTTTTCAGAACAGTAACAGAAAACAAAGGATGGGACATTTTCCGGTTACTACCGCCTAAACCAGACCGAATCGGACACGGTAATTCTTTTTTCTTTGTCTATTTTTTCATAAACTCGTAATTTCTTTTCCACTTTTGCTCCCGCGCCCTATCGCACTCTCTTCGTCTCCACAGTAGCGTTCTGCCACGATTAACAAAAAAAAAATTGATCCTCATTTCTTCATTTCTCTTGCATAAAATCCGGATGTCGTGTTTTTGAACGTTTACACTACGGTAAATAACTTTCCGGAGGGTAAATAAAAATTTATTTATCCCCAAAATTATTTACGGACCGCTAATAGCGTCATTAAGCCAGTACCGTCCGGAAAACCATTTTTTTATAATTTTTACCGTGTGGTTAACGTTCAAGAATACGCCCTGCGTTAGTGACGTTGGTGTTTGCGTACTAATTTTGGACAAGCATTTTTTGTTTTGCAACTCTTGCAAAATTCTTCGATGTATTTTATTTACTTTATGTTGCCGGCTTGTTTTCTTGATTCCCTGTTTGTTTGCCGGCTAGGGTGTACTACGGTATAGAACTGGTACAGAATAGAACCGGCTGAAATGGAGCTGTACTGAAAAAACCACTGCACGAAATAGAATTCAGGGACACACAATGTATGTACAACGAAATATTTCTTCAAGTTGATCGTGCGGTTCTGTGTTTTCAGGCGGTTCTATTCCATGCGAGTTCTCTTTCATAGCAGTTCTATTCCGTGGCGATTAGGTTATTCTCCAATTTTAGCCAATTTTAAACTTTGTGTTCGAGCTTCGTTTTTCGAGCGTTTTTCAAGCTGTTCGAGCGGTTCCATTCCGTAGCAGTTCTATTCCATCTGCCGGCTAAGGGCGATTAGGGTAAATATGTGCGTGAAGCTGTAGTGAGTTTTGTTGAAAAGTGCTAAGCAGGATTTGAATACAAAAATTGTGTTTTTCCTCCCAAAAACCAAAAACCTGACAGTTTGCACCTGGGCTAGGATCCATGAAACATGAAAACGAAATTTTCCGGAAAATGTGTTTGTCTGTTTCTCTGCTTCTCTCACCACCAACATACAAAATTCATCAGTTTCAAATTTCGTTTTCCAGTTTCATGGATCCGGGCTCTGGTCTCGCCACGAGAGTTAATGTATTTTCGAGAAGAAAAATCTTATAATTGTGGTAAGACGTGGCTAGGCCATGGTCTAGGTACCCGTGGTCGGAATTTCTGGCATGGATGATAAAATTCTGGTATTTATTAATACCCAGTTTACCAACTTTTGCACAAAAATTTGCTTCCAATTGTTTTATTTCTCAGTACGCAAACACCAATTGTCACTGTGTAAATCGCTTTACAGTAGGAAAATCTTCAATTCGTCCAAAGTCCAAAAGAGCGGTGATTGATCAAATTTCGAACCCCGTTCCGCTATCCCTAGAATCTCGTCAGCCTTGGTTGGTCACTTGGAGGTGGTCTATGTATACAAAAGTGTCAAATAGCCTCATCCCTCTTGATGTTCCTCTTTTTCTTCTTTTTTTCTCTAAATCTCCAAAAATCTTCACAGTTTCGTTTGTTTGTTTTTGAGAGCCGCTCGCGCGAGCCATGCGCCGTGTTGTTAGCTAATTGACCTGCCTCACGAAGAGTCTTCTTTTTTGGGACTATTTTGACCAGTCAGGCAAAAAAAACAACAAAAAAACCATGAAATTTCAGGATTTTGGCACGATGCCAGTCTCCAGGTGCTCAAACTTGCCACATTTGTCGTGCTCTTCTTGCTCACACTTGGCTCTGCCGTTGTTGCGAAATCAACGTTTATTTTGATGACGTCAGCAATCGGATGGGGTGGACAAACGATTACGATTTGTAATCAAGTGATTTCCGAGGCGACACAGAATACGGTGAAGCTCAAGAATGCGCATGTGGTGAAATGGGTTTGGGCCACGTTGTTGGCTCTTTCCGCGCCGGAAGCGTTGTGTTTTGTGAGGTACATACATAAATGAGCCGATACTTGTTATTCCAATGTTTCCTTAAATTTGTTTTGCAGATCAATGCACCGTACGATGTTTCGCAACGTGAAACGCCCAACTTGCATTCAATTCTTCTTCGTTCTCATCGTAGAGTCCCTGCACAGTGTCGGCGTGGGAATTCTCGTGTTCAGAATCTTTCCCGACCTGGATGCGGTCACTGCGGTACAACTGACAAATGCAATGTGCTTTGTGCCTGCCGTATTGTCCCTAATCAGTAGAAGACCCAGTAAGGTGTCTCTGATTTTGGTGTTCATCGATATTGCCGCAATTGCCGCACAGAGCAGTGGGTTTTGGGCGTATCCGGTGAGACAGTGTTTTGTTTGAAATTTCGAGGAAATATTGCTTTCAGATGTTCATGCCTAATCTTCAAAAGCACTCGGTTGCCATTCCTGTTTCTCTATCTCTGATTTCTCTTGCCTGGTGGCAAAACTTTGTGCACCGAGACTCAATTTTTCCACCAGTTAGAACACTGGCAAAGTAAGTAGTTCATAACTTTTCTGGGGCTGTTCACGAATCGTGGGAAAACTCGGAGATCTATGAAACTGGAAAACGAGTGGAAACCCGTTTTTCCAAATTTGGAAATTGATGAATTTCGTATGATGGTGCTGAGAGACTCAGATTCCCGGAAAATGTCGTTTTCCTGTTTCATGCTCTGATCCTAGTTCTGAATCTTTGAGAAACTGTGTCAAAAATACTTCCGGACATGCCCAGACGGTCTCGTTTGCTGGGAATTACCGGAAGTATTATCGGCCCGCCAAAATGGTCAAACGCGCTCCGCTGAACTCAATACTACGTGGATTTTATTTTGGTTTCCAAATTATTTTATTTCACGTTGAATTTACACGTGAAATGAAAAAATTTGGAAACCAAAATAAAATCCACGTAATATTGAGTTCAGCGGAGCGCGTTTGACCATTTTGGCGGGCCGACAATATGTATTTTTGAAATCATTTTCTATTCCAAAGTTCAAGGTCCACAGGAACGAACATTCTCGAGTTTTTTTTTCCATTTTTTTGTTGCTATATCGATCCCAATTCTCGTTTAGATTTGCCCAACGCCTTTCCGAACGACGCTCCAAAACCTATGCATTCGTCTCCTTGGTCAAAATCTGCATCTATGTGATTCTCTGTTTCGCGTTCATCTCGAGCCGAATGAAAATGGAAGACATGCTCCAAAAAGATCCATTCGGCGAGAAACTTCTCTCTGTCGCCGGGCACGACATGAATCAGACGCAGATCGAAAAGTTTCAGACCCGAATTAACGAGATGATAGAAATGGCTAATCGAGAGTCTGGATACTATGCTGCCTCTCAGTCCAAGGCAAAGCCAAAAAAGCAGCCAAAAGCTGAGGAGGCTGAGCAAGTGGATGCTGATGAATATGTGAGACGAGCCAAACGATCAGTTGGAAGAAGTGAGGGAGCAGAAGCTGAGGAACCCGAAGAGGAAGAGTTTTCAAGTTATAACGTTCGTTAAAATCTTCTGGAAAGCTTATATTTTATCATATTTTCAGATCTATTCCAATTACGTGGAGCGAAACCAACTAACAATGGCTTACGATGCACTCTGGCTCGTCATCATCCAGTTTGGTGCCGTATTCGTCTGTTATCACAGTTCAAAGTTTGCGTGCAAAGTTATGATGCAACGAATGGGCTTCGCCTTGCCGATGGCTCTATCTGTACCCGTCACCGTATTCCTGCTCTCCACTACTTGCAAAATGAGAACCAAAGATTCGTGCCATCTCACCAACATTCTCACAGTGGAATTGTTCTGGCAGTGTAAAGGAACCTACACAAGCTTTTCCGACTTTCTTCTGAGTCCACAAACGTGGATTTGGCTCTGCTGGCTGGCTTCACAATTCTGGATCACTATCCACTTGTGGAACCCGAAACACGAAAGACTAGCGAAAAGTGAGAAACTCTTCATCCTTCCCTACTACATTGGCGCCTTCGTCGACCAATCGCTTGCCTTCAACCGTCGGCGTGATGATAAGGCGAAGATCAAAGCAGAAGACCTTGAATTTGACACCGAAGACTCCTCATTAACCTACGAAACTATTCCGGGACTTCAAACCAAGACACCTCCATCAGTGTGCTCTGCGAGCAGCAGCAAGATGGAGCATGGAATGATACGAGACAGTGCGTCTTCCGCTGATGCCATTACAAAGATCTATGCGTGTGCTACCATGTGGCATGAGACCAGTCATGAAATGACGTGTATGCTGAAGAGTTTGTTCCGAATGGACGAGGATCAGTGCGCGAGAAGAAACGCTCAGAAATACCTCAAAGTGATCGACCCCGATTACTATGAATTCGAGGCTCACATCTTCTTTGACGACGCATTTGATATAAATGAGTACGGAGAACCTGAGGTGAACAAGTTTGTAAAGCAGATTGTCAATGTTATCGATCAAGCTGCGTCTGCTGTACATCAAACTCAAATGAGATTGAAGCCGCCGAAAAAGGCGAAGACGCCGTATGGAGGAAAATTGACATATATTATGCCCGGAAAGAACAAATTGTTCATTCATCTCAAGGACAACCAGAAAATCAGACACAGAAAACGATGGAGTCAAGTGATGTACCTCTACTATCTCCTCGGATACAGACTAATGATGAAAGTTGATGACCCATCAAGAAAGGAAGTCATTTCGGAGAACACATTCATTCTGACTCTTGATGGTGACGTGGATTTCACACCCCAATCTGTTTACTTGCTCGTGGATTTGATGAAGAAAAACAGACGCCTTGGAGCAGCATGTGGAAGAATTCATCCAAGAGGCGACGGTGCAATGGTTTGGTACCAAAAGTTTGAGTACGCAGTAGGACATTGGCTCCAAAAAGCTACAGAGCATATGATTGGATGTGTCATGTGCTCTCCTGGTTGTTTCTCTCTCTTCCGTGCCTATGCTCTCATGGATGACAACGTCGCTAGAAGATATGCTTTGAAATCTGAAGAGCCAAAACATTTCATTCAATACGATCAAGGAGAGGATCGTTGGCTGTGTACACTCCTTCTGCAACGTGGATATCGTGTAGAGTACTGTGCCGCCTCTGATGCTCAAACTTTTGCTCCCGAAGGCTTTAACGAGTTCTTCAATCAGCGTCGTCGTTGGATCCCATCTACCATTTTCAACATCATGGATCTTTTGAAGGATTATAAGAACGTTGTCAGTGTCAACGAATCCATCTCCATCTGGTACATCATTTACCAACTCGTCATGTTAATCTCATCAATTCTCGGACCTGGAACTATATTCGTGATGGTTGTCGGAGCTATCAGTATTTCTTTCACTATCGACACAATGATCTCATTGGTAATTGTGTCCATTCCGGTCATCATTTTCATTGCTGTTTGCCTCACTTCTAAGCCGGAACATCAATTGATATGCGCTCAAACAATCGGAGCGATTTTCGCAATGCTCATGACAGCGGTTATTGTTGGTACATCCCTCCAGCTCCAAAAGGACGGTCTCTTATCTCCCCATTCCATGTTCATGGTTGCCGTGGTGACATCCTTCATGACTGCCGCAATTCTCCATCCACTAGAGTTTACTTGCATCATCCCGGGCACCATCTATTTCCTGGCTATTCCGTGCATGTACATGCTTCTGCCAATTTACAGTGTCTGTAACATGCATACGGTAGCCTGGGGAACACGTGAGGATCCAAGACCAACTGAGAAGAACGCGCTGGCGAAAAGGCCCGCTAATCTGGAGACTGGAATCAAGGAGGACCTGTCTTCAGGCTGCAGTCGTTTCTTATGCTGCGGTCGGAATACTGTGGATCCGATGAGCGTTGTGATCAACGAGAAAATAAACGAAGTGATCAAAAAGGTGGAGAGAATCGAACGAAAACAACACCCGAGTCTTGCTCGCAGAGCATCAATACTTTCAAGCACTGGAGGAACGATTCAAATTGACAAGTGCTCGGAAGCAGATGAAGATGAACAGGCAGAGATCGAAGATGCTCTGGAGATGTCTAACCAGTCACACGCCGCCAAAAAGAACCAAAAATGGAAACAAGCACAGAGTGAAGCATGGTTGGCAGATAAGGCACTAAAGCGAGCGGAACGAGAGTTCCTGGAGCCCGAAGAAGAATCCTTCTGGAACGATGTCATTGAAAAGTACCTGTCTCCACTGGTCATGGACGGAAAGGACATGGATCGTCTTCGCGCTGGTCTTATTGCCATCAGAAACTCCCACACCGTCTACTTTTTGATGATAAATGTGGTATTTATCATAACAGTGCTGGTACTTCAAATCCATAAGGACTGTCTGAATATCGAGTGGCCAATCGGTCCAAAATACAACCATACTGTTCGACCATGCTACGCCAGTCACGACGACAGTAAAGAGGAAATCTGGGTGATGACACGGCTTCAATTGGAGCCTATCGGATTGGTCTTTTTAATGTTCTTCGTGAGCATTTTGATCATTCAATTCCTGGCAATGTTGTGCCATCGTTTCGGAACTCTTGCTCATATTATTGCGTCCACAGAGCTCTTCTGCTTCAGAAAGACTATGGATAGGCTGAGCGAGGACGAGTTAGTGGCTCAAAATGCGGTTGAAATAGCAAGGGAGTTGCAAGCGATACGTGGAATCGATGAGAATGCTCATCAAATTGACATGGTTAGTTGTTGAGCTCATTCATGGGCTCTCAGACGTTTCGAAAGGGCACACGGCGTGTTCGGGACTACGTTTCAGACATTTTTTTTTGAGATAAAATTTTCGAGCGCCAATTCTCGCGTCTCTGTGTCTCCATTTTTGCACGATTTTTGCTAGACTTGGCAGAATGTCATTGTCGAGACACAGACACATGCGAAAAGGCGCGAATTCCTTTACGTAGCGTCTAGCACGCCGTGGGGCGAAGTTTCGAAAGTTTTTCTGCTTTTTGTCGTCGCGGTGTTTGTACACATTCATTTTTTAAGCTTTTTAAAGAAAATTCCATGAAACGCTTTGAAAAAATATATTGTGTGAAAACAACGCGACGACAAAATGCAGAAAAACTTTCGAAGCGTCTCACTTTCGAAACGTCCGAGAGCCGATTAATGAACCTACTCAGGGGTCGGACCCATGAAACAGGAAAACACTGTGTATGAGGAGGGAGTGAGTAACGCGCCCGGTCGCACACACACAACGCATCCAAATGACGGCCAAAAAATAGAAAAAACGCGCGAATAATTTCACATTATCAGAGGGAAAAACCAAGGCAAAATCGTGAAAATTACGAAACTCTATTCAAAATTATTTCGCGCGCGTTGGTTTTTCTCTCCGATAATGCGAAATTTTTCGCGCGCTTTTTTATTTTTTGGACCTCATTTGGATGCGTTGCGTGTGTGCGTCCGGGCGCGTTTACTCACTCCCTCCTCATATCCCAGTGAGAAAACGGCATTTTCTGGAAAATGGGTTTCTCTGTTTCTCTGCGTCTCTCACCACCATCATATAAAATGCATCAATTTCCAAATTTCGCTTTCCGGAAAACGATTTTCCTCTCATTTTCCAGTTTCATGGATCTGGCTTCAAGTTATGGGGTCATTCAGGGTCGGAAAAAAATAGTTTTTTTCTTTTTTTCCTTATACAAATGATGGAAAAAAAAGAAAAAAATCCGTGGCCGCGAGAGTTTTTTCCGTTGCTTTTCTAGGCCATCGCAAAAGTTTTTTAGGCCCTCCGCTGTGAGACCTGCGAAATATCGATTTACGGGCGAATAATTTTTGAAAAAATAAAGAAATTCATTGGAAGTGAGCAATAAAATACGATGAATCCTCCAAAAAAAAAATTTCAAAATTTATCCGCCCGTAAATCGATATTTCGCAGGTCTCACAGCGGAGGGCCTAAAAAACTTTTGCGGTGGCCGAGAAAAGCAATGGAAAAAACTCTCGCGGCCACTGATTTTTTTTTCTTTTTTTCCGTCGGTTGAATAAGGAAAAAAAAAGAAAAAAACTATATTTTTTTTTCCGACCCTGAATAACCCCATTATGGGAAAACCGTTTTTTGTGATTTTAGGTTGTTTTCCTGGTAAATAACCTGCTAAAACACAAAACAACGGTTTTACTTTCCCCTTCATTGAATATGTCCATAATCACTGAAATTGCAGCCAACCGAAGACCGCGGAATCTCGCGTCGGCGTGTGGTGCAAAATCTCGAATCGTCGAGACGGTCAATGATGAAACGAAAGACGGAAACGTTGGACGCGGCGTTCAAGAAACGCTTCTTCGCCTTGTCCAGCGAGCAAGCGCCCGATCCAGCCGGATTCTCCGCTAGGGACAATTCGAAGCGGCTGACGTTGAGGAAGGGTACAATTCGAGCGTTAGAGCATCGAAGAGACTCGCTTTTTGGCTCGTTAGAGAATAGAAAGGTACGTTCAGAGCCAGTGATTATTTAAGTCAATTCCTGGCTAGGGAAATGACCGAGCAATCTTCGTAGATTTCTCTACTACCCAATTAGAGGCTGGGTGCACCCGGGGGGTGAGGGCCGCCTGTGACCTCTCAGACGGCGGCGGCCATCACTACCCCTGACTTTTATTGGAAGATTGCAAAACGAAACAAATCTAATTTATTAAAAAAACAATAAAAAAAATAATAAAATTAACTTCCAGGAAGACGACGTTGACGCAACCGGAGCCTCAATGCGCGGGCCGGCTCAGCGGCGCCTAGAAAGGCTATTCACCGCACAGCAAGATCAGAGCAGTCCGATGGATGCAAATCGGCGAAAATCAAATTCTCGGCCGTGGGAGCAGCCATCGCCAGCCGATGCGCCAGGCGTCGAACTTCGCCGCTTCTAATCTATTCGTTCGCATTCCATTCCAGAGTTCTAAGTACTAAATTACTTAATTTATTATAGTTTTTACTTTGCACCTGCTACAACTCTCTTTGCGTGTCGTCTCGTGTCTTTCTCGTTTTTTTTTCTCATTTTCTCGCTGCCCATGTGATTTTCCTTGATATGAACAAAATAATACATATTTATATATTAACGACGTGCAATCCAATTAGACTAGAAACAGGACAATATAAAAAAAAACGAAAAGAAAATAAATGAAATGAAATGCAAAATAATTACCCCTCAAGCATTATGAGCAACCGGGCTCTTTTTCGGCTCATGGCCATACAAAAACGTGGCCAATATCACAATAGTGGCTCCAATAGTGAAAGTTCTGAAAAATAGCTCGATGAGACTTGAAAAGAGCCATTTTTAACTCACGTAGTGATAGTCAAATCTCCTAGGACCAGCCAAGAGGTGAACGACGAGAGAATGATGGATAGAGAGACGGCGAAACCTTTCAGAATGTTGTCCGCGTATTTTACGACGAGAGCGATTACTAGGCCACCGTATGCCTGAAATTTTAGGACGCTCTTCTGGTGGGCAATTTTGGTGTGGATAGGGTTGGTCCCACTCTTTTTTGCAGTTAACTCGCTTTAAAAATAAAAATCTATCCAAATTTGCGCCGATCACCGCCAAATTCACGCCAAAATCGCGATAATCGCCGATTATCGCAAAACCAATGCCAATCATTGTCAAAATCCCACCACATGGGCGCCAAAATTTTGGCGATCATCGTTAAACTCTCGCCGATTAGGTGCCTAACTCACGCCGAATAGACGCCAAACTCGCTATAATCGGCGATTACCGCAAAATTAAGGCTGCATTGATGCCAAAATTTTGCCAATTATCACCTAATTCGCGCCGATTAGACGCCGAACCGATGCCGGTTAATGACGAAATCTCGCCACATAGGCGCCAAACTTGTGCCGGTCATCGGCGAATTAATGCCGTTTAGAAGCCACACTCGCACCGATTAAGTGGCAAATTCACGATTTTACGGATTATCACCAAACTCGCGCCAATCGCCTATCACCGTCAATTTCACGCCAGACAGATGCTAAAGGCGCTCCAAATTTTCGCCGATTAGCGCCAAACTCGAGCCACATAGACACTAAAATTTTGGTGTTTATGTGACGCGAGTTTCACGATAAAAAAAATCGCCGATTGCCGCATATATGCCAAACTGGTGCCGGTTACCGCCAAATTCACGCCGTTTAGAAGCCAAACTCGCATCGATTAAGTGGCAAATTCACGTCAAATTTGTTTCGATTATCACCAAACTCACAGTCAATTTTTTTTAAATTATTTTTTCGTATCTTTTCAAAATGTCAGAAAGTTAAAATATTTTGCAAACAGTTTCACAGTGAGCAAATATGTGAGAAAATGCAGAAAAATAGTGGTACGTTCAAAAAAACAGAAAAGGGTGAAAATTGAAGAAAAGTGGATGTATGTTCAAAAATGCTTATTTTTACGGCTCCGGGACATTTCGCAGCCGGACGTTTCGCAGCCGAGACATTTCGCAGCCGGACATTTCGCAGCCGGACGTTTCGCAGCCGAGACATTTCGCAGCTGAGACATTTCGCAGCCGGACATTTCGCAGCCGAGACGTTTCGCAGCCAACCTCCTTATATACACACTCTCTCATTTCTCTGACCATGTTTGTTTATCAATAACATGTTTACCAATTGTGTAGTCGACCGCTGAGAGAGAAGTGAGAAGTGTTTACCGGCTGCGAAACGTCTCAGCTGCGAAACGTCCGGCTGCGAAATGTCTCGGCTGCGAAACGTCCGGCTGCGAAATGTCCCGGCTGCGAAACGTCCGGCTGCGAAATGTCCCGGAGCCATTTTTACCACTTTTGCTATAGGTACACATTTTTATATAGGTACAGGTATAGGTACACACATACACACATAGGTACACTATAGGTACACATTTTTACTACTTTTGCTATTGTGTACTACACAATAGCAAAAGTAGTAAAAATTAGCATTTTTGGATACACACTTTTCTTCAATTTTCACCCTTTTCTGTTTTTTTTTTGGACGAACCACTATTTTTCTGCATTTTCTCACATATTTGTTCACTGCGAAACTTTTTGCAAAATATTGTAATTTTAAAAAGTTACAAAAAAATAATTTTTAAAAAATTGACTGTGAGTTTGGTGATAATCGAAACAAATTCGACGTGAATTTGCCACTTAATCGTTGCGAGTTTGGCTTCTAAACGACGTGAATTTGGCGGTAACCGGTACAAGTTTGGCGCCTATGTGGCGAGATTCGTCATTAACCGGCACCAGTTTGGCATATATGCGGCAATGGGGGATTTTTTTAACCGCCAAACTCGCGCCACATGAACACCAAAAGTTTAGTGTCTATGTGGCGTGATTTTGGCGCTAATCGGCGAAAATTTGGAGCGCCTGTAGCATCTGTCTGGCGTGAAATTTTTTAATTTTAAGGTTTAATTACCCAAGTTTGAGGTATCGTCTATGATCATGGCTGACGCTGCGCAAACCTCGACCCTCTCTGTTGACTCTGAAATCCTCGATGAAGGAACATCTTCGCCAACAACAAAGAAGACCAAAATTGCACTGAAACGAACAAGAAAATCAGCCCGACTCGCTGGAGGACCCGCTGCCACCACTTCCGATGCTTCCGTTGTGCTGACACTCTTGCATCGCATCACAAAGCTGGAAAACTTTGTCATCGCTCTTTCGTCGAAATTTGATGCTCAGGAGCGCTTGACCAAAGAGCTGACACCACCGATCCTACCGCCGACGAATTCTCTGGCTGCCAATCCACCGTCGAAAAAGCGCACATGTGCGCTCTATGCTGACATTGTCAAATCAGACCCACTGGCCACACAAGTCTCTGCTCGTCTCGAGCTGGCATCTTCATTGAGGACCCTGGATGAGAAATCGGTTGTAGCTGTTCTGGAGAATTTACCCGACAACTTGGAAGGTAACCAGTCAATTTCCGATAATAATTTTCTCGATAAACTTTGCGCTTCCTGTCCGTTGCTACCAAAACCCGTTCTCAATTTTCGTGTAAAATGTGTTTCCCCAACAGTTGAATCTCGGCCCACGAAAGTTAAGTTTTCTAGTCAATCTGACCGTGACACCTTCATTCGCACATTTTCTAAGGCTCTCCGCGAATTCGCTGATCGACCCGCAGCAAAACGTCCCATTCGGGTTCGTCGTGATATGACGCGCGATGAACTCACATTACTGAGAAGTCTGCGAAATAAGTGTTTCGAAGCGAATCAAAAAGCCGGAGAAATACGCTACTTTGTTAGAGATTTGGAGATTGTTCAACTAAGTAATCCGCGCCCATTCCCTTCTTATAATGTTTCCGCCGCTCCCGGGCAAAGCGCATAGGAAAATTGCCACCGGACAAAATCTCTGTCACCCGTGAACGTGTGTCGTCAAAAAAATGTCATTTTATGTAACAGTATTGATTGCCGTGTAAAGACATCAACAGCAATGAGTCCATCGGTGGCGCCGTTTTATATCGCGTCTGTACGTATGTTGTCCCACACAAAAAACCATGCTCGTGACCCACATTTGTTACCTGTGAATGTTAAGTTAAATGTAAATCAAAAATTACCCTCTAAAAAATATTTTAAATGTCAACTTTCCAACGCGCGCTCGGTGGCAACTGCCGAACGCCTTACTTTCCTACATGAAAGTATTCTGGTAAATAATATAGATTTATTTTTTGTGTCTGAAACGTTTTTGTCTCCTCAAGTACCAGCGTCGTTGTCCCAAATTTATCAGTAGAACAAACTAATTCCTTGTTTGTTAACATTTCGAAATTATTAACGTCATCAGCAAAAAATAACTACATTCTGGGAGACTTTAATTTTCCTAACGCTAAATGGTCATCTGACTTCAAACTGCCCGAAAAAATTCCAGAATCCCTCCGCGGCATGATAATTTCAAACAATCTCTCACAAATGGTCCACTTTCCTACCAGAAGCGCTGCTTCTGGTCGTAACAGCTTTCTTGACCTTATTTTCACAGACAACCCTAACACTTTTCTTGATTGTAAATCATTTGAGCCACTAATTTTATCCGACCACTCTTCCATACAGTTCAACCTTTCACACGAGCCTAGACTTCTACCGGTTCACTCTCAATATAGTCGTCGGTATTTTCGGAAATGCGACTTTGACTCTTTGAACCGGCATTTGTTTTCGTATAATTGGGCACGCCAATTTTCTTTTTTCTCATCTCCCGATACAAAATTGGCCCATTTTCTAAACATTTTTAACGAACTCATCAATACTTACACACCAAATTCTTACGACAGATCGTCTAAACACGTCCAAAAACATACAAACTTATATCGATCCGCACGCCGTCGTAACTCTAAGCGCAAAATGTCCATAAAATCTAAACGAATTGTCAAAAACAAACTCAAAACCATTAAAAAAAACTTAGCTAACCAAGAACGCCAAGCCATAGAAAATAAAAATTGTCGTGAACTATTCCAGTTTATCAAAAATAGAATTATGCCACGATCATCGCCCATCGCCTTGTCTATCGGTGAAAAAATTGTAACTGAGCAGAAAGACATTGCCGACGAATTCATCCGTTCATTTTCCCTTTCTTTCACGCCATCTTCTTCCATTTTTCCTTTTTATCCCGCTCCAAAACCTCATAAAATTGAGCCCGACTTTTCACCTTTGAACATTTCGCAGCACATCCGCGCTCTGAAAACAAAAATTGGTTATTCAACAGATAATATTAACTTTTTCATGATTAAAAAATGCTGCGATGCAATAACTATTCCACTTTCTCTGCTGTTTACCGAGTCGTTCACAAGCCAAACATTTTTTACACAGTGGAAAACATCCACAATAATTCCTTTACATAAAAAAGGCAGGTGTACTGACTCGGGAAACTACAGACCTATAACCCTGACTCACCCACTTGCAAGATTATTAGAAAAAATAGTCCTCGAGGCTATTAAAAAACAAGTATCCCACAAAATTTCGAAAAAACAATTTGGTTTTATGAATTCAAGGTCGTGCACCCTGGCGGTTCTGGAGTCGACATCCGAAGTTCAAAAAATTCTCATTGATAAAAATGGTTTCGCCGACGCAATATATTTCGACTTTAAAAAAGCGTTCGATAGCGTTCCGCACAATTTGTTGGTGTCGAAAATTTTGAATTTCGGAATCGACTCAAAAACCTGTGAGTGGTTGCACTCTTTTCTTATCAATCGCAAATCGAAAGTAAAAATCAATAATTTTTTGTCAAAAAATTGTATAAATGTAGTCTCCGGCGTCCCCCAAGGCTCCGTAATGGGACCTTTTTTATTTTTATTATATATTAATGACTTACTTGACAGTTTTCCGCCCGATGTGCACGTGACCGCGTTCGCCGACGATTTGAAACTGCTCTCTGCCAATCCTGCCACCCTCCAAAAATGCGTCAACATTGTTGCCGAATGGTGCGATGTTTGGTGTCTTAATCTCGCCGAAAAGAAAACAGCCGTCGTGCACTTTGGGAAGAAAAACCCACACCATGTATATTACTTAAATACCCATAAAATCAATGAACAGAACTCAATCAGAGATCTCGGAATAATAATTGACAGCAAACTAAAGTTCGAAAATCATGTAAATAATATTTCTAACTTGGCCCTACTAAAATCTAAACAAATTCTAAAAGCATTCCACTCCAAATCACCAGAATTTTACATAAAATTGTATAATGTATATGTAAGACCCATTCTAGAATACGGTTGTGAACTAATCGATCTCAACGCAGTCTCTTTAACTAAAAAACTTGAACAACCCCTTCGATTCTTCACGAGACGTGTATTTCAAAGATGCAATATTTCATTTTCCTCATACAACGATAGATTAACAAAACTTACTACAAAATCTATGTTTCACAGAAGGACACTGGCTATTCTTCGTATGTATCACAAAATTGTAACAAATGAATATCACTTCCCGTCCGTTTCCTTGTCTGTCAAACCGTCACGCTCGTCCAGGTATCCCTATTTGTTAACGGCTTGTGGAAAGTCCTCAAAAAGCTTTCTTCATGCCAATTTGTCTCTATGGAACCATGTCGCCAAACTAATACCAAAAAGATTGCATCCAAAGGCTTTTGCTGCGCGCATAGGCGCTATTCCTCTAGCCATCCTGACTCCCCACTCCACTTGACCAACTGGACTATTGCTGGTCCGATCGGTCATTTTATTTTTATTTGCCCCGATTTTTCCACTCGGTTTTTATCATTATCATGTATATGTATTTGAAAGCAAATAAATAAATTAAATTAAATTAAATTGACAGTGATCGGCGATTGGCGCGAGTTTGGTGATAATCCGTAAAAATTTGGCGTCCAAACGGCGAGAATTCGCCGGTGACCGGCACAAGTTTGGCGCCTATGTGGTTCGGCGTCTAATCAGCGCGAATTAGGCGAAAATTGGCAACATTTTGGCATCGATGCAGCGTTAATTTTGCGGTAATCGGCGATTATAGCGTGTTTGGCGTCTGTCCGGCGTGAGTTAGGCACCTAACCGGAGAGTTTGGCGATAGTCACCAAAATTTTGGCGTCCATGTGGCGGGATTTCGGCGGTAACTGACACTAATTCGGCATGATTTTGGCGATATGCGGCGCAAATTTGGAAAATAACTGGCGTGAAATTAGCGAAAAATGGCGAAAATTCGGCTTCAAGGCGGCAATCGGCGATTATCGCGAGTTTGGTAAAAATCGGATCAAGTTTGGCGTCTATTCGGCTCGAATTCGGCGACAATCTAGATAAATTCGGCGTGGATTTGGCGGTAATCGGCTCAAATTTGGACAAATTCGGTGTCTATGCGGCGTGGATTTGGCGTTGGGAACGATAGGCGCGGTAATCGGCGATTATCGCGATTTTGGCGTCTATTCGGCGTGAATTTGGCCGTGCTCGGCGCAAATTTGGGATCCATATGGCGTGAAATCGGCTCAAGTCTGGCGTTTATGTGGCGCGAGTTTGGCGATGATTGGCACAAATTCGCCGTGGATTTGGCGGTTATCGGCTCGAATTTGGCAATAATTTGGACAAATTCCATCGATTAGCCATCCAAAAAAAAACAACAGACAACTTTTTCTCGAATTTTCAAAAATTGGAACCTTCAATAGAAGAGCATGCCCTTCTATTCTCAGTACGGAGCGCTGTAAATTCGCTCCACTCGCACTGGGTCGGTCGGTTGAGGACGAGAGCGTGTAACCGATTTTTTGCTCTTTTTTTCTCTACTCGAAATTCATGCGCAATTCACTGTGCGATCGGAGCGAATTTGCAAATTTAAAGCCTTACCTGCAAAAGAACAACGATCCAGATAATTTTATTGTACCCCCTCAAAAATCCATCATCCCGAATCGCCTCCCAATCGTACAACCAGCAAACAAAAAAGCTGCCAAACACGGAGAAGAACGCCAATTGAATATTTCGAATCCACAACGACACTTTCGACGTTTTCAGGATCTTCTCAAAGTAGACACCGGCGAAACCAGACGAAAAGCACGCCGCCAGCACAGCTCCAAGTCCCATCACATTATCAGACGTGTCGTGTACGGGGACTTGCGGTTTCGCCGAGTCGCCGCCGGACGGGTATTGTACCAGGGCGACGCCGGCGGTGAGCAGGATGAGGGCGAGCCAGTTGTAGCAGTGCAGGGATTTGCCGAGCATGGTAACCGAGAAGATGGCGGTGGTGAGGATTTTTAGCTGGTAGGTGACCTGGTACGTGGCTGCGTCCAGTTTTTTCAGCGCGAAGAAGAGGAGATTGTTCTGGATGACGTACATGATGGCGGGGATTGCGACCTTGAAGTAAAATTTTATTGATTTTGCCAACTACATTTTTGTGTGTACCTTCAAAGAGTCCGCTCTGGTCTGCGGGGTGGCGAAAACCTCTCTGTTCAGCTCGGCGAGCATTCCGGACACTCGATAGCCATTATTTCGATAAATTACGAAGATACAAGTGATCAGCTTGATAATTTCCGCGCAGACCACTGCGGTGGAGGATAGGTAGCGCGGTCCATCGGATTTCTGAGGTAAAAAATGGTTTTGGAGCGAATATGGCTATTAGCCGTTGAAATTGACAGTGAGCCGGCAAACTGCTAATGGATCTATTCAAGAGAGAAAAAAAAAGAAAAAAAAAGAAGTTTTTTCTGATGCAGGAACGGCAAAAAAAGAAAAAAAAAAAGGAAGAGAAATTTCATTTTCTGCCGATGATAAAGTAGTCATATGTGGCGAGACCCATTCAAATATACCGATGCGCCTTTAATGAACCTATTCAAAAGAGAAAAAAAAGTTTTTTCCGATGCAGGAACGGCAAAAAAAGAAAAAAAATAGGAAGGAAATTCATTTTTCTCTTCCTTTTTGTTCTTTTTTGCCGTTCCTGCATCGGAAAAAAACGTCTTTTTTTTCTCTCTTGAATAGGTCCATAACCAACCTGAGTCTGACTGTACCGAAGTGTGAGCACGAGCGCTGTCGTCTGCACAATGAGCACCACCAGCGAGATGAGCTTCAAATTTGAGCTGGTGTCGTTGGCTCGGTTCATTGCCCCTGAAATCGTTTAGAACAGTTCTATAGATGCCACGGAGCAGCTTCTCACACACTCGTTGTCTGTCTCTCTTCTCTCTGGCTCTCTAAACATAATATACAAAAACGTGGCAAAATCAAATCATTGCAATTTAAATTGAATGCAAATCCACATGTACTGCGTATATATCGATACTCAAATGGTATTATAACCTTGACCGGGATCATTTCGAAGAGACGAAGGAAATTAGAAAAAAAAAAAAAACGAAAAGTATTTTTGACAACAAAAAGTATGAAAATCAACAAAAAAGACAACAAATATCAACACTTTTACACCCATTTAGCGCGCTGCAAATATTTCTCAGTGTCCGCGACACGTGTTCCAGCGGTTCTCGACCTCAGCAGCTCCTCGCGGTAGTTGGTCTCAGGCTCCAGAATCTGCTGAACCCCGGATTTCAGAGTGACCACGTTGAATTTTGCTTTGCTGAACAAGAAAAACGGGTTTATTTACAATTAAAAAATAAAAAAAGAAGCAAGCACCTTTTCTTCATTTTGACCTCAAAAACTCCCTCGGCCACTTTCTTTGACTCTTTCTTCTTGTTCCTTTTCTTCTGCTTCTTCTCCGCCAGCTTTGCCTTCTTTGACGCCTTTTTCTCCAGCAGTCTCTCTACGACAGACTTCACCGGTGCGGATTCTTCTGCAACTTTGGATGAGGATTCTGTTGGCTGCTCGTCATCATCGTCATCCTCTTCTTCGTCATTTTTATTCACTTCTTTCTTGGAGGATATTTCCATGGGCATATCGTCATCATCATCGTCATCTTCATCGTCCTCAACCTCAATCTCAACAACTTCAGCAACATCCACGACTTCAACCGCAATTTGCTCCGGAACAGTTTCAGTTTGCTCTACCACTTCCTCTACTACTTGTTCCTCTTCTTTCTCTTTCTCCTCCTCAAACACCTTCTTAGGAGTTCTTTTGGCTCTTGGCGTTGCTTTCGGTCGTTTCGGTGTACTCGTCTCTTTTTCACCTACCTTTTTCGGCGATTGAGCTGTTCGCCTTCCACTGCGAAGAGAAACTGTAATTAATTTTGACCTTTTTTTGAAGAAAAAATATAATAAACTTACCCATTTTTGGGGGAAAACACGGAGAAAAACAGAAAAAAAAACAAAATGTTTTTGCAAAAAAAAAATGCAAAGTAAAAAAGTCCGCAAACACAGCGACGCGCAATGGCGGACTTTGGAAATTAAAGAGGATACGGTGGGTTTCTTTTTGGCCGACCCGCGAGACGAGATTTTTCATGATTTATTAAATTTATTATCAGAATTTCATGCTATTATAAAAATACTTTCAATGTTGGAAATAAACGGAAAATAGAAATAAAATAAATCCATTCATTAAAAACGCTAAATTAAAGGCGCATGATTAAAGGCGCATGCCAAAAAATAACAGCGAAGGTCTCGCAGTGAAATGGAAAAAGATTACGATTTGTGAGACCCCACGAAAAGGGGGGAAAGTGTTGAAACGCAGGAACGAAAAGGAGGGAAAATGGGCACAGTTTTTCTGCAAAAGTGCCGCACGGTTTTTTCTGCATTTTTGGAGAATGAGCAATAGTGTTTTTTCTGCTTTTTTTGCCTGAAATTAGTTTTTTTTTGGGTATTTATTGTTCATTCGCGACAAATGCAGGTGCGCTTCATTGAACTTCATACTTTGCGATTTTCATTTTCGTCACCAAATTATTTTTCCTTTTTTTCTTCGATTTCTTGCTAAAATTCTCCGTTTTCCTTGATATTTATTTGTTAAAATGACTAATAACAAACAAATTCGTAATATTTTGTAAAAATTTTCCTAAACATGCCCAATTTTAGTTAAAATTCGCCATTTTTCGAAATTTTCGCTGCTTTAAAAATTCCTAAATCATTTATTTGGAAAGCTTTTAGTTCAAATGATTTTATGACGATGTATTTCAATGTATTCTTTCTTTTTAGCACACAATTTTCCTATTTTAATGCGAAATCACCCGAATTTTTGCAAAAAATATTATTTTTCACTAAAATCAATAATTTTGTGGACCTCTCGCAGCTTTTCCGCTCCTTTTATTTTTTAATCGTTTCTATTTTGTCTCCGCATTTTAAATACTACATTCCAGCAAAACAAAGCAGGAAAAAAACACTATTTCTCATTCTCCAAAAATGTAGAAAAACCGTGCGGCACTTTTGCAGAAAAACTGTGCCCATTTTCCCCCCTTTTCGTTCCTGCGTTTCAACACTTTCCCCCCTTTTCGTGGGGTCTCCGATTTGTCGTTTTTTTTTCCTTTTGAAAAAGAAAACAATTTTAAGGCCAACTTTGGACTGGATTGCGAAAAATACTGATTTTTTAAGTGTTTCGTATACTTTTTAAAATTTTAAACATTGTCTGTAGGAGGGTACGTCAGAATAGAAATAAAATAGAAACGGCTATTTACAAAATAGAAATGCTACAAAATAAAACTTTTTGGGCGATGGAGCGCGTTTGCATTATTTTTTTCAATTTCACAGTTTTTCGTATTATTAACCTACACGTAACAACGCCACGACACTCGGTCTAGACCGTCATATACGCTGTTAAGCACCACAAATAATATAAAAATAAAAGTATTTTAAGTTCACGTGAGTTCAAGCGATTTAGTGCCACGTGGATATTATTTATTTTGAGCGGCCCCATTGGCCATTTAGTTCCCGTTTCAGTTTCGTTTTGGTTGTTTTCCCTTCTTTGCGGTGTTATTTTTTGTATATAAACTTGTCGTTGTATTCCGTTTTTATAAGGAACCCGGTCGTTTTGAATAAAACGGGCCAACTATGTGTTTTCGCAAACATCTGAAAATTTAATAAGCGATTAGAGCATGTTTTATCGAAAATCGAAGATAAAAACGAGGGAAAATGTGAGAATAATATTTCTGGTGAAAATGGATCTTTCTAGAAGCCGCGGCCGCGGGTTTCATAGGCCACGGCCACGATTTTCGTGTACTCCTCGTGGTACACGAAATCTTTTTTTTTTTTTGTAGAAATCATAAAAAATCAGAGAAATTTTTTGTGCGATTTCAATTTGATATTCGTAAATCCCCCGCCGAAGAGTATATTTTAAGCCCCCTTTAATAATAGTAATGGGGTTATTCACGGAACCAGCAAAAAAGCAAAAAATAGAAAAAACCAGCAAAAAATTCAGCGAAAATTCGGAGAATGCTCCGATCGGTCTGAAACTTTGAGAGATCATTTAAAAAATACTGTCGGACTTTCCCTGAAAATTTCAGACCGAAATATTGATTTCAAAAAAATCGATTTTTGTTTTGGATAATTTTCAAAATCGATATTTTGGTTTTAAAAGTTCAGTGAATTACCGGAAGTATTTTTATATGATTTCCCAAAGTTTCAGACCGATCAGAGCATTCTCCGAACTTTCGCTGAATTTTTTGCTGGTTTTCCTATTTTTTGCTGGTTTCGAGAATAACCCCATAAATATCATTTTTCAGGACTAGATCACGCTTCCATTTTGATTTCGGTATGAGCCTACTCGCTATTTTTCAGTCTGATCTATTTATTTTCTCAGCGTCTTCAGTTGCCTGAACGGGAGCGTTGGCGCTCCTGATCTGCTAGGGCCCGAGTCGGAACCTGGTGAAGGCCAAGACAAGATGGTTACTGTAACAAAGAGGTATTATTAAAAAAAACTAATGTAAGTTCATACCGACAATTTCAGTGAAGAACCTTTTTTCACCGCGGCCACCCTACATCAGAAGCTAACGCAACGACCAATGAGGAACGTCACGAATGTTCTTGACTTCGTGGCCGACTCATTGAAGTTGCCTTCAGCCGCGTTTACCTCACGGGCTCACAGGTATTCAAACCGAAACTGTCCGAACCAAATTGTGAAGTTATGTTAATTCAGAAGAGGATTCGCCAAGTCGGCTGCAGAAATAAGGGATGCGCTATACACAACCTCGATGTGGCGCTCAAGTCAGGCCAACCGTTACATTAGACAAGTCAAATAGGTAGTTAAAACCAGTAATTTATTCATTGTGCTTTAAGGTCAATCTCCGACGCACTCATCTCTAGGAGTCTATGCGATGTCGGCGGAACATCTATTAGTTGGCGGTGTGCGATATTCGAAAATCCTCCATGGGCGAGAATAGAAAAAAAAAAAGTTATCGTCACGAAACAGAACTCCGAAATGAGAATGTGCCGAAGAGAAATAAAAAAGAGCTTATAAGGGCCGTTAACTTAAACAACTGGGTATCAGCGCCAGTGAAGGCGTTTGATCCGAAAGAGCCCGGACCAAGTGCAAAGGAGACAAACTTCAACCTGATTAAGACAATAGGAAAAGTTGTCGCCATGAAAAGAACAGAGGCTCTAACTGAAGTGCTGGGAGGGCTGACGCTGTGCCCAGTTGTTGACTGTCCCACCGAAGCAAAGGAGTACATCGGGAAGTTTGATGATCATTGGCTTCACGTACATGAAGAACACAAGAACGATCTGAAGTACCGTTGTGGTCAATGTATCAACGGTCAAACATCCAGGTGAGGTGGTTTTTTTCAAACACTAGACTAGAAATTAAATTTATAAATGCAAAGTGGAATACAGCAATTAAATAGTTCATTATAAGAGTCTCGAATAGGAAAGCAAATGGTAACTAAAAATAAAAAAAGCCCCAAATGCCACTTATCATAATCCCGGAAAAAGTTTAATTATGTCGTTTCAGATTCAAGAGCTATAGCGCTCATCGTACTAAACGGCACCCGATAGAATCCCCACTGTTTCGGTGGATCTATGACGAGTTGCTCGAAACCGTGCCGTGCCGCACAAAAATGGCTGTAACTCGGCTCATACTTAATTTTTTTCGGAAAAAATTTGGGAACGTATTTTTATCAAGCTGTGGAACCTATTCCAATTGTCAGTTTGTCAAAATTTTTGTCAAACACGGCGTGCTGGAGACTACGTTTTTAAATTTATTTTTAGAAATGAAATTTCGGAGGTCATCTCTCTCAAGTCTCTGCGTCTCTAGTTTTGCACGCACTTAGCTAAACTTGGCAGAATGTCACTATCGAGACGCAGATGAATGCGACAGAGCGCGTTTGCCTTTACGTAGGTTATAACATGCCGTGAATGGTACAGTTAAATTTTTATCAGTTTTTGATAACTTTTAATAAATTTGCATCATTGTGAACGTGTTAAAGTATTTAATTGACGCCCTGTATTTCTAATCTTTATTTTTGCTTTTTTTTTTTTTTTTTTTCTTCACGACTCTGTTTTGAACGTAATTAATACAATACAGTACAATACAATTCTTAGAAAATTCTGGAATCCCAACCTAATGTTTCAAAACCCAAACACACGTCATTTAGTACTCACGTGACAAAACGCGTTTTTTTTTCCTTGACATGTGTTTATCACCAATTTCAAAAGGTTTCAAAGAAAATCTTCATTTCAGAGTTAAAAAAACGTTTAGTCTTACAATAAGTCTACTGAATTGCGAGAATTTCCTAAAGTCTGTTTTTGTTTATGATTAGTTTCGAAGATGTGAGTATAAATTTTTATTTTCAGTGAAATCCTCTAAGTTTTTGCAACAGTTTAGCAATGCTACACAAAGCAAATCACATCAAACCATGCCTATTAGTAAGATTTTTCAATTTTCTCGAGTCGTTTTTATACAACCAGAGGGGAAACGAACGCCCAAAGACACAAAAGGTGGACTGCGGTGCAGGCAACAGATAACACGCGTTTAAATTAATAAAATGTTTACTCTCCGAAAAACCTCGTTTGAGGGAAATGCGGGAGAAAGGTGGCCATGCGGTCGGTGCGGGCCAGGGGTGGGACAAAAAAACATTTTCCACAAAAAAAAAAAAATTTTTTTGTCCTCAAAAAAATTACCAAAAAAAAAATTTTTGTCTCCAAAAAAAGTTACCGAAAAAAAAACCTTTTTTTGTCCCCAAACAAATTAACCAAAAAAAAAATTTTTTTTTGCTCGTAAAAAAATTAACAAAAAAAAAAAAAAAATTTTTGTCCTCAAAAAATTTACCGAAAAAAAAAATTCAAAAAAAAGTACGTATTTCTGCCAGTTAAAAAGAAATTTTTCAAGTTTTTGTTGAAAACTAGAGGTTTTTGTCAATTCTGAGCATATACCGAATAAGTTTTTGCCCAAAAACAGGAACTTTTTTTTCACCTCCGTGGCTCTAAAAAAAAATTTTTTGCCGGCGGCGCATCATCAAACAAAAAAAGTTTTTTGGTCTCACTCTTACCATCGAAAAAAATATCAAAACATTTTTTGTTTCATCCAAAAAAACCCGAAAAAACAAAAAAAAAACGAAAAAAATTGTTTTTTTTTAAGTGAGCAAGAGAGTTTGCTGAGACACGAGATGCAGACGCGGTGCAAGCGCGCTCTATTGCCAAAATTTTCTGGTTTTTGAAGCAAGTCTCGTGTTTCCCAACTGAACGCAGTGCAAAATTGTAAACGGGGTGTGCCGGCCGCCTCGTTAGGCTTGCTCTTATTATCACTTTTTTTGCGGGCGCAAATGGTAGTCGGCAAGTATATTGAACCAATAATAGATGTTTCTAAACATGAATATTTTTAGACTATTGTTCGAAATCTCTGAAGAAAATCGATGGCACTATCACTTCCTTCAATCAAAAATGCGAAATGTTCCCCACTACTTTTTTCATTGCTATAGTTGCAATCACGTTGTTAAAAATGTCTTTTTTTCTCAGTTCGGGTTTCCATGGTTCAATCAAACAAGAAAATTGGAATGAAAAATTCACTGTTTTCAAAGATGCTGAGAAAACCATTGCAAGTTTTTCACGTGTTACAAATGCAATTGCTGTACTGAATGAAGTGGACAGCAGTTCAAACGGCTCTCGGACGTTTCGAAAGTAGACATTTCGAAAGTGTGACGTTTCGAAAGTGTGACGTTTCGAAAGTGCGACGTTTCGAAAGTGTGACGTTTCGAAAGTGGACTTTTCGAAGGTTTTTCTGGATTTTGTCGACACGGTGTTTGAGGAATTTTCCTTAAAAATCTTTTTAAAATGATTGTGTGAAACACCGCGTCGACAAAATCCAGAAAAACCTTCGAAAAGGTCACTTTCGAAACGTCACACTTTCGAAACGTCATACTTTCGAAACGTCGCACTTTCGAAACGTCACACTTTCGAAATGTCTACTTTCGAAACGTCCGAGAGCCGTTCAAACATTATTAAAAAAATCATCACTGAAGCAGTTGACTTTCAAGATTCAACTTTATTGGATTCCATTGATCCATCGCTTGTTCTACAAGTTGCAAAGAATATAAAATCTTTGAATTTCATATCGGTTTATAAAAACAATAATACGATAAAAGAAATCACAATGGACTTGGAAGAAATTGTTTCGAAGGAAATTACGCCATTAACCCAACATGGTGAAGTGTTGTTTTCCTTCAATAAAACGAAATTGAATTTAGGTTTATTACCTAAACTTTCTAAAGACGCTGTTTTTCTTTTAAAACAGCTTCTCGAACAATTAAATTCATTATCTCCAGACCCATACAATGTGTCAGAAACTTTTAGTGATTTAAGAAATAAAATTTTTGTAATGAATACAAGTGAAGAATTCCACAACATATCAGCACATCTCACCGAGTTTGTCACTATTTTGAACAATATTAGCTCATTTGTTGTTATCATTGATAAATACAAACGATTGACGTCTCAAACTTATTTGACAGAATTATTCAAAAAAGTTGAACGTTTACTTCCATATTTGTCAATTATTAAACGATTACGAGGACCAGGCACCAAAAAACGCGCCAGTGAACAATTACAATGCATCGATAGATTGATGAACCCTAGAGATACGCTGTATGCTAAACGGGCTCTCATAGGGTTCCCTGAAGGATCAAAGGATATAAAAACTCTTTTGAAGGACTTAGACGGCAATCAGTTGAAAAGGTTTTTGAGCGGAGGAAATATTCTTTCTGAGTTGAAGAGCTTTTTGTCACCCATGTCAAACTTGAGTATTAAAATAGCAGTAGCAGAAAACGTGTGGACAAAACCTGTGAAAACGAAATATGCATGTTTAGTCCGCCAAAGTTTGAAAATGTTTCAAAACATGGAAAAGTTGAAGCTAACGGCTTTTGCCAATTTTTTGAATAATATAAACATCACTTTAAAAAAACTGAAACCAATTGACAATTTAAATAATTCCATATTGAAAGAGTTTACACAGCATCTAAGATCTTCACAAATCTTTTTAAATTATAGCATTGAAAAAGAAGCTCTTAAAAAAATGTTGAAAAAAACTGAGTTTCTGTATGAAGTTTTCGATGACATTAGAAAGAGTATTCGAGAAACAGACCTAGAAAATGAAGATATGGAAATTATACGAAAAAAGGATCTGGGCAAATACATGCCATTTTTACTATCAGTAAGGAGCAAAGTACAATTTTTTGAAGAGAAAAAACTACAAATTCTGGATTTGTTCTCAAAAATTGCTACATTTAAACCAATTTTAACAAAGGAAATATTAATCAAAATCTACGAAATAGCTGAAACTCAAAAACTGTTTGAATCGGATATAAGAGAAATAATAAATCACATTGAATTCATTGATTCATTAATACCGCTTACCAAAGAACGAATTTCCGAAATCGATATACTATCTAAGGCTTTTTTGACTACCAAAATTCAAATAGGCGACTGGCACTTAACAGACAAAATGGTGAAAACAGAAATCCGGAAAACAAAAGGATTCAATATTTTTAAAAGTTTCCCATTTGCTTGGGAACTCACTTTTCAGTTAATTTATCTGCAACGAACGTTAAGCTTTTTTAAGAGACGCGATCTTAACCAAACTTTCCAATCATTTCACAAAAACGGAATGATTTTGGCGAACAGAATCAAGAGCTTACCACCATTTGAGCAACAGTTAGCTAGTTCCGCATGGAACAACTTTGCTCTTTTGAATCAATCAACAAACACTCTTACAGCGGTAATGCAGAAAATTTCATCAAAAATACTTATTCAAGAACAGAATTTGAGTTCGCTTGCAGACGCTATGTCCAGTTTGGAAAATGTTAACATACCTTCATTAAATTTTGAATTGATGATAAAGTCTCTCGATCTTTTGGAATCAAGTTATGTTGAATCATCGCTAGAAGTGGCAACTTTCAAACAAAGCATTCGACATGTGCAAGATCTACAGTTTGCAGTTATGATAAAAAATGGTGCAATTTTCAAGCTTCTCACTCTAGCTGATTCCTTTTTCCAACAATTTTTTTCAAAGCAATTAAAATTGAAAACGGACAAGTAAGGTTAATTTGTTTTTCATTTCATTATGGTACGTCCAAAGTAAAAAAAAGCGCGCACTTGTAAACATGTTTACAATTAATTTTTTGCTTGTTTGGCGGTGAACAACAAAGAAAAAGACGCAAAAACAAAGTTACTTTGGACGCCTCTTTTCGTCTTTTTTTGCGCTTTTTTTCTACTTTGGACGTACCATTACTTTTTTCTTTTTTAGGTCAATGTTGTCTTTGGTTTTCATTATTGCTGTGATTATTATTTCTGTTCTGATATTGTTTATTTATTGGATCAGGTCAGTCAAGGCAATGAGAGGAGAAAAACTTACATCGGTGTCTGTTGAAAAGCAAAATGTGTTTTGAATGACATGATTAAAAACAAAAAATAGTAAATAAATTGAACCATGTTATTTCTTTTATTACTCTCGTCTCAGCTAATGCACATCAATTTTGAAAAAATGGAAAAATAACACAGTTTAATCAAGTGCGACCGTAACACATTCAAAGAGAGAGAGAGTGAGCGAAAACAAGAGATCACATTGCTCACCCTTATTCATCCCTCCCTCTTTCTCACACTCTCTCATATTGTGGCATTTATTCAAATTTGGCAAATTCGTGGCGAGACACCGAGATTAATCGTGAGTTTTTCCCATTTTTTGAAAAAGGATGTGCATCAGCTGAGACGAGAGTAATATTGTTGTTTGGATTTCAAATGTACGCAAACACCGCGTTGCTATTTTTTTGTTTGAAGCTTACAGAAAAACAAAAAGGCGGACTTTGAAATTAGACAAATGTCGTTGTGAGTTTGCAAACGGTGTGTTGGTCCACAAAAAACGTTTCAGTTAACAAGAATAAAATGAAACCGCAGAGACGTTTAATTAAACATAACACCTTTCGGAATGATTTCAGGATAATTTTTAATAAAAACCAAAATCAATAGGATATGTTTTGTTATCAAAATGTTTGAAACACTAGGCAAATAGTTAAAAGGCGCGCGGCGAGACTCACGTGATTTGGGATGAAAATTTTCCGCGAGCGCAGCGAGCGGGTTCTATTATGGATTCGTAGCGGAGTGACAATTTTTTCACGTTTTTATTCGAAAAAATAAAGAAATAACTGAAGAAATTAAGAGATTTTTCGTCTCCCAGTTTCACGTGAAATGTCTCTTCGCCACGAATCCATTATATTCTCAGTACGGAGCGCTGCAAACGCGCTTCCTTCGCACAGTCGTGGACGCGGCCACGTTGGCGACGAGAGAGTGCAGAAAATTGAGAGACCGTGGGCGATGTTTTGCTCTCATTTCTCTAAACCACTCTTTAAATGCATTTGAATTTTCTTGTTCGATTGGAGCGAGTTTTTAGCGTTTTATACCGAGTATATTTAAAAAAAAAAAACTGAAATACATTTTAATGAGTATTGTAATTCCAGGGAATTCATTAAAAAATAACGCTTCGAGACCACATGGCCGACGATAAGCCCGTGGCTGACAGGCAGATGAACAAGTAAATATTAAAATACTATCATTTTTTTAAAGTTTTTAAATCGAACAAAGTTGATTTATGAATGATGTAAATCGAAAATAAAGAAAGAACAACCCGTAATATAATAACACTAGATACATAACCGAAGATGAGTTCCTTAAGTAACTTTGACGCAAACATGTTTGGGGAAAAATAAAATAAACATTAATGTACAGGCAATCCTCTATTACTCTCGTCTCAGCTGATGCACATCCTTTTTCAAAAAATGGAAAAAATAACACAGTTGAATCAAGTGCGACCGTAACACATTCAAAAAGAGAGAGCGAGCGAAAACAAGAGACCATATTGCTCACCCTTATTCATCCCTCCCTCTTTCTCACACTCTCTCATATTGTGGCATTTATTCAAATTTGGCAAATTCGTGGCGAGACACCGAGAATATTTGTGAGTTTTTCCCATTTTTTGAAAAATGATGTGCATGAGCTGAGACGAGAGTAATAACTTATTCTTCAACTAGGACACATTTATCGCACTATTGTCACCAATGTAACTGTCGATTCGTTTTTCCGGCTCGTCTTGGATGTCAGTTTTTTCGGCACCGTGTCCAATAGAGCGAAGATGACAGGCATGACTAGCATTCCGTGGATCATGCCGATGATTACCACGAGGAGCATGCACTTTGCAAATATCTGAAAGGAAGAAAAGGAGGTTGTCAGCTCCTCTAAATAGTATTCAGCCTACCTGCGCCATGTTCAAATTGACGAAGAACAGCGAGGTTACACATAGAGACGTGGATAGTGACGCTTCAAAAATAGGAAATCCAACCGCTTCTATCGTCATTTGCAATCGTTTTCTAATATCACAAGTTTCCTTCGCAGTTTGGTAATAATGATAGCTGACATGTGACGGTATGTCAACAGAGAACCCAATCGACATTACGGTAGCGGACATCATGATTGGATCCAGGTCAGCCCCCCACCAGGACATGATTCCAAACACGCCAAGAGAGGTGCTTAGAATGGAGAAAGTGGCAACGAAAAGAGTGGGAGGGTGGGAAATGAAAAGTGCCGCCACGACGAACATAGAGGCAAACGTCCAGAGAGCGGATTGAACGGCTACTGGCGACATTGTCTCGATGAGATCCAAAAACTTTGCATCCTCTTCGTAAATTGACACATTCAAAGACGGAAACTGATCGGCGACATTTCTCCACTCGTTCAGCAACTTTGCTCGGTTCGACCAATCAACCAGCTCATTTCCATGGTACGCAGTTGTAACCATAAACTTTGTCAACTGGTAATGTTCCCCAGTCACGTTCACCTGAATGAAGCCCTTCCAGAAGGAAAATTCGGGCCATTCTAGGAACTGTCTCAACTCGTTTCCCTTGCCAAATGGTTGAGACGGGGTGACTACTTGACTTCCGTTTACTGTGAACTGAATAGCTAGTTCCTCTTCTTCTTCCTCTTCCAGTGGAAGGTCTATATCTTCACTTTGTCGCAGGAAATCCTCGTAGTCACGGAGCCAGAATTTTGTTGAATATCGGCCATTGGCTGATGGAAGGCTCTCGAATGCGCTAATCATTCTCTCAAGCTCGGCTCGGTGAGCAGGATCCGAGATGTCTCCGGGGTTCTCGACCAGTATCCAGCACGCGGAGTAGTAAGGGATGATATGGGTTTTGCGTTGTTTGAAAATCTAAATAAATTTGATCTTTTATTTAAAAGATTGGAATAGGCTCTCACCTCCACAATATTGCTCTCCTCGAGGAACAACTTGTTCGGACTCAACTCTGACTTGATGTTCACCGTGCCAACGATACAAATGTACCAGTAAACTGCCAAAGCACCCAAGACAATCGAGCAAACCCAGGTGTTTGTCAAGATTGTGCAAGTTTTCATTAGGAGACGACGGAATTTGCCATCTTTTTCTTTTTCGAGCTGCTTTTGGCTTTCGGGCTCACTTGAATTGGTGGAACTGGTCTCCGATTGAGTTTCAGGGATGTTTTTGAACTCTTCTTGAACTTCGTAGTGTCCCACGACCGCCATGAGTGCTCCGTACATTGAGATCTTAATGATTTTCTTAGGAAAGGTTTTTGAGCGCCAATTCTCGCGTCTCTATGTCTCCATTTTCGCTTTTTTTTTCATCCAAAAAGGCGCGAATTCCTTTAAGTAGGGTCTAGCGCGCCGTGCCCTGACTTCGCTGTTCACCTTGTTTCAAGACTTACCGTAAAGATGAAATCCGCAATAACAGCCAACGCATTTCCAATGCTAAACAACTGAATCTCAGCGGCTGGCGTTGTTGCACCAATCCCGAACGCCAAAGCATTGGTGATAGTAGTAATAGTGATACTCGGTCCCGTTTCAATGAACATCTCAGTCATCCGATGCTTCAACTCTTCTTTCACATTCTTCACCCGTCCCTCTTTCCGCCGTTGACACGTGATTCTCTGCCACGCGTTCACCATGAGATAGGCGTCATCTACACCAATGGCTAGAACTAGGAAGGGTGTGACACAGAGGATTGAACCGAATCGGAAACCGAGGAAGAACATCGTCCCGAGACTGGCGCCACATGCCATGAACGGACACACACAGGCCATGACCGCGAGGACTATCTGGAAGTCTCATTTTGTCTATTTCACTTATTTTGCCACGCAACACGCATCGCGTCACCAATAAAACGCCAAATATTACTCTCGTCTCAGCTAATGCTCATCCTTTTTCAAAAAAATGGGGAAAACTCACGATAAATCTCGGCGTCTCGCCACGAATTTGCCAAAGTTGAATAAATGCGACAATTTGAGAGAGTGAGAGAAAGAGGGAGAGATGAATAAGCATGAGCAATGTTGTCTCTTGTTTTCGCTCACTCTCTCTCGTTGAATGTGTTACGGTCGCACTTGATTCAACTGTGTTATTTTGTTCAATTTTTAAAAAGGATGAGCATTTGCTGAGACGAGAGTAATAGAGATGCCTACCTTGTAATAATTCAACTGCTTCAAATAATACGCACTGAGGACAAATGTCACAGAGGAGAAAGTTGCCATGATAGTAAACCCGATTGCTAGAAAAGGCAGAAGGGAAAGTCCGGCACGAACGATCTCTTCAGTGATGAAAGAATCCGTTAGAATGTACACATTAATGTGATCCGAGTGGTAGTCTCTGGAACGCACACACTGAAACTTCAAAAAAAAAAGAAGAAGGATCTTACTCATGAATATAATCCAAAATCTCATGTTCGTAGTTTCTCAGGTCCTCCGGCTTCACCTCGTCGCCCAACTCGGATCGGAATTGTAGAACCACCAGGGCTATTTCGCGAATGTTGTTTGGGACTTGTTTCTGAATGGAAAACATTTAGAACTGGGGGTGAAACATTAGAAGTTACCGTGCTATCTGCAAACAGCCTTATATTCCTGTCCGCCACCGATTCGATTTTGTGGTTTTCCGAGGCAACTTTGACTCCGAAAAAGTTGGGGTCCATGTATAGTTTAGTGCCAAGGACTGTGGTGATAGGATAGCCAAGGTCCAGGTGACTAAAGTCGGTGCCGTGCTGGCCAGAGATTAGCATACCGCTCTGGAAGAAGGTAGTAGTGTTTTAGGAGCGGAGAATTGTGTTGTCGTCTGTCTTCTTTGTCTAACTGTTTAGGCGTAATTTTCCTTTCCCGATTTTGAACTTTTCGGCTCGGTTCTCGGCTTAAAATATTCGTTTCAGCTAGGTTTCGAGACTGTGATATATCACAGAGCACGGTGTCCAGGATTTGAAATGTGGGCGGAGCCTAATATGCTGGCGCGCCAGCAAACTTGCATGGCGCACTTTCGGTGCTTGCGGATTTTTCGACTCTCGCATTTTTTTTATTGATTTTATTGTTTTTCTTTCAGTAAAATCTGTTTTTCTTTGTAAAATGTATGTATTGTATCTTTTAATACCATAAAATTGCCCAAACTTCGATTTTCATAAAGATTTATCCTGCAAAAACACCCAAAAACTCAAAACGATTATTTCGAAATGGTGGCTGAACCAAATTCGACGTTCTTAGGCTTAAAAATTTCTAAAAACCTCAGCTATAATTTCGATGGAGCACATGTGGGAAAAAATTAAGAATTTATGCTTTTTTTTCACGAAAAACATAAAAAATGCGTCAAAATTTGAATTTCGCGCGAAAAAATCCAGTGGGCGCGTTTGCTCGGCTCCGCCCCACTTTTCAAATCCTGGACGCCGTGCAGAGGGGAATTCAGCTGTTCTTTTCTAGAAATTATGGAGGAAATTCCCAGAAAAAAAAACAATTTCAGTCGTGGATCAAAACGTCCGCTTTCTTACGATTTATATCGGCACGAATTTTGACACAGTTGAATGAGTGTGACCGTAACCCATTTAACGAGATGGAGAGCAATGGCTTCTATTTTTCGATCACTCTTGTTGAATGGATTACGGTCACACTCATTTCAACTGTGTCAAAATTCGTGGCAATATTGTTGATTGTGAGAAAAAGGAAATGTTTAAAATGATGGACTCTTGCTGAGACGCGAGTAACGTTCTTATTTTTCGGCCGATTTGATCGTGCGAGCTCTTAAAATGTAGGAAATATGAATCTGAACGACTTTTTCTAGAAACGCTCTTAAAATCGGTGACAAACTGCGCTCATTCCTCAATTTCCTATGGACCTATGCACAGAACAAAAAGGGCCATTTAAATGAATAAATTTGACAATTTTTTCCAATGCACATAAGAAAGAACATTCAATTAAATTGAATAAATTTTAACACAAAAAAAAACGTTCGTGTCGAGATATTGAAACTGAAAAATTGCGTGCGCCTTTAATAAATTGTGTCGATTTACGAGATCTCGACACAAACTTTTTTTTACGTTCAAATTTATTCAATTTAATTGTTTTTTTTTGCTTTCGTGCATTGGAAAATAATGTCAAATTAATTCATTTAACTGTCTTTTTTTTATTCTGTTCATAGGTCCACTATCTAGGAAATAACGAAACTTACATAAAAGTGTCTAACCGGCTCATTGAGCAGACAGAACCCGCTACAGTACTCTTCAAAGTTCTTCGGCCCGTGCGCAGTTTTCAAATAAAAGTCCCGCGAAATCTTGTCCAGCACTTGGACAGTATCATTCAACTGGGAGATTCCCAACATGTTGTCATTATGTTTGGACGTGATAAACGCGTAGATTGCTTTCGGTTCGCCATGATTGTCAAAAAACTGTCGGTACGTCTCCAATTCAACTCTTGATTTGGCGCCAAATGGTGTGAAATCGCTGATGTCGTTCTGCATGGGTGTGAACGGGATTTTCGAGGATAAAACCAGGGTGACTATTGTGGTTAGTGTCATGCACGTCCATGGGCAGTAGCTGAAAATAATAGTGGTTAGTTCGAAAGCATGCTTCGTCTAGGGTCTTACCAAACAATCGCTGAGCATTTTTCAAAGAACCAGTGTATTATTTTGACGAACCACGTGTTGTCATCGTTGTGAGAGTGCTTCTTCATTTCTGCAGACAGCAAAATCAAATTTAATTTTTGGTGTACGCAGAGAGAAACGTACTTCTTTTTAAGCGGTCCCCGTCACCTCACTATTTGATTTATGTCGTGCTGGAACTGGTCTGAAAGTGGCCAGTTTAAGCAAAAATTTGTCACGTTTCAAGTGTCATTGAGCGTCGGAACATTTTTAAAATTAAAGCTATTACGCATTCGTCATTACGCCTTGGCGTTCGAATACGTAATGCATGGTAATGTATGCATGCAGGTGTCAAGGGCAAGAATGGCCAGAAAAATCGAGTTTTCGTCTTGTTTTTAGCACTACCAACACCAAAAGAAAGAAAAAAATCAGTTACTTTTGTAGAGAAAACACAGAACAATGGTATTGTACATATTTAACTATCATATAATTCCCCTTTTGCAAAGCCTTGATCGCTAGGTTCAACAAACGTCGAACAGCCAAATCGGGTGACCAACACGTGTTATCCGCTGTGATAGTCACTTCGATCACATGGCGGTATAAAGAACAGTGTTGCAGCGGGCTTCGGTGTGGCGCGGATCACTTGGGAAAAGGAAAGGTCTAATTCGGGACTTTTATACAGTGGAAACTGTGTTTGCGGACTAATTTTGAAATTTCTGGGTCCCAAAACTATTTAAAATCATAAAAGCGCCGTATCGCATGTCTGCGTCTCCACAGTGGCGTCCTGTCAAGTTTAGCCAAAAGCGTGCAAAAATGGAGACGCAGCGACGCGAGATTTTTTTTTGAGAAAAAAAGAATCAAAAGCGCACTTGTAAACGGTAAAAATTTAATAGGCAACTATTTAGTACCAAAAGTGTTAAGAATGGTAAATATTTTCGTGGAAAACTTGACATTGAAACTAAAAACCGAAAACACCGTATGAGATGTTCTATCACAATCACATGAGCTCCGCCCCTTTTTGGGTTATCGATGCAATCAGTGAAACAAAAAATCAAAAAGCCAAGTGGAAACTCTTTCAAGTCTCTCCCGACCGTCCGTATTGCTAGCAATTTGTAATTTTACGAACCGTTTTTATCATCTCGGAATGGTCTACAACTGCAGGGTCATCGGAAGTGCCCACGCTGTTTCCACGCGTCGCCGCCGGGTGATCTTTAGTTCTGTTCTGTGACCGAAAAAAGGCAGTTTTTGCGTACGGATTCTTTTTGCAATAGCTAAATAACATTAAAATTATTTCCATGGCGCTCGCAGCAAGGGTTGACATTCCATTGCTCACTTTTATTCATCACTCGCACTCACTCAACTGTGTCAAAATTCGTGCCGATACATATTATCGGCCCGCCACGTCGGTCAAACGCGCTCCGCTGAACTCAATACTACGTGGATTTCATTTTGGTTTCCAAATAATTTTATTTCACGTTGAATTTACACGTGAAATGAAAAAATTTGGAAACCAAAATGAAATCCACGTAGTATTGAGTTGAGCGGAGCGCGTTTGACCATTTTGGCGGGCCGACAATATTCCTCGTGGGAAAGCAGTCATTTTAAAGAAGACAAGAGCAATAGATGTAAAATTCGTTGATCGGGTGGCGAGTCCGCAAACACCATTGCCACTGGTACTAGGTATTTTAGTCGCTCGCAACGTGTTGCAAGATTCCAATTACACAAAACAAAACCGTTTTTCATCAAGATCAATCTCTCTCGTGACGTCATGCAATGATCATATCCAAATAATCACTGTTTGGGGAACACGCCAACTAAAGTCTGTCTGCGAAAAATCGAGAAAATATGTAGGAAATTTCGATGCGCGTTCAAAACTTGGAAAAGTACAGTGTAGTTCTTTTTTTTTCAAAAATTCGTGAAAAATTCGGCTCAAAAACGATGAATTCTTCAAAAAAAAGTCCAAAAATAAAGCAAATTTAAAGGCGCATGCACAAACTTTATCGAGCGGGTATCGCAGCGACACAGAAAAAGACTACGGTATCGGATTTTTTTTGGGATTTCAAAATTTTTTGGGCAATTTTGGGTCATTTTCATAGGTTTTTTTTTAGTTTTAGAGTCAAAAATTGTGTTTTTTTCCTATTAAAATTTAAGTGTTAATTAAATGAATATCTGCAAAAATTATTCACTTTCTTCTTGAATTTATGCATGTTTTTCAACTTCGTGTCGGTTTTTCTCTTATTTACGTGAGTTTCTCTGTCATATTAAGCATTTTAATGCAGAAAATGGATTAAATTTTAGACTGGGCCTGTTCTCTTGATTTTTCTGTCATTTCAATCGTCGGCACTTGCTTTCATGAGCCTATGAAGATGAATTTTCCTGTCATTTTATTCCTATGCAAGCCCGCATTAACCTGTATTTTCCCGCATTTAAACGTAGGTTTTCATAGTAATAAAATGGCAGGTAATGTAATCTGCATAGGCCCATTAAAACACAATTTTTCCGAGCCTTTCCTGTCTTTCTATTGTTGAACCGCCGAAATGATCAAACGTGCTCCGCTGAACTCAACGCTATGCGATTTTAATTTTGGTGTCCAAATTATTTTGGTTCACGTTGAATTTACACGTGAAACGAAATAATATGGAAACCAAAATGAACATCGCATAGCATTGAGTTCGGCGGAGCGCGTTTGGCCATTTTGGCGGGCTGACAATAAAAATCTTTAAAAAAAAAATAATCGAAAAACGCTCTATTTAGCTCTGTTCTAAAATGGAGTTCCGCCTTTTATTTCTCTGCAAATCTGTAATTTAAACACTTGTCCAATTTTGGTTTGCATTGAATTAAAATGACAGGAAAAGTCAGCCCCCTCAGCGCAATGGAAATTGCGTCTCCCAGCGGATGGTCCAAGGATTTCTGCGGATGGTCTATCGACCGAAAAATCGTTTGAGAATAGCTGACAGACGATTATTTAGCTTATCTAGACAGTTAGAAAGTGTTTTAAAAAGACGAAATTGGGAAATTTTGAAAACTGAACGAGATGGGATTTTGAGCACCACCTCGCGAGAAGATGGTCTATGGAAAAAATGCCGTTAGTTGAGGGGGCTGAGGAAAATTCACGTTCCAACATACCGTATTTCCTCTAATTTGAGCGCATGCCCTTCTATTATTTCATTTCATCACAACTGCCCGGTATTTAGAGATTTTCACACCAAACTCGACAAAACACTTTCTAATCAAGCAGGCATGAGACGACAGAAGTTTGGTGTGCAAATCTCTAAATACCCGGCAGTTGTGATGAAATGAAACAATAGAAGGGCATGCGCTTAAATTAGAGGAAATATGGTAATTCCAGGGTAGTTTTGGACTAAAAAGTCCTGTAAAAATCTATATTAGGAAGGACGCAAATATAGTACTTGAATCGTCAATTTTGAACTTTAACGGACCTTTACACGTTAATTATTCTGTGATTTAATCCTATGCAGGAAGATCCCTACGAATAGGCCCATAAAAATCTAGGAAAATCAGCCATGGTGTCCCCATAATCTAGAAGGAACGCGACCGCAATTCAAAAAAAAAACCAGTAAGAAACAAAAGCATGTATAATTATATACAGTAACAATGAAAAAAGCAGAGAATGAGCGTGTAAAAACAAAGGAAAAGACTAGTAGGAAAAGCGCTACCTACAGTCTCCTCCTCCCCTCGAACGAGATTCTCGATTTTCTCGTGTCAGAAGCCGTGCGCGGGAGGGCGGGCGGGGGCAACACGTTCGTCACACAAGCTAGCGACCTTGGCGCGAGAAGCAACGGCAACCAACCAACCAACCCGTTTTCATGTTTTACACTACTTGTATCAGTATGACATTGTCAAGGAGGGGACGTCTCGAACAGGCAATATCACCACTGTCACACACTCATCGTTTCAAATAGTGTGAAACATGTGAAAGTGGGCGAGGAAAAAAAGTAATAACATCCAACTAAATAGTGATCATCAAGCCGTACTCTTTTCATTTCTAGGAGGACATGTGAAAAGAAAAGAAAATGTGGTGGGTGACCAGTACAAGTCTAATAGTATACAAAAAAATAAGCGTTATAGAATTTACAGAAAATGTTTTGCGACAGCAAAAAAGTAAATAAATTATCCGGCAGGGAGACCGCACATTGAGCAATCCTGTCGTCCCGATTCGTTCTGGAAGGTGCAGTGACTGCAACTCCATGTTCCTGACGAACTTTCGCCTTCTTCAGGAATGTTGGGGATGTCTGAAACTGTTTTCTGGTGTTGGATAGTAAGCTCCGCCCATTTTCGCTCGATTTTTTGACATGCTGCACGGTGTCCAGGATTTGAAATGTGGGCGGAGCCTAATTTGCTGGCGCGTCAGTTCCATGGCGCACTTTCGGTGCTTGCGCATTTTTCGACTCTCGCATTTTTTAAATTGATTTTATTATTTTGCTTTCAGTAAAACCTGTTTTTCTTTGTAAAATATATGTATTGTATCTTTTAATATCATAAAATTGCCCAAACTTCGCTTTTCGTAAAGATTTATCCTGCAAAAACACCAAAAAACTCAAAACGAATATTTCGAAATGGTGGCTGAACCAAATTCGACGTTCTTAGGCTTAAAAAATTTCTAAAGACCTCAGCTATAATTCCGTTGGAGCACATGTGGGAAAAAATTAAGAATTTATGCTTTTTTTCCCAAAAAACATGAAAAACGCCTCAAAATTTGAATTTCGCGCGAAAAAATCCAGTGGGGCGCGTTTGCTCAGCTCCGCCCACATTTCAAATCCTGGACACCGTGTGCTGCACGATGTAAAACTGAAATGTGGGCGGAGCCTCGGAGCAAATTTTGGAAAAAAATAAATACATTTTTAATTGTTTTTTTCCCCCAAAAAAGTTGCTTTTTTCTATGCCGCGTCCATAGTTCAAAAAATCCTGAAATCAAGAGTTTTTTGCAGTCCAGTTCCCAGGAATAACAGGCGCGCACAGTTGAAACCGTTGTTACCGTAGTTGCTTCGCTGCGAGACCTTCTATGTTTAAACATTAATTTTCCCACAGTTGCTCAATTTTTTCTTTTTTTGCGGGAAAATTCAACTTTAAACATAGAAGGTCTCGCAGCGAAGGAACTACGGTAATGCTGTCACCGCCTGTTATTTCTGGGAATTTATTGGGAACTTTGGACTGCGAAAAACTCCTGATTTCAGGGTTTTTTTGAACTTTGGACGCGGCACTAGATTTCAAGTTAATTTTTAGCAAAATTTCAGATTGACAATTGCTGGGAAGAACGAAACGAGAATCAATGAAAAATTCTGAAATATGTTATTTCTGCCACTTTTACAATTTTTCTTCAAAAATTCTAGTCTTATTATTGTTTTTTTTGTTTTGAGATGTAAATAAAATATTTTTTTTTCCGAAATTCAGCACGCATTACGTATTTTTAGAATGATAATACCGCGTCGAATATTATTGTTTTATTGTTGTCGCGCGGTGTTTGGGGGTACGACAGAATAGAAATAGGCGAAATAGAAATGCTACAAAATAGAATTGCTACAAAAAAGAACTGGAAAAAATAGAACGGCTACAAAATAGAAATGAGCGGAATAGAACAGCGCGAAATAGAAATGTGACAAAATAGAAATGGGCGAAATAGAAATCGGTGCGATGGAGCGCGTTTGCATTATTCTTCGAATTTTCCGATTATTATAGGATTTTTCAGTAATTTTCAGATATTTTACGCACTTAACAAAATCGAAAATGAAGAAAGGTATAAAATCAATGCAGTTTCAGAAAAAAAAAAATGGAAAATCGGCGAAAAACTGAGCAATTGAAAAAATAATGCAAACGCGCTCCATCGCCAAAATTTGTTCTATTTTGTAGCATTTCTATTTCGCTCATTTCTATTTTGTAGCCGTTCTATTTCGTAGCATTTCTATTTCGCTCAGTTCTATTTTTCCCAGTTCTTTTTTGTAGCATTTCTATTTCGCCTATTTCTATTCTGTCGTACCCCCCGGTGTTTGCGTACTCGCGCTGCAAACCGATTTACGAGACTCCGCCCACTGCCCTGCTATTTTTGCTGTGATTTTTCCTTCTTTTTTTTCCACATTTCGCAGTTTTCCTTCTTTTTTTTTCCACATTTCGCAGTTTTCCTTATGTTTTTTGATACATTTTTGTTTCTGATCAATAAATGGCGTATGAGAATGAATATTGAACAAGAAAATTCGAGAAAAAATGGCGGGTGATGGATGCAAAAATCGATAAAAAATGTTTCTCGTTTTTTCATGGTAATTTTTGCATTTTTCCTTAATTTTTTTTGGAAATAATTGATCTCAGGTCGCTAAATGTGTTGTTCGAATGAGGATTCGATTAAAAAGTTATCAATTCGGGATTATTATCAATTCATCGCATTTTTTAATCGAATCCCCATTCGAACAAAACATTTAGCGACCTGAAATTAATTATTTACATAAAAAATTAGGGAAAAATGCAAACATTACCATGAAAAGACGAGAAACATTTTTTATCGATTTTTGCATCATCCGCCATTTTTTCTCGAATTTTCTATTGTGTTTTCAATCGACTTGCGACATGAGAACGCGAGACTCCGCCCACTTATTTGTGCGCTACCTGTCTGCGTCTCTTCAAATATCACTGTGTTCGCGTGGTCGCGCCCAAATAAGTGGGCGGAGTCTCGCGTTTTCATGTCGCAAGTCGATTGAAAACACAATAGTTCAATATTCCTTTGCATACGCCATTTATTGATCAGAAACAAAAATGTTTTTAAAAAAACATACGGAAAACTGCAAAATGAGGAAAAAAAATAGCATGGCAGTGGGCGGAGCCTCGTAAATCAGTTTGCAACGCGAGTACGCAAACACCGCGCGACAACTTAAATAAAACAGTAATAGTGTACATTGTGGTCTCACCACGGACGGTGTTTGCAGACTTGTGGATTTACGTGCAATTTTGAATATTTTTTCCGGACTATTTAGTGTTTACAATTTTTATTCCAATATTCGATAAAAAATGTAAACACTAGTCCGAAAAAATTGTTCAAATTCCATAGAGTTAAAAAAAATAAATAAAAACGGCACAAATAGTAACAAAGAAAACATCGAAAAATTTCCAAATTCAAATTTGTATCAACGCGTAAATCTACAAGTCTGCAAACACCGTCCGTGGCGAGACCACATCCCAGGAATACGTAATAAATGTCGCCGAATTTTGTCAATAGTGCGAACACGGCGACCAAAAATTGCACGGAGACATTTTTGAAAAAGGCTGTATGCGAGGCGGCAGCGTCAGAATATTCCAGAATCATCAGAAATTTCTCGAAAACAAAAAGCAAACCTTCAGAATTCGCATGCTCCAAAGCAACCAACTGATGCCAATCCTCACAGTCTCTCGCCCAGTCCATCGCTGCTCCTCTATCCTGCGCTTTCACTGCTTCACACAACCGCTTCATCCATTCTTCGCTAATAGCCATCAAATCATTAGTCATCAAAAACAAGAGAAAGTGAAAGTTGGTGGCCTGCTCCAAAAATTGATTCACAGAGAACGCCGCACAGTATTGCGAAAGATTCTGTCCGCCTTGCAGCTTGCCGACATCTCGACGATTCTCCACGTTGAACTGCGCATTCTTGTTGACATTGAACGTGTAGTGCATCTCTTTTGGCATTCCCGCTGGCACATCAACCAGCAGATATTCCACTGGAAGCGGCCGCCCGTTTTTCAGAATCTCTGCTCCGTACTCGTTTTTCTCGCAGTATTGCACGTCGGTAATGTAGTGTGTCTCGGCGAGCGGAGTTTCTCGAACATAGGCGAGCTCTGGCGTGTAGAGGGTCGGGCATAGAATGTCAGCTTCCACCATGGCGGCGCACTGATTGGAAACTTGGTAGCCGTGGAAATTGACGTGCAGGGATTCGTCTCCGGATGCGACGACGGTCACGAATTTGGAGCCAAAGTAGCGGTCCATGCAGTAGTCGGTGACATTTTTGTATTTGTTTTGCATGCTGGCGGCGGTGATGCATTCTTCGGCGGAGAGGAGGAACGAGTCCTGGAATAATTTTATGGGAATTTTTGGCTATTAGCCGTCAATTTCAGAGCGTCTAATAGCTGTTAATAGCCGCTCCTAACATCCGTTGGATGTTGTCGAACTCGGCTAATAGCCATTTAGCTGCCGAACGCATGTGACACAGGCGCCAAATTCGATGGCTAGCCCCCGCTTATTATTGGCGTTCGGCGCATGAGTGGGAGCTAGCCATAATTTTTGACAAATGTGCCACATGCATTCGGCAGCTAAATGGCTATTAGCTGAATTTGACAACATTCACCGGAAGTTTGGAGCGGATTAGGCACACAAACGGGAACTAGCCAACCAACAAAAACAGCTATTAGCCGCAATTTCGGCACTGGAATTTGGAAAACGCTATTAAATAGACGGCTAATAGCCAAAAATGATCCGATTTCATGAAAATTTGGAAAAAATAAATACCAAAAAAATTCAGAACTGGAAAATTTTCTGGAAATTTCGGCGCGGATAAAGGCAGCTAAATGGCTATTAGCCGAAATTCCCCCAAAAAATGACAATATTTTTAAAAATTTCGCACCAATCGTAGCAGTTTTTCTGCATTTTCCTGCATTAAAAAGTATTTTTAAATTGATTGAATGGGGGATATTTTTGGCTATTAGCCGTGGACGTATATTTCGGGTCTTATTCCAAAAAATGTGGAACAAACTCCAAATTTTACGGCTAGTAATACCGTTGGCTTTTTCCCGCTGGAGCGCTGATTGCCGCCAAGTTCACGCCAAGCTTGCGCCGGATATTGCCAAAGTTAAAACGCTCTGAAATAGAAGGCTAATAGCAAAAAATACCCTATTTCATGAAACTTTGGATAAAATAAATACCAAAAAGTTTCAGGACTGGAATTTTTTTGTGGGAATTTATGGCTAATAGCCATTTAGCTGCCTATATCCGAGCCGAAATTCGCAGAAAAATAATTCCAGTCCTGAAATTTCGTGGTATTTATTTTTCCCAAAGTTTCATGAAATCGGGTATTTTTGGCTATTAGCCGTCTATTTCAGAGCATTTTAACTTTGATTTTGGCAATATCCGGCGCAAGTTTGGCATGAACTTGGCGGCAATCAGCGCTCCAGCGGGAAAAAACCAACGGTATTACAAGCCGTACAACTTGACGTTTGTTCCACATTTTTTAGAATAAGCCCCAAAACACACGTCCACGGCTAATAGCCAGAAATATCCCCATTCAATGAATTTTAATGCAGGAAAATGCGAAAAAAATACAAAAAATTGGAAGAAAATGCTACGATTGATAGGCGAAAATTTTAAAAATAGGAATTATTTTCTTGAGGCAAATATGACGGCTATATGGCTATTAGCCGTTGAATATTCGGCCATCGGCGCAAGTTTGGGGCAGATTTGGGGTAAATTTGGCAGTGATCGGCTGGAAAATGGCTAATATCCACGTCAATAAGGATTTTGACGTTATTTTCCCAAGTTTTAAGCCCATAATACCTACCTTATGCCTCGTGCAGTGCACAGTTCCCTCCGAACTATTCGCGGTCCACAAATCGGTAAAAATCCATCCGACTCTCTGCAGTCCAAGCATTTCCAGCAACTTGTCCACCTTTTTCTCATTTTTATCCTCCAAAAACTCAATTCCATCCTGCCGGCAGTGCTGGGGCGGCTCGTAAATCGCCGCCACAGTTGCCTTGATCCCAAGTGGAACTTCCGGGAAAGATTGATACTGTCCCACCAAAAATCCAACTCGCTGATGGCCAGAAGCTCTCCAATAGTCCAAAAACGTGTTCACCAGGTCTTGATTCTCGATTTGAATATTGTCAACGTGCCGGAACTTTTGTCGATTCAACGTCACCACTTGGGGCTTGCATTTTGTGCAGATTCCTTTGGGATATGGCTTGTGCGAATCACAGCCGGGTTTCAGATAGCATCGAATATTATCCAGCGGCTTTTTCAAATTGTTGCTTTTGCCGTGCGAGCCGAAAAGTTTGCGAACGTGGGCGTGAAAGCTCATGTGCTTGATGTCCTTTTCTTTCAAGTATTCTTCGTCGAAGGGCTAAAGGTTTAAATTGTGAATATGGCCAGAAAATCGGAAAAAAAAACGTACATCGAGTGGAAGGCAGTTTGTACACTTTTGTCTGGCTGGATGTCTACAGCTTGGACCCCTCGATCGTTGAATCTGACCGTCTTGGGAGGCGAGGAAGATGTCCACTTCATCGACGCGCTCTGACTGTGGAACTTCTACGACCATTTTGCTGGAATTTTTTACAAAAAATTGAGGGAAAATAAATAAAAATGAAACAAATTGAGCTCGAAATTTAAATAAATCATCATTTTTTGGTGCACGGTTCACGTCATTGCGGACTCGGAAAACCGTGCGGCACACTTGCGAAATTCTGTGCCAGGGTTGCATTTTTTCATTTTTCATTTTTTTTCTGTTTTTTTTTCGACATTGTCCAAAACATTTTTCCCAATTTTTGCATTATTTTTTGTTTTAGAATTTTAAAAAATTGTTTTTCTCATTGATTTTGTCACATTTTCCCAACAATTTCCGGTGCAAAACGACATTTTCTGCTGCGGAAAAATAAAGCCTTCAAAATTCATTTTCTTTTTGTCTTTCTTTTACAGAAAAACGTGTAAAAACTGTAAAATTCAAAGTCAGAAAACGATAAAAATTCACATTTTGCAATTTAGGACACCAAAAAATGTGGTGGAAAAATTAGTGATTTTTACGGATTTCATGACATTTTTCCGATTATTTTAATGCTGAAAATGGCATTTTATACTGCAGAAATGTGGGAAGCTGCGAAATTCACGTTTTCTCTTTTTTTTGTTTTGTTTTGTAGGAAAAAAATGAAAAAAAAACTGTGAAATGCTCCGATTGGTCTAAATTATTGGGAAATAGTGTCAAAAATACTCCTAGACATCGACATGCTCAAAAAATTTCGACGGAAGTATGAATTTTTGACGTAATTTCCCAAATTTTATAAAATCTGAGAATTTTATGGAATTTTTCGCATTATTCCACATTTCTGTGCATTTTTTTTCTCCATTCATTTTTCAGGTTATTAATTTTATGGATTTTACAACAATACAAACAAAAATAGTGTAAAGCCACGTAAAAATAATCCGATTGTTCCGAAATTCTGGGGAATAATGTCAAAAATACTCCCAGGCATGCTTAAAGTTTCTTGAACATGTCAGGGAGCTTTTTGGCATTTTTATGAATGAATCGACAAATCCAGCATTTTCTGCCTCAAAAATGCCGTTTATACATTAAATCGATTTAGAAAGTATGAAAAAAAAATTTCAGTAATGTCCCGTCGAGTCGATTTCGATATGAACGTGGAGGAGATCATGGAGCGCCGCCGCAACAACACTTTCTCAGGTTGGAATTGTCGCCAATCTCGCGCCAAACTCGCTCTAAACTTGCGCCGATTATCGTCAACCGCTGTAAAGTGTTATTTTCAATGGCTAATAGCCATATCCGCGCCACAATTCAATATTCCCTGAGTATGGGGCTGTTGGTATTTTTGAGAAAAAAAAACGACAGGAAAACCGTTTTCCGGAAAACGAAATCTGGAAATTGATGAATTTTTTATCATTGATTGTGAGAGGAGAGACGCAGAGAAACAGACAAGCCTATTTTCCGGAAATTGCTGTTTTTACATTTTTAAGACGCGGGACTTTAATGGAAAATTTATAAAATACCACTTACAGGCGAGGAAGATGGTGTTCCGAACGAGGTAGCCGACTACCTGGTCTACTTCTCGAGGATGATTGATGAGCAGAACGTGCCCGAGATTCTGACTCTTTACGATCAAGCTTTCCCAGATCTCACCGAGCGGTATGTTGAAAACAATAATTTTTTATGGACCTATTCACAAAACCGGAAAAAAAATAATAAAAATTGCCGGAAAAATCGGAGAATGCTCCGATTGACCTGAAATTTTGGGAAATATTGGAGAAATTCTCCTGTACACGCTCAGAAAATTTTGGACAAAAATATCGATTTTAAAAATTTTCAGAAAAATCGATATTTTGGTCCAAAATTTCTGAGCGTGTACAGGAGAATTTTTTCCAATATTTCCCCAAATTTCAGGTCAATCGGAGCATTCTCCGATTTTTACTGCAATTTTTTCCGTGAATTGGTCCATCACAATGTTTAACCCCATTCAGATTCTTCCGTGATCGCATGTGGCCCGACGAGAATGTCGTCGAGCGAATCATCGGCCCTGGCAACAAGCTTTTCATCATTCTCTACAAAGAGCTTTATTACCGTCAGTTGTACGCACGAAATGCTCGTGGACCCCTTCTTGTTCACCGATACGAGTCCTTCATGAACTACCAGGAGCTTTTCTCCGAGCTGCTCTCTAGCAAGGACCCGATTCCACTCTCTTTGCCAAACGTTTGGCTCTGGGATATCATCGACGAGTTTGTCTACCAGTTCCAGGCCTTCTGCCTCTACAAGGCTAATCCAGGAAAGAGAAATGCTGACGAGGTTGAAGATTTGATTAACATAGAAGAGAACCAGAATGCCTGGAATATTTATCCAGTGCTCAACATTCTTTATTCGCTCCTCTCAAAGTCGCAAATTGTGGAGCAGTTGAAGGCGTTGAAGGAGAAGAAAAACCCGGACTCGGTGGCCGACGAATTTGGCCAGTCGGATCTATATTTCAAACTGGGATACTTCTCCCTTATCGGACTTTTGAGAACTCACGTGCTTCTTGGAGACTATCATCAGGCTCTGAAAACTGTCCAGTACGTGGATATTGACCCAAAGGGAATCTACAATACTGTCCCAACATGTCTTGTTACTCTGCACTACTTTGTTGGATTTTCGCATCTGATGATGAGAAATTACGGAGAAGCCACAAAGTTGTTCGTCAACTGCTTGCTCTACATTCAGAGGACCAAATCGGTTCAAAGCCAGCAGCCATCGAAGAAGAACTTCCAGTACGATGTGATCGGAAAAACCTGGGATCAACTTTTCTATCTTCTCGCTATCTGTCTTGCTGTTCAGCCACAGAGAATCGACGAGAGCATCGCTTCTCAGCTCTCAGAAAGATGCGGAGAGAGAATGATGCACATGGCGAATGGAAACATTGATGAGTTTAGAAATGCTTTTTCGACAGGGTGAGTATTTAATTTTTATTTATTTTTCTTTTTAAAATTCGTTTCCCATAAACTAATGTTATTGTCCAGATGCCCAAAATTCCTGTCGCCCACCACTGTGGTATATGAAGGCGTCAACCAATCCAAGGAACCGCTTCTCCGCCAAACACAATCGTTCCTCGAAGGCATAGAATCACAGATGGCGTTGCCAGTGCTCCGAGGATATCTGAAGCTGTACACGACACTTCCGACGAAGAAATTGGCGTCGTTCATGGATGTCGATGATGATCACTACGATTCGTTCCTTGGAAAGCTGTTGACGTATAAGGTGAGTTGTTATGGGAATGAAGTTTTCATTGTTTTTCGAGAAATTTCTGATGATTTTGGAATATTCTGGCGCCGTCGCCGCCGCCAACCTCGCTTATACCCTTACGGTAGACGGTGCGCATGCGTGTTTGCGTAATTTTTCATTGTTTTTCGAGAAATTTCTGATGATTCTGGAATATTCTGGCGGGCTCTGGGACGCTTCGAAACTGGTGCTATTTTCCGTCGCCGTGTTCGCACTATTGACAAAATTCGGTCAAGGATAAAATAGTTGACGAATCTTTTACTGACAAATTTGGCAAAAATTTCCGGAAAATATAGCGCTAAAAATGCATTAGTTTCGAAATGTCGAAAAAAACGAAATGAGGAAAAACTTACCGTACTCTGAAAAAACCCTTTTCGGTCAATACCCGGGGTTGGAAAAAAAAAAAAGATGAATTTCATTTAAAAATTTTCATTTTTTCGCATCTTTTTAATTGTTATTGTAAATTGCCAGAAATTTTTAATCGAGCTATTGTCGGCCCCCCAAAATGATCAAACGCGCTCCGCTGAGCTCAACGCTTTGCGATTTTCATTTTGGTCTCCAAAATATTTTATTTCACGTATAAATTCAACGTGAAATGAAATATTTTTTGGAAACCAAAATGAAAGTCGCATAGCGTTGAGTTAAGCGGAGCGCGTTTGACTATTTCGACGGGCCGACAATATTTATGGACCTATTCAGCGCAGGAAAAAAACCGATTTTTGTTGTTTTTTTCCCTATGCAAAATTGAGGAAAAAGGACAAAAAACTACAGTAGTCGGAGGTTTTTTGACGTAAACAACTTGTCGTGTCGAGACCGGCTGATGAAATAACTCTATGCGCCTTTAAATTTCAACCGAATTTCCATTGAAAATTAAAGGCGCATTGCATTTTTCACTGCCGGGTCTCGACGCGATGGGTTTTTTCCTGGAAAACAAACTGCATAGGGAAAAAAACCGCGAAAATCGGTTTTTTTCCTGCGCTGAATAGGTCCATTAGAATTTCGATAGCAAAAATTGATACCTGCAACAAAAAAAAATGCATTTCGCATCCGCATCGAAATCGACGGCTAATAGCCTATTTTCATGATTAATGGGTCTATTCACGGAAACCAGCAAATTATTCAAAAAATTCAGCGAAAATTCGGAGAATGCTCCGATCAGTCTGAAATTTCGACAAAAAATGTCAAAAAATACTCCCGAACATGTGCAGAAAATTTCAGACCAACATATCAATTTTAAAAATTATCGATTTTTTTTTTAAATTTTCAAAATCGATATTTTGGTCTGAAATTTTCTGCATATGTCCGGGAGTATTTTTGACATTTTTTGCATAATTTGCTGGTTTTCTGAATAGACCCATAAGTGTCGCTTGCGCGCTCGTGCCAAAATGTTGCCAACTATGCTCCAATAATGCCAACAGCCATTTTTAACGGCTAATAGCCAGCTCCCAATTTCCACCGTTTTCACGCCATAAATTCCCTGAGCAACGCCGAAGCTCCGCCCACTTGTTTTGGTGAATTTTCGGGGTATTTATTGATCTGTATTATCTGTAAAACCTGCGCCAAAATAAGTTTTTTTTTTGTTTTTAATTTTTTCGCTTTTGTAAATATTTAATCACTAAAAACGTATTTAGGAAACTTATTGCCGGCCCGCTAAAATGGTCAAACGCGCTCGGCTGAACTCAACGCTATGCGATTTTCATTTTGATTTGCAAATTATTTCATTTCACGTATAAATTCAACGTGAAATGAAATAATTTGGAGACCAAAATGAAAATCCCAAAGTGTTGAGTTCAGCGGAGCGCGTTTGACCATTTTAGCGGGCCAAAATAAATAAAACTGCGTAATTAAAAAAAAAAGTCCGGGAATTTTCACACAATTTAATATTGTCGGCCTGACTAAATGTTCAAACTCGCTCCGCTGAACTCAACGTTTTGCACTGCGTTTATTTGAAAAACCTGAGGGGCGGAGTTTCACCACTGCTTACTGTAGCCGGCAAGAATATTGAATTGATAATAGAAAAACAATTTTTCGGACCGGGGAAAGAAAATTTGACTTTGAGACAAAACTGGGCAAAAATTTAAAAAAAAAACCGAAAAAGAAGCTCCGCCTCTTTTCAAGCCGCAGACTTGCAAAAGGGGCGGAGCTTGTTCCCCGATTTTGCCTGTGTCTCGGCAAGGTAGCTTTTTCCCGCAATTCTGAACGAAAATCTCATGTTTTTTCTAGATGATCGTCAACGAGCTCGGCAAAGAAAGTGGCCCGTCGATGAACGAAGACGAGGAGCCGCAGACGGACATTGATTTCTACGTTGACCGCGACATGATCAACATTGCCGACACCAAAGTTGCGCGGCACGTCAGCGAGCACTTCCTCAGACACATCCAGAAACTCCAAGAGGTGCAGGATGTTCTGCAGAGACTCGATGTGAAACCATAATCTTCTTTATATTGATTGACTTGTTTATCTTTTTGTTTGTTAACACTTGGAGGTTAAATTATCTTTATTTGTTTTCTTTTTGGCGCTTTTGTTACGGTATTTATGGGCGAAAATTGATAATACTTTAGTTAGAAGTGTACAATTTTGGAAATTTTAAAAAAGCTTTCAGGTTTTTTCCTGATAAATGGAAGAAAAAAACATAGAAACGTATTAGAACTTTGTACCCGCCATCCATCCAAAATGTAGCCCAACGTGTAGTGTCGTATTTTTTCTGCACCTGCGTCTCGTGTATTTCACAGATAAGTTTTCCGTTTCTGAACGGATCACTCTTCAACCGATACACACACAATATTGGATTGAAATTGTGCGTGTTGACCCTTATTTTGTTTTTTTTTTAAATTTCTTTTTTCGTTATTTATTTTTTTAAATTCCACGATTCATTTATTGAGTTTTTCAGCGTATTTAAATCAATCAATTAATTTTCGCCTACAAAATGATCAATACTGGGTGGGTAACAATATCCTAATATCTTGAGTATAAGGCCAACGGCCCTACACTAGACTTGCAAAACTTCCTGTTTTCCAGAAAATTCGTGGGAAAAACAGTTCTGATCACAGGAGCGTCTCGGGGAATCGGAAAAGAAATCGGACTGAAATTGGCGCAAGATGGAGCCAATATCGTGATCGCTGCGAAATCCGCCACCGCTAACCCAAAACTCCCGGGAACCATCTACACGGCGGCGGAGGAGATTGAGAAGGCTGGTGGAAAAGCTCTTCCATGCGTAGTTGACGTCCGTGATGAAAGCAGCGTAAAATCAGCCGTTGAAGAAGCTGTCAAGAAGTTCGGAGGCATCGATATCCTCATCAACAATGCCTCAGCCATCTCTCTGACTGGCACTGATAAGACTGACATGAAGCGGTATGATCTGATGCATTCTGTCAACACGAGAGGAACATATTTGATGACAAAATCCTGCCTTCCGTACCTCAAGAAGGGTAATAATCCACACGTGCTCAATATTTCGCCACCATTGCTCATGGAGACACGTTGGTTCGCCAACCACGTGGCGTACACCATGGCGAAGTTTGGAATGTCAATGTGTGTGCTTGGACACCACGAGGAGTTCCGGCCACATGGAATTGCAGGTAAGAAAATTATTAAGTTAAGCTTCTGGGGGAGAAAAACAGGCTCAGGAAAAATTGTTTTCATTCGCACAGTTCTAAAAACGAGTACCCCCCCGGAATTATACATTTATTAAATATCAAAAAAACAACATGGAAAATTTAATAATTTAATAAATTCCAGTCAACGCGCTCTGGCCAATCACCGGCATCTGGACATCCGCCATGGAAATGCTCACCCAGAAACAAGGAGAAGCGGGATGCAGAAAGCCAGCAATTATGGCAGACGCTGCCTACGCAATTCTCTCAAAGAACTCTAAAGAACACACTGGAAACTTCCACATTGACGAGGATGTTCTGAAGGCCGAAGGTATCACTGATTTGGAGCAATACGCATGTGTGCCCGGATCACCACTCACACCAGACTTTTTCATCCCAGACCGATGAAAATTGGAGCTTTCAAATATGAATATAAATATAGTAAATAAATAAATTTGTTTTGTTTTGTATTTATAATTATTTTAGGATTTTTGTTGTTCGGGTTCTTGAAAACATTTGACCGTCACCTACGGTGTGATGAAAATAATATTTCTGCTGTTTTTTAGTCTTTATTCAGGGGAAAATTGTTTTTTGTGGAATCTCTATTGTTTTCGAACGAGTTGCATCATGAAAACGAGAAACACCGCCCACTGATTTGTGCGCGACCACGCAAACCATAACGGTGATTGCGGACTCGTGTTTTCATGATGCAACCCGTTTGAAAACCCTTTTCACAATTAAAATTTTTTTTGTAAAGTGGAATGGGTAATTTCGTTTCAAAAACACATTTTGTTGAGAAAAAAACTATGAAAATGTGTTTTAATAAAAATAAAAACATTTTTCGTGCTAACCGTAGTCTTTCAAAATCGTGTCGAGACCAGCCAACTTTTGCCCCACAATTCACCGCGTTTTGTCGCTCATTCATGAATCCATAATATGTGTTTTCCTGTAATTTTAAACAAATGGAAATCAACACGATTTTTCTGCATTATTATTTAAAAATGCAGGTAAATAGGTCCATAAGCGCTGTAAGTCGGGAACAGTGTCGCAAAAAAAACATTCAAAATAATTTTTCGCCCTTGATAAATAAATAAAAAATTATACTTTGCCTAAAATTGTGAATATTCAGTTAAATTTGCCCGTTTTTAGCATCAAAATGAATCAAGAAAGAGCTTTCAATCTGTCAGACACATTAAAATCTACTAAAATTACAAAAAAACGACATAAAATTGACGAGAAAATGCAAAAAATAAAAAGAAATAGAAAATCCCTAGAAATCGAATTCGCTGCGAGACCCACAAAAGGTAAAAAAGAATTTTGATATGTACCTTTAAAGTACGGTATTTTTGAATCAAACAATTTTCCGTGAAAAAAATCGATTTTTTTTTTCTTTAATTTTATTTCACGCGCGCTGTATTTACATAGTTTAACCTGTAGCCTCGTCATGTCTTGTATCTTTTTTCCACGCCCGCGCCACGGAGCGATACTTGCCGGTCAATGAAAACACGTTTTTATCTTGAACAAATAAAGATCACTCCGTGTGGAATACGTGACAAATCAACTCAAATTTTCAGAAGCAACTGTTCATCGAAAATGTTCAATACAGGGTAAACTCTTTTAAATTCTCATAAATAATTGCAAAACATACTTTTCTACTTTTACAGAAAATTCGTCGGAAAAACAGTGCTGATCACAGGAGCGTCTCGTGGAATCGGAAAAGAAATCGGACTGAAATTGGCGCAAGACGGAGCCAATATTGTGATCGCTGCGAAAACCGCCACTGCTAACGCCAAACTCCCTGGAACCATCTACACCGCGGCGGAGGAGATTGAGAAGGCCGGCGGAAAAGCTCTTCCATGCATCGTTGACGTCCGTGATGAAAGCAGCGTGAAATCAGCCGTTGAAGATGCTGTCAAGAAGTTCGGAGGCATCGATATCCTCATCAACAATGCCTCAGCCATCTCTCTGACCGGCACGGAAGACACCACCATGAAGCGGTACGATTTGATGCATTCTATCAACACGAGAGGAACATATTTGATGACAAAATCCTGTCTTCCGTATCTCAAGCAGGGAAAGAACCCGCACGTGCTCAATATTTCGCCACCATTGCTCATGGAGACACGTTGGTTTTCGAACCACGTGGCGTACACCATGGCGAAGTTTGGAATGTCAATGTGTGTGCTTGGACACCACGAGGAGTTCCGGCCCCATGGAATTGCAGGTAATATTTAGAAATCTAAATCACAGATACAGTCTCTCATCCAAAAAAAATAAATACAATTCCAGTGAACGCTCTCTGGCCAGTCACCACAATCTGGACAGCGGCCATGGAAATGCTTTCCGATAAGGGCGGAGAAGCTGGGTGCAGAAAACCAGCGATTATGGCGGATGCTGCCTATGCAGTTCTCTCCAAAAACTCCAAGGACTTCACTGGACAGTTCCTCATCGACGAAGACGTGCTCAGAGCCGAAGGAGTCACCGATTTCGACAGATATGCCTGTGTTCCAGGCGCCACACTGATGCCAGATTTTTTCATTCCTGCTGGAACGTATGACGCCAAATTTGCATCAGGACAAACACGCAAGGTTCACGAAAAAGCGGTGATTGACGAGGAGATCAAACAGGTGTTCACATCGGTAAAATCCTTGTTAAATGCAGAGGTGGTCAAAAAAATTGGCTACGTGTTCGAGTTCGAGCTGACAGACGCGAAGGGTCAGACGAGTAGATCGATCACTTTGGATTTGAAAAATGGCGAGGGATCGCTGGTGGACAAGAAAACCACGGATTCACCGGATGTGAAGTTCACCCTCGCGGCGGAAGATTTCTCGCCGCTGTTCACCGGAAAATTGCGACCATCAACTGCTTTGATGACTAAGAAATTGAAAATTGCCGGTGATCTGCCAGGAGCGATGAAGTTGGAGGGATTGTTGAGAAAGTTATCGCAGAAGAAGTAGATTTTTATTTATTAAATGGGTGAATATCCTGTTTTTTTTTTCAATTGTAGTCAGTAAACTTTATTTGTATATTTAAATAGGGTCTTCTCTGCCTTATTCGGCACATTTTTTGGTTTTTTACACTGTATTTAAATCAATAAATGAAAAAAAAGGTTTTTTAAAAACTTGAAATTGCGAAACAATTTGCACGGAATCGATATTTCAGTCCAAAATATTTTTGACATTATTTCCCAAAGTTTCAGCCAAATCGGAGCATTCTACGAGTTTAAAAACGCGCGCCGCACTCTTGCAAAATGACATGCGCACGATTGCAAATGGGCGGAGCTTACGATTTTCGTTTTATTTTTTTGATTTTTCACATTTTTGCAACAAAAAAAAAAGGCAATTCTCATGGATTTTCACACTTTTTAAATAAAAAAATCCAGTCAGAATTTTTTCGTTTCTCTTTTAATATTCCTTTTTTATGTTGCGGAGCCCATCAAGCGTTGTACCCCCTTTTCCCCACAGTGTAGCTTTTTTCCTGTAATTTGCCCATTTTCCATATTTAAAAATTGCAAAAATTGACGAAAATGGGGCATTTTAAAGATTTTTTGGTGGAAAATCGATTTTTCTTGTGGGGTTATTCACGAAATGGCAAAAAATGGCAAAAAAACGGCAAAAAACTGCGCGAAAACTCGGAAAATGCTTCGATTGATCTGAAATTTTATGAAATGAGGGAAAAAACTCTCCCGGACATTCCCACAAAATTTCAGACCAAAATATCGAACAGTGGCGGAATTTGACACCTCCAAATGCTCGTCTAGTGGAGCGCACTTGCATACCTCCTCCTTTGGCGCCGATCATATAAACGCCCATCGCGGGCACTAAGAATGTGTACTGTGATGGCACAGGTGAAGGGCTTCAAATCCATATCGGATCCGAAACGGATGGGACGTGGAATTTATAGGAATTTTATATGTATCCGATTTTGATCCTATTAGGATCCACGCTCCCACGGATAGGATGCGGACGTGGGAGCGTGGACTGAAAACGGATCAAAAACGGATGGGACGCGGATATTTTCTAGACTTCCTGAATCTTCCATTTTTTGATTTCACTCAAGATGCTCAATGAGCACATGTATCCAGACAACCAAAAATAGCCGGTGAGCTCTGCGGCACCGTGCCACGGAGCCTTCATCCAGAGGTCCCCAGCCACCCTTCAGAATTCTCTAACCCAATCCCTTGCAACACCTGCGCAGGCGGCGGGTATACCTTCCCATGTGGACCGACACCTCACGGGTTTCGACGGCCCTTATGTTTTGCACGGGAAAGGGGCGGGGCGTAGCGTGGTGACACCAGTTTTTCGTGGATTTTATTATTTTAAGACGTAATTTCACAAAAACTTACTTCATATGCCTGCCGTGGGATATAAGCCCCCACCCCAGCATATATAAGTATAGTCCCTCACCATCGTCGTCCTCCCGACTATCTCGAATCAAAACGTTTCCAAATTAGAACTATGGTAAAGGTGAAATCAGTAACGTAATTGGAAAAGAAAAAAAAGATTTTATGAGCCACAAATGTGGAAAATGAATTATGTGGTATTCACTCTAACTGGCCGGCATCCAAGCAGGAGGTTCAAACAATAAGCCGGCATGCCGGACAAATAGAGTAAATACGGTATTACAAATACTTGTTTTGTACTGGAGAATTTGATTTAGCTTATTATTATACAACACTTTTGACACTTATCCACTTGGAAAGAAAACGGTTCTGATTCGGGACAGTTCTGTTTTGATAAAGTTCTGATTCGAAGCTTGTCCTTATTTCGAAAGCGACAAAAATGGTAGAAAGAGCTATGCATGGTGCACTTCTATTAGATGCTTCAATTAATTGGGATTGCTTTTCGATGTCGGTCGATTTTCGCTTGTTGTTTTGCTATTCTGATACGGTGGGGGCTATTCTTATCAGGGGGGGGGCTATTCTGGTATAGCGGAAGGCGATATTGAAATGGAAAATTAAATAAGGAAGAAGTGGAGGACTTATCTGATAAATAGGCGCTGCCTCGAAATAGAACCTTTTCAAAATAGAACCGTGTGAAATAGAACTTGACGCGAAATAGAACCGTGTGAAATAGAACTGTACATAGTTTTAGCGCGTTTTAGCACAATTGGGTGAAGACTATTGAATAAATAGCCAAACAGAAAAAGTTCCACTCACAATCAGTGGCGTGACCTGTTTTCGATTTATTGACTGGGTTATATTTCACGCGGTTCTATTTCGGAACAGTTCTATTTCCGAACAGTTCTATTTCACGCGGTTCTATTTCGGAACAGTTTCATTTCCGAACAGTTCTATTCCACGCGGTTCTGTTTCGCGTCAAGTTCTATTTCGACTCAATTCTATACTAGCTATTATACTAGTTCACTCATATACCAGGATAACTGCCAGGTTTTTTTACAAACCACTGAGTAAATCGGACCAAAATCAACCTGTGCTAAGCCGATCCTTGGTGGTCGATATCAGCTAGGGGGGATACAATGGTCAATTACCAAGTTGCCTGCTCTTCTAATAGAGCCTGACATCCACGCGCCCTGCTTCAGATGAACGCGGATCCATTCTCCATAACGTCAAACAAATTCCACGCTCCCTCCACGAGGGACACGTGGATCCATATAAGATCCGATATGTTTCCATTCTCCCACGGATCCACGCGCCCTCCATATATATTCCACGCCGGCGTGGATCCACGGCGACCCACGCCAAAACAATCCACGCTCCCTCCACGGGGGCGCGTGGATCTATATCGGATCATATATGGATCCAATCCACGTCCCATCCGTTTCGGATCCGTTTTGGCATTATCTCCCACCACCTGTGGGTCTAGTGGTCTACATTTTCGATCGCCGATCTGGAGGCCTGGGTTCAATACCTCTTGATGCACTTTTTTTTTGTTTTCTGTTTTGAACCACACATTCAAAGCAAGCTTCCGCCCAGCTCCCTCCGGTCGCCCATTTTCAAGGTTTCACGCATGCTTCCGGTGTTTTGCCGCTGAACTTTCTGGATAAAAGTTACTTGCCGAAGGATTTAAATAAAACTAACGAATTTAAAGTAGTTCGAAAAAAAAAGGAAAATTTAATTTTTTTTTCAACGTTCTACCAACGCGCAAATGTAATTTTTTGTGGTATTCGAAACAAAAATCCATAAGATTTAGTCTGAGCAGATACAAAAGAATAAAAAAAAATAAAAACCGCGGAGGGGGATCGAACCCACAACCTCCAGATTGGCGTCCTCAAGCTCTCACCACTACACAGGTAAACCGGCATGGATGAGCAGTGACGGAATGGTGGCCCAATAGGAGGTAATGCGCGAATGGTGCCTGCTTGGTGGAGGAGCCGCAACAACCACGCGTTAATGTCCGCTAGTTGGTGAACGATGCGCGAAGGGTCGATAGTAAAATTGTTGGTGAACCACCGATGGGCGAATGATTGTTAATAACACAGCCGCTGCACACATTCTCAGTGCCCGCAATGGCCGTTGATATATGAGCGGCGCGCGACGCGAGGAGGTATGCAAGTGCGCTCCACTAGACGAGCATTTGGAGGTGTCAAATTCCGTCGCACAAAATATCGATTTTAAAGAAATATTGCGTTTTTCTCTGAAAATGCTTAAAATTGATATTTTGGTCTGAAATTTTGTGGGAATGTCCGGGAGAGTTTTTTCCCTTATTTCCCAAAATTTCAGGTCAATCGGAGCATTTTCCGAGTTTTCGCGCAGTTTTTCGCCGTTTTTTGCCATTTCGTGAATAACCCCATTGGAAAACGACAGTTTTTTCCTGAAAATCGTGATAAAATTGCCCTATTTAGGCTTAAAAATTGCCATAAATCAAATAAATTTGCAGATAAAGGTTTAAAAAAATTGATTAGAAGCATCGAAAACTCATAAAAATCCCAAAAATCTTGAAAAATAGAGCGATCAATACGAATTCGTTGCGAGACCCACCAGTTTGAGAAAATAATTTTGATCTGCGCCTTTAACATACGGTATTTTTAAATTAATTTTTACGTGTGGAATTTCCTTTTTTTTTTTTTTATAAAATTGCAAGGAATAAAAAAAAATGTTAATTAAATATTTAGGCCTTAATTTCATAAAATTGTGAAAAAAAAATGCCATAAAAGGTGTTTAAAATTCCAATAAAGCGATAATTAACAAATTCGTTGCAAGACCCGCTGAACAAATCTTGGCCTGCGCCTTTAAAATCTACCGTATCTTTCTTTTCGAACTTTGTTCGAATTTTCGCAAAATTTTCCCTAGTTTTCACCATTTTCTACAGCTCATTCCGCCCACTTGTTATATAATTCTTCCAGGAAAAATGGGCTCCGACGATGTAGTCCCGAAGAAGAAAAAATCAGTGAAATTTGTGGACGTTAACGAAGCGCCTTCCTCATCAAAAGTAGCAGCGCCGGCGCCGAAAAAGAAGAAAGTTGTCATCACGGCGGACGATGCGGACGCTCCGGAAGAAGGAAGGAAGCGAAAAAGCCGAAAGAAGAAGACACAGGCTGCGTGAGTATTTTTGGTCTATTTAATTGTGCTTTATTGACTTTTTGCTTGCAGAAAACGTCAAAAACTGATGGAAAATCTGGTGGGTCCGCAAGTGGACGAAATGGAGTTTGAAGCCGAGCACAAAACATTTGCTGATTTCGGCCTCGACGAAAGAATTCTCAAGACGATCGGTGAACTAGGCTGGGAGAAAGCCACGCAAGTCCAAGAATCCATGATTTCTCTGGCTCTGGAAAACAAGAACATTATGGGAAGAGCGAGAACTGGTAGTGGAAAGACTGGCGCGTTCTTGATCCCACTTGTCCAAAAACTGGTCACCGAGTCAAAATCCAACGACGGATCGGTCGGGCCAAATGCAATTGTGATCGCCCCGACGAAAGAATTGATCACCCAGATTCACGAACTGTTTGTGAAGCTTTCAAAGTCGCTTCCATTCCTTCAGGCGATTAATCTTTGCGATATTAATGAGGAGGAGAGCTCTGTTTGGCTGGAAGATAGATCGCATATGGTTGTGACTACGCCTGGAAAACTTCTTCAGATGATTTCGCTGCGACCGAATTATCTGTCTAATGTGAGCTACGTGGTGATGGATGAGGCTGATTTGTTGTTGTCTTTTGGATATGAAGAAGAGATGGTGTAAGTTTTTTAAAGGGTTAAATCCGAGATTTTTGTTAAAAGCGGGGCTAATCGTCCCCCAGCAGCTGATTTTCAATGAATTCAAGATCAGTCGCGCGCGAAAAATTATTATTCTTATTGTGTTTTCAATCGACTTGCGACGTCAAAACGTGAACTCCCGCCCACTTTTTTTTCACGCGAACATTAAATTTTAGTGCATTTTGAATTTTTGCGTTAAAAAAAGTGGGCGGAGTTTCACGTTTTGATGTCGCAAGTCGATTGAAAGCACAATAATCATTCATTATTTTTGGTTTTTTTTTTCGTTATTATTGTTTTATTTAAGGCAGTATATATTATAGCCCTCATCCGTATATATAAATTTCAGATTAAAAAATTGTAAAATCGATAACCAAAAGATCTCATTTACAGGAGGTGCTGGCCATACTTGGTGAAAATGCGCTCCGTTAAATTAATCTTACAATTAGCAGTGTGCCTATTTATGCGAATTCACATTTTCTGAAATGAATTCTGAAACAGAAAACGAATAATCGACGAGAAGAAGAGGAAAGCCAGCTTTGCCACGTGTCACGACTTCAACGCAAAACTTCTCAAAGCTTCTATATACGTTTGAACGAAACAACCAGGATATTGTTTTTTTTTTAATTTCTTTGTCTCTTATTTTTTGTTTAAATTTTCGGTTATATTGTTGGTTTTGGTTTTTTTTTTAAATAAAAAATTGGAAAAAAAATGGTTATGCACTGTCTGCACTGTCTTCTCTCTCCCTCCCCACCGCGGCGCAGTTATTTTTTCAACTGGAATTTGTTTCTTTTTTCGAAAATCTGTGCTAAAAATATATTCTTCAGATAAAATGCTTCATTTTTATTACAAAAACACCACGATTGGTGCACAATTGACGGAGGGGATGCATTTTATAATTTTGAAACACCAAAAAAAAAAACAACGAATTTCATCTGAAGAATATATTTTTATCACAGATTTTCGAAAAGTGGTCTAGTTTTGCTAAAAATCAAAAAAGAATCAAATTCCAGTTGAAAAAATATCTGCGCTGCGGTGGGGAGGGAAAGAGAACGAGATATGCACCAGCAGTTATTTTTAGAGGCGCTTTTCCCGGCCGGGACACCGTGTTATGAATTGTTTCCAAAAATCCATTTTTCCGAGAAACGCAAACTTTAAAATAAAATTTCAGTGCAGGTAAAAACTGTTTTGAAAAACGTCAAAAATGCCATACCCAGAAGGGTTTTTAACTAAAAACAACCTTTCGTGTCGAGACCTGGTGTTGGAATAATCCAATTCGCCTTTAAATATTTTAATGCCGGGTTTTGACCGAAGCAGGGCTGTATGTAAAATTTATTTTTACGGATCAAAATTCCGTAAAAACCGTCGGTAAAAATTTCTAATTGTGCTATTCAGTAAAGAAAATTAATTACTAAAACCAGAAAAATGGGTTTATGAAAACCAGCAAAATATGCAAAAAATTCAGCGAAAATTCGGAGAATTCTCCGATCAGTCTGAAATTTTGACAAAAAATGTCAAAACTACCCCCGGACATGTGCAGAAAATTTCAGACCAAAATATCGATTTTCAAAATTTGCAGAAAAAAATCTATAATTTTTAAAATCGATATTTTGGTCTGAAATTTTTTGTACATGCCTGGGGGGGGGGGTATTTTTGACATTTTTTGTCAAATATTCCGACTGATTGGAGCATTCTCCGAATTTTTTGCATTTTTTTTCGCATTTTTTGCTGGTTTCCGTGAATAGACCCATAATAACAAGAATTGAAAAAAACATGACCAAAAACAAAAATAAAGAAAACTTGCGATTTTTGGTTTCGTTTCGGTATTTAACATCTAGAAATTTCTCGAGCTTTATTAGAAAATACCTTGGATACATTCCGCTGTACTGAAAATTCTATGTGTTTTTGCAGAAGCGGGAGAATTTTTCGAAAAAACTTTATGAAAAATAGGATTTTTCTTACCAAATTGAAAAATTTTCCAGTGCTTCAAAATCTCGTAAAATTTGCAAAAACTGTAAAATCCCAGACCCGAAGAGGAGTTTTCGTATTGTCCATTCGCGAAAAAAAGCAAGTGCGTTCCACGAAACTTTGTTCTTCGTAGATTTCATTTTCGTCGCCAAATTATTTCAATTTACGTGTAAATTCAACGTGAAATTAAATAATTCGGCGACGAAAATGAAATCCACGAATTACTAAGTTTTGTGGAGCGCACTTGCTTTTTTCGCGAATGGACAATAATGAATAAATTTGCAAACATTTTCCCGCCCTGAATAGGTTTTTGTCTCAAAAATGGGAAAAAAATTTGGATATCCGATTTTCCGAACAGAGTCTTATTATGGGGTTCCTCGTGCCTTACAAAAATAAAACAATTGGCCTCTAAATTTCAATTCTCAATTATAGTAAAACTTTCAAACTCAAAAACAAAATCTTTCCAGAAAAATCCGCTCAAATCTCCCACCGTCTTACCAATGCATCCTAACCTCCGCAACCCTTAAAGACGACATGACCTCTTTGAAAAAACTGTTCATGACCGGACCAGTGGTAACCATCAAGCTGACAGAGGGTGATCTGCCGAACAGTGACCAACTCACGCAGTATCAGCTAACCTGTCAGAGTGACGAGGAGAAGTTTGCGATTCTCGTGGCAATGTTCAAACTGAAACTGATTGTCGGAAGATCCATCATCTTTGTGAACACCATTGACAGGTGCTACAAGTTGATGCTAGTTTTGCGTGTCTTTGGACTTAAATCTTGCATTCTGAACTCTGCAATGCCTGCGAATAGTCGGTGCCACGTCATCAATCAGTTTAACGAAGGAAATTATCAAATTGTGATCGCCTCGGATGTGTCTGATGCGGATGGCTCAAAGTTGACGGAGCAAATTGGGAATAGTGGTGGAAGAGAAGAGAAGAAGGAGAAATCGGGAGGGAAAAAGTCAAAGTTGGACAAAGAATCGGGTGTTTCGCGAGGAATCGATTTCCACCATGTCAGCAATGTGGTGAACTTTGATTTTCCAGAAACCACCGATGCGTACATTCATCGAGTTGGAAGGTATGAAATTAGTGACCATGTTGCTGGAATTTTGAATTTTTCTTTGTTTCCAGAACCGCCCGTGGATTCAACAAGGGTACCGCCCTCTCGTTCTGCATTCCCTCTGAACGTGGCCATCTGGATACTATCCAGGAGGAAATTAATCAGCAAATGGGCAGAAAGGTCTTGCAGCCGTACGAGTTTAAAATCAAAGAGCTCGACACGTTCTTGCTAAGAACCAGAGAGGCGTTGAGCAAGTGCACAAAAGGTGTGATTAAGAAGGCGAGACTGAAGGAGATTCGGCAGGAGGTAAGGGCCAAAAACTGCTGTTTTCAATGGCTAATTTCCGCCCGCTTGCGCGCCGAGTTTTGTAAGATGACTGACATTTTCCAAGGCTAATAGCCATATGCTCGCCATTTTTGCCGGATTTATTTTTTGTAAAAAACTGCTAAAAATGAGTAAAAAAATGCATTTCTACCGTGAAAAATCTCTTCAAATGGTGCGTATTCGGGTCTCGCCACGACGGTGTATACACACTTGTCGATTTACGCGCAAAAATGAGTTTTTTAGTTTTGAATTTTTGTACAGCCATGTTCACTTGTGGATTTACTAAAATTCAAAACGAAAAAACTCATTTTCGTGCGTAAATCGACAAGTGTGTATACACGGTCGTGGTGAGACCCGAATGTGCATCATTTGACGAGGTATCTCAGATCGAGGAATACGTAATAGGGCCTCGAAATTTTTCACGTAAAAATGCAATTTTTACTCATTTTGAGCAGTTTTACAAAAAATAAATCCGGCAAAAAGGGCGGGCATATGGCTATTAGCCTTGGAAAATGTCAGTCATCTTACATATCTGGCGGTAATACGTAATAACATACGGGGAAAACTAAAAATTGCAACGTGAAAAAATCAAATTCAGGGATTTCTGGCTATAACAAGCCCCGCCCCTTTGCAAGTACGCGGCACAGTTTCTGAAGACGGATTTCTATAGAATGCGGAACAACAGTGCGGCAGACTTGCAAAATGGGCGGGGCTTTTTCAAGAATTATTTTTTCATAAAACACATGAGGCACGGTGTCCAGGATTGAAAATGTGGGCGGAGCCTAATTTGCTGGCGCGCCAGCAAACTTGCATGGCGCACTTTCGGTGCTTGCGCATTTTTCGACTCTCGCATTTTTTTCATTGATTTTATTATTTTTCTTTCAGTAAAACCTGTTTTTCGTTGTAAAATGTATGTATTGTATCTTTTAATACCATAAAATTGCCCAAACTTCGATTTTCGTGAAGCTTTATCCTGCAAAAACATCAAAAACTCACTTTTTTTAGGTCCGCAATACTAAAAACGATTATTCCGAAATGGTGGCTAACCAAATTCGACGTTCTTAGGCTGAAAAAAAATTCTAAAAACCTCAGCTATAATTCCGTTGGAGCAAATTTGAGAAAAAATTAAGAATTTATGCTTTTTTTTCCCGAAAAACATAAAAATGCCTAAAAATTTGAATTTCGCGCGAAAAAATCCAGTGGGGCGCGTTTGCTCGACTCCGCCCACTTTTCAAATCCTGGACACCGTGTGGGGTAAAATTGTTGGCCTGCAAATTTGGAAATTTTTTAAAAATTTTCTGAAATTTATTAAAATTACATGCAAAACCAGCATTTTCCTAATTTTGTTTTGTAGAAAACGTTCCGAAGCTCCGCCCATTTTGTTAAATATCAATTTTTAAATAATTTTTCTGTAGATACTCTGGAGATCCGTTTCCAGACTTTCGCTAGCCCTAAAAAAGGGAAAAACGGCGAGAATGTACCGACTAGCCCGCAACTTTATGAAAATACCGTATTTACTCGAATTGCCCGACATGTACGTCCTTTTATTGTTTACTTTTCATCTAAACTCAGCCCCCTCAGCGCAATGGAAATGACGTCTCCCAGTGGATGGTCCAAGTATTTCTGCGGATGGTCTATCGACCAAAACATCTTTTTAGAATATCTGAAAGGCGAATATTTATCTTATCTCAACAGTTATGGGGTTATTCAGGGTCGGAAAAAAATAGTTTTTTTCCTTTTTTTCCTTATTCAAATGACGGAAAAAAAAGAAAAAAATCCGTGGCCGCGAGAGTTTTTTTCCGTTGCTTTTCTAGGCCATCGCAAAAGTTTTTTAGGCCCTCGGCCGTGAGACCTGCGAAATATCGATTTACGGGCGAATAATTTTTGAAAATTGGTCTCGCGCGCAGGTCTCACAGCGGAGGGCCTAAAAAACGTTTGCGATGGCCTAGAAAAGCAACGGAAAAAAACTCTCGCGGCCACGGATTTTTTTCTTTTTTTTCCGTCGTTTGAATAAGGAAAAAAAGGAAAAAAACTATTTTTTTCCGACCCTGAATAACCCCATTAGGAACTGTTTATTCTCAGTACGGAGCGCTGCAAACGCGCTCCCTTCGCACAGTGATGGACGCGGCCGCGTTTGCGACGAGAGAGTGCAGGAAATCAAGAGAGCCGTGGCCGATGTTTTGCTCTGATTTCTCTGAACCTCTCCCCAAATGCATGCGAAATTTTTTGTTCGATTGGAGCGAGTTATCAGCGTTTTATACCGAGTATAAAAAGACAGAATTAGGCAATTTTGAAAACTGGCCGAGTTGGGATTTTAAGCACCCTCTCGCGAGAAGATGGTCTATGGAAAATATGCCGTTAGCTGAGGGGCTGTCTAAACTGCCGGGTAATTAGAGGTTGACGCACCAAACCTCTAATTACCCGGCAGTTTAGATTAAATTTAAACAATAGAAGGACGTGCATGCCGGGCAATTCGAGTAAATACGGTGTTTTCCTAAAGTTGCGGTACATTCTCGCCGTTTTTCCTGTTTTTAGGACTAACGAAAAGTCTGAAAACAGGTTTGCAGAGTATCTAAAGAAAAATTTTGGTTTTGAGAATCATGCGCAGCAGGCTTTTTTAATTTTCCTCGTTTCCAGTTGATGCGATCCGCAAACCTCCAAACCTTTTTTGCCAAAAACGAGCGCGAGAAGCTTCTGATGCAAACGGATTGTCATCCAGTGATGCTAAAAGTTAACTCTCCGGCCATTGCCGACGTGACGTCATACATGATCCCGGAAGCGCTGCGCGGCATGGACTTTTCGGCTCCGGGCAAAAATCGACGATACAATATGGGACAGAAGCACAGACAAAAGCTGAAGCACAAGTTCCAGAAGAAGGGCAAGGATCCGTTGAAGACGTTTAAGATTTGAAAATTTAAAGAAAAGGAGGAGAAAGTGTTGAGTTTTTATTCTTTTTTTGTTTTGTTATATTTTTATTATCATTGTTACCGTTTTTGTTTTGTTTTTTTTTCATAAATATCCTAAACTTTCGTGTCAAACAGGTAATTTTTGATTGCATTATTTTCAGCGATTTTCCAATCGGCTATTCGCCATCTTGACGCCGATAACTTGGACAAAAATCACCCCACCCGTTGTTCCTTGTTTTTTGCCTTGTTTCACACATCTGGTCATCACCATCATTGAGAGGAGGCAAATGAGAACCGAAAAATAATGAAATAAGAGCCCCATGTGCCCGGGCCGAACCAAGAAAATAGTGCCAAGAAGACGAATACATTCAATTGAGTTCCGTAGAAGGACGACTGACGAGCCGAAAATTTGCCCGTCTTATTGTTATTTTTAAATTCTATTAAATAAATACATTCAAATTGATCTTTGGTCCTTTGATGAACTTTTGAAAGCCGGGATAGTTGCTTTTAGAACTGCTGTGCGGTGGAGCACGTTTGCATACACAGGGAATTTTTAGCTAATAGCCATCAATTCGGCACATGCCCCGAGTTCGATGGCTATTAGCCGACGTTTCCCTGAAATGATGCGTTCGACGTTGAAAAAATCGCGAAAAAGACAAAAAGAAGCGTTTAAAATAACAACGTCGTTCTGTTCTACAGTATACCGCATAAATTTTTTGTATTATCGAACCACCAAAATGATCAAACGCGCTCCTCTGAACTCAGTACTGCGTGGATTTCATTTTGGTTTACAAATTATTTTATTTCACGTTGAATTTACACGTGAAATGAAATAATTTGGGAACCAAAATGAGAATTGCATAGCGTTGAGTTCAGCGGAGCGCGTTTGACCGTTTTGGCGGGCCGAAAATATTTATTAAAATGAAAATTATTCATTTCGCGCGCCACTCACAATTAGATATGCACTGTAGAACAGAACAACGCAGTTACTTTTAACGTCTCTTTTCGTCTTTTTTTGCCACGTCGAACGCATCATTTCTTAGGATATTTTCGGCTAATAGCCATCGAATTCGCGGCATGTGCCAAATGCCATACTATGCCATACACGCACCGAAAATCCCTGAGAATGTCCAGAATTCGATGGCTATTAGCGAAAAATTTCCTGAGTATGCAAGCGTGGACCGCCGCGCAAGAATTCTAGTTCTATTCTGTCACAGTTTTATTATGTTGCAGTTCTAAAAGCCAGTACCTCCGTTGTCAGAAGTTTTCTCCATTAAAGTATCAAAGATCAATTTTGGAATTATCATCGTTGTATTCAAATTTTAACTGGTACTCGGTGTTTGCGTACAGATTTATGGATCTATTCACGGAGACCAGCAAAATATGCAAAAAATGCAATCAGTCTGAAATTTTGACAAAAAATGTCAAAAATACTGTCGGACAGAAAATTTCAGACCAAAATATCGAATTTGAAAATTTTCAGAAAACAAATCGATAATTTTTAAAATCAATATTTCGGTCTGAAATTTTCTGCACATGTCCGTGAGTATTTTTGACATTTTTTGTCCGAGTTTTTACTGAATTTTTAATGAATTTTTGCCTATTTTGCTGGTTTCCGTGAATAGACCCATTACGAAGCTCCGCCCATCGCCCAAAACCTGCGAAAAGTTTCAAAAACCGGGGAAAAATTTGCAAGTCTGCGGCACGGTTTTTCCTGCATTCTATAGCACTTTATGTACAAAAACCGTGCCCAGAGTTGCAATTTTTCTTCGGTTTCGGGGTTTTCCGCGGTCTTGTCAGGGTCTCGAAAATGTGACGGTTCGAAAGTTCGACATTTCGAACATTTCTGCATTTTGTCGTCGCGGTGTTTGCACACAATCATTTTTAAAAGCATTTTAAAGGATAATTCCATAAAAAGCTTTGAAAAAAAAGAAAATTATTGTATGCAAACACCGCGACGACTAAATGCAGAAAACGTCGCACTTTCGAAACGTCCGAGAGTCCAGATTTAAGATTTAAATAAAACGACGATAAATAGTGTTTAACAATAAAAATAAGACAGCAAATTTGGAAAAATATTTAGCAGTTCTACACTCGTATTACGACAGACAGATTCAAGAGTATTTATGTATTTATTTACGTTGAAAGAGGCGATCTAATCTCAAAAAGAGAACCACGTGGCGCTGTCACAGGGGTCAGCTGTTGAGACATGATAAGACGAAGGGACCAAATTAATTCGATCCCTCTCTCTTTCGTTTTTTCATGTCTTATCTTTTATCACACATGTTGCTTTTTGACAGCCCGGCTGGGGCTCTGACATCTATTTCTTGTTCCTAGAATGCCGAGCTTCATATTGAGGCAATTATGGTTTTTTTCTTTCTTCTTCTTGCCTATAATAGCTCTATTTTTCGTCCCTTTTTTGCCTGCGTAAGAAAAAAACGCCACGGATTTTTCTTCCTATCTTTCCATTTTTTTTAAAGGGCTTGAAAAATAGAAAAGTGACAACGAGAATTTTCGCCGAAATTCTTGTACACTTTTAATCCAATAAACAATCTTTCGTTGGGACGAGAAAAATCAAATTCTCCGCTCTTTTTTTGGAGAAAATTTGTTCACTTTTCTATTTTTGTCCATCTTTGACTAGTCGCGCGTCCGAAGGCATTTTCGCCTCTTGTTTCTTGATTTTTGAATTTTTTTCTGTCTCCTATATCGCATTACCGTGGCCAAAATTCACCTTTTTTCAGAATACTTTCACTCAATTGCATGGAATGGTCGCAGAAGATGGCAAGTTTTTTTTCTGTTTGACAAATCCCCAGAGTCATTCTCATTCGGTCCAAAGGTTGGCCAAGGGGAAGGGGGATAAAAAACGAAGAAAAGAATGGAAAAGTTTCAACTCGAAATGGCCTGCGGCCATTTCTTCGATTTGTCTCCCATACCTAGACGCGACAAGCCATTTTTCCTAGAAAAAAGATACTGGAGGAGCGAGTACATTTTTCATAAATTTTTCACATACTCATCACAAATCTCCGAGGACTTTAATCCCTCGGCTCAACCTTTTTTATCACCTACTGAACTTTGGCCAGAAAATCAAGTTTTGGGCGGACGGGCGCTGCCAATTTGCTCAATTATGGTGCTTTCAGCGTGATTTTGCACAATCAAAGAGAAAAAAAAACGTTTTAGAGCAAGGCTGAACGTCTACAAAAAACAGATTTATGGGTCTATTAAATCCATTTTTCATGGCTAAAAATTACGAACCACTGTTAATATTTAGATGAATTTTTCTGCTATTTAAATAATTTGTGTTCCTATACGACACTCCAATGTTCCGATGTTGAGAGAGAGAGGGTACGCGAATTATTTAAATAGAAGAACAATTCACCTAAAGTGGTCCATAATTTTTGGCCATGGCATTATTTTATGTTAGCACTGAAATAATAGGAAAAATGAATTTAATAGACCCATATTTCTGTTTTTTGAACCCTTCTCTAGCTCTTTTTTTATTGTATTCTCTTTCTCTGATTGTTGTGTTCTTAATGAACCAGAATCTGGTCTATGTATTCTCTTCAAGTGCCTCTCTTGGGTGATATGCCGCTTCTCGCAGGGTGCTGGAGACTGCCTTTTTTCAAATTCTTTTTTTTTTCACACTGCCAATATTTTCATTTATTTATTTATTTACCTTTTTTCCTGCTCCTGCTCCTAATCCCCCTTCTAATTATTTAGATCCTCAAATTTTTTTCCCCCGTTTCACATATCCGTCTACACTCGGTCATCTCGAATTTCAACTACTAAGAAGTAACGAAAAAAGCGTTAAAAAAACATCCCCTCCCTTTTAAGAGGTTCAAAAATTGAAGAAAAGTCCGCGGATATCTCTCTCAACACTTTAATGCACTCGTCTACTTGGGAATTTCATTACCTAGAGGAGGCGAAGTGCCGAAATTTTTCATTTTTTTTTTCTCGAAAATTTCAAACATGTTTCAAGGAAGAGGCTTTAAAATCTTCAATTTTGTTTTGTCTAAAAGGAGTACACGAGGTGTGACTCATTTTGTTGTATTCAAAACTTTAGAAAAAAGTGAAAAAAAAAACAAGAAAAACGAAAAAAATCGGCTCGACGATCGCAGACCACTATTTTGTAGTTTGTAGTCTAGCAGACCAATATTTTGTAGTTTGTAGTCTAGCAGGCCAAATTTTTGTATTTTGTAGTCTAGCAGACCGATATTTTGTAGTTTGTAGTCTAGCAGACCAAAATTTTGTAGTTTGTAGTCTAGCAGACCAACACTTTGTAGTTTGTAGTCTAACAGGCCAAAACAGTTGTTTGCAGTGTCTCGGTTAGCAGACCCAAATTTTGTTGTTTGTAGTCTAGCAGACCAATACTTTGTAGTTTTTAGTCTAGCAGGCCAAAATTTTGTAGTTTGTAGTCTAGCAGACCAACACTTTGTAGTTTGTAGTCTAACAGGCCAAAACAGTTGTTTGCAGTGTCTCGGTTAGCAGACCAACATTTTGTAGTTTGTAGTCTAGCAGGCCAAAATCATTTTTTTTTGTTTTTTCCCGCCCACTTTTTTCACGCAAAAATTCAAAATGCACTAAAATGTAAAATTCGCGTGAAAAAAGTGGGCGGGGTTTCATGTTTTAATGAGGCAGCAACTCGATTGAAAGCGCGATACTTTTTGCTTTTTTCTCTGCAAATTTTAACGACATTTTTGCAATTTGCAACTGTTAATAACGTGAAATATTAAAAAAATTGCTTTATAAACACCTAGAATTTCGATAATTTCGATAAAATTTATCCGGCTAAACAACGCGCACTACGGAATCTTGGAGCGTCGTTTATGATCTCAAAAATCTATTTATGAGTAACGAAAATCGTTGATTACACATTAAAAAATTAGCAGGCCGAAACTGTGTAGTTTGTAGTCTGGCAGACCGATATTTTGTAGTTTGTAGTCTAGCAGACCAATACTTTGTAGTTTGTAGTTTCGCAGACCAAATTTTTGTAGTTTGTAGTCTAGCAGACCAAAACCATTTTTTGTAGTTTGTAGTCTAGCAGACCACATTTTTGTGGTTTGTAGTCTAGCAGACCAAAATTTTGTAGTTTGTAGTCTAGCAGACCAACACTCTGTAGTTTATTGTCTAGCAGACCAAAGCTTGGTAGTTTGTAGTCTAGCAGGCCGAAAATTTGTATTTAGTTTTTTTTTAGCAAAAACTGTAAAAATCAACTGAAAATTGCAGTTTTTAAGCGATTTTTAAATTCGCGGCCATCGGCTTTCTAGGCCACATTTCGTGTACTCCATTTGGATTTTAGAAAAGGTGAGTTTTTGTAAGAGAAATAAATAAAAAAAATGTTTTTCCAAGTTTTTTAGCAATTTATGGATTTTTTTTCGCCTTTTTTGAAACATGTGGCCTAACTCTTGAAATGTCGGATTCTAGGTCACCATTTTCAAGTTTTGAATATCTAACGGATACATTTTTTTTTTCAATTTTCAAGGCCATTTCATCATTTACTGTGGGTTTGTCTGTGTTTTTTGTCTTTGTAATGATTATTTGGGAACTTTTCGGTGTCAAATATGACTATACTCGGTATAATACTCTGCAAACTCGCCCCAAACGAACAATGAACTGCGCATGCATTTAGAGTGAGATTCAGAGAAATCAGAGCGTGCACGTGGCCGCGTGTGCGAAGGGAGCGAATTTGCAGCACCATACGAACGTAAATCTTCAAGTGCCTCCCTCCCTTCTTTTTTTCTTTCTTCCATTCATTCCTTCCATTTTTTTGGAAACTTGATACTCGGGATCACACACCAAAACTTTTAGGCCGTTCTACGTGTCTTCCTGTCTACTTTTTTCCACTTGAAAAAAAATCGTGCCTGCTCTTTCTTTCTTTTTTTTTTCTTTTTTTTTGTTGTGCTCTGTTCTGATTGAATCCACTTCTTCTCCTGGTTTCCGTTCTTTATTCCTTATTCGCTCATCGCCATTTTCAAGTCGTTAGCCAGTACGCTTCAACAAATAGCTTGGCATTTCATTAACTTTCACGTTTCAAAGGCCAAGATGAAAAGAGCACACGGCTAGGAAAAATGTTGTAATTTTAGAAAACACATTTCCAACTTTGACAGCGTCGCAATTCAATTTTTTTTCGAACTATGACGCCGCCCTAATCCTTGGAAAATGGATTTATTTTTTCTCGGAGACGTCAAGAGTTCTGAACAGAGGAGTGGACTTTGAACCGCCTAGAACACTATTCGATTTGACCGAGTTGGTCTATTTTTATTTTGCTTTGTTTTTAACGTTCTATGGGCTCTTAAATGGCAGATGTTCTCATCAAAAACTGCAATTTTTTGGCTATTAGCCGTCCGTTTCCCATGTCGATCGCCAAATGTGTAGTAGCAGACCAATATTTTGTAGTTTGTAGTTTAGCAGACCATATGAAGTTTTTTCTCCCCCTCCCATTTTTTATACACCAATAATAAAAAAACTCTAGTCTAATAAGTTTCAAGAACCACCACTCCTTCCTTATTCATACTCCATTTATTAAGAATATTCATCAATTTTTTTTCTTACTTCCTGAAATAGATGCATAAAGGCCAGTAAGGATTCTCTCTTGCTCATTTTTTTTTGCTCAATCTTGTTCCGGGAGAAAAGTCATTCGTGAGAATAGTGCGGATTTTGAAAATATTGTGTTTCTAATCTATTTATTTGTTTATTATGGATTCGTGACGTAGCAAAGATTTGCAAAAAATTGTTTCGCTACGTCATGAATCATCCATAATAGTTATTGCATCAAAACATGAAACCCCGCCCACTTTTTTTTTTCATCAAAATGCACAAAAAATTTAAAATTCGCGTGAAAAAAAGTGGGCGGGGTTTCACATTTTGATGTCGCAACTTTCCGCAATTTTCTGCAAATTTTATCGACATTTTCGAGTTTTACAACTATTATTAACGTAAAATCACCAAGATTTTCGATAATTACGATGAAATTTATCATGCTAAACAACGCGCACTGCGGAATTTTGGAGCGTCGTTTGCGATCTCAAAAAGCAATTTATGATTAAAGACACTCATTGTTTACACATTAAAAAATTTGCAGGCCGAAACTGTGTAGTTTGTAGTCTAGTAGGCCAAAATCCGTTTTTTGTAGTTTGTAGTCTAGCAGACCAAATTTTTGTAGTTTGTAGTCTAGCAGGCCAAATTTTATGTAGTTTGTTGTCTAGCAGACCAAAATTTTATAGTTTGTAGTCTAGCAGGCCAACACCATTTTTTGTACTGCTTTGGTTAGCAGACCAAATGTTTGTAGTTTGTAGTTTAGCAGGCCAATATTTTGTAGTTTGTTGTCTGGCAGGCCAAATTTTGTGTAGTGTGTAGCCTAGCAGACCAAAACCATTTTTTGTACTGCTTTGGTTAGCAGACCAAGTGTTTGTAGTTTGTAGTTTAGCAGACCAAAACCTTTTTTTGTAGTTTGTAGTCTAGCAGGCCAAATTTTGTGTAGTTTGTAGTCTTGTAGACCAAATTGATTTTTTGTAGTTCCTTGTTTAGCAGACCAAAACTTTGTAGTTTGTAGTCTAGCAGACCAAAATTTTGTAGTTTGTAGTCTAGCAGGCCAAATTTTGTGTAGTTTGTATTCTTGCAGGCCAATATTTTGTAGTTTGTAATCTGGCATACCAAATTGATTTTTTGTAGTTCCTTGTTTAGCAGACCAAAACTTTGTAGTTTGTAGTCTTGCAGACCACATTCTTGTAGTTTGTAGTCTAGCAGACCAAAACCATTTTTTGTAGTTTGTAGTCTAGCAGGCCAAATTGTTGTAGTTTGTAGTCTTGCACGCCGAAAGTTTGTAGTTTGTAGTCTAACAGACCACATTCTTGTAGTTTGTAGTCTGGCAGGCCAAAATCGTTTTTTTTTTGTATTTGCTTGGCTAGCAGACCAAATGTTTGTAGTTTGTAGTCTAGCAGACCAAAATCAATTTTTGTAGTTTGTAGTCTAGCAGAGCACATTCTTGTAGTTTGTTGTCTGGCAGGCCAAAATCGTTTTTTTTGTATTTCCTTGGTTAGCAGACCAAAATTTTGTAGTTTGTAGTCTTGCATACCGAAATTTTTGTAGTTTGTAGTCTAGCAGACCAATATTTTGTAGTTTGTAGTCTAGTAGGCCACTTTTTTGTAGTTTGTGGTCTAGCAGACCAAAACCAATTTTTGTAGTTTGTAGTCTAGCAGGCCAAATTTTTGTAGTTTGTAGCCTAGCAGACCAACATTTTGTAGTTTGTAGTCAAGCAGACCAAGTTGTTGTATATTATGAATAAATGCATTATTATTGTTGTATGTAGTTTGTAGTCTAACAGACCACATTTTTGTAGTTTGTAGTCTAGCAGACCACTTTTTCGTAATTTCGCTTTTTTTGTATTTATTTTTTAAATTTTTTTTCCCATTTTCTGCATAATATCGCTAAATATCGATTTTTGATAGTGGCAAAGTTGAAAATCCATGAGAAAAACAAGCCTGTGGTTTTGTGAAATGTAAACTCGATTCTGCAAGATATACAAACAAACATACCGACTAATCTAGAATGTTCTATATAGGAAACTTTAAATTTACAAAATTATTTTTTTTGGGGCGAAATAATTTTGAAGACCTCGTGTACTCCTTTTGGATATTTTTTAATTGTTTTTTGTGCAATTTTATTATGTTTTCAATCGAGTTGTATCATGAAAACATGAGTCGTCTAAAACTATCCCTTTTTTGTCTGCGTCTCTTCAAATAGAACTGGAGACGCACAAATAAGTGGGTGGAGTTTCGAGTTTTACGTTCTCATGTCGCAACTCGATTGAAAACACAATAGGCTCCGATATTTTTTGGACGTTACGGATCTTGGCATCCCAAAAGACCAGGAACTAGTGTTTCTGACATTCCAAATTTAAACCTCGCGACAACTAGAGAAAATTTGCATTTTTCTTGCCCCCACTTTCCCGCGCTTTTTCCCTCTAATTTCAATTGAAGAGCCGTCTTCCGCAATAAAAGTGAATGCAGGAATTGGAATGAGTAATGACTTTCCTTCCTTCCTACGTATTATGTTTATCATACAAGTACCCATAACCCTCCAATTTCCAGGGGTAATGTGTCAGGATGAGGGTGGAACGCTGTTCGACCCAAAAGACCCGAGCGTGTCCGCATTTATTAATGCACTCGAGCTGTTCAACGCGTTTTACACAGTGTTTCATCGCTACGCGTGCATAATTATATGCGTTATTGGGATATTTTCGAACGGAATTCATATTTTGGTGAGTCCTGCCTGTCCTGTCTTTGAAGTGTCCCAATTGTGTTTTCAGGTCCTATCCCGCCCACGAATGCGTCGATGCGCTGTGAACAGCGTTTTGACGGCCGTGGCTTTCTGTGACGTCATCACGATGAGCAGCTACAGTATCTACTTGTTTAGGTTTCGAATTTATCAGGTTTGGTTTTTTTTTTTTTAATTAATAAAGTTCTTAGTTACACAATTACTATTGCAGCAAGACCGAGGATACAGTTACTCGTGGATGGTGTTCCTCAAATTGCACGTGGTTTCCTCTATGACCCTTCACGCAATTACGCTGTACATGGGCGGAGTTTTGGCGTTTATCCGGTGGCAAGCGCTGGGCAATATTCATAGCAAATGGTTACAGCCGAGGAATTCGTGGTGAGTACTTTTTTTTTTCGAAATTATTATGCATTGGTAGTTTAGCAGACCAAAATTTTGTAGTTTGTAGTCTAGCAGACCAAATTTTTATAGTCTGTAGTCTATAAAGTCCAAATGTTTTTCCGGCCGGTTTTTTTTTTCTTAAAATGTTGTTTTCAGCCGGGTTCACAAAGCTATCCTTGAAAAATAAAAAAATGTCTGCGATTTTCTCGAAAATTTCGAAAATATCGCTATTTTTCGTTTTTTGGCACAATGCCAAAGATTTCAAATCGCGATTTCTCCGCTAATTTTCATCATTTTTGGCCCGTTTTGGAATCAAAATATTATTTTTATCAGTGATTACAAAATAGGATTAAAAAACCGCTGGAAATTTGCAATTTTTTGCCTGAAATTTCAAAAAAATCGCTATTTTTCGTTTTTTTTTGGCACAGTGCCAAAAAATTTCAAATCGCGATTTCTCCGTCAATTTTGAATATTTCGGGCTGGTTTTTAGTTTAAAATAATTGGCAAAATTGTGTTTACAAAGCTATTTATGAAAAATAAAAAAATGTCAGAAATTTTGTCGAAAATTTCGAAAAAATCGCTATTTTTCGTTTTTTGGCACAGTGCCAAAAGTTTTCAAGTCGCGATTTCTCAGTCAATATTTAACATTTTTAGGCTTAAAACATTAGCTACATTTGTGTTTACAAAATAGGATAATAACAGAAAAAATTGCACCATTGGCTGAAATTTCGAAAGAATTGCTACTTTTTAGTTCTACCGCTAATAACTTTTTTATTTTTCGATCGCGTGGGCTCTTAAAATTGAAATTTCTGCTAGGTGAACCATATTTACTTAAAAAAAAAGCGGGAGACCAAAAATGCACGTTCTGACGTTTTTTGGCACAGTGCCAAAAATTTCAAATCGCAATTTCTCCGCCAATTTTCAACATTTTTCCGGCTGGTTTTTGGTTCAAAATGATCGGCGCAAGTGTGTTCACAAAGCTATCTATAAATAATAAAAACTTGTTACGATTTTGTCGAAAATTTCGAAAAAATCGCTATTTTCCGTTGATAAAAATTTCAAATCGCGATTTTTCCGCCAATTTTTAATGTTTCGGGCTGGTTTTGAGCTTAAAACATTGGCCTTAACCGTGTTCACAAAAATGGATAAAAACAGCTGGAAATGTGCAATATTTTGCCTGAAAATTCGAAAAAATCGCTATTTTCCTTTTTTGGCAAAGTGCCAAAAATTCAAATTGCGATTTCTCCGCCAATTTTGAAAGTTTTGAGCTGGTTTTTGGTTTCAATTTGTTATAATTTTTGACAGAACAGCTTGAGCAATCTAGCAAACTCCGCCCTTTTAGAACCAAGTTTGCAACTAACTAGTTAGACAAAAACTAAAAATTGTGGCTAGGACAGCCCCGAAATGAGGAATTGGTGGAAATTTGAAACCGTATTGAGGCAATTCAAAAAAAAAAACGGTTTTGGTCTGCTAGACTACAAACTACAAAATATTGGTCTGCTAACCGAGAAGCTACAAAATATGATTTTGGCCTGCTAGCCTACAAACTACAAAGTTTTGGCCTGCTAGACTACAAACTACAAAATATTGGTCTGCTAGACTACAAACTACAAAATTTTGGCCTGCTGCCAAAAATTAGCAATTTTTACAATATTTGGGGCTTTTAAAATGTGATTCATACGTTCCAGGCTTCTATTCGGACTCATCAGCCTAGTCTTATCAATCATCTGCATCCCCACCTTCTTCCTTCACAGAATCTACGAATTGGACACTGATGGTAAGCTATCCTTCTTGCAAATGCGCTCCATCGCTCACCTATTGCAGACATCGAAACGGCTACAGTATCCGAAGTGATGCGGCTCAGTGGACAGAGTCTGGTTCTCCCCAAAGAAGTATATTATAGTCTTAATTTCTCCACGTATTCCTGTGCATTTTTTAAATTCAATTTATGGATGTTGGCAGTTGTTATGAAGGCCATACCGTGCGTACTGTTGCTCTGGTTTACCGTGGCTCTGGTTCTAAAGTTGAGACAGACTGACGAGAAGAGGAACAATTTGTACTCGAAAAGTTTTCGAAAACATGTGAAAAAGACTACGGTAGGTGGTTTGATTTGTTTGTACAAAAAAAACGTGTGAAATCAGTCAAAAAAGTCTGCTAGACTACAAACTACAAAGTTTTGGTCTGCTAGCCGAGTAGCTACAAAAAATGATTTTGACCTGCTAGACTACAAACTACAAAAATGTGGTCTGCTAGACTACAAACTACAAAATTGTGGTCTGCTAAACTACAAACTACAAAGTTTTGGTCTGCTAGACTACAAACTACAAAATTTTGGCCTGCTAGCCTACATTTTCAATTTTTCCAGGTCCCTGACCGTACCACGTATATGCTCATAATCATGCTCGTAGTATTCCTGGTCACCGAACTGCCCCAAGGATTTCTGGCGTTTCTCAACGGGCTCTACACTGGTGACGTCAACACGTACATTTACCGAAATGTCGGCGAACTTTTGGACTTTTTATCGCTGGTCAATTGCAGGTACTCAATTGCATGGCCGCGGCCGAGAAACATACCTTATTTTCAGCGTGGATTTCCTGCTCTACTGCGTGATGAGCTCCAGATATCGACAAACTTTCGGGCACATGCTAATAAGAGTCGAATCGTGGCTGCGGAATCATGGAGAGAGGCGGAGACTTGCTAAGGAGATCAAGAAGAAGTTACCGTCGCCTGTTACAGTTTGATTGCTCATTGTTTTTTTTTTTCGAAAACCGGTTTTGTTAAGCTTTATTATACCACGGGTTACTGTTTATTATTTTTAATTTTTACTTATTATGTATGAGATAAAGTTTGAAATTTTACCCTATCCGCGAAAAAGTGGTCTGCTAGACTACAAACTACAAAATATTGGTCTGCTAGACTACAAACTACAAAAAGTGGTCTGGCAGACTACAAACTACAATATATTGGTCTGCTAGACTACAAACTACACAATTTAGGCCTGCTTAACAGCCGAAGAACAATAAAAATGGTTTTGTCCTGCCAGGCGAAAGGCAAACTACAAAAAGTGGTCTGAATGACTACAAACTACAAAATGCTGGCCTGCTAGACCACAAACTACAAAAAAGTGGTCTGCTGGACTACAAACTACAAAATATTGGCCTGCTAGCTGTGTGCTCGGTTTTGAGAATATTTTTTTTTGTGAAACTTGCTTCAAAAAAACTGAAATAATTGTGTTTTAGAAAAAAACAACTAAAAAATGGATAAATTGGAGTTAGAAAGTTAGACAAAACCTGAAATTGCAAGAAACTAAGAGACGCAGAGCGCAGCGCAAATTAGCCATGCTGCTGCACAGTATTATCTAAAAATAACCATACAATTTGTTTTCTATCGGTGATTTTTTAAACCACCGCGCAAATCACTGGGCAACGATGCTCCGAAATTACGCTTTGTCCTGTTGTTTATCGTAAATGCACACTATTATTTTTTATTTTTTCTCCTTTTTTTTTGGTTTTTTTTTTCATTTTTCCTGCTTTTTATAGGTTAATTTTGCATTTTTTGCCTTTTAGCGTTGCGTGATAGAGTCATTGTGCAGCTATGTATATATGTTAGCTGTTATAAGTAAATATGTGTGCCAGAAATATATAAACAACTGTAAAAAAAATGTGCAGTTTGCTTTATATTTGTCTCTTTTCTTATTCTTTTCTTCCAATTATAGATTTTGGCGGTGGTAGCAGCCTTGCTCATTTGTTTTGGTCTTTTTCTCCCCTCTCTCTATCTCTCTTTCTCTTTTTCTCTCACTCTAGGCGAGTAGACGCAGACGCAGACATCAATTTCTCCTTATTTTGGAGCTAAATGCACTAAAATCCGCGAAATGAACGGCGAACAATTGTCGGACTTTTTCCTCGAAGTTGCCACGTCCGGAGCCGCAGTGCCGAGCAAATTGCCCGACAAACGGGAGGAAAATGAGATAAAGAAGAAGTTTTTGAATAAAGTGAGTTTTTTACTTGAAATTCTGACATTTTTGGGGTTTTTAGGTAGCCCCGAGCTCGTTATTCGCTGCCAATTACATTTCCACAAATTACACGGACGTCGACCTGATTCAGCCGATAATTGGCCAAATTCTGGCCATTTATTACAAGTCGGGTGGGTTTTTTTTGTTGTGTTCGCCGAATTATGTTTAACGCGACATTCAGGAGTCCTTCGCCTTTATGCCCTGCAATTCGTGCCCGGCTTCGTCTCGTTGTACCTGTTGGCTCTGTCGAAAAAGCAACAAAAAAGTGTGTCTCTGTTTGAGACGTTTTTGACTGCAATTTATAACGAGGAAATTGTGAAGGATTCGGAGAGAGGGACGAATGAGAAAAAGACGGAAGACATTCGAATTCCATCGATTCGACATCATAGTGTGTACCATGATCCGGCGAAAATTCAAATTCAAACCGAGCTTCCGATCACCAGAAATGCCAGCGTAACGCCTGTTTTGGTAGGCGAGACCACGCAGACCAGTTTTTACGGAAAAAGTATCAATTTTTTCAGCACACCGTGCACTTTGGCCCCTTCCCATCAGTCTCCAAAATGAACGGAGAAAATCGATTCACCGTTCTCAACAGAATCCTCTTCTCAGTCAACGAATCGCTCTTCGAAGTGGCGTCTGAAATCGCCGCCCGTTATGTGTGCCTCGGAACGCTGTCAGTGTGCAGATCAGGATTTTCCTTCCCGGAAACTGGATTCCGAAGCAAAGTTCTGGAATCCGAGTCGCCGCGCGAGGTGATTGAGGATTTTTCGAGAAAGCCACGTCAGAAAGTGACCGCTGAATTTTTGAACCACTTGCTTCGCGGATGCTACTTGGCTTTGTTCAATGGTGCCGCCGATTTGGCTCTACGAGCAATTGACTCGATTCACATGAGAGCGCAGTATGAAATGCTGCCGGAGACTTTGTTGGTGAGTGTGTTTGAAGGCGCGAATTCTTATTTTTCGTTATTATTGATTTTTTTAAATGTCAGTTATTTATTTAGTTTATGGTATGTATTTTGTTTTTTTTTTTTTAAATATATTTTATAATATTACCTCTCATCCGTATTCATTTCAGATTCCAAAACCGATGCTCTTTTTTAAGCGCCGGAGACCACTTTTCAAAGCTTCTACCACCAAAAATCTTGATATTGATGCTTAAATTGTATTTGTTTTTCTTATTTTTGTTGCTTGTCTTCATGTTTAAATAAAAAATGCCGAAAAATTGTTACGAGCAGTTCCAAAAACTTTTCGGATGGATATCCCAATTCATGGGGTTATTCACAAATCCGGAAAAAAAAACTTCAGGAAAAATCAGAGAATGCTCCGATTGACCTGAAATTCTGGGAAATTTTCGGAAAAATTCTCCTGTATATGCCCAGAAAAATTTGGACCGAAATATCGATTTTAAAAAATTTCAGAAAAATCGATATTTTGGTCCAAAATTTTGTGAGCATGTACAGGAGAATTTCAGGTCAATCGGAGCATTCTCTGATTTTTACCGAAATTTTTTTTCCGTTTTCTTCATTTTTTCCAATTTTGTGAATAACCCCATTACGACAGAATAGAACTGAGCGGAATAGAACTGGGCGAAATAAAAATAAATAAATAAAATTCCACAGTGAATCTTTTACTACGTACCGGTTCGGAAGGAAAGTAAAAAAAAAATTGCATAATCGGCGAAAAACTGATAAATGGAAAAAATAATGCAAACGCGCTCCATCGCACCACGAGTTCTATTTTGCAGCAGTTCTATTACGCCTAGTTCTATTCTGCCGTACCCCCGACCGGATATCCATTTCTGAGGCCATTTGCAAAAAAACTGGAAAACGGCAGGAAAACCGTTTTTCTGGAAAACGAAATTCGGAAAACGCTAATTTTTACATAATGCAGGTGCGAGACGCAGAGAAGCATTTTTGGGAAATCGGTTTTCCTGTCGTTTTTCAGTTTTTTTAAATTGCATATGACCTCTGAAGTATTTTTGAACGTTCACCGCACGGTAAACCATTTATGGGGTTATTCACGAAATATAAAAAAGCTAAAATCAGCGAAAATTCGGAAAATGTTCTGATTGGCCCGAAACTTTGGGAAATAATGGCAAAAATACTCCCGGTCATGATATTACCAGAAAATTTGAAACCAAAATATCGATTTTTAAAATTTTCAAAAAAAAATTCGATAATTTTTAAAATCGATATTTTGGTCTGAAATGTTGTGGGAATGTTATGGCCGGGAGTATTTTTGCCATTATTTCCCAAAGTTTCAGGACAATCACTTTTTTGGACGAAAAACTCTATTTTTGGTCGTGGACCTATTCACAAAACCGGAAAAAAAATGAAAAAAAAATGCGGGAAAAATCGGAGAATGCTCCGATTGGCCTTAAATTTTTGGAAAAATTATCCTGTACACGCTCAAAAAATTTTGGATCAAAATATCGATTTTTTCAGAAAATTTTTAAAATCGATATTTTGGTCCAAAATTTTTGAGCATGTACAAGATAATTGTTTCCAATATTTCTAAAAATTTCAGGTCAATCGGAGAATTCTCCGATTTTTGCCGCAGTAAAGTTTCGAAATGTCCCAGAGCCAAAAATTCGAGTTTTTCACCATAAATATGACACGATTCATTTAGCAATTTCCACCACAAAAAAAATTAAACCAAAAACCAATAATCCCGAATTTTTCAGGTGGTAAACTCTCTTCGAAACTCGCTCCTCGACAACATGTGGAGCAAAGAGAAACGTGGCGAGTTGATGTGGACACGCCCACAGCACAAGGACATGATACGCCGGAAGGATTTGGTCACCAATGCATCGCTTAAAATGAAACGAATGCCCGAGGATATTCCAATTCAAGAGAACCAAAAGGAGAAGGAGCATTCACGGTTCGGCGACCTGGTGGAAGAGGGAATCGATCATTTGCACGACCTGAAGAAGAAAATGGTTGGCATCGGCTTGCACCACAAAATGCACCGAAGACGGAAAAGTGTGGAGCATGAGTCGGACTCTGAGCTGCAGCCGATAAAAGAGGAAAAACAGTCGGCGTCTGAAGAAGTGGTTCCAAAACCTTTGAAATTGAACGGGGAAGACATGGAAAGACGGCTGAGAGACTTGACGGTTCAAGAGCACAATTATCAGGCGGAGCTGGAGGCGGAAGAGGCGAAAGGGGCGTTCACAATGCCCGGTCTTCGACACATGGATAGTGGTGGGAGTACTTATCGATCTGTTGATAATAATTGAATTTTGAAAATGGTTTATTATGCATGCATGTGCAGAGCAGGCTTGAAAATATGTTTGCAGTTTATTTTGGACGCCTCTTTTCGTCGTTTTTGCGTTTTTTTTTACTTTGGACGTATGTAAATACCATTGAAAACGGAAGGAAGAAATTGCCAAAAAATAACAAAAAAGTGGGCAAAATTTTGGAATTTTTTATATTTTTTGTTTCGATGGCTAATAGCCATATTCACGCCAAAAATTGGTATTTTTTGCCGACATTTCTATTGAGATTTTTTGGGCGCATACGGCTATTAGCCATCGATAATAGTAGATGCCGGCCGTACGACGATTTTTGGGCTCTTGGGTGTTTCGAAAATTTTTTCTGCATTTTGTCGTCGTGGTGTTTGCACCAAAACTTTTTTTTTTCAAAGCTTTTTTATGGAATTTTCCTTAAAAAGCTTTTAAAAATGAATGTGTGCAAACACCGCGACGACAAAATGCAGAAAAACTTTCGAAACGTCCGAGAGCCCATTTTTGCGGTATTCGGCACGAGTTTGGCACGGATATAGGCTATTAGCTCTTCAAAAAAAAAAGCAGATGCTCTACTGGCGCATAGTTGGCATCTAATCGGAGTTTATTCTAAAAAAAAAAGCAAAAATGCCGAAAAAATGATCTGGAAACTTTTGTGGCGGTCATGTGGCCAATAGCCGTTATTGGCGCACAGTTGGCAACTAATCGGCGCAAGTTTGGCGAGGGTTTTGCTTTTAGCGGCGCGCAATGGCTATCAGCCGAAATTTTTGACCAAAAATTGTGAATTCAGCAATTTTTTGTCAAAATTTTAGGCTGATAGCCATATCCTCGCCAATCTCTCGCCGATCAGTTGCCAACTGGGCGCCAATATTGGCTATTTGCCATTTTAAGCAGCTAATAGCTACATGCCCGCCCCAGATGTTTTTTTTTTACATTGTTGCCATTTTCGGTCATTTTTTTTTTAGAATACGCGCCGATTAGATGCCATTTCCGCGCCAGTAACCACCATCTGCTTTCTTAAACAGCTAATAGCCATATCCGTGGCAAACTCGGCTCTCGTACGTTTCGAAAGTTTTTCTGCATTTTGTCGTCGCGGTGTTTGCACACATTCATGATTTTGTGCAAACACCACGACGACAAAATGCAGAAAAAATTCAAAATGCCCGAGAGCCCAAAAATTGTGGTAATTGCCGATATGATGCCAACTAGACGCCAGTTACGGCCATCTGCTATGGCTAATAGCCGTATCCGCCCGAAAATTTAAATTTTATGAATTTTATAAAATTCCAAATAAAAATGCCATTTTTCGGTGTGGATATAGGGCTATTAGCCATCGAAAATTATCAATAGGGCTATTAGCCATTGAAAATTGGCTTGATATAAATTGGCGCCCACACGGCAATGAGCCGTCAAATACCTACCTACAAAAATGTTTTTCTCGCGTCTCGGCTGCTGCTTCCCGTGGCCTGGAAAATGCATTTTTTGAGGCGAAAATTCAAATACGAGAAACAGCCAAAATGAGTGTTACAGTAATCTAGGGATTACGGTCACACTCATTTTGGCTGTGTCTCGTATCTGAATATGCCCCTAGAAAAGTGCATTTTCTAGGCCACAGCAAGCGCCATCTGGGACAAGAGAAAAATATTTTTGGAGGCAGGTATTTGACAGCTAATTGCCGAGTGGGCGCCGATTTATATCAAGCCAAACTAACGCCGATCATCGACTAGGCGCCAACTATGCGCCAGTAAGAGCTATCGGCCAATTTCGATGGCTAATAGCCCTATCGATCATTTTTGGAGGCAGAATTTGGGCGCCGATCATCGACTAGGTGCCTAGTAATTTTCAATGGCTAATAGCCGACCTGCTTCGTAAACTTAGGTTTTCAGACGAATTTGCCATCTCTCGGTAACAAGTGCATGAGTTGCTACTGTAGCATGGCGCGGACTACTGTAGCTGTGCTTTCTTTTTTTCTTTTTTTTTTGTTGTGTGTGTGACGTTCTGTGATATGTATCTTTTCGTGCCAACCAACCAACCCCTTCGACACAGTATTGTAATGAAAGTCAGTTTTAAATATTTTTATGTATTTATTTATAATTACTTTAAAGCAATAAATTTCGATTTATCAATGCAAATGATCGCTTTCAACGGGGCGAATCAGACCGCCTGATAGGCTCGAGGAGATTAGGATGAAAATTGTGGCAATCACAGCGATCCAGTAAGAGTAGCCCAGGTAGACGTTGGCGAGAAGTTCGAATGTGGTGGATTGGAGATAGGCTTTAAAATTAACGTTTAAATTATCGTTTTTATCGGTTTTTTTTTGGTAATTTTTCGTTTTTTTTTGTTGATTATCCCAAAAATATAAATAAATTGATTTACAGTTTCTTTCAAATGGAGCTCAAATCGATTTCCACTGGATGCAGCGAGGAAAATACTTCTTGGAAATTGCTCAAATTGCGTCACAACGTTCTCCAGATAATGCTCAATGTTTTGATATAAAAGTTATACCCTGTTCATGACCTAGTTTTCAAGAAAAGTTAATAAATATCATTTTAAAAGTGAAACATTGATTTTTCTCGAAAAATACTTCTTAAAATTTTCTGAAACTTTGTCAAAACGTTTTCCAGAAAATTCTCAATATTTTGAGATAAAAGTTATACCCTGTTCATGTATTCATTTTTGAGAAAAATTGCAAAATATAATAAAAATAGTAAGAAATTGATTTTTCTCGAAAAATACTTCTTAAAATTTTCTGAAATTTTGTCAAAACGTTCTCCAGAGAATTCTCAATATTTTGAGATAAAAGTTATACCCTGTTCATGACCTAGTTTTTGAGAAAAATTAGAAAAAGTAAAGAATTTTGACAAAATTAGATTTTTCTCGAAAAAATACTTCTTTAAATTTTCTGAAACTTTGTTATAACGTTAGGCAGATAATTCTCAATGTTTTAATATAAAAGTTATACCCTGTTCATGACCTAGTTTTCGAGAAAAGTTAAAAATATAATTAAAAAAGTAAAAATTGATTTTTCTCGAAAAATATTTCTTAAAATTTTCTGAAACTTTGTCAAAACGTTCTCCAGAGAATTCTCAATTTTTTGATATAAAAGTTATACACTTTTCATGACTTAGTTTTCGAGAAAAATTGGAAAAAGTACAGAATTTTGACAAAATTGGACTTTTCTCGAAAGTTTTCTCTTCAAATTTTCTGAAACTTTGCCAAAACGTTATCCAGAGAATTCACTACCTTTTCATGACAAAATTATATACGGTTCATGGCTTTGTTTTTGAGAAACGTCAGAAAATTCAAATAAAAAAGTAAAACATCGATTTTTCTCGTAAATGCTTTCTTAAAATTTTCTGAAACTTTGCCATAACGTTCTTCAGAGAATTCTCAATATTTTGATATAAAAGTTTTACCCTGTTCATGACCTATTGTATTTTCAATCGAATTGCGAAATGAGAACGCGAGACTCCGCCCACTTATTTGTGCGCGACCACGCGAACACAGTGATATTTGAAGAGACGCAGACAGAATTAAATGCAGACTTGCGTTTTCATGTCGCAAGTCGATTGAAAACACAATAGTTTTCGAGAAAAGTTAGAAAATATAATTAAAAAAGTTAAAAATTGATTTTTCTTGAAAAAGAATTCTTAAAATTTTTTTAAATTTTGTCAAAACGTTCTTCAGAGAATTCTCTGTCGTTTTATGCCAAAATTATATACAGTTCATGACTTTGTTTTCGAAAAAAATCGAATTTTTCGTTGCTATTTTTGGTTTACTTGATTTTTTGTCATTTGTTGGCGCTTCCGATGAAATAAATCAGTTTTTTTCTATGTTGATAATTTTATAAGTCCAAAAAAAGGTGGTGCAGGTCGTATGCACAAAACTCGGTCGGTTGACGGTAAACTGACGGTGCGTCTAAAAAATCAGAAAAAAAGTGAAAATAGAAGTAAAATGGGTGTCCAACAATGCTTTTTCAGCACTCTCGCTTAAAGCGGGACAAATTAGCAGAACTGATGAAAAAGAAGCATTTTTGGAGACCCATTTTCATTTTTTTCTGCTTTTTTGCACCCACCATGAAGGTTGAAGGTTGGCAAACCCAAAAATTATGAAAATACCATTTGACCACCCAGGACAAGTCCGATAATTAAAAGACAATGTCCGGCAAACGAGGCTCATGAACAGGCTTTCTCGGAAATTTCCGAAAAGTCGGAATTCCGTCGGAATTCCGATGTCGGAAATTTCCGATTCCGGTTCCGAGGCAGTTTCACTTCCGAAAAAATTTCCGATTCCGCTCCGAGACAAAATGATTTCCGAAGATATTTCCGTTTCCGTCGGAAATAATATTTTTCCGACGTCGGAAAAAACATGTTTTTCTGTCGAAATTTGGTACGAAAATCGTTTTTTTTTTTTTTTGGAAAAAATTCGACCATGTCTGTGACACAAATTTCCTATTTAAAACGGCTCCGAAACATCTCGAAACCAGACATCTCGAAACCGCGACATCTCGAAACCGCGTTACCAGTGGGGAGGGGGTTGAAAGAGAGGTAGGAAGTAAAAAACAATTTTTCCTTAATTTAATGACTATTCAACAAATAATCAAAAAGTGCAAGATTTGAGCGTCATTTCTTTGGAGGCCACCAAAAAATGTTTACAGCATGCAAACTGCACCTTGCATCGGGAGCAGGGGTGGGACCAAAAAATGTTTTTTTGTTCATGCACGTGAGAAAAAAGGTTTTTTTAAGCCGCGGAGGTGTAAAAAATGCCTCTATTTGAATAAAACCGGGGTATGCTCTGAATTGACCGAAAATCTTTAATTTTCAACAAAAACGTTGGAAAACTACCTTTTTTTGTTTTTGTTTTTTTAAAATTTTTAATTGTTTTAAGGACAAATAAAATTTTTTTTCTCAAAAAAATTTGTTCAAGAAAATAATACCAAAAAAAAGTGTGTATTTCTGCGAGTTAAATGGAAATTTTTCAAAAGTTCGTTGAAAATTAAATTTTTTTGTCAATTCAGAGCATATCCCGGCTAAGTTTTTGTTCAAATACAGGCATTGTTTTGCGCATCCGCGGCTTAAAAAAAAACTTTTTTTCTAGTGCATGAACAAAACAAAATGTTTTTTGTTTCACCCAAAAAAAACAAAACAAACGACCGAAGAAACATGTTTTTTTTGGTCCCACCCCTGCTCCCGATGCAAGGTGCAGTTTGCGTACTGTAAACTACTTTTGGTGGCCTCCAAAGAAATGACGCTCAAATTTTGCACTTTTTGATTATTTGTTGAATAGTCATAAAATTATGGAAAAAAATGTTTACTTCCTACCTCTCTTTCAACCCCCCTCCCCCTGTTAAAGCGGTTTCGAGATGTCGCGGTTTCGAGATGTCTGGTTTCGAGATGTCTGGTTTCGAGTTGTCGCGGAGCTTTTAAAACACGAGTCTACGTATCATTCCTCAATTTTTTTTATCTTTTTTGGATAATTCAAGATTTTATGGGTCTATTCAGGTTCATTTCCGATTTTTCCGATCGGAAATCGGAATTCCGTCGGAAGTCGGAATTCCGACGGAAATCGGAATTCCGTCGGAAGTCGGAATTCCGACGGAAATCGGAACGAGAATTTGAAATTTCGGAATTCCGACGGAAATTCGGAAATGAAAATGAAAAACTCGGAATTCCGTCGGAACATCGGAAGAGAAAATTACAAAATCGGAAATTTCCGACGGAACTCGGAAGAGGAATTTTCATTTCCGAGAAAGCCTGCTCATGAATTTGACCTCTGACGTTTCGAAAGTACGACGTTTCGAAATGTTGTCTGCATTTTGCCAGCGCGGTGTTTGCACACAAGGTTTTTATAAAGCTTTTAAAAATGATTCTGTGCAAACACCGCGAGGACAAAATTCGGAAATATTTTCGAAACGTCCACTTTCGAAACGCCGGAGACATTTGTCGAGCTTTGGCTAGGGTCTAAAGGTATTTTAGTTATTTTCGAGTTTTCCAACCTTCATTCGCCCAGAAAACGAGGTTCATGACGCCGTTTGTCGGCTTGTGTCGGACGGCCCGTGTTTTGCAAACTTAAGGTTGCAAAACTCGAAATTCAAGGGAAACACTTTTAGACCAGAGGTTCATGCACATGACCTCTGCAAACTCACCAACTTTATACTGCATTCTGACACCATACACCACGACCGCCAAAAAAAGACAAAGAAACGCCAAACCGGTAACGCTGACCGCTGGCACACCAATCCGGGCTCTCGGACTGAAACCGCCAATGAAACAGGCGATGGACACAATTTCAAAGAGCACTGCGACTATCATAAACGCCAATGTGCACTTCTCGAAAGGCAATTGAGCACGAGCGTACTCTTTGCAATCGTGCTCTTCCACTTGTCGGTTTCCACTGCCACAGTTTCGAGACACCAGGCCTAGGTCGGGCGCTCCTTGGCCTGAAATAGTCTTAGCTGATGGCCTAGAATTTAGTTACACGTGAAAAGGAACCTTTATAACTACGCCATCCGGGTGTGAACAGGGCGACCAGAGTGAGCAGAAAACCGATTATTAGAAAAAATCCGTATCCGACGTGCGCTTTTCGGGCCATTTTTAGGAAAAATAGGAAAAAAAAATTGAAAAAAAAAAATTAGAAAGACGTCGGTTGTCAAGAGGGACGGACCATAATAAAATATGAGCGGCTTTGTTTGTCTTCAAGTTTTCGTTTTCTTACGGTTGCCAAGCAACATTTATTGTGAGGAAAATAGAAAAACCAAAAAAAAAGAAAAATGAATGCAGTTTAATTAATTAAAAATTAAAGAAAAAAAAAATAAAATCATCATCATCCATGCGGATCCGGCTTAATCTGCCTGGCAAGACCGTACGGTGACATTCCCTTCTGCGACGCGCACTTGTTCGTACCGTACTGCAACGGGATCACCATCTCGCCACGTCGCATCACCGCCTCCGGGAACTGACGGGGACTCGATTGCGCCAACTTGACCACCCAGGCAGGGTGCGACGAGTTTGAGCTGCGCATCTGGGCCACTGCGGCGAGTAGACGTAGGCATTCGATTACCTGGAAAATTCTCTATCATATGGTGCTAAAATCGTGGAAATCGGGCTAAAATTGAGGGAGTTAGAGCGGAACAAAAAAGGGAAACAAGCGGCCGACACCACGCGGGTTCCGCTGTTTGCGCTGCCCAAACTGTCTGCGTCTCTTTTTCACATTTTTGGCGCTAACTTGCTTTAAAATTGGAATTTTCAGATGGTAAAAAAATGGACGTGATCAGCAAAAAATTCTGCGTCGATCAGCCCAAAAACCATTAAATTTGGACTAGTATTGAGGGAGTTAGCACCAAACACAACAAGCAGCCGACACCTCACGGGTTCCGCCGCTCGCGCTGCCCAAACTGTCTGCGTCTCTTTTTCCATATTTTTTACTCTAACTGGCTTTAAAATTGGAATTTTCAGATGGTAAAAAAATGGGCGTGATCGGCGAAAAATTCTTTATCGAATGGTGCTAAAATATCGAAACTTGAGCTAAACTGATATAGTTAGGGCAAAACGCGACAAGCAGCCGACACCTCCCGGGTTCCGACGCCCGCGTTGTCTGCGTCTATTTTCCACTCTAATAGGCTTTAAAATAGGTGCATTGAGATGGTTAAAATACCGTTTTGATCAGTGAAAAATTCTCTATCAAATGGTGCTAAAATCGTGGAAATCGGGCTAAAATTGAGGGAGTTAGAGCGCAACGCAAAAAGGCAACACGCAGCCGACACCTCACGGGATCCGCCGCTCGCGCTGCCCAAACTGTCTGCGTCTCTTTTTCACATTTTTGGCTCTAACTTGCTTCAAAATGGGTGTTTTGGGATGGTTGAAATACCGTTTTGACCAGCGAAAAATTATCTATCGAATGGTGTCAAAAAAAAACATACCTTATAACACTGTTTGTTCTCGTATAAATCCACCGTCTGAAAACAGCTTATCTCCATCACACCAAACTTCTTGGCGGCTGCAAGGAAATTGGAGATGTTTTCCATCTTAATTACCACCAATTAATCAATTATTCAACATTTTCTTCTCACCATATGAAACGGCATTTTGGGCTTATTATTGCGCACAACTTTGCAGCTCGGATCGAGTTTCTCGATGAGCTTGCACAGCATCAACCCGTCCTTCAAAAGATTGCTGACGTCGGTGGAAGACTCGCACGTGGTCACGTCGAACGGAAAGCGCTCGCCAGTGATGTTCTCGATCCATGAGAGCACCTCGATCGCCTCTTCCAGGACGAAACGGGCGTCGTTCTGTTTAAAAACAAATTATTAATTTCAGCGATTTTTTCGAAATTTGTCTCAATTTTTATTTTTGTTTTTTCAAAATTTGTAGACACAATTAAAGCGATCATTTTAAGCCTCAAACGATCCGAAAAAGTTGAAAATTGACTGAGAAATAGTGGTTAGAAAATTTTGGCACTGTGCCAAAAATTTTAAAACGCGTTAGAACATGCATTTCTTGTACTCAAATGTTGTATTTTTGTAGTTTTAATTGCTCAGAATTAAATTTTCTACATTTTAAGAACTCCCATGTTCAACTGGGACAAAAAATAAAGAAAGTTGTTAGCAATTAAATAGGTCTATTACTAATTTTGGCGATTTTTTTGAAAATTTAACAAAAAAAAGTTCAAATTTTTTATTGCATTTCTGCACATTTTGTAGGCAAATCTAATACAATTATTTTAAGCGCAAAACCACCCGAAAAACTTGAAAATTGACGAAGAAATTCGAATTTTAAATTTTTGGCACTGTGCCAAAAACTGTTAAACGCGTTAGAACATGACTTTCTTGTACACAAATCCTTTATTTCGCAAGCAGGTAATGCTTGGAATTGAATTCCCTCTATTTTAAAATATCCATGATCAAATCGATAGAAAAATGAAGGAAGTTATTAGCGATTGTGAATAGCTGTATGAACACAATTATCGATTTTTTTTTTAAATTCCTATTAAAAACGTCTCAATTTTTCGATTTATTTATGCACGTTTTAAGGCGATAATTTTAAGCGCAAAACTACTCAAAAATCGTAAAAATTGACGGAGAAATAGCAATTTGAAACTTTTGGCACTGTGCCAAAATACTTAAAACGCGTCGGAACGTGCGTTTCTTGTACACAAATCCTTATTTTTGTAGCACAAATGGCTTAGAATTAAATTTTTTACATTTTGAAAACTTCCATGTTTAAATCAGTGAAAATGAAGAAAGTTATTAGCCATTATAAATAGGTCTATTATTAATTTAGCGATTTTTTTGAAAATATCGGCCGAAAACTTCTCAATTTTTATTTCTACTTTTTGCCCATTGTGTAGGTACAATTACGGCAATTATTTTAAGCGTAAGAATGGCTCAATATGCTCAAAATTGACGGAAAAATAGCGATTTGAAGTTTTTGGCAAAGTGCCAAGAAACGTAAAACGGGTTAGAACGTGCATTTCTTGAACACAAATTTTTCATTTTTTGTGCACATGATGCTCAAAACTAGATTTCCTACATTTTAAAATCTTGCACAGTCAAATTGGTGAAAAATGAAGGAAGTTATGAGCCATTATAAATATCTGTATAAACACAATTATTGATTTTATCGAAATTTTCAGCCAAAACTGTGTCAATTTTTACTTTTATTTTTACACGTTTTGTAGGCAAGATTAAAGCAATCATTTTAAGCACAAAACGGGCCGAAATACTTAAAAATTGACGGAGAAATAGCAATTTGAAACTTTTGGCACTGTGCCAAAAAACTTAAAACGCGTCGGAACGTGCGTTTCTTGTACACAAATCCTTATTTTTTGTAGAACAAATGGCTCAGAATTGAATTCCCTACATTTTGAGAACTTCGATGTTTAAATCGGAAAAAAAATGAAGGAAGTTATTGGTCATTATAATTAGCTCTATGATTAATTTCAGCGATTTTTTCGAGTTTTTCGGCCACAAACGTCTTTATTTTTGTTTGTGTTTTGGCATGTTTGGTAGGCACGGTGAAGGAATTCATTTTGAGTTCACGAACGATGCCAAAATATTAAAAATTGACGAAGAAATTTGAATTCGAAATTTTTGGCACTTTGCCAAAAATTGTAAAACGCGCCAGAACGCGCGTTTCTTGTACACAAATTCATTATTTTAAAAGCCCAAATTGCTTAGAATTAAATTTTTTACATTTTAAAAACTCCCATGTTCAAATCAGGGAAAAATTAAGAAAGTTATTTGTCATTATAAATACGTCTATAATTAATTTTAGCGATTTTTTCGAAATTTTCAGCCAAAACTGTTTTAATTTTTCCATTTATTTATGTACGTTTTGTAGGCAAGATGAAAAAAATTATTTTAAGCACAAAACGGGCCAAAAAAGTGAAAAATTGACGGAGATATAGCGATTTGAATTTTTTGGCACTGTGCCAAAAAAACGTAAAACTCATCAGATGGCTCATTTTTTTGGCTAAACTGTGTTTTTTATGTGTTAAACATATGTCCTAGAATTTCATGCCCATGATTCTCACCTTTTTCTGTAACTCCCGACTTAGACCGTAACTCGGACCGTGGTTTGCCATTTGCTGAAAAAAAAACAAGTTTTCTGAAAAATAGTGTTGTTGTAAGCCCCGCCGCTTTGCAAGTCTGTGACACTGTTTTCCTAGAAGGAGTTCTATAAGATTCTCATTGTTACAAGCACTTTGTACTTGCAAAAGGGGCGGGGCCGGACTTTAATAACCATTTTTCTGTCTTAAAATGCTTAAAAATGAAGAAAAAACAATAACAAAACTTTCAAACAAAAACAAGAGACTTAGAAGGAACAGAGAAACAATTTCTGGAAGAAGGCAGGAGAAAGAAAGTGGGTATCTTATTAGAACGGGCGGTCATAACACGTTCGGATGCTACCGCCGCGCTCTCTCACGTCGTCACAATTCCTCGCCACGATATCTGTTATCGCGCATTGACCGAAATGAGGGAATGCGAATGAAGAATATGTATATATGTACACTTATGGAAAAGGCAATGCAAGTCGAACAACTTGGCGTTGTCTCTATTTCCTCCGCGCCCCGACAATTAAGCGATTACGGGCCGAAGATGGGTATTCTAACTGGGGATTAGCATAGAAGGGCCATACACAGCCAAAAATTGCATTTCCAGGCCAAAAATGCAATTTCCAGGCCAAAAATGCAATTCCAGGCCAAAAATAGCATTTCCAGGCCAAAAAAGCATTTCCAGGCCAAAAATGCAATTTCCAGGCCAAAAATGCAATTCCAGGCCAAAAATAGCATTTCCAGGCCAAAAAAGCATTTCCAGGCCAAAAATGCAAATTCCAGGCCAAAAATGTACAGAAAAAAAAAACGAAAAAAGGGCGAAAAGGAATGGACGGACGAAACGTGTTTGACGCCGGTTTAGCGACCGTAATCATGTTTGTCGTGGGGTCTTCCCTGTTTGCTCGATGTCTTTGGGAGGAGCGGAGCAGCGCAGATGAGGCCAGCAAAAACCTGTCTCAGACTGGTATTGGGTTGCTGAAAATAAGGCTGAGAGCCATATTTCCAGGCCAAAAAAGACATTTCCAGGCCAAAAATGGGATTTCCAGGCCAAAAATGCACTTCCAGGCCAAAAATGGGATTTCCAGGCCAAAAAAACATTTGCAGGCCAAAAATGTATTTCCCGGCCAAGAAAGGATTTCCAGGCCAAAAATGGGACTTCCAGGCCAAAAAAAGTACTTCCAGGCCAAAAATGGATTTCCAGGCCAAAATGGAATTTCCAGGCCAAAAAAGCATTTCCAGGCCAAAAATGGGATTTTCAGGCCAAAAAAGTATTTCCAGGCCAAAAAAAGCATTTCCAGGCTAAAATTGGATTTCCAGGCCAAAAAAGAACATTCCAGGCCAAAAAAAGCATTTCCAGGCCAAAAAATAGCATTTCCAGGTCAAAAATGAGATTTGCAGGCCAAAAAAGCATTTCCAGGCTAAAAAAAAGCATTTTCAGACCAAAAAAGCAGTTCCAGGCCAAAAATGGGATTTGCAGGCCAAAAAACAGTTCCAGGCCAAAATGGGAATTCCAGGCCAAAAATGCAATTTCCAGGCCAAAAATCAATTTCCAGGCCAAAATCAGCATTTCCAGACCAAAATGGGATTTCCAGGCCAAAAATGGATTTCCAGGCCAAAAATGGAATTTCCAGGCCAAAAAAGCATTTCCAGGCCAAAAATGGGATTTCCAGGCCAAAAAAGTATTTCCAGGCCAAAAATAGCATTTCCAGGCTAAAATTGAATTTCCAGGCCAAAAAAGAACATTCCAGGCCAAAAAAAGCATTTCCAGGCTAAAATTGGGTTTCCAGGCCAAAAAAGAACATTCCAGGCCAAAAAAAGCATTTCCAGGCCAAAAAATAGCATTTCCAGGTCAAAAATGAGATTTGCAGGCCAAAAAAGCATTTCCAGGCTAAAAAAAGCATTTTCAGACCAAAAAAGCAGTTCCAGGCCAAAAATGGGATTTGCAGGCCAAAAAACAGTTCCAGGCCAAAAAAGCATTTCCAGGCCAAAAATGGGATTTCCAGGCCAAAAATCAATTTCCAGGCCAAAATCAGCATTTCTAGGCCAAAATGGGATTACCAGGCCAAAAATGGGATTTCCAGGCCAAAAATGAGATTTCCAGGCCGAAAACATTTCCAGGCCAAAAATAGAAATTCCAGGCCAAAAATAGGGTTTCCAGGCCAAAAATAGGATTTCCAGGCAAAAATAGCATTTCCAGGCCAAAATAGGAATTTCCAGGCCAAAAAAATCATTTCCAGGCCAAAAAAGAGATTTCCAGGCCAAAAATGGGTTTTCGCCAAAAATGGATACCATTTCCAGGCCCAAAATGAATGACATTTCCAGGCAAAAAATGGATACCATTTCCAGGCCAAAAATGAATGTCATTTCCAGGCCACAAAAAGCATTTCCAGGCCAAAAATGAATGACATTTCCAGGCCAAAATCAGCATTTCCAGGCCAAAAAATCAGTTCCAGGCCAAAAATGGGATTTTGCGCAGCCGTTATTTTGGAGCGTCGTTCACAACGACACTCCAAGTTTACACCTCACGTTTTTCATGTTTACACACATCAGCACGCAACAATTATCGCGGGATTTGCTATACACAAATACCAAAACAATTTTGTGGTGTAACCTGAAATTTAAACCCCAAAATATATATTTAAAACGTGTTTTGTTGTGAGCTGGTTGGAGTTTCTTAATCCCTTTCCCGCTAATCGTCATCACCTGGATTTACGGTGTCGTCACGTATTTTTAGAACCAAAAGGCTACATAGTGGAGTCAGAAAGTGTGGATCAAACTCTCCAACTCTTTGCTTCTTCGTTTCTTCATTTTTGATTTTCCTTGCTAGGCTAGACAGGTGCACTAAAAGTATACCCCTAATTAGACGCCGACGCGATTTTGAAATTGTCCTTTTTTAAAATTAATAATTATGCAAAAAAAAAAAAATTTTTCATCTTGTCCAAAAGGAGTACACGAGGTCTGGTCTCGGAAATCTGCGCCCGTTATTTCAAAAATTGTCTGCCAGTTTTCTTCTTATTTTCATCAATTTTTTTGCGCTTTTGAACTCAGGGCTGCCGATTTTCTAGGTCACATTTGACCTCGTGTACTCCTTTTGGACAAGTTCGAAAAACAATTTTTATTTGAAAACAAGCCTGCGGCTTGTGGCGACTACGTCGCCCTCGTCAAATACTAATTTGTATTTATTTTTGTTTTTTTTTTTCAAATAGAAATGGCAATCATTTGTTTTCCCTATTTATTTCAAGTTTCCGTCACCCTTGTGGTCTAGTGGGTAGCACGTGTGAACGTCAATCTATGGGTCGCTGGATCGTGTTTTGTCGACTGCAAACTCATGTGTGAGACACACAAACAAACACACAGACTAATCTAAAATTTTCTATATAAGAAAGATAACATTTTTCATCAGAGAGTGAGTTTTACGCGGATTTTTCTGTTTTCGTCTACTGCTTTTCTGAGCCACGTTGTTCTGGACCACATAAAATTTCGTGTACTCCTTTTGGACAAGTTTTTCAACTTGTCCAAAAGGAGTATACGAGGTGTGGCCCAGAAAATTGACGACCGCAAACTGAGAAATCAACATAAAAATTCATTTTTGATAAATTAAAAAAAATATTTTTTTGGTGAAAAATACATTTTTTTTGAGCTTTTCCAAAAGGAGTACACGAGGCGTGGCCAAGAGAAGTGGGCGTAGAAAAGCGGTGGTCGCGAATTGACATCTAGTTGTTTTTTCTATCGCTTTTCTTCATATTTTCATAAATTCTTTTCGCGTTTTGTTTTGCAAAATCCAAAAAAAAATTGTTTTTTAATTGTCCAAAAGGAGTACACGAGGTCTGGCCTAAGAAACCGGCAGCTGTGGATTCAAAAATTGCAACAAATACAAGGTTCTGGTGGTTTTTTCGTTCGATCTTTAAAATCACAGCCGCGGATTTTCTAGACCACATTTTTCTAGGACACACCTCGTGTTCTCCTTTTGGACAAGTTCTATTTCCCAAAGTTGTCCAAAAGGAGTACACTAGATGAGGACTAGAAAACCGACAACTGCGAATTCAAAAAGAGCACAGAAGGTCTGTTATCTCATAATTTTTGTTCGGTTTTGGATTTCACGGCCTCAGATTTTCTAGGTCACACTCGACCTCGTGTACTCCTTTTGGAAAAGTTCAAAAAAATATTGTTTTTTTTTTTCGAAAAAAATTTAAAAATTTTATTGACCCTTTTATAATGGTTTTTCAGTTTGCGCCCACTGTTTTTCTAAGACGCACATTTTTCTAGGACACACCTCGTGTACTCCTTTCGGACGAGTTTTTCAAGTTGTCCAAAAGGAGTACACGAGATGAGGACTAGAAAACCGACAACTGCGAATTCAAAAAGAGCACAGAAGGTCTGTTATCTCATAATTTTTGTTCGATCTTTAAAATCACAGCCGCGGATTTTCTAGACCACATTTTTCTAGGCCACACCTCATGTACTCCTTTTGGACAAGTGGCAAAAAAGTTTTGTTTTTAAAAATTAAAAAAAAAATTATTTATAGGTTTTCAATGGGTTTTTAGCTTGTGTCCAGTGCGTTTCTAAACTTCGTTTTCCTAGGAACAACCTCGTGTACTCTTTTTGGACAAGTTCTTTCAAGTTTTCCAAAAGGAGTACACAAGGCGTGGCCAAGAAAAGTGGGCGTGGAAAAACAGCGGTCGCAAACTGGCAATTTGGCAATTTCTGATTTTCTACCACTTTTCTTCATATTTTCATCAATTTTTTTCAAGTTTTGCAAAGTCAGAAAACATTTTTTTTTCTTGTCCAAAAGGAGTACACGAGGTGTGGCTTAGAAAACCTGGCAAATGCCTAGTTAAAAAGTGCATACAACACAATAATTCGCTGGTTTTTTACTCGATCTCAAGAAAAACAATTTTTTAAAATTTTATTTTTGAATTTTTACCTCGTGTACTCCTTTTGGACAAGTTCAAAAAACCAATTTTTTTTTGAAAATAGCATTTTTCCTCAGGAAAGTGAGTTTCAAATGGATTTTTCATCTTGCGCCCACTGTTTTTCTAAGCCGCACATTTTTCTAGGACACACCTCGTGTACTCCGTTTGGACGAGTTTCTCAAGTTGTCCAAAAGGAGTACACGAGGTGTGGCTTAGAAAACCCGTAACTGCAGATTTAAAAAAACGCATTAAATGTTAGTTATCTCATGATTTTAATGGCATTTTTGAATTCCCAGTCGCCGATTTTCTAGGCCACACCACACCTCGTGTACTCCTTTTGGACAAGTTAAAAAAAACATTTTTTTTCGAAAAATATGTTTTTAGAGGTTTTAAGGAAAATCAAGTTATTAAGTAAAACGGGGTTTGAAATCAAATCGCGGCCGTCGGTTTTCTAGGCCACATAAAAATTTTTTGAATTTGTCCAAAAGAAGTACACGAGGTGCAGGCCGTGATTTCAAGGATCGAACAAAAAACCAGCAGAAAATTGTGTTGTGCGCACTTTTTAACTTTGCAGTTGCCGGTTGTCTAGGTCACCCTCGTGTACTCCTTTTGGACAAGTTCAAAAAAAATTTTTTTTTCGAAAAAATAGGTTTTTAGAGGTTTTAAGAAAAAGCAAGTAATTAAAAAAAGCGGGTTTCGGAATCAAATCGCGGCCGCTGGTTTTCTTGGCCACATAAAATTTTTTTGAATTTGTCCAAAAGGAGTACACGAGGTGCAGGCCGTGATTTCAAGGATCGAACAAAAAAAAACCAGCAGAAAATTGTATTGTGCGTACTTTTTAACTAGGTTGTTGCTGGTTGTCTAGGTCACCCTCGTGTACTCCTTTTGGACAAGTTCAAAACAATTTTTTTTCGAAAAAATTGGATTTTTACAGGTTTTAAGGAAAGAAGTGAGCAAATGAGTAAATTTTTTTTCAAAAAAGCAATCGTGGGTTTTTAGGCCACATTTTTGTAAACCACCCTCGTGTACTCCTTTTGGACAAGTTCAAAACAAATTTTTTTCGAAAAAATTGGATTTTTACAGGTTTTAAGGAAAGAAGTGAGCAAATGAGTAAAATTGTTTTCAAAAAAGCAATCGTGGGTTTTCCAGGTTGCATTTTTCTAGGTCACCCTCGTGTACTCCTTTTGAACAAGTTCAAAAAAAAACATTTTTTTTTTAGCGTTTTTATTGATTTTTTTCATGTTGCACCCGATGTTTTTTAAGCTGCGCATTTTTCTAGGACACACCTCGTGTACTCCTTTTGGACAATTTTTGAAAAGTGGGGTTTGTGCCAAACATCAAAACAGTTCCTGGTATACTCGTTTAAATTCCATGTTTTCGCAATTTTGTTAAAAACGATGAGCGGTTTAGCATCCCTCGCCCGAATAACAAAATCCGGGAGGGGATAAGTTGGGGCGATTAATATACGATATGTGATAAGCGCAACCAGTTGGGTGCAAGCTTGGCAATCACTCGTCAATCATGATATCCCGACCGTAATTGGGTCGATGTGTGTGTGGAAACACGCATAAACTTTCACTCACTTCTTTATGTATGTTCATCACCCCGCTGAGAAGAAGAAGACGTCGCAGAGGAGGAGGAGAAGAAGAAGATGCTTGTCCAATTGTACGCGTGTTGTTGTGTTGACCAAACTTTCAAATAACCGCATAATTACTTCTGAGATTGCCCTCCCCCCCTCTTATTGCTCATTCATTCATTCAGCTCGTACACTCTTGTACGTCTTGATGATGTCACCCAACCGGTCTTGAAGTGTGTGTATTGTACATGTTCCTTCTATTTTCCGCCCCAAAATTCTTCCCACGTACTCTACATTGTCTTGCCAAATTATTGATATGTATTTTCTGGCATCCATCATCTGAAAGCGGAGCCGCCATACGCTATGACGTAATTTTATCGTTTCCTGAAATCTCTTCTTTCCTTTCAATTTTGAATTTTCATGACTCACATTAGATTTTAAAGGCTGCCACGTCCGTCCTTCTAGGCTTTCATCCTACAATTATCCGCACTATGCTCCTAATTAGTAGTTACCCCCTTCTTGTCGTCACTCACTCAAACCGAGCTTCTCTTCATTCTTAAAATCATTTTTCTCCAGTTTCAGACATGCGGATAACAGTGTTACTACTACTAAATTTGCTGCTAATCGTCCAGAGTTTGCCCATCGTGCCTAGTTAGTTTTATCGGGGGTGGTCGCTTTTAGAACTGTGCGAAAGCAGTTCCAGTTCTAAAAGCGATTACCCTTGTTTTTTACTTGCCATAGGAGTTATTAGCGGTAGCGGAACGTTATAAAAACCATTTGACCAAACAAAAATTCTTGGAATCAAGGGTTTTTGCAATCCAAAAATTTAATCCAAATCAGAAGTGCGACAAACACCAATTTTTCGCCTACCCTACCAAAATAAAATTGTTGTGTCAGAAACCAAAATGACCAGAACAATGAGTACAAAATCCGCAAACACCCACAGTAACCAAAAAAACAAAACTTGCCGAAAATTTTTTTTTCCAAAAAAAAAAATTTTTTTTTCTCGAAAACTGTCTCTTAGAATTTTTTGAAATTTTGCCACAACGTTGTCCAAAAAATTCTCTATTTTTAGATACCAAATTTATACCCTCTTCATGACTTTGTTTTTGAGAAAAATGCAAAAAATCCCAAAAAATATGAAAAAAAAAATTTTTTTAAGATGAAAAAAAAATTTTCCTCGAAAACTGTCTCTTAAAATTCTCTGAAACTTTGCCACAGCGTTGTCCAGGAAATGCTTTACATTTTGATGCCAAAGTTATACCCTGTTCATGACTTTGTTTTTGAGAAAAATTGGAAAAAGTGAAAAATTGTAAAAAAAAAAAAAAAAAAAAAAAGTTTTTCTCGAAAAATGTCTCTTAGAATTTTCTGAAACTTTGTCACAACGTTTTCCAAAACAATAGCTATTTTTTGATACTATAATCATACCCTGTTCATGACTTAGTTTTCGAGAAAAATCAAAAAAATGGGGAAAACAATGAAAAAAAAAATTTTTTTTTCGAAAACTGTTTCTTAGAATTTTCTGAAACTTTGCCACAACGTTGTCCAGGAAACTTTCTACATTTTGTTACTAAAGTTATACCCTGTTCATGACTTTGTTTTTGAGAAAAAGACAAAAATGTAAAAAAAAAAGTGAAAAAAAAATAATAATAAATTTTTTTTCAAAACATTTTTTTTTCTCGAAAGCAGTTTCTTAGAATTATATCAAACTTTGCCACAACGTTTTTCAAAAAATGCTCCATTTTTTGATACTAAGCTCGTACCCTGTTCATGACTTTGTTTTTGAGAAAAATTGGAAAAAGTGAAAATTTGTGAAAAAAAAGTTTAAAAAAAATGAAAAATTTTTTTCTCGAAAACTGTCTCTTAGAATTCTCTGAAACTTTGCTACAAAGTTTTCCAAAAAATTCTCTACATTTTGATACCATAATCATACCCTGTTCATGACTTTGTTTTTGAGAAAAATCCAAAAAAGTGAAAAAATTCAAAAAAAAAAAAACTTTTTTTCTCGAAAACTATTTCTTAGAATTTCCTGAAACTTTGCCACAACGTTGTATATACAATTCAATACACTCTGATACCAAAATTATACCCTGTTTATGACTTGGTTTTTGAGAAAAGTGCAAAAAATCCCAAAAATATGAAAATAAAATTTTTTTTAAGATGAAAAAAATTTTTTTTTCTTGAAAACTGTTTCTTAGAATTTTCAGAAACTTTGCCACAACGTTATTCAGAAAATTGGCTACTTTTTGACACTGAAATTATACCCTGTTCATGACTTTGTTTTCGAGAAAAATACAAAAAATGCATTATTTCAAAAAAATTTCAACAAATTTTGGAAATAAAAAAAAGACAAGACCCTAATACTTTTACCGTATTTCCTCTAATATAAGCGCACCTCTAATTGAAGCGCACCTCTAATAAAGGCGCACCCTGAGAGGTGCTTCGAAAAATAGAGGCGCACCCTCTAATTGAGGCGCACTCACTGGCTGTACATTTTTCCTTTTTAGTTTTGCGGACTTATTTTTTTCGGTTTTTTGCAGTTGTTCTTAAATTTTTTAGTTTTCTTGCTTTTTTCAATACTCAGTGAATTTGTCGATGTGTCAGATGCTGAAGAATCGGCAAAAAAGCAAAGAATAAATCGAATCCACCGTGATCACAAAAGTAAAACCTATAAGCTACCAGAGATATAGCTTTGGACCAGTTTAGAGCTAGGAAACTGTTGAGGGAATTTTCGGAAACTGTTTGGATTGCAACCCCGAACAGTTCTAGAAGGCCCTCCCAACAGTTACCTACCGTTCTCTGAACAGTTCCGAGCAATAGTTGAGTAAAAATGCGATCGTTTCGTTTACTGAAAAAAAAAACGGTTGCTGTGCCGCCAAGAAATTTTATTTTGACCGAAAATGTATACAGAGACGGATTACCAATATTGAAAAAATCAATGATAAGCTGCATTTTCTTCAGAAATAAATGTTTGAAAAATAGAAGCGCACCCTCTAATTGAAGCGCACCTCTAATAGAGGCACATTTGGAAAAGAGGTTGAAAAATAGAGGCGCATGCGCTTAAATTAGAGGAAATACGGTATTTTCTAACTTTCACAACATTTAATTTACAATTTCCAGTGCTACCAAATGAACCTCAAATGCAAACAGACACACTACCAGTGGACAGTTCAGATGACGTGCCCCCACCCCGCGTAATCGCCCCACACGTTGACGCCAGTGTGGATGTGAATGAAGACGGTGTGCTGGACATTGATGAGATTCGTTACGCAGCTTTTGTGCACCATGGGCTCTCTGCTTCGGTGGTGGAAGACATGTTTAAGCAGGTGGACACCAACCATGACAATGTTCTTGATGCGCGGGAGTTTGATGCTATCAGGATGCTTGTTCTGGAGAAGGCTGAGAATGCAGCGCTTCGGTATTTGCAAAACGTGGATACTGACCGGGATGGATTGCTTTCACTGCAAGAGGCGCAGAGTTACTTGCTCAGGGAGTATGGGATTGGTAAGTGTGGAATTATTGGCTCTGCTGCTTCTCTGCGTCTCCTCTACGTATCAGTTTAAGCCTGATGAGGGGCTGCGCAGCTAAATGCCAGAAAAATGCGATCACGCTTACAATTAGGGCAAACATTTTTTTTTTGGAAAAAAACCCGCGCAGTTTAAATTGTACTTTCCAATGTTCCGTCGGCCACTTTTCTCAAAAATGACGTCATAGACCCTCTTAATTTTGACTTTAATTAAATTTCAAAGAATAGAAAACGTTTTGGAAAATGTTATGGCAAAGTTTGAGAAACTTCCAAGAGCTAATTTTCGAGAAAAATTAGTTTTTTTTTTCTTCAAAATTTTTCAAAATTTTTTCGCAATTTTCATCCAAAATGACGTCATAGACCCTCTTAATTTTGACATTAAAAAACACATAATAGTCTGGAAAAGGTTATGACAAAGTTTCAGAAACTTCTAAGAGCTAATTTTCGAGAAAAAAAAATCATTTTTTTTGTTCAAAAAAAAGTTTAAAATTTTGTAAAAATTTTCATTTTTTTTTCAATTTTTTTCCAAAATGACGTCATAGACCCTCATAATATTAACATCAGTAAAAAGAGAAAATTCTGGAGAAGATTGTGGCAAAGTTTAAGACAATTCCAAGAACTAATTTTCGAAAAAAAAAAACATTTTTTTTTTGGAATTTTTCAAAATTTTTCATTTTTTTTTTGCAATTTTTCGAAATTTTTTTCTAAAATGACGTCATAAACCCTCTAAATTTTAATATAAAAAATAGAGAAAGTTCTGGAAAATGTTATGACAAAGTTTCAGAAACATCCAAGAGCTATTTTTCGAGAAAAAAAAACATTTTTTTTTGTTGAAAATTTTCAAAAATTTTCATTTTTTTTCCATTTTTTTCAAATTTTTTCTCAAAAATGACGTCATAGAGCCTTATAATTTTTATGTAAAAAATAGAGCAATTTCTGGAAAACGTTATGGCAAAGTTTAAGACAAGTCCAAGAGCTATTTTTCAAAAAAAAAATTTTTTTGTTGAAATTTTTAAAATTTTCAAAATTTTCGCAATTTTTTTGGAAAATGACGTCATAAACCCTTTTAATTTTGACATTAAAAAATAAAGAACGTTCTGAAAAATGTTATGGAAAAGTTTCAGAAACTTCCAAGAGCTATTTTTGGAGAAAAAATATTTTTTTTTTGGAATTTTTGCAATTTTTCTCAAAAATGACGTCATAGACCCTTATAATTTTGACATCAAAAATTAGAGAAGGTTTTGAAAAAGGTTATGACAAAGTTTCAGAAACTTCCAAGAGCTATTTTTGGAGAAAACAATTTTTTTTTTTTTGGAATTTTTCAAAATTTTCAAAAAATTTTCTTTTTTTTTGCAATTGTTCGCTTTTTTTTTGCTCGAAAATGACGTCATAGACCCCAATAATTTAGACAATAAAAATAAAGAAGGTTCTGGAAAACGTTATAGCAAAGTTAAAGAAACTTCCAAGAACTATTTTTCGAGAAAAAAAAGGTTTTTTTTTTGGATTTTTTTGAAATTTTTTAAACATTTTTTTTTGCAAAATTTTTTCTTAAAAATGACGTCAAAGAGCCTTTTAATTTTGATATCAAAAAATAAAAAACGTTTTGGAAAAGGTTATGGCAAAGTTTAAGACAATTCCAAGAACTATTTTTTGAGAAAAAAATTTTTTTTTTTTTTGGATTTTTTAAAAAGTTTCAAAATTTTCAAAAAAATTTTTTTTTTTAATTTTTTTCGAAAATGACGTCATAAATAGTGTGCGTTACCGGTAAAGATTTGACGATTTTACCGGTAAATTTTCGAATCACGTTTTACCGATAAATATTCGGCAAAAGAGAAACCATTTCTAAAATTTTTTACCGGTAAATTTGGCAAATTTTGTCGATTCTTTACCGGTAAATTTTACCGATAAAAGTTTCGGCAAAACTTTTTATCGGTAATTTGCCGGTAAATTTACCGGTAAATTGACATTATTTATACATGAAGAAGTGGGACAGGCCACGCTACAATTCTAGTCTTGGGATCATAGTCGGTCACGCTTTAATACAGATGAAATTTAAAAAAAAATGTGAAAAATACGTGATTGTGCAAGGCCGAGGTCGCGCCACGTATCGTCTGCGTATCTTTGTTTTTCACGATGTCTTGTTTTCTAATACGTGAACTTGACCCCACGTTAAGTTTTGCCGAAAACCATTTTACCGGTAAAATTTTCGCGAAATTACCGGTAAATTTACCGATAAATTTGTCGAATTTACCGTGAAATTCGGTAAATTACCGATAAATTTACCGGTAAATTTTCGGCAAATTTACCGGTAAATTTACCGGTAAATTTGCCGAAAGATGATTTACCGGTAAAAAATTTTTCGGTAACGCACACTAGTCATAAACATTTTAATGATTACAAATTACAGGCTTCCATGACGTGGCAAGGCTCTGGAAGCTAGTGCCAGCCGAGATGAATGAGCGAATGAACTCCACGCTATTCAGCAAGCTGAGAAGACGAGTTCGCGGAATGACTATCAGGCTGGCGAGACAGATGATGAAGATCTCCGACCTAAACGGCGACGGTCACATTTCTGTAGACGAGGCCCAAGCAATCGCCTTCGAGCAAGAGGGCATCGGAGCCGGTGACGTGGCGTCCATGGTCGGCAGCGTCGACGAAAACATGGACGGAGAGTTGAACGCACCCGAGTTTGCAGACTTTGAACGGATCGTGCGAGCCAGAGCGCTGGAAAACAGCAAGTACATTATACTACGCCTACTACTAATAATATGTGCACACTTGCAGAAAAGCGATGCGAGTCGTAGATGCTGACAACAGTGGGACTCTGACGCTCGACGAGGCGAAAAGGGTCGCATTTGAGCACTATGGATTTGATGAAAAAACGCTGGCGCCGTTTTTTGGACAGGCTGATGAGAATGAAGACGGGCAGCTGGATACTGTAGAGTTTGCCGGGTTTAGATCGGTGATTCGCGCTCGATCCGTGCGAGATGCTATTGAGAAGTTGAAGGTGCGAAACGTAAGTGTTGCTTCAACATTTATATAATTCAGAAAATCGATACAAACAAAGATGGTCTTGTGAGCACTGCGGAGGCTATTGATTCGACGAAAAAAGAGGATGACATGGACGCGGAAGAGGCGTTGGCGCTTTTTAATATTGCTGATCAGGTAGAGAATTTTATTACGGTCATGGTAGTTTTTTAACCGTCTTAAAATACCTACTTTGAAGCGAGTTAGAGCCAAAAATGTGAAAAAGAGACGCAGATAGTTTGGGCAGCGCGAACGGCAGAACCCGTGAGGTGTCGGCTGCTTGTTTCGTTTTGCGTTTGACGCTAACTACCTTGATACTGGTTCAATTTTTATGGTTTTTAGACTGTTCGACGCAGAATTTTTTGCTGATCACGCCCGTTTTTTTATTATCTGAAAATACCCATTTTAAAGCAAGTTAGAGTAGAAAACGTGAAAAGAGAGACGCAGACAGCTTGGGGAGCGCGAGCAGCAAAACCCGTGGGGTGTCGGCTGCTTGTTATGTGTTGCATTTTGCGCTAACTCCCTCAATATTTGTCCAATTTTTGTGACTTTTGAATCATTCGACGCAGAAATGGCGATCATTTTGAAACTACAAAGCTTAAAAATACAAGGAGACGCAGAGAGAGCTCACAGTTGCCCAGTTCGATAGAGACATTTTTCGCGATCATGGCATTTTTTTTTACCGTCTGAAAATATCCATTTTGAAGAAAGTTAGAGTGGAAAATGTGAAAAGAGAGACGCAGACAGTTTGGGCAGCGCGAGCAGCGGAACCCGTGGGGTGTCGGCTGCTTGTTGCTTTTTGCGTTTGGCGCTAACTCCCTCAATACTGGTTCAATTTTCATGGTTCTTGGACTGTTTAACTCAGAATTTTACGGCGATCACGATTATGATACTTCCAGAACAAGAGCGGTAAACTGGACAAAGTGGAGCTCGCCGATTTCAATCGCCTGGTTCGACTGAGCTCGATCAAGTTTGCCACGGATCATTTTAAGGTTCTGCTATTGTATTTTCAACCTTTTTGAAAGCGGTTTTCAGGAGTTTGACCTTGATGGCAACGACGTGGTGACGTTCGACGAAATTGCGCTGCTCATAGAGCAAAAATACGGCATCCCCGTGCAGCAGATCAGAAAGTTTTTCGAGCAAATCGACGTGGACAACTCGGGTGACTTGAATCCGGCGGAGATTGTGGATTTTAGGTATGTAGGTGGGGTGCATACGGATGCATATAGTATACATTCTTGCAGACACCTCATCCGAAGCCACGTGGCACAACACCGACAGGACAAGGTCTTCCTTTTCATTCATTAATGTTAATATTAATAATGCAATAAACCATTTAACACTAACCCTGAATCTGTTTTTTGTCGTTTTTTTGGTTTTTTTGTTGCTTGGTTAATGGTTTTTGCTTTGAAATAATTTTGCCAGTTTCAGCCCACTACCAGTACCGTAAAAACCACAATTACCACCACAACAACTCCAGAGGCTCCGCCCACTACCACCACCATCGCCACCACCACAGCTATCAGAACCACGACGGGAAAAATTGCCAATGACGTCATCGCTCAGGATATTGCACCCTTTAGCACTGCGGAGGCTACCACCACCACCACCACCACCACAACTACAGTACCACCCACCACCACCACCACCATTACCACCACCACAAAACAAAGACCACGCCCCAAAAGCCACGCCCCATCACGCACAACAAAACCGCCAACCCAGCGCTCGGAAATCGTCGCCGAAGAGGTGATTTACGAGGACGAGAATGGTGAGATTTTTACCCCCTTCCCAGGCCAAAACGCCATTTTTATTCCAGGCAATCCGATGAGCACAAAACAGAGAAAATCGGTGAAATCCGATGATGTGTCGTACGAGGAGGTCATCGAGTATGTCGATGAGAACTAGATGGGCGGGGCATGTAATAACACATTTATTTGATCAAAATACGGTTAATAAATATATTTCATCGGTGTCAAGTTTTTACCTTGAGACATACAGCCACCAAAAAAAAACGGGTAAAAAAATGGTTTTTTTTTTTCAAATTTTGAAATGCCTATTTTTCCGCCAACTTTCAACTTGTCCCGCGGTTTTTACGCTTAAAATACTTGATTTAACAGTGCCTAAAAAATTTATATTTGCAAACATTTTTAACTTTAAAGTTTTGCTCGAAAAATCGAAAAAATCGCTAAAAACCGTTTCAGTCATAAAACTTTAAGTTCTAATAACTTTGTTCTTTCTTGATCGATTTGACTGGACAAAGTCTTAAAATGTTGGTAATTAAATTCTGAACAGTTCTTGCGAAAAACCAAAACAATCAGTCAAAAAAAACCGGTAAAAATAATGTTTTTTTTTTTCAAATTTGGAACTGTCTATTTTTCCGTCAATTTTCAACCTTTCCCGCTGTTTTTGCTCTCAATATACTTGCTTCAAGAGTGCCTACAAAAGTTATATTCGCAAACATTTTTAACTTTAAAGTTTTGCTCGAAAAATCAAAAAAATCGCTAAAAATCACTATTTTCAGTTATAAAACTTTGAAAGCTTATAACTTTGTTCTTTCTCGACCGATTCGACTGGGCAAGGTTTTAAAATGTTGGAAATGCAAATCTGAACAAGCCTTGCTAAGAGTCAGTGATAAACAGCCACCAAAAAAAAAAAAAAAAAAATACAGGTCAATACTTTTTTCAAATTTTGAAATGCCTATTTTTTCGCCAATTTTTAACTTTTCCCGCCGTTTTTGCGTTCAGAACACTTGTTTCAATCGTGCCTACAAAAGTTATATTTGCAATCATTTTTTACCATAAAGTTTTGCTCGAAAAATCGAAAAAATCGCTAAAAATCACTTTTTTCAGTAATAAAACTTTGAGGGCTTATAACTTTGTTCTTTTTTGGCCGATTTGACTGGGCAAAGTCTTAAAATGTTGAAAATTTGAATCTGAAAAATTCTTGCTGAAAATCAAAGCAGTGAAGTAGTAAAATGCCGTGGACGCATATAGTGTCCGTATTTGAATGGTATCCTGAAATTGTGAGTATTGGACTCTAAATATATAAATAAGCATGTTTTATTTCATTTCATTTTTATTTAAAAAAAACGGGTGAACCTATTTTCTCGTCAATTTTAAACTTTTACTGCCGCTTTTGCGCTCAAAATACTTGCTTTAACAGTTTCTACAAAAGTTATATTCAAAACAATTTTAAATTTAGAGGTTTTACTCGAAAATTCGAAAAAATCGCTAAAAATCACTTTTTTCAGTTATAAAACTCTGAGGGCTTATAACTTTGTTCTTTCTTGACCGATTTGGCTGAGCAAGGTCTTAAAATATCAGAAATTGAATTCTAAACAGTTCTTGCTAAAAACCAGAACAATCAGTCAAAAAAAACCGGTAAAAAAATGTTTTCTTTTTTAATTTTGAAAGCCCTAGTTTTTCGCCAACTTTTAACTTTTCTCGCCGTTTTTGCGCTTAAAATACTTGCAAAAACAGTGCCAACAAAAGTTATATTCGAAAATATTTTTAAATTTAGAGCTTTTACTCCAAAAATCGAAAAAATCGATAAAAATCACTTTTTTCAGTAATAAAACTTTGAGGGCTTATAACTTTGTTCTTTTTAGGCCGATTTTAATGAGCAAAGTCCTAAAGTGTTGGAAATTCAACTTTGAACAATTCTTGCTAAAAAACAGAGCGGTAAGAGGGTAAAATTGCGTGGACGCATATACACGCATGTAGCGTGGACGCATGTAGTGTCCGTGTTTAAATAGTATCCTGAAATTGTGAGTATTGGACTCTGAATATATAAATAAGCATTTTTACTTCATTTCATTTATTAACATCATCGGTGTCAAGTTTTTACCCTGATACATACATACATACATTGTGATATTGAGACAGCCACCAAAAAAAAAACGGGTGAACCTATTTTTTCGCCAATTTTTAACTTTTCCCGCCGTTTTTGCGCTAAAAATACTTGTTTTAACAGTGTCAACAAAAGTTATATTTGCAAAAATTTTTTACTTTAAAGTTTTGCGCGAAAATTCGAAAAATTCGCTAAAAATCAATATTTTCAGTTCTAAAACTTTAGGGGTTATAACTTTGTTCTTTCTTGACGGATTTGACTGGGCAAGATATTAATTTGTTGGAAATTTGAATCTGAACAATTTTTGTTTAAAATCAGAGCCGTCAGTCAAAAAAAAACGGGTCAAAAAAAATGTTTTTTTTTTTCAATTTTTGAAATGTCTATTTTCCCGCCAATTTTTAACTTTCCTTGCCGTTTTTGCGTTTAAAACAATTTCATTAAAAGTGCCTACAAAAGTTATATTTGAAAAAAACTTTTACTTTAAAATTTTGCTCGAAAAATCGAAAAAATCGCTTAAAATCACTCTTTTCAGTTATAAAACTTTAAGAGCTTATAACTTTGTTCTTTTTTGGCCGATTTGACTGGTCAAGGTTTTAAAATGTTGGGAATTTAATTTTAAACAATTCTAGCAAGAAATGCCGTGGACGCATATAGTGTCCTATATGCATCCACCGCATTTCATTTTACTTGTTTTTCATCAGTTTTGCGCGCAAAATTATGAGCTTTCCCGCCCATTTTGGTGACTGTGCTCAAAAAAAAAACATAAAACAACAAACATGTGAAATCAAACTCAATTAGGCATCGTAGGCGCACGCATGGCAGAATTAGACCGTTTCTGAACCGACAATCGACCACCACCCGGATATGTCACTGCCACGGACGCCGAGACAAGCCCGCTAGAGATTGGCGGAAAGATTCGGTGCGGGCTTGACGGGGACGTGACGGGCGGGGAGTTTTGCTGAGAGGCACGTCGTCTGTGAGTTGACGTGGCCATGGCTTCACGGAGCTTGATGGCTCGGAGCTGTTGGCTCAGATGGGTGACTGTTTGGTTACGGTCGTTGAGTTCTTCGTTCAGTTGGCGGATTCGTTCGCTCTGGAAATTTCGTATTTTTATTTTTAGTGAAGGGTTCTTCTTCCAAAAGGAGTACACGAGTGCTGCATGTTTAATTTAAACCAACGCGTACCTGTATCGTAATCTGTTCCTGCAACTTTTGTATAGTCGACGTCACCTTCCTCTCCAACCCCTTTGTATACTCCTCCTTCTCACCAATCAGCTTCTCCAGCAGTTCAATCTTTTCAGCCGCCTCGTCGGTGTTTGCAGACCTTCTCTTCTCCTCTCGCAGCACATTGGAGAGCCGGTTAATCTCGGCGTGCAACGATTGCAACATGTTTGCCGATTCGGTTTGCAGAAATTGAATTTGCGCCTTTTCGTGACGTCTCCACTGCTCGTCTCGCTCGCGGAGCGCCTCTTCGATGCGATGGTCGAGTTCGCGGAACTGCAAAAAGTTAGAATTTTTTTTTTGCGATCATGGCAGTTTTTTTACCGTCTCAAAATTCCTATTTTAAAGCAAGTTAGAGCCAAAAATGTAAAAAAAGAGACGCAGACAGAAAGCGCGAATTTTTTGCCGATCATTTTGAAGTTACTATTAGTAAGTTTAAAAAACGAGTCATTGGAGAAAATGAAAAGACGCAGAGAGAGCTCGTTGCCCAGTTCGATAGAGAATTTTTTTGCGATCAAGATTGTTTTTAAACCGTCTCTAAATTTTTATTTTAAAGGAAAGTAGAGCCAAAATTGTGAAAGAGAGACGCAAAGAAAAAGCGCGATCGGCGGAAACCCGTGAGGTGTCGGCTGCTTGTTACGTTTTGCACTAACTTTGTCAGTTATGGTCCAATTTTTATGGTTTTTGAATCGTTCGACGCAGAATTTCATGGCGATCATGTCAGTTTTCAAACCTTCTTAAAATCCTGTTTTTGAAGCAAGTTAGAGCCAAAATTTTGAAAAAGAGACGCAGAGAGAAAGCGCGATCGGTGGAAACCCGTGAGGTGTCGGCCGCTTGTTTCGTTTAATCATAACTCGCTTAGTATTGGCTCGATTTCGCTGGTTTTTGGACCGTTCGAGGCAGAATTTTATGGCGATCATTTTAAAACCATGAAAACTTCAATTTTATTTTTTTTTTGCGCGTTTTCATATGTAACGTACCTCTAAAGGCTTCGTCGCGGTCTTTATTGATTCCAAACTCGACGACGGCAACGAGCATCTCGTGGAAGTTGACGAAGAGAAAGAATTGGTTTGCGAAGACGGACGAGTGATCACCACCGCTGTGGACATTCTGAAAATCAAATGATCTCACAGGTCACGAAAAAAAGAAAGTGCGAAAAGTTTGAGAAGAAGCCAGCTGACTTCAGCCGGTGCACTCGATTGTCGGAAACGAGAGACGAGAGAACATAAAGTGGAGGATAGATTTTGTGCGTCGATTGTGAGGTTGGGAGGGAGAAGAGGAGAAATGCAGAGGGATGGAGAGAGGGAGAAAGAAATTCTACACTCATCTGACCGCTTCGCGTCTCCTTTTTGGTCATGTAAATACATAGAGGAAGAAGAAGAAGAAGAACGTTGGACACTAAGCCTTTTGAAATCACTCTTTTTTGAAATATTCAAAACAATCCATTCCATTCACAAAAGTTTATTGAACACATCCTATCAGAGAAACAGGTTTTTTTTTGATAGCATAGTTACACTATAATGTGTTTCATATGTCAAAACATGTGATATCGATTCAAAGGGGAGCAAAAATCTATTACGCGCTTCAGAACGTCAAGGAGAAAAGTATTAGACAGTTAGACAAAATAGGCTGTGTGTCGGCCGCTGCGAATCCAAAGTTCACACACAGTTCGATGCAGAATTTTTTTGCGATCACAATCATTTTTAAACCGTCTCAAAATTCCCATTTTAAAGCAAGTTAGAGTCCAAAATGTGAAATCCGGGGAGTGAGAAACATAGAGAAGCTAGACAGCTAGACACAACGAGTCAGAGGGTGAAACTAGGAGAGACAGGCAGCGCGAACGTCGAAACCCGGTAAAGTGTCGGCCGCTTGTTACATTTGGCGCTAACTTTCTCAGTTATGGTCCAATATTAGACGACAGTTAGGTGCAAAATTTTTTTGCGGTCACAATCATTTTTAAACCATCAAAATCTTCATTTTGAAGCAAATTAGAGCTAAAAATGTAAAAAAGAGACGCAGAGACTAAGCTCGATCGGCGGAACCCGGTGAGGTGTCGGCCGCTTCTTTCTTTTCGCTCTAACTCGCTCAATACTGGTCCCATTTTTACGGCTTTTGGACCGATCGACGCAGAATTTTTTTTTGATCTTGGCACTATTTTTAACTTTTTGAAAATCCCATTTTAAAGCAAGTTAGAGCTAAAAATGTGAAAAGTAGACGCAGAGACAAAGCTCGATCGGCGGAACCCGGTGAGGTGTCGGCCGCTTCTTTCTTTTCGCTCTAACTCGCTCAATACTGGTCCAAATTTGATGCTTTTTGAACCATTTTAGACAGCTCGACGCAGAATTTTTCGCTGATCTTGACAGTATTTTGAACTTTCTGAAACTCCCATTTGAAAGCAAGTTAAAGCCAAGAATAATAAAAAGAGACGCAGACCAAAAGCGCGAGCGTCGGAACCCCGTGAGATGTCGGTCGCTTGTTGCGTTCGGCGCTAACTTGTTCAATACTGGTCCAAATTTGATGCTTTTTGGATCCATCGACGCAGAATTTTTTCTGATCTTGGCACTATTTTTAACTTTTTGAAAATCCCATTTTAAAGCAAGTTAGAGCCAAAAATGTAAAAAAGAGACGCAAAGACAAAGCTGGATCGGCGGAACCCGTGAGGTGTCGGCTGCTTCTTTCTTTTCGCTCTAACTCGCTCAATACTGGTCCAAATTTGATGCTTTTTGAACCATTCGATGCAGAATTTTTTTCTGATCTTGACAGTTTTTTTACCGTCTGAAAATTCTTATTTTGAAGAGAGTTAGAGCCAAATATGTGAAAAAGAGACGAAGAGACAAAGCTCGATCGGCGGAACCCCGTGAGGTGTCGGTCGCTTGTTGCGTTCGGCGCTAACTGGCTCAATACTGGTCCAAATATGATGCTTTTTGGATCGATCGACGCAGAATTTTTTGGATATTATTTTAAAACCACAAAAACTTGAAAGTCAGAATTTTTTATTTTCGCATTTTCATGGAAAAAACGACAATTTTTGCGCGTAAATAAACAAATCGCAAAATGGCACTAGAATGTCGCATTTTTAGGCGTCGAAAATTGTTGACCGATGTGTATATAGGTGGATGAAGTAATTAGAGACGTGGAGAGAAAAATGGAATGAATGGGCAAGGGGGGAAATGTGTATATCATCTTTCTTATATATAAAAACCCAGATCACAGGTGAAATGCGGTGGATGCATATAGTGTCCGTATTTGAATCATGCCGTCCTTTTGGCCCATTGGACGGTATATAATAACTTTTTATTTAGTTTTTGCATTAAAATAAATAAATTGAATGTATATACACAAGCCTGCGACATTTGGCGATTTTTCCCCTGCTTTTTTCACTTTTCTTACAAGTTTTTTTTTCTTGTAACGGCACTGATTTTTTTTACTTCAGCTGTTCCAAACTTCGTGACCTTTGTGGCTGAATTAGTAAAATGTGTAAACGTTAATCGAACGACGCAGATTTATTAAATATCTAGAGCCTAATAAAATGCAGTGGACAAAACACGAACACGTGACATTAGGATTTGTATTCAAGCTAACTACCGACTGAGCCACAGAGGACAGAAATCTTCCCAAAACAGAGTGCGTATAAATAAATTAGGAAGAGTGGAACGTAAAAAAATAGAATGTGGCGACGAATTAGCCAATAGGCTGCGTCAGCAGCCGCGCAGGAGTGCGCAGCAGGCTTGTATGCATAGAAATTAAATGATATTTAGCAAGGCGTAAAAATGGACCGCCCGAGCTTTTTGAACGTCCTGAAAAGAAGATAAGTTCACTGTCCTTAAAGTGCCGTTCAAGACCAATTAAAAAGCTCTTCTCCAACCGCGGCTATGTCACTGACAACACTGAGGAACAAACAACAACCTATGCAGAGATATACGCCTGCTATTTCTCATTTTACACTGTCCCTTCCACTGTCTGCCACACCACGGCAAGGGTCCCGTGGAGAGAGGGAAACGAAAACTTTTGTTACTCTGCTCTATCGCTCCTCTTCCACTCTGACGATGGACTCTGACGAAAATGAGAATAACTCGGAGAGCCAAACGTTGGAGGATGAAGTAAGATAAGGCGTCAAAAAAACCCATAATTAACATTTAAAGGTAACCGGCCTGCGAGCAAAACGACTCCTATCAATGTTGATATGTCTACTGGTGCTCTTCCTGCTCACGCTCCTACTCTTAATTGTTAGTTTATTTAATTTAATTTTTTTTTCACACTTGTCTATGCAAAGTCCCCTTTTTTCCAGCTAAATATCGTCATCATCAACACGTTGCGTATGGATCCCACTGGTATCAAATTTCTCCGCTTTCATCACAGTGTCAGTCATAATGGGGAGATGGAGAAGGTAGGCTATCATTTCTACGTTTTTATAATGTTTCCAAAAAACGTTAATTTCAGACCGTGGAAATGGCGGGAGAAAAGATCCATTTCGAAAAAGTGGTGTCTAATAAGATTGTCGGGTTTCCGAACAAGGATATTCTGATCCAGGCGCCCAGGATGTTGGTGTCGTCCAAAGAGAATGATAGTATGTTGGCAATTAATGAAAAGTTGTGCAAATTGGAGAGGATTAACAATTTTCAGGTATTTTTGTTTTTTTTTTCAAAATTGTCCAAAAAGAGTACACAACTTGATTTTTGACATACAGTGCACTGGAGCGTATTAACAACATTTATGATAAAAAACAAAACTCAAAAATCGCATAAAAGCTTAATTTTCTAATGTTTTTTTTTTTTCAAAAAAAAATTTTTTTTTAATTGTTCAAAAGGAGTACACGAGGTGTGACCTGGAAAATGTCGTTTTTTTTCTTTACAGCTTATTTTTTGACAAACAGTACGCTGGAGCGTGTTTGCAACATTAGAAAAAAATATAAAAAATCCTCAAAAAACGCCTAAAAATTAAATTTTTTTATGATTTAAAAAAAATTCCGAAATTTTTCATCCAAAAGGAGTACACGACATGTGTCCTAAAAAATTGTGGTCTAGAAAACCGACGGCAACAAAATCAAGTTTAAAAACCACTTATAGACACTGTAATTTATAATAATTAAAAAAAATTTTTTTTTTCGAAATTGTCCAAATGGAGTACACGAGGTGTGACCTAAAAATGCCGTTGTTCTCCTTTACAACTTGATTTTTAACATACAGTGCGCTAGAGCGTATTTGCAGCATCTAAAAAAAATCCAAAACTCTTTAAAAACTGCATAAAAACTCAATTTTCTGATAATTTTTTGTTCAAAAACAACAAAAAAAACGTTTTTTTGAGATTATCCAAAAGGAGTACACTAGGTTCAACTTAAAAATTGTAGTCTTGAAAACTAACGGCCACGAAATCGAGTTTAAAAATCGCATGAAAACTCAATTTTTTGAAAATTTGTTAAAAAACATTTTTTTTTTCCGAAATTGTCCAAGTGACCTAGAAAATTGTGGCCTAGAAAACCGGTGTCAACGAAATCGTGTTTAAATAACAAATGAAGTTTAAAAATCGCAGAAAATCTTAATTTTCTGATGATTTTTAATTTCAAAAAACTTTTTTTAGATTGTCCAAAAGGAGTACACGAGGTGTGACCTAGAAAATGTCGTTTTTCTTCTTTACAACTCATTTTTTGACATACAGTGCGCTGGAGCGTGTTTGCAACACCCGTAAAAATACAGAACTCCTTAAAAACCGCAAAAAACTAAACTTTCTAATTAAAAAAAAATTGAGATTGTCCAAAAGGAGTACACGAGGTTCAACTTAAAAAATTGTGGCCTAGACTAGAAAGCCGACAGCCGCAAAATCAAGACCACAAATTACATGAAAACCCAACTTTCCGATGATTGTTTTTTTCAAACAAAAAATTTTTTTTTCGAAGTTGTCCAAAAGGAGTACACGAGGTGTGGCCTAAAAAAGGCAGTTTTTCTTCTTCACAACTTACTTTTTGACAAACAGTGCACTAGAGCGTATTAGCAACATCTATAAAAAATACAAAAACCCCTTAAAAATCTCATAAAAACAAAAATTTCCTATGATTTTTTTTTTCGGAAAACAATTTTTTTTTTGAAATTGTCCAAAAGGAGTACACGAGGTTTGACTTAAAAAATGGGATTCTAGAAAACCGGCGGCAACAAAATAAAATCCAAAATTCACATAAAACTCAATTTTATGATGATTTTTTCCCAAACAATTTTTTTTTTGAATTTGTTCAAAAGGAGTACACGAGGTGTGACCTAGAAAATTGTGGCCTAGAAAATTGGAAAGCAGAAAATCAAGTTCAAAAATTGCCTAAAAACTCAATTTTCAAAAAAAAAAAATAATGAAAACAATTTTTTTTTGAAATGGTTCATCCAAAAGGAGTACACGAGGTGTAATTAAAAAAAACTAGCGGTCGGCAACTTGGCACCGATCCAATTAATTTTATATCGTTTTTATTTATTTTTACCTCACGTTTTCAACATTTTGCGTTGTTTTGAAACTTTTGACTGACGGCCTCGTGTACTCCTTTTGGAAAAAGTTCCAAGGTGAAAAGTGAGTTTCTGTGCTACTAAAGTGCGTTCGCAACAACACTTTCATATAAAAAAGCAAAACAACTTTTTCGAATTTTCCAGGTACTCTCTCAAAACGGCCGTACACTATTCTCAGCCCGTAATCCCACCGTAAAAGTTGATAAGCGGATCAAAAAACTGGCGGCCGAGAAAATTATCACAAATAAAGTGCGCTCGGCGGTGGATGAGACTCTCAAAATCACTGGTCACGATGTGGTGCTACGTGGCAATGAACAAGTCCGCGTGGACGCGCGGAACATCAATTTTGAGGCGATGAAGAGGATAGCTTTTAATATTTCGGTAAGGAAAAGACGACAGTTAGGTGCAGAATTTTTTTGCGGTCACAATCATTTTTAAACCATTTCAAAATCTTCATTTTAAAGCTAGTTAGAGCCAAAAATGTGAAAAAGAGACGCAGGCAGTTAAGGCAGCGCAAACGGCGGAACCCGGTGAGGTGTCGGCCGCTTCTTTCTTTTTGCTCTAACTCTCTCAATACTGGTCCAATTTTTATGGTTTTTGAACCGATCGATGCAGAATTTTATGGCGGTCACAAATGTCGTAAGTTATTGTGAAAACAAAAACAATGCGGTGTTTGCGTACTTTTGCAATTCAAACGGCAATGAGAGAAATAGCATGGCTAATGAAGAGATTTGTTCCCATTTCCATTTGAATTTTAAAAGAACGCAAACACCGCGTTGCAACTTTTTTGTTTTCACAATAGGAGTAAGGTCCGCAAACACCATATTTGACGAAAATGTTCCAAAAAATTCAGAAACTGGAAATTATTACCAAATAAGGAGAGTTTTATAGAAAAATAGAATGTATGGTACGTAAAAACAGTACCACGGTGTTTGCGGACCAAACACCATATTTGACGACACTTTTTCCAAAAAATTTGGAAAGTTGAAATCTAGGATAATTAGGCAGGGACAACCAGAATTTTCCGCCAAATGTCGTAAATTAAGATGTCAAGCCCGCAAACACCCTATTTGACGACATTTTTCCAAAAACTGCTGAAATTTGAAATTTTGGTTAATTAGTCAGTGGTAGTCAGAATTTTATCATTAAATGTCGTAAATTAGGATGTCAGGTCCGCAAACACCATATTATTCATAAAAAATGCTAAAAAATGACTTTAAAAAAGAAGAAATGTTCCAGAGAGACGGCCTACTCCACATGAAAGGTCGCGTCCGACTCGGCGACGGCTCGTCCTCACTGCCCATGTCAACCAGTCCATCATTGTCGGCAAGTCTGGACGGAATGCGGCTGTGTGCTTGCGCTCAGCACCACTATAAATTATTCATCGTGCCGGCCAACAAGCATTGTTTTGCCTCTACCACTTTTTGCTCTTGATGTTCTTAATTTTTGATTTTTGGATTTTTTTGATCTTGTAAAGCTGTATTGTAGAACATAGAATAGAAGAGCTGTAATATAATAAAGTTGCTGAACATTTATGTACAAAAATGTTACATATGCATGCATATAATGTATAACGTATAACATATAACGTAGAATATTTTTTCTGTCAAAATTCTGAACCCAACTTTTCGATTACTTAATGTTTTTGCTGTCTACAAAAAAGGGTTCACCGAAACCAAAAACGTAATAAGAAAGTTCAAGGCCAGACCGCATCAGGTGTGTCCACACGTGGTTTAACGGGACATTTGCAGTGAAAAATTTTCTCTCCCAGGTTCAAATTGGCTTTCAAAGTAATCAATCTTGACAGGGTCTTCTAGGCGACCAGAACCTTGCCAGGATGACATTGCAAATCATTTAGACACTATATGCATCCACGTTTCCAGCAAGGATACGCGTGGATTATCCGTGCACACTATACGGATGCATATGGGTAAATATACATATTTCGAGGTTTCCTGCAGGCGCGTCTACGTCATATGTACATATAAAATAATTACACATTATTTGGAATTTGAAAAAGTTTTAGACCTGACCTCGTGTACTCCTTTTGGACAATCTCAAAAAACGTTTTTTATGTTTTGAAAAAAAAAAAAATTATCCGAAATTTGAGTTTTTTGTGATTTTTAAATCGGTTTTTGCTATTTAAACTCAATTTGTTGCCGTCGGTTTTATAGGCCACAATTTTTCAGACCGGACCTCGTGTACTCCTTTTGGACAATCTCAAAAAACTTTATTTTTAAATCATCAGAAAATTGAGTGTTTCTGTGATGTTTAAACTTAATTCTGTTATTGAAACTTGATTTCCTTGCCGTTGGTCCTCTAGGCCACAATTTTTCAGACCGGACCTCGTGTACTCCTTTTGGACAATCTCAAAAAACGTTTTTTATGTTTTGAAAAAAAATCATCCGAAATTAGAGTTTTTTGTGATTTTCAGATTGTCAAGACAATAATGGGCTGTCTATGGTAAACCCCATTAGTCTTAACCTTTTATCTCTCAAATCACTTGGACCTTCTATATTTACCAACTGGATGGAAAATTCGCTTTAATTTACATCAAATTTGCTTTCAAACAACTGATTTCCGTCAACCAATATCCGCGAGAAGTACACGCACTTACCGTACATTCGTCGCGCCGAGACCACCTGCGCATCTACGTGACCTCGCGTTGCCACGTCACGCGCGGCACCGCGAGGTAGACGAGTGCGGCGCCTCTGCCTACACTTGCTCTCACGTTTCTGTACCACTCTCTCGACTACTAACTCTCTCTACCCACTGCTCTCCCTCTCGGGAGCGGCCGCTGCCGTCTCTCGCGTTGCTGCCTTCGTTGCTCAATGTTTGGATTGTAAGCTGCTCTCCGGATCAACCAATGGATTCTACCCACTGTCTTTACCAACTGTATGCTGAAGTCGTCAATTGCTTGAAGTCGTCTCGCCGTTCTCTTGGATCGTCAGTCGTGCTGCCAACGTTAATTGTCTCTTCTTCACTCGCTTGCAACCAATTTCCCCGTACCGTAAGTCGTTTGAACCCTTTCCGGTGTTGGCGTCCCTCCCCTTCTCTTTTGGCGTAGGATTCTCTACGGAGTCTCTAACGCGGTAGCCGCCGCATGTCCCGTCGGTTTATCTGGTTTCTGAGGCTTGCCGACACCTCGCCCCCTCTCATTTTCTGAGAGGTTTTTCCTCGAGTTTACTCGTGGACCACGCCAACTCCTGGTTTGGGGAATCTCGCCTTATTTTTTGTCCCCTTTTCTTTATCGTTTATAAGATAAACAAATGCGTGATAAATTCTGTGTTTCTTTTGCACAACTACTCGAAAGCCACGTTGTAATTAATCAAGTGCAGTGGCCCTCTCCGAGCCTTTTACTGTAACCTTGACATGGTGCATCGACTGTTTGATTTTTTGCTTTATTTTGCAAAAACGAACCTTCGGTGAACAATAATGGCAATCGAAAGTTGTTCGAAAGACACATTGCATACGGGACCGCCGGCGCTTTGAACCTAAAAAATTCACTGTTGCCCCGCCTATTCATCGATATCCGAACCGAATCACCAAATGCGGTAGACGAAAAACGGCACCAATTGGATGCTAATATCGGCACACAATTGCATCACTATTCGCGTTCTTCAAATCAACCGCCAAATCGTCAGCGAACAACAACTAAACCGTCTCGCAGCCTGTCGTGCCTCCTCATTTGTCATACTCTCTCGTCTCGTCATCATTGCCGAAATCGATAATGTCATCATCTTCTGCTCGAAACTACCCGAAATTGGCTGGATTTCGATGGACCGAATGGCTCTCCACGTTATTGGCTGGATTTCGCTGGACCGAATAGCTATCCACGTCCTGAGCGGATTTTGATGAACCAAATGGCTGGATTTCGAGAGACCAAATGTCTGGATTTCGTGGGACCAAATGGCTCTCCACGTTCTTGGCTGGATTTCGATGGACCAAATGGCTCTCCACGGTCACTGCCGCAAGTTTATCATTTTGAAAAAATAATTTAAACAATTTTTTACGCAAAAATCTACCAAAAAAAAAAAAAAAATTTCTGCCCAAAAATTTAAATTAATTTTCAAAACATGTAACAACTGGGTTTTTATAGCTCCAATTGCAGTTCGCCTGACCAGCGAACGATGTGGCATGCAATTCGCGAGTATTTCGGTCACACAACTTCTTGTATCTCCAAAAAACAAAAAAAAAAAAACAAAAACAAAATTTTTGTTTAATTATTAATCCTATTCCGGTTCCGTTTGCTCACCCGAGCGCCGATAGGTTATTAATATGATAAGTTTAGACGATACAGAAGCAACAACTCTGAACCACCACCAAATGTCAACAAATTCCGGAAAAAATTCGGCTTAAAATTTTGCAACCAAACTCCGGAACATATGAAGGCAAATCACTGCCGCCGCCAGAATTTGATGCCGTCGGACGCGCGAACCACTGCCGCCGCCAGAGGAAAGGAAACTAATGCAGCCGTCGGAAATAAATCAATGTCTTTGCGAGCAAGACGGAGCTCTCGCCGCCGGGACCATGTACAAGGTTAGCAAACACAAACTACACCCTGGATTTGGGCACACTGCTCGTTCGATGTTCATCAACTAAGAAACAAATATTATCATTATTCCCACCTACTGATAGATTCCAAATCGCTTGCGGAACAATTAATGAGGACATTAGATAGTTTAATTTTATAGTAGTTAGCAATAATTTATTTTAACCACTGTCATTTTTTTTTAGAAAATTCTAGAAAAAAAAACAGGCTATTGTTAGAATAATACTTAAGTGTTAAATTAACTAATCTATTTGTTCTAAAAAATAGTTCGTTGGTATTCCCAAGATATTCGCGCGGTTCCGTGTAACTAGACGGGACACCCGCAAACACTTTAGCCTCTTGCCAAGTATAAGTGTATGACTGACTCTTAGCCTAAGACACAATCATAACTCCTAGTCACATTTTTCAATCCCCTTGTTCGGTTGTTATCATTATTTTATTACGGTTTCTTTCAAAAAAAAAAAAATAAAAAAAAAATAAAATAAAATAAAAAAATAAAAAAAAAATAAATAAAAATAAAAAACGAAAAATACATAATCAAAAAAAAAAAAAAAAAAGAAGAAGAATAATAAAAGAAATGATAAACTTGCCTGCCGTCACAACTGGACCGACCATCTATGAAATAAACCGGACAATAAAAGGAGACATCACACATCAGCTGCAACATCGTCTTCTGGAGCAGTCAACAACAAATGCTATGCAGCTCTTCGACAAAGCTGCAAGTAGCGCGCGGATACACCAACGTCGGATGCAAGACAAGAAACATGGAACAGAATGGGTTGCGAGCGCGCAAAAAGTAACCCTGATGCGAAATGGATCGCGTCGAAACATGCTGCGGATCTCGAACGACGATCCAATCCTCGATCAACCTCATCGACGGCAAGATGTACGGTTTGATCGCCGCCGACACCGTCTCCAACCTGGACAGGAGCAACGCACGCTCTGGGGACGTAAACCCTCACAGTCCATCGGAAAAACTATCAACACGCCACCAACCAAACCGACAAACCAACTACTGTTCGGTCACTCTCACCACGTCACTGGCTCGCGCCATACAATACGGAACCAACTGCCTCATGACGTCTACCCGGTGCAACCGTCCCTCGAGACGTTTGCCTGGCGTAGCCGTCCCCACGACGTCTACTCTACGTAGCCGTCCCCACGACGTCTACTTCATGTAGCCGTCCTCACGACGTCTACTCCATGTAGCCGTCATCATTGGCACAATTGCCTTTCTTTTTTTTCTTTTTTGTTCTGAACTACAACGGGACCAAATGTTTTTTTTGCAAATCTTCGTGGATTCTTCTCGCGTTCAATCTCTGCAAAACAACTTCAATACGTTTCATGAACGAAGTTTGTTTTTGCAGCTCAACTTGGCAACTCTGATCGTCTAACCAACGCACACCCACTCTCGCACAAAATGTCGTCCAACGAAGAATCGTCGCCATTTGCAACCAATGAATTTAAAGGAGAACCAAATGCTGAGATGATGCAGGAAAAACTTAGTGGCATTGAACCAAATCCTATCAAAAAGGTGTACCGGTCGATTCCTGGATTGAAGCGACGCTTTACTGCAAAGTTCAAACTATCGGAACGACTGATAAAAAAGGCAAAAGACATTCTCAATTACAACTCGTACACGGAACCATACTTTGCTTTGGTCAAAGCAGTTCGTCAATCCCTCATCAAGTACACTTCAAGTTTGAAAGATTCCAAGGATGAAGTCAAAGAAATGTTGCACATTTCTCCAATGCTTAGTGCAACAAACGCACTTTACAACAAGAACTACAAAGAAATGATTGAATGGTTGGAAACAAAAAATTTGGAGAAAATCTACTTGGAAATGGAGTCCCTCGTCCACCAATCAAATGAAGTTATCAAAGTGTTCGAAACAAACATAGAAGACGGACACTCGCCAACCTCTACGGATGGAAAGGATTCGCCAGCGGCGACGGAAGTGCAAAAAATCGACATGCTCATCGACAACCCGGAAGAAAGCAAAAATAGTTTTTCTGACTACGAGGAAGATGAGGACGACTACATTCCCAATGTATCCAAAAATTATATTGCCTTGTCGGTGAATCCTACGGCTTCACCGACGGCAGCGAACGCCTTAGCGGTGAATCCTATGGCTTCACCGCCGGCATCAAATGAGGTCATATCCAACCACTGTCCACCACACTTATCGGTAACAAATGACCAATATCGCGGATCGGAGATGATTACCTCATCGCAGCAACCAATGGTCGAACTGCCTGGATCAAACGAAACATCGGCACCTCGGCAACACCATCTTATGGAAACATCAATTCTGCGACCAAATGCCGAAACAAAATTCAGCAATCAATACTCTCTCGCTCAACTGGTCCAACATCAGGCCGAACAAATTCGTCGCATGGAACACGAACAACACGAAAACATGCGAGTACAAAATCAACTACTTCTGGATTTATCGAGTCAACTGGCAAAGCTGAACTCCGGATCGTTTGATCAAAACCGCGAAAAGGCCACAAAGGAGTTGACTCTTAATGCGTCACCTCCTCAACAAGCCTCACCCCAGCAACCAGCAACAAGAAGATCAGAACAAATAACAGGAATTTCCTTCCAGTCCTATGACTATAATACTGGACGCCCGACCTACATGAATTCTTCACCAAATGGATCGGATCTGTTCGGCTATCAATCGACTCATTTTCCAACCGGCCAGTCGAAGTCAACACATATGCCCAACCAATCAGTTTTTCGCAACGGGGCTCGCCCGCCCGTTTCTGCTGCACAAGTTCATGGGCTTATTGCCAGTCTACCCAAGTTTGATGGAAACAAGGACGAGTATAAACTGTTCAAAACAATGTTCATGAATGTAGTGCACAACACAGATTTGGACCCTACTGTAAAGCAATCGATCCTGTTACAATCGCTCACTGGGAGCGCGCGAATCTGCATCACGTCAACGGAAATTTCAGCCGAAGACTATTTCAACCTTCTGGAGGAGCTGGATACTCTGTACAATAACAGCACAGATCGATTGGATAGGAACGAATTCTTGTACAAAAGCTTGCCGTTTCACCAAACAAATTATAGCGAAATGGAAAAGGACCTACTGCGACACGTTGCCGCCGTAAATGCTCTCAAACGTGAAGGTGTGGCAATAAACTGCAAGACATTCATTCAAATCATGGTCGACAAACTACCGTACGAGTTGATGCGCTCCGCGAATAAACTCATAAAAAGAATTCGTCAATACGCGGAACAAGGAGGACCACAATTGACTTTTATGGCTGTATACAAGTCGATCCAAGACAACATCCAAGAACTCGCCTCAGAGCAACAACTGGAACTATGCAAAAGGAACCGCACGACTGCCAACGAAATCATGACGGTATCGAATTCTTGTTGTCATCAAAAGAAAAATGTCCATCAAAGCGTGAAAGAGGTTTTATCTTGCTCTAAAGATAACACCACATCTCTGGCGTACAAAACGAACTTCCCAACTACTTCCACTGAGGTTGCCGGAGCACCCTCAAAACAAATGGGCAGCCAATCTCCAACACCAGCGCCAATTAGAATATGTGCACAAATGACTGTAGCAACAGCAGATCTTCAACAAATGGCTCTTAGCGACACATTCAAATCGTCACCAGTTATGGAGATTCCGTCGCCCCCCCCGAGTGTCAAGACAATAATGGGCTGTCTATGGTAAACCCCATTAGTCTTAACCTTTTATCTCTCAAATCACTTGGACCTTCTATATTTACCAACTGGATGGAAAATTCGCTTTAATTTACATCAAATTTGCTTTCAAACAACTGATTTCCGTCAACCAATATCCGCGAGAAGTACACGCACTTACCGTACATTCGTCGCGCCGAGACCACCTGCGCATCTACGTGACCTCGCGTTGCCACGTCACGCGCGGCACCGCGAGGTAGACGAGTGCGGCGCCTCTGCCTACACTTGCTCTCACGTTTCTGTACCACTCTCTCGACTACTAACTCTCTCTACCCACTGCTCTCCCTCTCGGGAGCGGCCGCTGCCGTCTCTCGCGTTGCTGCCTTCGTTGCTCAATGTTTGGATTGTAAGCTGCTCTCCGGATCAACCAATGGATTCTACCCACTGTCTTTACCAACTGTATGCTGAAGTCGTCAATTGCTTGAAGTCGTCTCGCCGTTCTCTTGGATCGTCAGTCGTGCTGCCAACGTTAATTGTCTCTTCTTCACTCGCTTGCAACCAATTTCCCCGTACCGTAAGTCGTTTGAACCCTTTCCGGTGTTGGCGTCCCTCCCCTTCTCTTTTGGCGTAGGATTCTCTACGGAGTCTCTAACGCGGTAGCCGCCGCATGTCCCGTCGGTTTATCTGGTTTCTGAGGCTTGCCGACACCTCGCCCCCTCTCATTTTCTGAGAGGTTTTTCCTCGAGTTTACTCGTGGACCACGCCAACTCCTGGTTTGGGGAATCTCGCCTTATTTTTTGTCCCCTTTTCTTTATCGTTTATAAGATAAACAAATGCGTGATAAATTCTGTGTTTCTTTTGCACAACTACTCGAAAGCCACGTTGTAATTAATCAAGTGCAGTGGCCCTCTCCGAGCCTTTTACTGTAACCTTGACACAGATAGGTTGTTGCTATTTGAACTCAATTTGTTGCCGTCGGTTTTATAGACCACAACTTTTCAGACCGGACCTCGTGTACTCCTCTTGGACAATCTCAAAAAAAAAAAATTTTTTTTTTTTTTAATATTAGAAATTGGGTTTTTCTGTAATTTTTTAACTTGATTTTGTTGCCTCAACTCGATTTCGTTGCCGCCGGTTCTCTAGGCCACTATTTTTAGACCGCACCTCGTGTACTCCTTTTGGACAATCTCAAAAAAATTTTTTTTTTTAGATTTTTGGGACCTCTTGTTTTCTACACCAAATTGTTATAGGTTTTTTGATTTCAATTTTGTGACCGTGAGTTCTCTAAACAACAATTTTCTCGGTCACACCTCGTGTACTCCTTTTGGACAATCCCAAAAAAAATGTTTTTTTTTGTTGAAAAAATCATCAGAAAATTTTGTTTTTAGGTGATTTTTCAACTTGCTTTTGTTTTTCAAACTCAAATTCGTTGCTGTCGGTTTTCTAGGTCGCAATTTTTGAGACCGCACCTTGTGTACTCCTTTTGGACAATCTCAAAAAAATTATTAGAAAATTGGGTTTTTTTGTGATTTTTAATTTTGAATTAGTTATTTAAACAGGATTTTGTCGCCGTCGGTTTTCTATGCTACAATTTTTTAGACCTGACCTCGTGTACTCCTTTTGGACAATCTCAAAAAAAAAATTTTTTTTGAAAAAATTATCAGAAAATTGTGTTTTTATGTGATTTTTAAACTTTATTTTGTTATTTTCACTCAATTTGTTGCCGTCAGTTTTATAGGCCACAATTTTTCAGACCGGACCTCGTGTACTCCTTTTGGATAATCTCAAAACAATTTTTTTTTGTTTTTTGAAAAAAAAATCATCAGAAAATTGAGTTTTTCTGTGATTTTCAAACTTGATTTTGTGGTAACCGGTTTTCTAGATCACATTTTTTTTTACTCCTTTTGAACAATCTAAAAAAAAAGGGTTTTTTTAATCATCAGAAAATCGTTTTTTTAATTTTTTTTTTAAACTTGATTATGTTATTTAAAGTTATTTAAACAGGATTTCGATGCCGTCGGCTCTCTAGGCCATAATTTTTTAGACCTGGTCTCGTGTACTCCTTTTAGACAATCTCAAAAAAAAATTTTTTTTTTTTTGAATAAACTGTCAGAAAATTGAGTTTTTAGGTGATTTTTAAATTAGAATTCACTCCTGTGTACTTCTTTTGGACAACATGCGATTTAAAAGGTCCTGACGTCGCTTGGGTTTCTGGTATTCGTCATTCATTTATCATACATATTATGCTTGTTTGTAAAACAAAACAAAACATTTAAAACTGAATATCCGGATTGTTCTTCTTAAGTCCTGCTTGATCACCATCGGAGAGCGTTTTAAACTTCTCGTGCAAACGTTTCGCCTCCGTGTCATTCACCGGTTTTCCTGTGGTTAGGGCGCACAGCGTGTCAGTTACCATGTGGATGAGCTGGAAATTTATTAGACGCTATATGCATGCACGGTAACTAAAAACCTTACCTCTTTAGCAAAATCCACAGCCGTCGGCGAAAGGCCCGCCAAACGCTGTTTATTCCCCTCCAACACGTTAGCCAACCTCTCTCCGAGCTCTGGATTGCTCTTCTTCACCTCCCCAATCATCTCACCACACTGACTGAAACAAGAGTACTTTGTGAAGGCCTGCAATCACTTTTCTTTAATTTTGACGTCTAATTAGATCAAATTAACCTCCCGCAAAACCGGTTTCTCATCGGCGGTGATTTCGGCCGAGAATTCGAGTTGTTCTTTGGGGAACAAGTCTAAAAAAAACGGGGGTGAGTGAGAATTAAGATAAGATAAGATGTGTTTGTTTACCCACTTTTTACACATTCGGGCAAGGAAGTGACACTCATGGTGATAGTGATACCTGTAACAGAATTGTATCAATTTGATAACATGACACGGCGGGTGAAAAAAAACGAGTTGTTACAATAACAATAACAGCAAATTTATTTCACGTTGAAGTATGTATGTATGATCCAATCGACTACTTTACTTTTTATAATTCCTGTGAAAGGGGGCGGGGCTACAAAAAAAAATGTTCAGCGGTCGATTGTTTACGGTTGATTTAAGTGGCAAGTTGTTCACAATCACCAAAAAACAGAGATCGAGTGAAGAAACAAATGCGTGCCGACAGAAATTGTGGTCACCCAGGCTGTGTAGAGGGAAGCGTGCTGAAAGTGGAAATGTAGTTAAAGTATCCTCTTCAAATGTACCTCATATATTCCATTATGTGCGAGAATAGACTGTGTGAAAAGTTGGTAGACTGTGACCAAAGCGATATGACTTAATTCCCAGCTGCAAAGGCCAAATATACAATTCCAGGCAAAAAAAAAAATTCCATGCTAAAATACCTTTTCCAGGCTAAAAATATCTTTTTCAGGACAAAAATAGCGTTTCCAGACCAAAAATGAGTTACATTTCCAGATCAAAAATGAGTTACATTTCCAGGCCAAAAAAAGTATTTCCAGGCCAAAAGCACCTTTTCCAGGCCAAAAAATGCATTCATTTACAGGCCAAAAATACCTTTTCCAGGCCAAAAATACCTTTTACAGGCCAAATAATGTTTTTCCAGGCCAAAAATGCAACTTCCAGGCCAAAAAATGCAATTTCCAAGCCAAAAATGCAATTTTCAGGCCAAAAATAAATTTCCAGGCCAAAAAAGCATTTCCAGGCCAAAAATGCAACTTCCAGGCCAAAAAAAAGAATTTCCGCGCCAAAAATGCATTTCCATGCCAAAAAAAGTATTTCCAGGCCAAAAAAGCAAATTACAGGCCAATAAAGCTTTTCCAGGCCAAAAAAGGATTTCCAGGGCAAAAAATGCTTTTCCACGCCAAAAACGCATTTCCAGGCCAAAACAAGCAATTCCAGGCCAAAAAAGCATCTCCAGGCCAAAAATATATTTCCAGGCCAAAAAGTGCATTTACAGGCCAAAAATAGCATTTCCAGGCCAAAAATAGCAGTAGTATAGAAATCCACGCACTGGCGCAGTTTTCGCCCCTCCTAATTTTGCCCCTTTTTAAAACACCAAAAAAAACAAAAAGAATCGCACCAAATCTCACAAAATCACTCAAATATCACCCAAATTCAACACCCCCAAAAATACACCCCCCTGCACCTCTGGCGCAACATCGCCCCTCCTGCCCCTCCACCGCCCCCTCCTAAAATTCCAATCAAGATTAACAAGAGAAATTTACTACTGTGGTCGCTTTTACTACTGTAGTCGCTTTTATTTCTTATCGTTGAGAAGTGTCTATTCTTTACCATTATTCCGTTTTATTAAATGTTACACAAAGAGTTGAAACCATTAACAAATGCGGATTTATTCAAATTGGCAATGGATTTACAAATTAAAAATTTCAGAGGAGTATTTATGAGAGATACTCTTCCTGATAAACCTAAAAAAATAGAAGTAGGCGTTGTAAATCTTGATAGTAAGAACAATAAAGGAACCCATTGGGTGTGTTATAAGAAGGATATGCATAATTTATATTATTTTGATTCTTTCGGTCTAGACCCCCCTGACGAACTAGTTAGATATTTAAAACAAAACATTCAAGATTCTCAAATAACTCTTTCTACATTCCAAATACAAAAGTTTGATACTCATCATTGTGGATACTACTGTATACTTTTGTTAAAATTATTAGAAAAACATGATTATAAAAATTCTGTACTTAGTTTGATTTTCCCAGGTATTCCCAGGCGTTCCTAGGTATTCCCAGATGTTCCTAGGTATTCCCAGATGTTCCTAGCTGTTCCTAGGTATTCCCAGGTATTCCCAGATTAGACATTCTTAATTCGATAATGACTGTTAATTCGATAATGCTCAAATGCTAATGTTTCAATGTTATCAACTGCATATCTTTTTGCTTCTTTATCCTTATCTGTCAAGTTGTTCAATACAACTTTATTTTGTTTTATACTGTATATGTTATGCCGAGTAGAGTTGATTAACATTTGAGTTCTCCTCTCAATAGTTCTATTTTCTAAACAGTGTTTGTAATCATTGAACGTCATTTCCTTTTTGACAACATTCTTCTTAACTCCCTTATTCTTCTTTTCCTCAGATCCATCATTAATTTTAAAAGCATATTGCTTAGGTCTAAAAGCAACGAGCTCGACCATCAATTTACCATTCAGCTCATCTTTGAATTTACCAATTACCTTTTTGTTGTCAATATTGTGAAGCTTATTGTCTTTGGGATAATCCGAAAAATCAAAGTGTTCTCTCATAGACATCATATCTTCATAAACATCATCAGTTTTGATTTCATAGATAAAAGAATCCGTATCTTGATAGCATAGTCTCAAATTTGAAGAATACTTGGGAAGCATAACATCGTAATGGAATTCATACATGAGGAATTTGCTCAAATCTAAAATTGACATACCCACGTAGATTGGCTTATCTAATTTGATATTCTTTTGTAACATTTCAACTAGAATCAAATTTTTATTGATAATATGCCTCTGTTTGAAATTATTGCTAGCAGCTAGTTTCATTACTTTATTCATATCAGACACCACCTTAACATCTATTCTGTTTCTAACATTCCAAACACAGAATTGTTCATAAGTTTAAAGAAATCTTTCTCAAAATCATTTTTAGCATTTTTCCTCAAGTTAGTATTCAATTCAATATATGATGCTAGCCAATTGGTTTCTTTAAAAGTAACTACACGATGAACTTTGCTCAACACCAAACCATGTTCTAAAGCTTGCAAGAGAGATTTATAATGAATAACATAATTTCTCTTTGGACTAAAATCATTTGTTAATTTGTTTGTAGAACCAACTCTTTTATTGTTTGGACAAAATGGTAGATCGTTGTGTTTATCATGAAGACTATCTGGATAATCTAAGTCAACCTCAAGTATACATCCCCTGCCTTGAGAATTAAGATTTTCTACAAATTCCTTATTGAACGCCGGAGGTTTTATAAACTTAAATTCATCATATGGCAATTTCTGACTCATTGCCCACCCGTAAAGATTATTAGCGTCCAAATAGAGAAGATATTTGGATTCTTGTTTAGGATCATAATTTGGTAGATATTTGTTATTAGCTTTAGAATATCGTACCATTGCATTACACATTCCACCTCGTATGCCCTTTTCAATAAAGTTGTACATTTCAACATCTTTAATTGTTTGCAATTTCACACCAGTCTTGTATAACATGGCATCCCAAGCTAATCCAGGAGATGTGTAGTACCAACACGGATCTAATTTGTATTCTTTAAGGGATACATTTCTAAAAGTTTCAAAAACATCAGCCAACAGTAAAACATCATTAATCATATAAATTCTAGTATAATCTTCCAAAGTCTTACAACTTGTTTCTTTCCACACTCTAAGAGCATATTCATAATCATCATTGCTGATGTCCTTACTACACAATGTATTGTGAAAGTTTTCAATCGGAGGAAGTTCTGTGTTAGAATACTTTTTATATGAGTCCATGAAATCATAAGGATAAACACCTTTGCGTCTCAGTAGCTTGAACGTGTTTTCGTTCTTGTAATAACTTTTTGTTATAACACATTCATCATCTTGTAAGTTGTTGCTTAGATAATCTAGACTGGATGGCATGAATCCAATACTATCTAAAAATCTAATTTCACACCTTCTGGATTTATTATGGAAGTGATAACTAAAGCTGATGAATTTTTCAATGTTTGCTGAAATGCTTTTTATTTCTACATTCTTTTCTTCCAACATTTTACTAGATTTTTCGTCACTGATAATAAGATGCGAGTCATAACCTTTTAGATTGTGAAAAAACACTGGTATAAATTTATTTTTTTGTTTCAACAAGTTACAAGAGTTACACATGGCTGATCTGAATAATCCAGTCCAGTGATCATGATCTCTAACTTTGTCTCCTTGGAATGCTTTTCCACAATGTGGACATGACTTACAGCTGTCATATTCTTCCCACTCTTCATCAGTTAAATTTTTCATTTCCATATCAGGCATACTCAACAATCGCTCACACACATCTAAAATATATTCATTGAACTTCAAGATAGTATCATATCCAACATAGCTCTTTATCTCATGAATAGTTTGTTTAAAAGAGTCCACAACAATCACACAGAATGCAGAAGCAGTATGTTTTCCAACGTTTTCACTCCAAGACTTGTCAAGAGAATTGTTAACACCAGCAATCTTGTATATAACAGATTCAAAATCGGCGTAACATACAAATCTATGTTTCTGTGTTTTCTGAATATTAGAAAATTCAATATAATCATTGGAAGGTTTAATCATTTGCATTGGAGCATTGCTCATACAGTCGCCGAGATGTTTTTCATAGTTCTCTTCTGTCGAAAAGTTGTTATGACATCTAATACAAAATTTGTTTCTTGTCCCATTTCTACCATTCATCAATCTGTCTATATTTTTGATTAGACAATAATGACCTTCTCCAGAACTGTCTGTGATCAACAAAAGATTTATAACTCTATCAGCGTCTACTTTAATATTCTTCGATACTTTATATGACTCAATACGATTATCATCTCCCACGTTGTGAGTAACAATATTAACGGCTAGTTTATTCCTTTTCTCAAACTTATCCAGGTCCTTCACTTGGAATGGAAACTCGAAACCATCAAAGTTAATCTTAGAAGCATGCTCTTTATATTTGTTTACTCTTTGACCATCCTTTTCAACTGGAAACAAGTGTGCTAGAATACACCACTTGAAACACAAGTTATCATCATTTTTGATATTCACAACAGCCTTCTTATTTTTAATCCAATCCGGGAGTTCAATATATTTTGAGCCCGATAACGGTTTGATCCTAGTTTGATACATTCGTAGCCCTATTATTCTGTTCAATCTGAAGCCAGATCCCCTTCCTTGAAAGTGTTGCAGTCTATTTTTTAAATCTATTTTTACAGTATCTATATATTCTTTCTTATCATCACCTTCATGCAAGACGGTGGTAGAAGTAGTCAAATGAGCTACTTGGGTATCTTCAGTTCCCTCTTTTATCATTTCACATTCTAGTGTTATATAAATTTTCACACTGTTTTCATAAATGTCATTTAAAATTTCGGTTTCCTTTTTATTTAAAAATGAATCAATGCTATTCGAATCCCCAGTGTGAATTGTGTCTCGAAGAACATCCTCAACCTCTTTATAGTTACTAAAAACAGTCTTATCAAAGGGGAACATATTCCTCATTTTGAATTTAGAATCTCCCTCAATTTCCTTCATAATTTGTTCTCTATCTAATATATCAAGTTGCTCTATAATTTCATTCTTTTTCATATTTTTTGTTTGAGCATAACTGAACTTTGGATGAGCACACAATAGAGAGCGGAGTTGATCCCTTGTAAGTTTTGCGTGATCGACAGTTCCCATTTAATTAGTTAAAAAATAACATTTCAATCTCTCTTAAAATTTCAGTACATTTTATACACTTTTTAGCAATATTAATAATATTTCTTGTAATAAATGCACTCTATGGTAGAAATTTATGACCCAAAACGACGTAATGAAATAGTGAACAACTTTTTAAAAAATAGAAAAGAGCATAAAGTGAAAAACTTGCAAGAGAGAACTGAACTAGAAAACGTCGAAGATTACAGAATAGACGTGTTCAAACCCATCTTAGAATCCAATAAGAAACTTCAAGACGAAATAATTGATGAAAAGAATAAAATAGTAGAAACACTAAACAACTTTAAAACCCCCTCACAACTTTCAGTGGCACCATCAAAACCGCATAGATCAAAAATTCCAACACTTCAAAGACAACCAAGTATAACTTTACCTAAAGAATCTAATATAGTAGTGGGCAATCTAATTGTTGGTTATCTACAAGATGATACCGACAAAAGTAATGCTGGGTATTCAATCAGATACAATAAACACGACAAAAAGTATACTATTGGTAACAAAGATGTTTCCTTTAATCAGAATATTATCAAAATCAACAATAAAGAGTATGCTGCTACTGAAGGATTAATGGAACTTCTAACTAAAAAATCTCCCAACTTGAGAAAAGTGCAATCTGATGATACTGAAAATTACCGAGAAATATTAGTATGCTCCAATGCATTGTACCAGGGTTTTGATACAACAAGTAAGAGATATAATGCGGATTCTAGTGATAAGTGGAAGTTTATAAAAGATAAATATTTCGTAGCTAAAGCCAACACTACGGTAGACGGAAGTTCTATTTCATTCATACCATCCAATGTAGATTCTCTTATCGACTCTTTACGACTATCTATAGGATCATTTCAAGCAGGTAACAAAAGTGAGTATAACAAAATTCATGCCATATTGGATGAGCTAGTAAAACAGAAGAAGATCAAGAAGAAAGACTTGGGGGTAATTTACTTGAACATTGGTATGTAGTTCTTATACTTTCCTATACTATTTTATACATACCTATACATTTTCTAAATTTTTTTTTCTAGTTAAATGTCACAGCAAAACAAGTTGTTGAATATTTTTGAGAGTAGCAAGCTAGTACAGATGCCTTTTATTTCCAGACAGTTGGAAAGCTACAATATACCTAATGGAAATAGAGAATTCACATGGAAATTGGGAACAAAATATGATAAAATAAAGTATATAGTGGTTGCTTTGCAGAGCAATAGAGATAACAATTACACGAATGCAGGTAAGTTTGATAACTGTGGATTGGAAGAAATTTATGTTGAATTAAATTCAGAGAGATATCCTCATGATTGTTTAAAGTTTGACTTTGACAAGTTTAATGCTGTTCAGCAATACAATTTTGCTAAAGAGTTTAGAAACAGTTACTATGAATCAACAAAAGATTACATTTTCATGGAAGAAGATGTATACTATTACTATTACCCATTGTTGGTGTTCGATGTATCTAAACAAAATGATAGAATTATCCAATCAAGACCTGACGTTACAATAAAAGCTTCCTTTTCAAAGAGTGTTGTACAAAACACAAAATGTTATTGTTTGATTATGAGTGAAAATATTGTTGAAATTAAAGATAATCGCGTTAAAGTTGTCTAGACCACCTAAGCAGGGATCCAAGAGTTGAATTTCTCGGGATAACCATACCATTTTACAAATATTTCTTTAACTCCTTTTCTAGTTCTACGCTTTAGCACCTCCTCAATCTTGTACTCATCTTTTACATTGTCAAATAGAGTGAGCTCTTCTTCATAAAACTTTCCTAAAATATCTTCGTCTGCTAAATCCTTGATAGAATAGGTTGTAACTTTTCCAGGATAAACTTTTGAAATTTTAAACATTTCTGTGCTCCAGTTGGGTAAATAACCTTTGGCAAAAACGGCCTTATACTTTGTTATTCTAACTGTATCATCTATATTGAATTTTGTTTTGATCTGAGGGGGTTTACTTTGAGATTCGAGCTCTGTTCCAGAATAGCGCCGATCTTCTGGTGTATGTGGAAACAAGTTTTCATGCACTTGTTCAGTGTTTTCCATTTTGGAAGCTTCAGTTGGAGTCATTTTTATACTACGATGAAAATGATTATTGTATCCGGAAACAAGCTTGTCTAGAATATTTATCCATTTGTGATTGCCTTGATGTGTGAACATTTTCCACATTTTTTCTTTGAGAGTTCTATTGAACCTCTCTATTATGGAAGCCTTTTTGTCAGAGCATGTTGAGAAATGGTTAACATCAAAACTTTTGAAAAGAGCTTTCATCTCTTTGTTGTAATATTCTTTTCCATTATCAGTCTGCATTTTCTGAGGCTTTCTTTTCTTGAAAATGGATTCTAGAGCTTCAGAAGTTTCTTTACCAGTTTTAGATTTTAGTGGGACCACCCACGCATACTTGCTGAAACAATCTATAACTGTCAGGAGATATCTAAAATCATTATTTTCAGCTGCATATGGAATCATTTCAACAAGGTCGGATTGCCATTGTTCATCAATGTTGTGAATGTAAACTCTTTCGGTTTGATAGTTCTTTCTTGCGGGTTTGTGAAGAGTGTAAACATCTTGCTCATTGAGAAATTGTTTCACTTCTTTGATTGGTCTTTTGGTTTTTCTTTGCAGTTCGTTGATACCACAGAACCCAGTTTCAGGATTGTAAAACGCTTCCTCGAGAATTGCTTTTGATTTTATAGACGACTTGACGGAGCCTCCAATTTTCGAGCTTGGAGCTATTTTACATTTAGTTGTGCCACAGTTTCCACATGTTCCTTTGATCATTTGTTTATTATTTTTGGACATTAAATGTATCATGTTTGAAGTGATTGTATGCGTTTTGCATTTTAGACAGTATATTTCGATGTTCATTTAGAAATGGAAAATGTAAGCGAACGAAATTTTTGTGTGGGAGGGAATAGGGCGGTGAATGAAAACTACTGATAACAATTCGATTGACTGCTTAATTACAACTTACTTTCCACGCTCTTGTCGGGAAAGGACAATGACTTATCGGGGGGCATGCTTTCTTTCCGTTTTTGTTTGACAATTTTTTTCCGTTTTGCCGACCGAGTTTTTCTTGCATATTTTACACATCTAATTAACTTCATTTCAGAAGAACGAGTGGTGTTATAGGTGATCCTTCGATTGCCGCTCAGTTGACTCCATTAGAACATGCTGTTCCTAGAAGTGCTAGTCAGAACCAAGACGATTGGTCAGCTCAACAAGCACAAGAATTTCATCGAAGAACAGGTGAAGCAAATCGAATTGAAGCCATGGACATCAAGGTGTGTTTGTTGTTCGAAAATACTATTTTTTGTTTTCTTTTGTTTCAGATTGACAAACAAGCCGGGGTGCTCCGGAAACTTATAACAGCGAGAAATGCGGAAGTAGATTTAATAAATGCGCGTAGAAGACGAAATGATGATAAAATTGAGACTCGAAAAGAAAGAAAAAGAATTTCTAGAGCGATCAGAAAACGAAAACAGGAAGAAGAGGATCAAAGGGACACAGAAGTGGAATCTTTTAAACGAAGAAAAATGGAAACGGATCAAACCTAAAAACTACTTATTCTCGTTGTTTTGGTAAACTATCTCTCATAATAAAGTTTTTGATTTGTAATTTTTCTGATAAATGTAATAAATCTATATTGGTCAATTGGTCAAAGGCTTCAAATCATTGTTCAACATTGAATAAAAACGAAATAATGGTAATGAATTGATAAAAATATCGTTGTCGTACAGAGCATTTTCCCTCCGATCACTGATGTTTCACCGTTTTTTCCCTTCCCTCCGATGACTGATTTTTTCCACTTTTTTTCTGATTTTCAATGCAATTTTTTTTCATTCCGCCACGCGAGTTTTTTTCGCATATTTTCAACCTCATTAACTTTTCAGCTAACTTTTCTAATCTGGAATATCTTTTCCTCTGATTTATCCTGGTTGAGGCTCGAACTTTCGACGTTTGAATAGTAGACAGCCATTTTACCATCCTGATAAGAGCGCAAATTTGATAAGGTAGTTGAAACAGTGCTTGAGTATTCAATCAAGGATGGTTTTGGCTTGCCTATCAGTGAAAATGTGATGTTGAAAACAGTGGGCAAAAGAGGGCAAGGGGCAGGAGGGGCGATGTTGCGCCAGAGGTGCAGGGGGGTGTATTTTTGGGGGTGTTGAATTTGGGTGATATTTGAGTGATTTTGTGAGATTTGGTGCGATTCTTTTTGTTTTTTTGGTGTTTTAAAAAGGGGCAAAATTAGGAGGGGCGAAAACTGCGCCAGTGCGTGGATTTCTATACTACTAATAGCGTTTCCAGGCCAAAAAAAGCTTTTCCAGGCCAAAAATGCAACTTCCAGGCCAAAGATGCAATTCCAGCCAAACAAAAAAAAAAACAGTTCCAGGCCAAAAAAAGGATTTCCAGGCCAAAAATGCATTTATTAACAGGCCAAAAATGCGTTTCCAGTCCAAAAAGTGCATTTACAGGCCAAAAATAGCATTTCCAGGCCAAAAATAGCGTTTCCAGGCCAAAAAAAGCTTTTCCAGGCCAAAAATGCAACTTCCAGGCCAAAGATGCAATTCCAGCCAAACAAAAAAAAACATTTCCAGGCCAAAAATGCAATTTCCAGGTCAAAAATAGCGTTTCCAGGCCAAAAATGAGTTACATTTCGAGGCCAAAAATGCAATTCCAGGCCAAAATTGCACCTCTAGGCCAAAAAGGCAGTTCCAGGCCAAAAAAATAATTTCCGCGCCAAAAAAGGATTTCCAGGCCAAAAAATGCTTTTCCAGGCCAAAACAAGCATTTCCAGGCCAAAAATGCATTTACTTACAGGCCAAAAATGAGTTACATTTCCAGGCCAAAACAAGCAATTCCAGGCCAAAAATGCATTTACTTACAGGCCAAAAATGAGTTACATTTCCAGGCCAAAAAAAACATTTCCAGGCCAAAAAAAAAGCGTTTCCAGGCCAAAAAAAAGCATTTCCAGGCCAAAAGCGCGCTTCAAACTTACAAATTAAAAATTTTAGTTGCATGGACGTGAATTTCCAGTTCAAACTTCAATACCGCCACGAGTAGCCCAACTAGTGCCACGAATGCAATTCCCAGAATAATCAGGCACACCACCTGAACCGATCCCATCGCATCTATGCTAGCCTTGTGCCATTCCATTAACAGAAATATAAATGCGCCGAGATGAAGCACAGATAAGATAGTGTGAGCAATTAGGAGGAATTGGTGTTTACTGTAATTAGTTTTGGGTGCTGATTATGATAAGTATACTTTAAACTTACGCATTCATAGTTGGTATAGTTTCAGTGAATAGGAAATTTGAATTCAGAGTTGAGTTATCTTATCAGTTAAAAATCAGTTAGAAGAAAAAAAGACCTGCCTCCTACACGGCGCCAGCCTGTGTCTTCTTTTCCTTCCGCCGATAGCATAATTATAATTTTCTGTTATCTATTTTATAGCGATAGTGGTCTGAACAAAAATCAGGGACATTTTAAAAGCGTGTATTTTCTCAAAAACCGTCTCTTAGAAGTTGCTGAAACTTTGGGACAACATTTTCTAGATAGTTTTCTATTTTTTGATATCAAAATTATAAAGGTGTATGGCTTGGTTTTCGAGAATAATCGAAAAAAAACGTTAAAAAAATGTTTTTTTTTTCAAAAATTGATTTTTCTCAAAAACCGTTTCTTGGAAGTTTTTGAAACTTTGTCAGAACATTTTCTAGATCATTTTCTATGTTTTGATGTTAAAATTAAAAAGATGTATGACTTGGTTTTCGAGAATAATCGAAAAAAACGTTAAAATTAATGTTTTTTTTTTTTTAAATTGATTTTTCTAAAAAACGGTCTCTTAGAAGTTTCTAAAACTTTGTCAGAACATTTTCTAGACAATTTTCTATCCTTTGATGTCAAAATTACAGAGGTGTATGATTTGGTTATTGGGAAAAATTGCAAAAAATGTGAAAAAAGAGCAAAAAAAATGAATTTTTTTCAAAAATCGATTTTTCTCAAAAACGGTCTCTTAGAAATTTCTGAAACTGTGTCAGAACATTTTTAGATGATTTTCTATTATTTGGTAACAAAATTACAAAGGTGTATGACTTGGTTGTCGAGAATAATCGAAAAAAACGTTAAAAATAATGTTTTTTTTTTCAAAAATTAATTTTTCTCAAAAACTGTCTCTTAGAAGTTTCTGAAACTTTGTAAGAACATTTTCTAGACTATTTTCTATCTTTTGATGTCAAAATTGCAAAGGTGTATGACTTGGTTTTTGAGAAAAATTGCAAAAAAAGTGAAAAAAGAGCAAAAAATGATTTTTCTCAAAAACGGTCTCTTAGAAGTTTCTAAAACTTTGTCAGAACATTTTCTAGATAGTTTTCTAGTTTTTGATAACAAAATTACAGAGGTGTATGACTTGGTTTTTGGGAAAAATTGCACAAAAAGTGAAAAAAGAGCAAAAAATTGTTTTTTTTTTTCCAAAAATCGATTTTTCTCAATAACTGTCTCTTAGAAGTTTCTAAAACTTTGGGACAACATTTTCTAGATAGTTTTCAAGTTTTTCATAACAAAATTACAGAGGTGTATGATTTGGTTTTTGAGAAAAATTGCAAAAAAAGTGGAAAAAGAGCAACAAAATGATTTTTTTTTCAAAAATTGATTTTTCTCAAATACTGTCTCTTAGAAGTTTCTAAAACTTTGGGAAAACATTTTCTAGATAGTTTTCTATTTTTTGGTTTCAAAATTATAATGGTGTATGACTTGGTTTTCGAGAATAATCGAAAAAAACGTTAAAAATACTGTTTTTTTTTCAAAAACTGATTTTTCTCAAAAACGGCCTCTTAGAAGTTTCTAAAACTTTGGGACAACATTTTCTAGATAGTTTTCTATTTTTTGGTTTCAAAATTATAATGGTGTATGACTTGGTTTTCGAGAATAATCGAAAAAAACGTTAAAAATACTGTTTTTTTTTCAAAAACTGATTTTTCTCAAAAACGGTCTCTTAGAAGTTTCTAAAACTTTGGGACAACATTTTCTAGATAGTTTTCTATTTTTTGGTTTCAAAATTATAATGGTGTATGACTTGGTTTTCGAGAATAATCGAAAAAAACGTTAAAAATACTGTTTTTTTTTCAAAAACTGATTTTTCTCAAAAACGGTCTCTTAGAAGTTTCTAAAACTTTGGGACAACATTTTCTAGATAGTTTTCTATTTTTTGGTTTCAAAATTATAATGGTGTATGACTTGGTTCTCGAGAATAATCGAAAAAAACGTTAAAAATACTGTTTTTTTTTCAAAAATCGATTTTTCTTAAAAACTGTCTCTTAGAACTTTCTGAAACTTTGTCAGAACATTTTCTAGACAATTTTCTATTTTTTGATGTAAAAATTACAAAGGAGTATGGCTTGGTTTTTGGGAAAAATAGCACAAAAAGTGAAAAAAGAGCAAAAAAATGATTTTTTTTTTCAAAAATTGATTTTTCTCAAAAACTGTTTCTTAGAAGTTTCGAAAACTTTGGGACAACATTTTCTAGACAATTTTCAATATTTTGATGTCAAAATTACAAGGGTGTATGACTTGGTTTTTGGGAAAAATTGCAAAAAAAGTGAAAAAAGAGCAAAAAAATGATTTTTTTTTCAAAAATCGATTTTTCTCAAAAACTGTCTCTTAGAAGTTTCTGAAACTTTGGGAGAACATTTTCTAAATAGTCTTCTAGTTTTTGGTAACAAAATTACAAAGGTGTATGATTTGGTTTCCGAGAATAATCGAGAAAAACGTTAAAAATAATGTTTTTTTTTTCAAAAATCGATTTTTCTCAAAAACTGTCTCTTAGAAGTGTCTTTAACTTTGACATAACGTTTTCTGGATAGTTTTCTAGTTTTTGATAACAAAATTACAAAAGGTTTAAAACGTTAAAAATACTGTTTTTTTTTTCAAAAACTGATTTTTCTCAAAAACCGTCTCTTAGAAGTTCCTGAAACTTTGCCAGAACATTTTCTAGACAATTTTCTATCCTTTGATGTCAAAATTACAGTGATGTATGACTTGGTTTCCGAGAAAACTGTACATATAGAAATGGATCCCGAAAAGTAGGCAAACAAGATTGATGGATAATGGTTTGGTTTGTCCCATGCCACTCAATTAGCGCCGTCGTTAACCACCCCAACAATACCGTATCAAATGCAGCGCAAAATACGATGCAAACATATTATTGTTAGGCCCTAAAATGCTTAAAGCAAGCACTTCAACAAAGTTCCCATTGGCGTTTATTTTCTTTCTTTTATTCAAAACCCCTCTATTATTATTCAACACCTTCAATTTCGAGTGTCTGTTACATCCACACATCCTCTCCTCTCCTCTTCTATCCTCTCCTCCTGCCAATCGAATCGAACCAAATCCGGATTTATTCAGGCGGTGCCTCGTTCCTCAATTGTTCATATAAAACGGTGGTTTGGGAATGGTTTGAAACGTGGAAAGCCATGGAAATGAGAGGTGGCAAATTCTCGCTGACTACTGTAGTTCGTCTCGCCTTCGTCTCCTCTTCATTGCTCATCTCACTATGCATTTTTCTGATTATGAGAACGTCGTGGGAGATTAGCGAGTTTCGGGACCAGACACTGGATGATTTGAAGGAGTGGAAGGTGGGTGTTTGTGTGCATCCTATATGGATGCATCCTTTCAGTTCTTCTCCGACTCGGCGTACAAAGAAATGACGAGTGTGACGATTCGCAAGCCGAGAAGTAACTCTGGAAATGCGGGAACTCGATTTTGGAGCAAACGAAGTTATGACTCGTATGGTCAGCCACAAAACTCATATGCCAGGGTGAACAGTTATTCAACAGCGCCAGTTTTGCAGAATATTCAGCAGATTGATCAGTGTAGTGAGTTAGTTTTTTGGCCTGGAAACCCCAAATTTTTGCCTGGAAATGCCATTCATTTTTGACCTGGAAACCCCATTTTTGGCCTGGAAACACCATTTTTGGCCTGGAAATGTCATTCATTTTTGGTCTGGAAATAAATACATTTTTGGCCTGGAAATAAATTCATTTTTGGTCTGGAAATAAATACATTTTTGGCCTGGAAATAAATTCATTTTTGGTCTGGAAATAAATACATTTTTGGCCTGTAAATCCTATTTTTGGCCTGTAAATAAATGTATTTTTGGCCTGGAAATAAATGCATTTTTAGCCTGGAAATAAATGCATTTTTGGCCTGGATATAAATGCATTGTTGGCCTGTAAGTAAATGTATTTTTGGCCTGGAAATAAATGCATTTTTGGCCTGGAAATAAATGCATTTTTGGCCTGGAAATGCTTTTTTGGCCTGGAAATAAATGCATTTTTGGGCTGGAAATAAATGCATTTTTGGTCTGGAAATAAATGCTTTTGTGGCCTGTAAATCCTATTTTTGGCCTGTAAATAAATGTATTTTTGGCCTGGAAATAAATGCATTTTTAGCCTGGAAATAAATGCATTTTTGGCCTGGATATAAATGTATTTTTGGCCTGTAAGTAAATGTATTTTTGGCCTGGAAATAAATGCATTTTTGACCTGGAATTGCTTTTTTTTGGCCTGGAAATGTTTTTTTGGCCTCAAAATAAATGCATTTTTGGTCTGGAAATAAATGCATTTTTGGCCTGGAAGTGTATGTTTGGCCTGGAAATGCTTTTTTTGGCCTTGAGGTGCTTTTTTTGGCCTGGAAATTTCATTCATTTTTGGTCTAGAAATAAATGAATTTTTGGCCTGGAATTGCTATTTTTGGCCTGGAAATAAATGCATTTTTGGCCTGGAAATGTCATTCATTTTTGGCCTGGAAAGAAATGCATTTTTGGCCTGGAAAGAAATGCATTTTTGGCCTGGAATTGCTTTTTTTTGGCCTGGAAATGTTTTTTTTGGCCTCAAAATAAATGCTTTTTTGGCCTGGAAATAAATGCATTTTTGGTCTGGAAATAAATGCATTTTTGGCCTGGAAGTGCATGTTTGGCCTGGAAATGCTTTTTTTGGCCTTGAGGTGCTTTTTTTGGCCTGGAAATTTCATTCATTTTTGGTCTAGAAATAAATGCATTTTTGGCCTGGAATTGCTATTTTTGGCCTGGAAAGAAATGCATTTTTGGCCTGCAAGTGGGATCAAAATTTAAATTAAAAAGTAATCAATCTTGAATTTTTCATATTGCGCCCAAAAAGCCAACAACTGCCCGATGGGCCCATCCGGCCCACCAGGCGCACCTGGACTAAACGGCGAGCCCGGACAGCGCGGACTAGACGGACGCCCCGGAGCCAACGGCGTCGCTCTCGTAGCCTACGATCAAGAAATTCCTGGCTGCATATCGTGCCCACAAGGCCCACAAGGCCTACCCGGAAATCCAGGCGCTGCAGGCCCCCAGGGAGTTCCCGGTCTACCCGGAAACCCCGGTTACTCACCACAACCCGGCCTACCAGGCCCACCAGGTCCCTGTGGCGAAAAGGGTGTTCCAGGCACCTCTGGAAGCCCTGGACTCAAAGGAGAACCGGGACAGAATGTTATCCGCCAAATCTCATTGCCCGGACGAAAAGGACCACCGGGGCCTGCTGGACCATGCGGACCACCTGGACCACCTGGATATACACCACCACCAGGGCCACCAGGACCGCCAGGCTTTCAGGGAGGAAGTGGAGAGGATGGAGAGCCAGGAACACCGGGTGTGCAAGGTTATCCTGGTGTACGTGGTCCACCTGGACAGGATGCCGAGTATTGCCCATGTCCAGCAAAGGCGAGCCGGAATACAGGATATGCGGAAGCAGGTTTGTTTGGTTTGGGCGGACCTATGCGTAGGTATGTGTATGTAAAGTTTATATGTTCAGTATCGGCCAACTATGACAGCCAATACGTCAGCGATTACAACAAGGAGGAGGAGTACCGTAAGAGAGTTCTGGCCAGAGTGCTCAAGAAGCAACGAAGACTACTTTTGGCCACAAGGGCCAAGAATGTGAGAAGAAAGCCTAGCAGACCGACAACTGTGACGAAAACTAAAAATTTGTAACACTACATATACCGTAAAACCTGTAATTGAAGTACACCTGTATTAGAAGTACACCTCTAATAGAAGTACACCCCCAAGAGGCTTTTGAAAAATAGAAGTACACCCTCTAATTGAAGTACACCCTCTAATAGAGGTACATCATCGAGTGAATTATTTTGGAAAAAATTTTATTCCATTTTTGGAGCTTTTTTCCCTTTTTCATCGGTTTAAAGAATTTTTGAATTGAAAATCATTTGAATGCCCGCGACACAAGACCAAACACGTTCGTGGAGGAACACACTTGCAACATTTTAATTGACGAGCACAGATATCAAATTTTCGAGACCCTGACAAAACCGGGGAACAGCCACCTCAGCGCAATGGAAATGGCCTTTCCCAGCGGATGGTCCAAGACTTTCTGCGGATGGTCTATCGACCAAAACATCGTATTAAAGTAGCTGACAGACGATTATTAAGCATATTTCAACAGTTATGGGGATATTCTTGGAACCAGCAAAAAATTCAGCAAAAATTCGGAGAATGAAATTCCGATCGAACCGAAACTTTGGGAAATCAGTTAAAAACACTTCCGGTCATTCCCTGGAAATTTCAGACCAAAATATCGGTTTTCAAATTTTTCAGAAATAGAATACGATATTTTTTAAAACCAATATTTCGGTCTGAAATTTTTAGGAAATGTCCGAGAGTACTTTTTTAAATAATCTCTCAAAGTTTCAGACTGATCGGAGCATTCTCCGAATTTTCGCTGAATTTTTTGCTGGTTTTCTCTATTTTTGTTTTTTTTTTGCTGGTTCCGCGAATAACCCTATCAGAGACTGTTAAAAAAATACAGTGTTGGGAAATTTTGAAAACTGGCTGAGTTGGGATATTGAGCACCACCTCACGAGAAAATGGTCTATGGTAAAAATGCCGTTAGCTGAGAGGGTTGTCAGGGAAAAAAAATTTCCGAAACCGGGAATAATTTGCATGCCTGCGGCGCAGTTTTTTCTAGAATTTTATAACCCTTTCAGTACAAAACTCGTGCCTTTCGCGTTTTTTCCCCGGTCTTGTCTGGGTCTCAAATCGTCTCTCTTTTTTGTTATTTTTCTTCTGAAAGGCCTTTGAAAAATAGAAGTACACCCTCTAATTGAAGTACACCTGTATTAGAAGTACACCTATTTAGGGGGTTTGAAAAATAGAAGTACATGTACTTCAATTACAGGTTTTACGGTATATATGAATGATATACACACATATGTACTCCTTTATTATTTCAAAAAACTCAAAACCTTTCCGGAAAACCACTTTGGGTACTTGTGATAAAAATCGTGTCCGCCTTGCGCGTGAACCTCCACCTGAGCCAATGTTTTGAGCACTGGCAGGTAGTTGGTGTTGGGGTCGCCGCAGAATCGGTCCAAACCGCCGTTCATGATGAGGGTGGGACATTTGACTTGGGGAAGTACCAGGTCGCAGGGAAAACGGCCTCCGCAAAAGTTGTGAACTCTGGAACAGTTGGAATATGGCTTAAAATGCAGAGAATACTCACTGATCAACCACATCGCAAAGAGCCGCCCATTGGGTGCGCAGAAAGTCGTCGGGGTAGTGATCGAGGTAGGGTTGACGAGCCGCTGGTAGCCAGTGGTTGGTTTCTCGCATTCCTGCATATCGTGCATCTTATATGCATGCATTCCTCAGTCGCTACTCACACGGAGTAATGGCGACTGCCTTTTTTTCAAACGATTTTTTTTGGCGCGGGAACACGCGCGACGCTCTCGTCTTCTCCGTCTCGTCTCTTTTTTCGCTCGTCTTCTCCGTCTCGTCTCTTTTCTAAATGTTTGCATTGGCACAGTGCCCAAAATTTTTGCCGTCGAATGCGGCGCGTGTTATCAATGGAGCACGTTTGCACCAGGTCACTCGCCATTACTCCGTGTACTCACCCTTAAAGGCCATCGCTCCCAGCTTATTGACCTTGGTTCCTCCCGCCAAGACGATGAGCTTTGTGACTTTCTCCTTGCCCTTGGCCGCCACGTGTACAGCTGTCCGGGCACCCTCCGACCAGCCCATTACAGTGAACGGTTCGAGGTTTAGCACCTGGGAGAAAAGCCGTTTTGAAAAATCAGATCTTGTCCAAAAGGAGTACACGAGATCAAAATAGATAACGTTTTTTTTTCTGTTGAAAAATTATTATTTGTTGTTTGTTTGTTGTAATGAGATTTTTAAATTCACGGCCGCCGTTTTTCTAGGCCATATTTTTTAGAGCAAGCCTCGTGTACTCCTTTTGGACAATCTAAAAAAAAATTTTTTTTTTTTTTAATTTTTGAAAGACTTTTTTCGATTCACGACAGATGGTTTTCTAGGCCACACTTTTTTAAGACGAGCCTCGTGTACTCCTTTTGGAAAAGTTCAACTTTTTGATTTTGTGAGCGCCGAGAAATAAGGCTACCAGCACGCAAAAAACGCCACGTGTACAGCTGTCCGGGCACCCTCGGACCAGCCCATTACAGTGAACGGTTCAAGGTTTAGCACCTGGGAGAAAAGGTATTTTTAAAATCAGATCTTGTCCAAAAGGAGTACACGAGATAAAAATAGAAAACATTTTTTTTGTCCTGGATCCGCTAGGCAAGCACCTTGGGTTCCTTTGAACGGATTTTCTGTTGCAAACTTCTTTGGATGAGATTTTTAAATTCGCGGCCGCCGTTTTTCTAGGTCATATTTTTTAGAGCAAGCCTCGTGTACTCCTTTTGAACAATTTCAAAAAAACGTTTTTTTTTTTTAATTTTTGAAAGACTTTTTCGATTCATGACGGGTGGTTTTCTAGGCCACACTTTTTTAAGACGAGCCTCGTGTACTCCTTTTGGAAAAGTTCAATTTTTTGAAATTTTTTGATCGATTTAAATGTGAATTTCACAATTTCTTGTGAGCGCCGAGCAGGGGTGGTACCAAAAAAAAAAATTTTTTTTTGTTTTTTTTTTGGTAATTTTTTTGAGGACAAAACATTTTTTTTGTTTTTTTGGTAAATTTTTTGAGGACAAAAAAATTGTTTTTGTTTTTTTGTTAATTTTTTTAAGAGCAAAAAAATTTTTTTTTTTTTTGGTAATTTTTTTGGGGGACAAAAAAAGTTTTTTTTTTGTGGAAAATTTTTTTTGTCCCACCCCTGGCGCCGAGAAATAGAGAAAGCTACCAGCTCGCCATAAACGCCCCAAAACCCTCCCCCCCCCCCCCCTCAGCCTACCTTCATAAGCCCCAAACAAAACTCGCTGTCCTTCATACACCTCTGCACTTCCTGCTTCCGGTCTGGCGGTCGTGACGTTCCATACCCGGGCGGATCGATGCAGACCATCGTCACCTCTTCTGGCGGGAAGAACGAGAGCACTTTCAGCGGCCAGTCTTTCTTATAGCAGCCTACAGCTCCGCAAATGCACAGGACGTACTTTGGACCGTGCCCGTATCTAGAATAGCCAATGCTGGTGTCGTTCACTGTTTCGTGGCTCTCGGAATACTCGTTGTCGGCCATCTGGAGCGTTTATTTGATATTACATTGAAGAATTGTGTTTTCAATCGAGTTGCGACATGAGAACGCGAAACTCCGCCCACTTGTTTGTGCGCGACCACGCAAACACAGTGCTATTGGAAGAGAGAGACGCAGACAAAAAAGGGATAGCAAGCTCAATTTCCATGATGCAACTCAACTCGAGTGAAAACACCTGAAAACTGCCCAAAAAAAGGAAAAAAGAGAACAGTTTAAAATGATTATGTACATACAACATAATCGAAACGTTGAATAGAAGGGAAAACTGCGGTGAGGCGAGACTAAACGTAGCGCACCGCAGCGATTCTATCAAACAAAAATGAAAGCGAAATCGGCTTGATCACGTCACGACGGTGGCTAGAAGTGTACAAACATAAGAAAGGGAACAACATAAATGAAAACTATTTGAAGAACACGTTATCACGTGATACAGACCAAGATCATTAAAAACAACTTTTTTGTCTGCGCCATAAAATAGGACTGAAGGGGAATTTTCGTCCCGCAAAATGGCAGCTAATGAGCAGCTAATAGACAGCTAGTGGGCAGCTGATGGGCAGCTGATGGGCAGCTAATGGGCAGATAATGGGCAGCTAATGGGCAGCTAATGGGCAGATAATGGGCAGCTAATGGGCAGCTAATGGGCAGCTAATGTTTCATTTTTAAACAAATCAAACCATGTTCTGATTAATCAAAATAAAACCTTCATTTTAAGCTAAAAACGAGCATTTTTTAACAAAAAATGGCGGAGCCTTAGTGTTTTGAAAATATAGTGGATTCGTGGCGGAGTGACAATTTTTTTCACGTTTTTATTCGAAAAAATGAAGAAATAACTGAAGAAATGAAGAGATTTTTCGTCTCTCAGTTTCAAGTGAATTGTCACTCCGCCACGAATCCATTATAGCATTAAAAATCAGAAGCTTTGATTTTAGAGGCAGAAAATAGTTGTGCTTATTTAAAACGAACCATAGTCCGATAGAGGAGTTTTTCGCGAACGTTTTGAGCACATGGACGTCGGAAAAAATTTAAAAATGACAGATTTTTAGGCTTTTGAAAAAAAAATGTTTTGAAAAATTCGTAGCGCTGCATGATAAATTAGATTTGCCAAGCAGAACACATTTTGGAAGAAGGCTGGGGTGCCGTTTACAGGATACCGAGATTACCACAGTTTTTTTTTCTCATTTTGAATCCTGTAACCTGAAAACCGAAATGACTTCATTCATGTAATTGTTTGGCAGCGAAATTCAATAGACTTCAATAATTCCATTTATTTTTGAACATGAAAAATAAAGAAGAAACAAAATACAAAAGAGTGAGTTAGTGCCTGGCCTTGACAAAAACAGCAGACCTCTTTGGACAAGCACAATAAGCGGCATCGCCTCCCGGTCCACCCGGATGTCCCGAAGATCCAGGATGTCCATCGGAACCTCTGTTTCCTGGTTGACCATCTCTTCCAGCTGGACCTGGTTCGCCGTCTGAACCGTCTTGCCCTCGGCTTCCAGGCTGTCCAGCAGCTCCGTGCTTTCCAGGATTTCCAGGTCTTCCACTAGGTCCTGGCACACCACGCCCATTTCTACCATCTTTTCCTGGATGTCCTGGTTGACCTGGACCCCCATCCCTTCCTGGCTGTCCATTATCTCCTTGCGGTCCTGGCTGCCCTGGTCTTCCGTCATTTCCTTTTCCACCTGGTTGTCCTGGACGACCATCAGGCCCCGGTCTTCCAGATGGACCTGACGGTCCCACTGGTCCAGCAGGTCCAGCTGGACACTTGACACAACCAGTTGGTTGACTAGGACAGTGAATGGCTGCATGGACTTGATGGTTATCTTGCCCGCGTGGTCCTGGAGATCCAGGAGTTCCCCGTTGGCCAGGTCTTCCTGGCGGTCCTGGTGGGCCGGGTGGACAACGAGGCTTCGCTGGCTCGCATTGACACCAAGATGGCAGTCCGGAAAACGTTTGACGCTTCTGACGGAACACGGAGTTGAATGGATTCTGATGTGGTTTCGAGGGTGGTGACAGTAAAATTTGCACGTCCATCATCTCAGCCCAAGCAACATCGGTTTGCATTCGGAAGTACTTTACACCGCTTAGAACCTGGAAATTGATGAAAATGAATAGATGGATGGATGGTTGGTGTACATACCTCACTATGAGCCTCATTGATAGATTGGTAAATCGAAGGAATAGTTATTAGGCAAGAAATAACTGCGCAAATCGAGCCAATTGATGCGATTCCAACCAGATGCTTCTCATCGGACATATTCAGGTGTTCTGTTCTGTTTTGGGTTGGGTTGGGTTGGGATTCAGTAGCTTTTATACGCCGTCTGACAAGGAATTTTTGGGTAAAAAAAGGTGGGGCCTAGTGAGTGAAGCACAACCGGAAAGTTTTACTGTTGAAACAATCAAAGTTACTACAGCATGTTGGTCAAAATGGGTGTAAACACGTGCCTGTGTTTGATTGTTTTGTTTTTTTGAAATTGAAGCTTTTCAAATGTTGCATCGTTTAATTGAAACAAACAATATGGTCAGTCAGATGGAACGGCATTTTCTTTTTGCTTTGCTTTATGGCTGGGGTGTTTTCTATGTTTTTTTTTTCAACATTTTTTTTTGCATTAATCTTGGGGAAATAATGTACAAACATCATTTCGTGATTTCAGATAGCAAATTAATGCGTGTTGATCACAAAAGTAATGATAAAACAAATTCGGAACAAAATTCTCATACCTTTAATTTTTTCCCGTTTTCCTGCTCACTTCCGCATTAAATTCACTCCTTTATCTGTAACTTTTATACTTGAACAACAAATTTTCAGAAGAAACTATTTTAAAACGTTGAATCAAACAACAGGCAAATATCGATTTTTCGATATTCATGACTAAAATGTGTTTTCGCGATTATCTAAAATTTAAATAAGCGATTAGAGCATGATTTATCGAAAATCGATGAGAACGAGGGAAATTAAAAGAAAAATGAATATTTCTCGTGAAAATGGAATTTTCTAGAAGCCGCGGCCGCGGGTTTCCTAGGCCACCACGGCGTGTTGGACGGAACGTGGGAAAATAAAATTTAAACTGCGCGGGCTTTTTTCTCGAAAATAAAATTCTCGCCTAAGCGTGGTCGCATTTAGCTGCGCAGCGTTTTTCTGCGTTAAACTGATACGAAGAGGAACAAAAACTGATACGCAGACAAGCAGAGTGCGAGGATACTGTTGTTTTTGTAGAAAACTCTCGCCGGAGAGACGCAGACACTCAGCGGAGCGCGTTGCCAATAACGTTCCGGGCAGCACGCCGTGGGCCACGGCCACAATTTTTCGTGTACTCCTCGTGGTCTTCTATTTTTTTTTTTGTAAAAATCATAAAAATCAGAAAAAAATTTTTGTACGATTTCAATGTGATATTCGTAAATCCCCCACCCAAGAGTATATTTTAATCAACTTTCCCCAAAAAGTTGGCACCCCCTTTAAATTAATTTCAGACCATTTTTCCAGAGTAGAGCTACAAATTTATTTAACAAAAAAACATTATATACATATGTATGTACATCATCGGATTATGAAAAAATTCTTCCACCCCCCCCTCCCACAAATCTAGAGAACCAAATGCTCAACAAGCCCGTCAACTTTCTCCCTTCCAACCAGCAATTCGACAAGTTTAAGAGCAAACTCGAACGCAGTCCCAGGCCCACGAGAAGTGATGACTTTTCCGCTGACCACCACTCTGTCCTCTGAATAATTGTAGCCGCCAGACTCGAGCTGTTTTCTGACGCTAGGATGGCTGGTGATTAAGTTTGGTTTGATGCCATGGCTCATTAGAACTGTAGGAGCGGCGCAAATGGCGGCGATTAGTCCTCCAGAGTCGGCTTGTGCTCGCAGCATTTTTCCAACTTCGTTGTGCTGGAAATTGGATTGATTTTTATATATTCTTTTTATGCTGTAGCAACGACGCAGCACGGCACCCAAGCTGCTTGCCAAAATTGTTTCTACCTGGCGCACGGTGTCCAGGATTTGAAATGTGGGCGGACCCGAGCAAACGCGCCCCACTGGATTTTTTCGCGCGAAATTCAAATTTTGAGGCACTTTTTAAGTTTTTCGGGAAAAAAGCATAAATTCCTTTTTTTTCCCACATGTGCTCCAACGGAATTATAGCTGAGGTCTTTAGAAATTTTTAAAGCCTAACAAGGGAACTACAAATCCATGAGGGTTGAGAATTTTACCAAACTTTCAGAATCGGTACAGTTGAGTACGGTGATTACTAATCTGAATTCACTTTTTCCCCAATCGATCTGGCTTTTTAGAAAATTTGTCTTAAAGTTGGCTCAAAAATTTAGTTGTCAATGGAAATTTATAGCGTGCAGCGCCTCACTGAGAAATAGAGGAGTCCGCGTTTTAGTGACTGGCATTCCGAACCGTTGTTTTCAACAGTGGATGGATCAGTGGTAGAGTGGCCGCATGGTAAGCAGAAGGTCTGGAGTTCGAGTAGGCGCTATTTAAAAACTTTTTTGCAAAACTTTCTTTTTTTCCTCATTTTTTGGCGATTTTTCACAAGTTTTTTTTTCACAAAAATTTTTCTTGTTTTTTTTTTCTCGGTTTACCAAAGTTCTAAACTTTAACAATTTTCAGCTTTTGTGGGTAGATATAATTGTAACCATAAACTCTATTATCTTCAAATCAAGATGATAATAAGTTTTGTGGTTGCCAAGTGTAATGTGCAGTTGGGGTTGGAAAGTATATTATTGTGTTTTCAATCGACTTGCGACATGAGAACGCGAGACTCCGCCCACTTATTTGTGCGCTACCTGTCTGCGTCTCTTAAAATATCACCGTGTTCGCGTGGTCGCGCACAAATAAGTGGGCGGAGTCTCGCCTTCTCATGTCGCAAGTCGATTGAAAAACAATAGTCTGGGGTCAAATTCTATACATCTACCCAAAGGTCAATCTCACGACCCATTTCTGTTGTTGGGGTCGGATAATATACCATAACCCGTTTAATTAATACACGCCAAAAATTTGAAGTTTAGAACTTTGGTACACCGAGAAAAAACAAACAAGGAAATTTTTTGAGAAAAAAAAACAAGAAAAATTTTTGTGAAAAAAAACTTGTGAAAAATCGCCAAAAAATGAGGAAAAAAAGAAAGTTTAAAAATTGCAAAAAAGTTTTTAAATAGCGCGTACTCGAACTCCAGACTTTCTGCTTACCATGCGGTAACTCTACCACTGATCCATCCACTGTTGAAAACAACGGTTCGGAATGCCAGTCACTAAAACGCGGACTCCTCTATTTCTCAGTGAGGCGCTGCACGCTATAAATTTCCATTGACAACTAAATTTTTGAGCCAACTTTAAGACAAATTTTCTAAAAAGCCAGATCGATTGGGGAAAAAGTGAATTCAGATTCGTAATCACCGTACTCAACTGTACCGATTCTGAAAATTTGGTAAAATTCTCAACCCTCATGCATTTGTAGTTCCCTTGTAAGAACGTCGAATTTGGTTCAGCCACCATTTCGAAATATTCGTTTTGAGTTTTTTGGTTTTTTTGCAGGATACATCTTTACGAAAAGCGAAGTTTGGGCAATTTTATGGTATTAAAAGATAAAATACATACATTTTACAAATGGGGTTATTTATTTCATACATTTTGCATTTTTTGCCAAATTTTCCTTATTCATTTCATGCAGAAAACGACATTTTCTGCAGCAGAAAAGTGCATTTCGTTGAACTGCAAATTACAGAAAACTACATTTCGCCGAACTGCAAAATGCACTTTTTGTCATTTTCTGCATGAAATGAATAACACCACCATTTTTCTTGCATTTTCGCGTGTTTTTTGTGACAAAAAGTGCATTTTGCAGTTCGACGAAATGCAGTTTTCTGCTGCAGAAAATGTCGTTTTCTGCATGAAATGAATAATGGGGTTATTCTCGAAACCAGCAAAAAAAGCAAAAAATAGAAAAAACCAGCAAAAAATTCAGCGAAAATTCGGAGAATGATCCGATCAGTCTGAAACTTTGAGAGATCATTCAAAAAACACTCTCGGACATTCCCTGAAAATTTCAGACTGAAATATTGATTTTAAAAATTATCGATTTTTATTTCTGAAAATTTTCAAAATCGATATTTTGGTCTGAAATTTTCAGGGAACGACCGGAAGTATCTTCTTAATGATTTCCCAAAGTTACAGATCAATCGAAGCATTCTCCGAATTTTCGCTGAATTTTTTGCTAGTTTTTTCTATTTTTTGCTTTTTTTGCTGGTTTCGAGAATAACCCCATAAGAAAAATTTGACAAAAAATGCAAAATGCATGAAATGAATAACCCCAAAAGAAAAACAGGTTTTACTGAAAGAAAAACAATAAAATCAATAAAATAAAATGCGAGAGTCTAAAAATGCGCAAGCACCGAAAGTGCGCCATGTAAGTTTGCTGACGCGCCAGCAAATTAGGCTCCGCCCACATTTCAAATCCTGGACACCGTGATTGTATCTTTTAATACCATTAAATTGCCCACACTTCGATTTTCGTAAAGATTTATCCTGCAAAAACACCAAAAAACTCGAAACGAATATTTCGAAATGGTGGCTGAACCAAATTCGACGTTCTTAGGCTTAAAGAGGCCTCAGCTATAATTTCGTTGGAGCACATGTGGGTAAAAATTAAGAATGTATGCTTTTTTTCCCGAAAAACATAAAAAATGCCTCAAAATTTGAATTTCGCGCGAAAAAATTCAGTGGGCGCGTTTGCTCGGTGCTACCTCGGAATAGAACTGACGCGTAATAGAACTGTAGCGAAATTGAACTCGCTTTGGAATAGAACTGTAGTGAAATAGAACTGTAGCGAAATAAAACTGTTCGGAATAAAACCGATCGGAATAAAATTGTTTTGGAATAAAACTGTTCGGAATAAAACTGTAGCGTTTTGGAACTAAATTAGCAATGGGGCGCGATTGCATTGCTTGCTCATTCAAATATTGGAATTTCTCATGCGCGTGCTTTTTTCAACAGTTTTATATTCGAGCTATTCATCAAAAATTGTTTGTTTTGTTGTTTTTTTGAATAAACTTTTATCATTTTTTCTCGGCCCGCCTTGACGGCCAAGCAATGCAATCGCGCTCCATTGCTAATTTAGTTCCAAAACGCTACAGTTTTATTCCGAACAGTTTTATTTTGCTACAGTTCTTTACCGAACAGTTCTATTCCGAACGGTTTTATTGCGAAGCAAATTCTATATCGCTGCAGTTCTATTACACTTCAGTTCTATTGCGAGGTAGCACCGTTTGCTCGGCTCCGCCCACTTTTCAAATCCTGGACACCTTGTGGCGCATTTTTAAAGCCCTAAGGCTCGGTCATTTTCTGACCGAAAGGCCTCGTTTCTGGATTAAAATGATGGTGTCATCCTGAACAATCAGACAATGATTCGAATTTCTCAAAAAAAGTAAATTTTCGAGTGAAAAAATAATTTCATTATCCGACGAACTTGGTGGCGCATTGGACGACGGGGGAGGCGTGCGCAGCCTTACCCCTGCTAAAGTGTCACTGCCCGGCTGTCCGCCAGGCAACATGACTAGATCGAACGTTTGATTCTTGACACTCTCGAGAGATGCGTCCGGAACAATACGGACTCCGCGGGAGCATTTAACCTAAAAAGGTACCTTTCTTGGTTGCCATATTACATTAAATACATCACATTACCATTTCCGATTCAGAAAGCCCTGCGTACGTGACTTTGACACCTCCGCTAAAAAGAACATCACCGGTAATTACGATTTCCATCTCTTCCGATCCTTCTGGTGCCATAATGATGAGTGCGGTTTTTGGAGACATTCTTTCTTCCGGAATTTGAAAATCTGTTCAATGCGAGATTCGATTAGCAAAACATCCCAAATTCGATGGCTTTTCTTTTCAAATTTTTTCCCAATAGCCATCGAAAAAGGCTATTAGCCATCGCATTCGGGCATGTGCCGAATGAAAAATAGAAAACAGTCATCGAATTATTGTGAAAACAAAAAAGTTGCAACGCGGTGTTTGCGTACTTTCAAAATTCAAGCGAATATGGGGACGTCTCTCTTCAATTGCCATGCTATTTCTTTGATTGGCGTTTGAATTTTCAAAGTACGCAAACACCGCGTTGCAACTTTTTTGTTTTCCCAATAGGGACGTGCGTCAAATGCATATGGCACACGGTCCAATTCGATGGCTATTAGCTAAAAATGTACCGTAAAAACTCGAATAGAATGACATGTCCTTCTATTAAATATTTTATTTCATCACAACTGCCGGGTATTTAGAGGTTTGCACACAAAACTTGGGTCGTCTCATGCCTGCTTGGTTATAAAGTGTTTTGCCGAGTTTGGTGTGCAAACCTCTAAATACCAGACAGTTGTGATGAAATGAAACAATAAAAGGGCATGACGTTCTATAATGGATTCGTGGCGGAGTGACAATTTTTTCACGTTTTTATTCGAAAAAAAGAAGAAATAACTGAAAAAATTAAGATTTTTCGTCTCCTAGTTTCACGTGAATTGTCACTTCGCCACGAATCCATTATATTAGTTTTTACGGTAATAAAAACACTTATTTAAAACTGCTCGTTGGCATAAAAACAAGAAATTTATAGTGTACATATTTATTCTGCAGCGAAAAAAATAAGGGGCGTTACGCTATTTCTGAAAAACCGAAAACACTTTGTTTATGGACGCATCGAGTGGTGAGTGGTGTCCGAGTTGATGCTGATCGTCTTTTGAACACACACGTACACACCAAACAACAGAGAGTGGATGTGTGTTGCTGAAACTGACCTTTATGGAACATTGAACATGTAGCTAAAAATAAGAATAAAAAACAACGAAAAGAAAATGAAAAACAAGAGCACGAAGAAAGTAAGCCAACAAATGCAAAGCGGGCCCGCTCTAAATTTTGAAATCCGGTATTTTCAACATGGTTTAAATAACTTTGCATACATTTAAAGTGTAAATATGCGACTTGATTTGTTTTTTCTGAAAACCCCGATGTTCCCTTTTTTGGGCTTTAAAAGCGAAAACGATTGACAAAAATCATCTAATTAAAACAAAACTATTATCCATTCAATAAAGTTAACGAGAAAATTAAGAAGGAATTTTTTATTTTTGACCGATTTTCGGTTGCCATCGACATTTTCAGAAAAGTATTAATAAGTCCTGCACCACTGAATATCCTCTTATTTTCGACCGGGCTAGCTTCAAAAAGTCGTCCACATTCTTTCTACAGTATAAATTGGTCTAGAATCATGAAGAAGGCATTGTATTCGAGCTTGTTGGCATTTTTTTTGACTTAAAGGGGGTGCCAACTTTTTGGGGAAAGTGACTTAAAATATACTCTTGGGTGGGGGATTTACGAATATCACATCGAAATCGCACGAAAAAATTTTTCTGATTTTTTATGAATTTTACAAAAAAAAATAGAAGAACACGGGGAGTACACGATTTGGCGCGAAATTCAAACGCCATTTTCTTTTTCATCATTTTTCTCCCGTCTTTTTCCAATATTTTTGCATTAATCTTTGGGAAATATATTAGAAACATCATTTCGTGATTTCAGATAGCAAATTAATGCGTGTTGATCACAAAATTAATGATAAAACAAATTCGAAACAAAATTCTCATACCTTTAATTTTTTCCCGTTTTCCTGCTCACTTCCGCATTAAAATCACTCTTTTATCTGTAACTTTTATATTCGAGCAAAAATTTTCACCGGAATATATTCAGAACGTTGAATCGAACAACAGGCAAATATCGATTTTTCGATATTCATGACTAAAATGTGTTTTCGCGATTATCTAAATTTTTAATAAGCGATTAGAGCATGATTTATCGAAAATCGATGATAAAAACGAGGAAAATTACAAGAAAAATAAATATTTCTCGTGAAAATGGAAGTTTCTAGAAGCCGCGGCCGTGGGTTTCCTAGGCCACGGCCACCATTTTTTCGTGTACTCCTCGTGGTCTTCTATTTTTTTTTGTAAAAATCATAAAAAATCAGAGAAATTTTTTTGTGCGATTTCAATGTGATACAGTGCGCGTCATAAGTATATGCCCACCCCAAAAATTCGATGTTTGGAACAAACTGAACTATTTGGTTGAAAACCGCTATTGCTATTCGATTCAGCATGCCAAATAACCTACTTGGCCAATTTTTCATAGCGATACAATCAAAATTACGTGTTCCAGGACAAACAGTTGAAATTTTGGTCGCGTCATAAGTATATGCCCACCCTGAAATTTTGACGTATTTTCGAAAAAAAAACTGAATTTTTCTTTGTATTTCATTCATAATTTGATTTTTCTTTTGTTTTCTTTTTTCGATCTAGGCGGTCTTCATAGTTTTTAATGTTACAGAATAATTTCTTGTTGGAGCAGAGCTCTGAAAGTGTTGCTTAAAGCAAGTGTATCTACCGTACCCTCACAAAGCCAAAGGGGCGCAAGGAACGCTATCAAGTGATGAATCGAACTGATAAACAAAATTTAAATCGATATAATTTAACTTCCGAGTCGTCTTTCTGTTTTTCCGTTGTTTCTCTCAGCATTTTCCAGAATCCTAAATTTTTAATGGAGTTTCGGACATAAAAGCAGCAATTTTTCGACACTGTTAAGAATTATAATCACTGGAAGGAAAGCAAAAAAACGACATTGATTAATGATGTGCTTGCGCCATTGACCACTCTATTTAAAAGACCATAGCCGGCTCCGATGGGCTTTAAATCGGGACTGAAGTCTGGCCACTCGCGAGCATTAATCTTCTGGTTTTGTTCTGTTGGCTTTGTGAGCAGACGTCATGTAGAATGTGATACGAACCATTATGACTTCTCAATACAGTTAATTTTGAAGTTTGACATCGAAATTCTTGAGGATTTCTGTTGGAGTTGTTGTTTAATTGGTGGTACCAAATCACATTGAGCTTGTCTTATCCTTTGAGCGGTTTTGGTAGAGCGCATCAAGAGTTTTGTATATTTAAATGAAAACTTGACAGATAACTGCATGTTACCACAAGTTCACAAGATTTTTTTTGTTCTTACGAGTTCGCATAGTCCGACTTTCAACATAATAACCAGTTGACCGTGTTCTCAATATACTAGATTTGTTACATTTGGTATATTGGTTGGAAAATGCTGAGAAAACTATTGGAAAAATCCGAGAGAAGCATTGGAAGTTACAACAGACAGTTGTTAATTTTGCTTATCAGTTCGATACATCACTTGATAGCGTTCCTTTCGCCCTTTTGGCTTTGTAAGGGTACGGTAGATACACTCGCTTTAAGCAACACTTTCAGAGCTCTGCTCCAACAGGCAATTATTCTGTAACATTAAAAACTATAAAGACCGCCTAGATCGAGAAGAGAGAAAAAAAAATCAAATTGTGAATAGAATACAAAGCAAAATTCAATGTTTTTTCGAAAATACGTCCAATTTTCAGGGTGGGCATATACTTATGACGCGACCAAAATTTCAACTTTTTGGCCTGGAACACGTAATTTTGATTGTATCGTTATGAAAAATTGGCCAAGTAGGTTATTTGGCATGCTGAATCGAATAGCAATAGCGGTTTTCAACCAAATAGTTCAGTTTGTTCCAAACATCGAATTTTTGGGGTGGGCATATACTTATGACGCGCACTGTATTATCCATTCAATAAAATTAACGAGAAAATTTAGAAGGCACCCGTATTATTAATTTATTTATTTATTTATTTGTATACGCCCATTGCGGTACGTGAAAAGTAAATAATACAGAAGAGATGTACAAGAGGAAACAAAGAAAACGAAGTGGCAAAAAAGAAAAACAGGAAATATGGTCAGAGTACACGTGAAAATAACACATTTTGGGAGAAAAGAGAGGATAAATTTTGCGTAAACGTTCGGTCATCAGTGGTCACATTTTGAATGAAGAGAGCGTGCGGTTAACAAAAAAGTTTCTACGTATTTTAGTTTTGCAGTGGTTCCATTTGAATTTGTTTTTTTGCGCGCGTGCGAGTGTTTTTCTCATATGTGAAAAAGGGGCTTGTGTCAATGTCTACTTGACCCCAAATCATTTTTAGTACAAGTTTTCGGCTCCCCGACGATTCGCAACCCGACGCTTCGAAACCGCGTCATTCCGCCACTCACGTAGATTTCAAACCGCGACATTTAGAAACACAGCAGTTCCAAACCGCGACAAACAGAATTTACGCGCTCTTGATACCCGTCAATTTGCAACCCGATATCACGCAACCCGTTATTTCGAAAATTCGCGGTATAAATATCGACATGAGTGGCGAAATGACGCGGTTTCGAAGCGTCGGGTTGCGAATCGTCGGGGAGCCAAGTTTTCTATCAAAAGTTTGCCTTCTCGATTCTAGCGATGATAGATTGAAAAAAGAGTTACGTTGGGGGCTGTTAGGTAGTCGGGGTCATTTGGAGTTAGGTATCTCCCTTTTATACGGCTGTATAGTCTTCTCGTAAATGCATTTTGAACCGATTCAACGGCTTTACAGTCGAGTTTTCTTGTTGGGTTGCTGATTTCTGTGCCATACTCTAGTATGCGTCTTATAAAAAAAAAAATTTTCAGACCATTTACAGACAGAGTCTATCGCGCTTTGCATTAAAGTTTCATGATCTTCTATCGTATCACTTTTTGGAATCGTCGTGTAGATTTTAATGTCGTCTGCAAATTGTTTGCATCTAATGCCAGCTGGTAGAATGCTAGGAATTTCCTTTACAAAGATTCCGAAAAGTATTGGCGAGAGTACGGCTCCTTGAGGGACGCCGCACTGCGAGTGCTTTTCGGTACTCGGTAAATGCCTGCAACTGTTACGCAGACTTTGGCAACTTTTACGCAGCTCTTACGCAACTGTTAATTTACGCGCTATGGGTTTCTGCTAAAGATCTGCTCAAAAGCTGCGCAACTAAGGGGCTACTACTGCTTTCACTTTGCTTTTCGTTCCTTTTCTCTTTTCTATTAGTAAATAAAACATACTTTTATAATTATTATTTTTATTTAAAAAAAGAAATAGAATTTAATACACATTATTGTCATCTCAACAACAAAAGAGCCGTGAAGGGCATGAGTGTCGGCGGTGGCTGGAAGGTGAGAATGTCACGGCGGAGTTGGAGGAAGACGTAGTATCGTGCGTGATCGTCGACAATAGTGGTGGGTGTGGTCGGGTAGAATTTGGCCTCGAAAGATAACTCCTAGGGAAGGTCTGTAAAGTTTGTTTTTGGCTTTTAAATCAACTAGGAATCATCAGAAAACCAAAAAAAAAGCAACCAACTTTTCAATTGCTTTAATATCTTCTTATCATTATACAACCAGTGTCTGATGCCTTCCTCTTTGTCGTAGAAGCAGAGAGAAAAGTAATCGCGTTCTTCGATCGACAAGTCGCTCGTCACCTGACGGAACAATGCTTCACCCTCGGAGCCGCGCTGAACGATATATTTTTTATTTTTGTTATTTTAACACTGGGGCATGAGGAGGGAGTGAGTAAACGCGCCCGGACGCACATACGCAACGCATCCAAATGAGGCCCAAAAAATAAAAACAGCGCGCGAAAAATTTCGCATTATCGGAGAGAAAAACCAACGCAAAATCGTGAAAATTACGAAATCCTATCCAAAATTATTTCGCGCGCGTTGATTTTTCTCTCCGATAATGCAAAATTTTTCGCGCGATTTTTTATTTTTTTGGGCCTCAATTGGATGCGTTGCGTGTGTGCGTCCGGGCGCGCTTACTCACTCCCTCCTCATACCCCAGTGATTTTAAGCTTTACGCCCGTCCAAACAACTTACGTTAACCTCAAACTCCTTGTAAACTCCAACTGGTAGGCAAACTCGTGCCGCCTGCATTTTGGAATTTCTCGGGTGTTGACTGGGCGCCGGTGACGTGGCGGGTGGTGGATGGTGTTGTTGGTCGACGGGTTCTCTGTCTTTACCCTTTTGCTCTGGAAATTAGGAATTTAATTGGCGCTCTGCGGGAAAGAGAGAGAGCGAGAGAGAGAGAGAGAGAAGCTAGACGGTTATAGAAAACGCGGCACGTCATCGGTGGCGCGCGGGTTCATTTGAATCGCAAAAATGCTCAAGAGCCCACTGAAATATTGATTTCCGTCCAAAACTTGAGAATTTTTTACATAATTTATCAAAATTTCAGGTCAATTGGAGAAAAAATTGTTTTTCACTAATTGTTTTTGTTGTTCACGCTTTGAATATGCGTTTCTGAGCATTTATCAATGCACGGTAAGTTCAGCGGCAATGCGCCGGAAGCATGTGTGACACTTTTCAAAAGGGCGACCGGAGGGAGCTGGGCGGAAGCGTGCTTAGCGGGGGGATTTTTTTGTAATTAAAAGTCTAAATGTGATTCTAAAAAGATAAGAAAAGGTTACTGGGAGCCGATTAAACACTGAAAAAGCCTTTAGACTTTAAATCACAAAAAATTCCGTCACAAAGCAAGCTTCCACCCAGCTCCCTCCGGTCACATATTTGAAAAGTATCACACATGCTTCCATGAACTTTCCGGACAAAAAATAAATGCAGAATGAGATTAATATATGAAACAAATCAAAAGCGATGCGAAACCGCACAAAAAACGAAAAATAAAGAAGTTTTTTTGAGTTGGGCAAAACACGGACCCGCGACATTTGGATTTGTAATCACGCGCACTACCAACTGAGCCACAGAGGACAGAAATCCCAGCAGAACAGAGTGCTTACAAATGAATGATGAAGAGCGAAACAAGAGAAAAAGAGTGGCGACGAAGCCAATAGGCTTGTATCTATTTAAATATTCGCGCAAAAAACATTTTCTTATTATTTATTAATCACATTTTCTTTTTTTTTCCTCGAAAATATTTTTTGAAAATAAATTAATCTTCCACGTTACCGAAAAACATAAATGTGAAAACAAAAAGACGCAAAACGCGTTTTTATTTGAAAAAAAATTATTTTGCGCTATAATGGATTCGTGGCGGAGTGACAATCACGTTTTTATTCGAAAAAATGAAGAAATAACTGAAGAAATTAAGAGATGTTTCGTCTCACAGTTTCACGTGAAATGTCACTCCGTCACGAATCCATTATATATAATGTGGAATTCGTGACGAGAATGTCTTTTTTCATCTTTTAATTTACCACGGAGTAAAAAAATGATTAAAAATTGCAAAAAAAAAGAAAAAAAAAGAAAAATACCGCCGAAAAAACGGAAAAAAACAAGCAGAAAACAGACGGGCGGTGCCAATGATTTTGTGTCGCCAGGTGCGGCGCGTGTCGCGTTTAAGATCTGCGTAACATCTGCAGCCTTTTTAAGATCTGCTTAACAGGTGTTGCAGCCTTCAATGTCTGCATAACATCTGCTACTGGGTTTAAAGGCTGTTTAAAATCTGAAAGGAGCTCTAAGCCATGCGCAAAAGCTGCTATAGCCTCTTAGATCTGCGTAACAGTTGCAGGCGTTTACCGAGTAGATAATTCATTGTTGACCTTTACCGAAAATTTTCTATTGGAGAGATATGATCTTATCCATTTGATAAGATTCGGATTGAGGTTGACTTCTACCAGTTTCTCTAGTAGAATTTCATGTGGAACCCCGTCAAAAGCTTTTGCGTAATCTAGGTATATAACGTCTACTTGCGCATCTTCATCTATGCTTTCTGTCCAGTCATTAACCGCCTCTAATGGACCTATTCATAGGAGAAAAAAGACAAAAAAAAACGTTTTTTTTCCTATTCATAGATGTAAAAAAACAACAAACAATGTCGAAAAACGAATGGTAAACAAGTGTTTATTGACCATGATAGACCATTGATAGTGAGGAGGCACAGAGATGTTTACAACCCCGTGGGAACGGACTTGTTTACTAGTTCATGCAAACTCCGCCCCTTTTCTGCGCCTCCTCTCTATCAATGGTCTATTGTGTTTTCAATCGACTTGCGACATGAGAACGCGAGACTCCGCCCACTTATTTTTGCGCTACCTGTCTGCGTCTCTTCAAATATCACTGTGTTCGCGTGGTCGCGCACAAAAAACTGGGCGGAGTCTCTCGTTCTCATGTCGCAAGTCGATTGAAAACACAATATCATGGTCAAAAAACACTTGTTTACCATTCGTTTTTCGACATTGTTTGTCGTTTTTTTACATCTATGAATAGGGAAAAAAACGTTTTTTTTCTCCTATGAATAGGTCCATAACATGCACGTTACTGTGGATTTCTTGAGGCGAAACCCGCGAAACCCGTAATTAGTGAAATTTAGTTGCAAAAACTATTTTTGACCGAGTCGTCCACATTCTTTCTAAAGTATAAATTGGTCTAGAATCGAGCTCGTTGGAATTTTTGACCAGTTTTTCATTAATTCAACTAAATACAGTTTCTTTATTTGCCCTAAAAACCAAGAAAACTTTAGAAAAAAAAATCAAAATCTTACTTTTTGACTTTTTGATAACAGGGACATCTTTTTTTGCTTGATCTGGATGTTTCGACCGGATATGGTAAATCAAACAAGAAGTTCCTCGGTGTTTTTCTTTTTGTCGAACTGTCTACGTTAATTATTTACAAGTATAAATTTCAACTACACGTTTGAATAAGTGCTTGTACTTCATCTGCAACAAAAAATTAAATTTAAAAAAATGTATAATGGATTCGTGGCGGAGTGACAATTTTTTCACGTTTCTATTCGAAAAAACGAAGAAATAACCAAGGCTGTCACACGGCCGGGCCCGGCCGGCCGCGGCCGGCCGAGGCGCGGCCCTGACAAGGGAACCTTTTAAGTGGTACTTAGAACCGTGCAAAACCAACCATACAGTTTGAAAGAGGAGGTTTTGAAACCTATAATTCCGTTTTCAAAACCTGCTTACGAGACCTCTGAGGTGCTGAAATTTCAGTCCAAAGTTCGGCCAGTTTAACCATAGAATCCATATTTTTACTGTACCATCTTCCCCTGGCCCCGAGTTTTCCCTTCCTCGACACACGCGTGATATGGCCGCTTCCGCTTACCGTTTGAAGGCACGGAAGCGTGGCGCAGCGGGTACACAGGTAAACCGCAAATAGTTTAAAAAGAGTCTGAAAAGAGTTTTGGTGCGGAAAGAGTCCCAAAAGAGTCTAGGGTGAATTGTGAACCGCAAAAGTGTATCGAAAGAGTGACATTCTGATAATTCAAACGAATTCTTTTCAGAATCTGTTGAAATTCTTTCTGCTTCAGAGAATTTGAGAAGATTATCAAAAGAATTGCAAAAAGGCATGAGCTACTTGCAAAAAGGGCGGAGCCTAAATTATCGACATTTTTTTGTCATTTTCTTCTCATTTTTGCTCGTTTTTCTCCTATTTTCCGACTTTTTTTGGTTAAATTTTTATCGGTAGTTGTTATTTTTGAGATTTATAAGCGGTGTGTTGAGAAATTTTCGAGGTTTAGGCGTCGAGAAAATTGAAAAATCAATTCAGGATTAAAATCTGTGATAATTCGTTTTTTCGGCATTTTCAGTTGTTTTATGGTCCTTTTACACGCTATTTTTAATGAGTTTATTGGTAGAATTAAGAAGAAAAGTTAGAAAATGTCGAAAAAGGCAAAAATTAAGGGAAATGTCGAAAAAATCGGTCTATTTTGAATGTTTCATTAGTTTTGGCTTTTTCTATGTTTTATGCGCCGTTTCTGATAGAAATTTTCATGTGAATGTTGAAAAATGACGAAAATTTGCCTAAAACTTCGAAAAATAGTGTCAAAAATATTCATGGACCTATTGTTGAACCGCCAAAACGGTCAAACGCGTTCCACTGGACTCAACGCTATGCGATTTTCATTTTCGTTTCCAAATTATTTTTTCAGCTTTTCTTTGATTTTTTGCATAAAATCTTCTTTTTTCGTGCTTTTTCCTTCTAAAAATATTTTTTCGAGACCAAATTCATGAAGTTTTATCAAAATCTTCCGAATTATTCCGAATTTAAGTGAAAAATCAATATTTTTCGATTTCCCTGTACTTAAAAAAAATTTATAACTCATTTGTTTGGAGAGATTTTTGTTCAAACTCCATCATCATGATGTTTTTCAATGTTTTCTTACCTTTTAGCCCGAAAATTACTGATTTTAATATAAATTCCACCTTTTTTTCCGCCGAAACGGCAAATTTTCACTGAAATCAGTAATTTTGTGGGGTTTTCTCCGCTTTTCCACTCTTTTTCTCTCTTTCAATCGTGTATATTGTTTTTATTTTTAATATTAAAATCTTATTTTTGCAGGAGGAGACCGCACAGCGACATGAGGCCGACAACTTCTGCTGAATAGTTAGGTGAGTTGATTGTCAAATTTATTGTCCAAAAATCCAGAATTCTTATAAAAATAGTAAATCCAGAATTCTTATAAAAATAATTTTTTAATATTAAAAATAAAAACAATATACACGATTGAAAGAGAGAAAAAGAGTGGAAAAGCGGAGAAAACCCCACAAAATTACTGATTTCAGTGAAAATTTGCCGTTTCGGCGGAAAACAGGTGGAATTTATATTAAAATCAGTAATTTTCGGGCTAAAAGGTAAGAAAACATTGAAAAATATCATGATGATGGAGTTTGAACAAAAATCTCTCCAAACAAATGAGTTATGAATTTTTTTAAGTACAGTGAAATCGAAAAATATTGATTTTTCACTTAAATTCGGAATAATTCGGAAGATTTTGATAAAACTTCATGAATTTGGTCTCGAAAAAATATTTTTACAAGGAAAAAGCACGAAAAAAGATTTTATGCAAAAAATCAAAGAAAAACTGAAAAAATAATTTGGAAACGAAAATGAAAATCGCATAGCGTTGAGTCCAGTGGAGCGCGTTTGACCGTTTTGGCGGTTCGACAATACAAAATTCTACAATTTGGGCAGAAATGTTGAAATTCAACAAAAAATTGTTTTTTTTTTTCAGAAACTGTGTTTATGACATTTTTTTCCAAATTATCGGGCAAGTTTGTACGTTTTCTAGGTATTTTTGAACTTTTTTTGATATTTCTCATGAGAATACCCACAAAATTTCATTTTGAATCAAAAAAGTTTGCGGTATTTTATGTTCCACGCGCTGTTTATAATTGGGTTATTCAAAAAAATGTGGAAAAATGTCAAAAATTTCGGGAGATTGTGAAAAAACCGCCAAATTTTGCGAAAATTTTACATTTTCACGGCCGGGAGCATTTTTGGCATTATTTCAGACCAATTTTAGCATTTTCAGTAAGGCTTCCATTCGGACCAATTTTCGTCCGTCCGGTCCGTTCGTCCGTCCGTCCGCCGTCCGTCCGCTTCGTCCGCGGTTCGTCCGGTTCGTCCGCTTCGTCCGCGGACGGTCCGGTTCGTCCGGTTCGTCCGCTTCGTCCGCGGACGGTCCGGTTCGTCCGGTTCGTCCGTTTCGTCCGGTTCGTCCGGCACGCTCTATTTGGCTGGGAATTTTAATTTATGGCACTCTCTTTAAAAATTCTGGCATTGAAAATGTAAGCGGTTGCAAATTTATGTAGAATTAGCTTTGCGAAAACAAATTTTTTAATTTTTTTCCGAATTTTTGATAGCAGAAACAAGACATTTCTGTTGATATTTTTAAGAAAAAAGAACAAAAACAGCTTTTGAAAACAAAATATAGTAGAAACAAAAAGAAAAACTAACAAGAAAAAAAAACGGACGAAGCGGACCGACCTCGGACGAACCGGACGAACCGGACGAACCGCGGACGAGCGGACGAACAGCGGACGAAATTCGTCCGCTTTTTTTTTGTCCGAATGGAAGCCTTAATTTTCAGTATATTTATCGTCATTCTTATGTGAAGTGGAATCCCAGAAAAATTTATTTTTTGCCAAAAGTCCATTCACAATCAAAAATCAATATAATGGATTCGTGGCGGAGTGACAATTTTTTTTCACGTATTCAAAAAATGAAGAAATAACTAAAGAAATGAAGATAGTTTTCGTCTCCCAGTTTCACGTGAAATGTCACTCCGCCACGAATTCATTATAATGTTTGATCTTTTTTTTTTGCAAATGTCTGATTTACGTGAATTACTTTCAGAAACCAGCTATCCGGGGCAAACGAAGTTGGAATTCAAAACGCAGAAATTAACACCGACAGTGGCGTCCAGGAAGAAGAGGGTCCGTCTGTTATGGGCTTATTCACAAAACCGGAAAAATAACTGCGGAAAAAATCGGAGAACGCCCCGATTGGCCTGAAATTGCGGGATATAATGGCAAAAATGCTTCTGTACATGCTCAGAAATTTTTGGACCAAAATATCGAATTTTTTCTGTTAATTTTAAAAATCGATATTCTGGATGGTCTGAAATTTTCTGGAAATGCCCGGTAGTATTTTTGCCATTGTTTCCCAAAATTTCAGACCAGTCGGAGCATTCTCCGATTTTTCCCGCAGTTTTTTATCGGGTTTTGTGAATGACCCCATTACGGAACCCAATACGGACTATTTATAACGTTGTTTTCTTTTTTATTTTCTATTTTTTTCATAACGTTGTTGAGCTCGTGTTGTTTACTAATAAATTTTCAAATAAACATTCTCAGATGGATGAAAAATCATGAACGATAAACGCGTTTAAAAAGTAACCCAAAGGAATCAGCAAACGTTCTGAAAAGAGTTTCAAAAGAATGCGCAAAAAGTATGGAAAGAGTTTCAACAGATTCTGGGAGACTCTTTCTGTGCACTTTTTAGAATCAACGCCCGCACTCTTTTTAGAATCTGTTGAAACTCTACGCGGTTTACCTGTGTAAGAGAGATGGTTGTAGACGAGGTATCGCAAGTTCGACCCCCACTATCATGTTTTCGTTTTTTTTTCAATTTTTGTTTTGAAAGTTTTACTAGATGTTGCATGCCCATATTATGGGCAAATAAAGTGCGGAAAACTTTTTCGAAAATTGAAAAAAAAAAAGAAAACATGATAGTGGGGGTCGAACTTGCAATACATCGTCTACAACCATCTCTCTTACCCGCTGCGCCACGCTTCCACACAGGTAAAACGGGGTTAGCGAAATATTAGTAATTAGTTTGCGAATAGTTAGCGAAGGGAGAACAATCCGTTACCGAATGAACTCACCAATCGATTACTAATCATTCGCTAATTGCTCGACTACCACTGAGCAATCCTTCAGTAATCACTTGTTTCAAATATTTAATCAAAAATCAATTTTTTTATCAATGCATATTTATTCCGAAAAAAATAACAGCATTAACACAAAAGGCGAAAAACAACAATTTGATGGAAATTGGTATAAAAAATCACTGCGAGTGGACGCTGCCGGCCGTGTCCTCGTTCGATATTGGAACATTGTCATCTGGCTCGAACTGATCTAGCGGTTGTCGAGTTTTGCTGTTCGATGACAATGTTGCCGATAATTTCCATTGAACGTTGGAAATGCTCATTTCTGAAAAGAACACACATTATATACAAAGTTAATAGATTATAAAACTCACTCAGCGTAATCTTCGTTGAATTCTTTCAGTCGGGTTTCAGTTTTGGCCAGGCATTCGCGTCGCTCACGGTCGCTGAAAATTCAATTTGAATAGACCATCCCATTGGATTTTTCTTACATGTAATTTTGGATCAGGCTCTTTACCTGAGCATAAAGAGCTGGAAGAGCAAAAACACTGTCTTCAATTTGGAACCCCGCTTTCAGAACTCCTGTATTTGGAGAACAAAAAAATTGCAACGCGGTGTTTGCGTACTTTTAAAATTCAAACGAAAATGGGAACAAATCTCTTCATTTCCCATGTTGTTTCTTTCATTGCCGCTTGAATTTCGAAAGTACGCAAACACCGCGTCGCAACTTTTTTTGTTTTCACAATATTCTGTTTTCAACCGACTTGCGAAATGAAAACGCAAATCTGCGTTCACAATTCTGTAAGGCTTCCATTCGGACGAAAAAAAAGCGGACGAAATTCGTCCGCTGTTCGTCCGCTCGTCCGCGGTTCGTCCGGTTCGTCCGGTTCGTCCGAGGTCGGTCCGCTTCGTCCGTTTTTTTTTCTTGACAGTTTTTCTTTTTGTTTCTGCTACATTTTGTTTTCAAAAGCTGTTTTTGTTCTTTTTTCTTTAAAATATCAACAGAAATGTCTTGTTTCTGCTATCAAAATTCGGAAAAAAAAATTAAAAATTTTGTTTTTGCAAAGCTAATTCTACATAAATTTGCAACCGCTTACATTTTCAATGTCAGAAATTTTAAATAGAGTGCCATAAATTAAATTTCCCAGCCAATTAGAGCGTTCCGGACGAACCGGACGAAACGGACCAACCGGACCAACCGGACGAAACGGACCAACCAATTCGTCCGCGGACGAACCGGACGAACCGCGGACGAAGCGGACGGACGGCGGACGGACGGACGAACGGACGGACCGGACGGACGAAAATTGGTCCGAATGGAAGCCTTACAATTCTGTCTGCGTCTCTTCAAATATCACTGTGTTCGCGTGATCGCGCATAATTAAGTGGGCGGAGTCTCGCGTTGTCGATTGAAAACACAATAGCACATTGATTTTTTTCGAAGTATGGTATATTAAAACTCACTGGCAATCATCTCGAAAACATTCGGATAAATATATATTGCCCAATTTATAGTTCAGCACCACTTCAAACCAATTTTCCCTTCTTTTCCGAACTTATTGCAAAAAATTGAGTTGTTATTCGACAGTTTGCATTATCCCATAAGTTGATAGCATTTTTTCTGAATGCAGGATCATCATTCGAAGATAAACATCTTTTGAATTCGGTGTTCGTGTGTGTGTCCGTGGAGCGATAAAAACAGGCGGCTGCCACAAAAGCTACCACCTCATCTGATTGTGCACGTAGATCCATTCCCAAATCTGAAAAAAATTGGGTTCAACTATGTACATTCCCTTTACCAGATTCACATGAGACATTTGTATTGATATTGCCTGCTTCGTCGTTCGAATCAGGAGTTGAACTGCGCGGAGGTCTATCTGAAAGACGACGACGTTGTGTTGATAAGGGCGGAAAAACGTTCCTATTCGTTTGAACCATAGTTTATGTAAAATTTAACTTAAAAAAGATGTTAAAATTCATAAAAAGCAAAAAATAAATGAAAATTGTAAAAGTAAATTCAATGAGTAATTACTTAACAACTATTCGGTAATCTTTCTCTTTTAATCTGTTGGCCAATCGCTGAGCAATCATTTGCTAATTTTGGCTGATTTTAGCAATCTTTCGATAATCTTTCGCTAATAAAGCTCTTTTTCGGTAATCGTTCGCTAACCCCGTTTTACCTGTGCATGCCTTCAAACGGTAAGCGGAAGCGGCCATATCACGCGTGTGTCGACGAAGGGAAAACTCGGGGCCAGGGGAAGATGGTACAGTAAAAATATGGATTCTATGGTTAAACTGGCCGAACTTTGGACTGAAATTTCAGCACCTCAGAGGTCTCGTAAGCAGGTTTTGAAAACGGAATTATAGGTTTCAAAACCTCCTCTTTCAAACTGTATGGTTGGTTTTGCACGGTTCTAAGTACCACTTAAAAGGTTCCCTTGTGAGGGCCGCGACGTCGCAGGGCCGCGGCCTCGGCCCTTGCGTTAAAAACCTACAAAGGGTTTCCAAAGTGAATAATTCATAGAGAAATAATAAAAAAAGGATGAAAAATCAAAAATTATACTAAAATAACGATAATCTTCATGAAATTTCTGAAAATGATAAAAAAGTTGAAAATTAAAAAAAAAAATTGGTTTTTTTTTTCGATTGGGATAATTTGAGATAGGTATAATTCTTTCACAAGGGGAATTTTCATACTTTTGTGAGTATTTTTTGTGTTGTCAACTTTGTTCTAACTTTTTATGATTAGCAATAAAAATGATTTACATTTTTCAAAAACTTCTGGTTTAAATCTTGATTTTTTAAATGAAACAATGTTTTAAAAATGAAGATTGTATTGTATTGTATTTATTTCGTTTCAAAAATAAACGTGAGTAGTGGTTATCTTTTAAATTTATTGTCTAAACTTTTTCTGGCATGAAGAATTATGAAAAATCCGATTGTACCTGAAAAATCGCTATTTTTATATTTTTTGTGTGTCGTAAAGGAGAGATTGAAAAATGGATAAAGGAAACAACTAAATACACAAAAATTTACAAAAACTGATTTCAAAAAAGTTTTTATTTGTATCTCAAAAACTAAAAATTCAAATTTTTTCATTTTTTGAATATATTTTTTATTTTTCACATTTTTACACATATTTCTGTAATTTAGAACCAATTTCCTTCACTTTTGTTCAGTTCAAATAGTATAGAACCTTTCTGTAGATGTTTAATGCTAGGGCCGAGGCCGCGGCCCTTCACTGCGCGGCCCTCAGGGCCGCGGCCTTCCAGGGCCGCGAGATTTGACAGCCTTGGAAATAACTGAAGAAATGTAGAGATTTTTTCGTCTTCCAGATTCGCGTGACAATAAAAACGTGAAAAAATTGTCACTCCGCCACGAATCCATTATATTACTCCAAACATCAAATAAACAATTAGCCCAGCCCTGTTCGCGACGGGTAACTATTTACAAAACAAACATCACCAATTTCAAAATATTTAATCGAGTAAATACAGAAAATCTACAAATTGACAAAAGCGCAATTATTTACAATTCGCCAACTTCATTTACTGAAGAACCATCGGTCCAACAAGACCATCAGCTGTATCTTTTCCAACGAGCAATTCGACAAGTTTAAGAGCAAACTCGAAAGAAGTTCCAGGTCCACGAGAAGTGATGACATTTCCGCTGACCACCACTCTGTCCTCAGAGTATTTGTAGCCTCCCGCCTCGAGTTGTTTCTTGACGCTAGGATGGCTGGTTATGAGCTCCACTTTGATGGAATGGCTCAGTAAAGCTATGGGAGCGGCACAAATGGCGGCGATTAGTCCTCCCGATTCTACCTGCGCGCGGAGCAACTCTCCAACTCCGTCGTGCTGAAAAAGGAAAGTAGTTTTCATCGTCATTCAATAGCCTTACCGCTGCCAAAATGTTACTTCCCGGTTGGCCGCCCGGCAAAATGACAACATCAAACTTTTGCTCCTTGACACTCTCGAGAGACGCATCCGGAATAATACGGGCTCCTCGCGAGCATTTAACCTTTAATTTTTCTGCATGTATCCTATTTCTTAATTTATTTCGAGTGAGATTACCGCTTCAGGCCCGGATAGACCGGCGTACGTGACTTTGACACCTGCACGAACAAGAACATCGCCAGTAATGATGACTTCCATCTCTTCGGCTCCTTCGGCCGCCAAAATGATCAGTGCGGATTTTTGAGACATTTTAACGATTAATCTGTGAATTTTTTTGGCTCTCACAATCGCAAGTGCCCAGTGACAAGTATTGACTAGTTTATAACTTAAATACATACAAATACCTCTAGCAACACCGCCATTTCTTCAATATTTGAATTTTTATATAAATACAAGCCTGGCTGAATCAAAAACTATTTTTGATCTTTTCTCATCTCTAAACTGTTTTTTATTTGACCTTTTCCTCTACCCAGAGGCGAACAAATCTACTCCTCGAGAGCGTTCATTCTACATGTCCCGTGTGGCGCAGGCGGTAGCACGCTTGCCCGTCGATCTTTTATTTGGCCGCGGGTGCTGAGTTCGACCCCGCCATGCGCCTTTGACACAGACACACAAAGATCCTCAGTTACAAACCCAAACGGAATTTTATATATAAGGATGATTTAACAAACAACAACTAGAGATTAGAAAAACTATCTGATATCGATTTTTACTCTTGTTTTCCAGCCACCTTGCCATACTTCCCCTCCTTGTACTCTGATCGAACAATATCGCCATAGGCCAACTCGAAAAGTGTGTTGGCGGACATACGCGGAGGTGGCCATCTAATAAGATTTCAAATAAAAAAATTCAATCAATAAATGCGCACCTTTCATCTTCCACAGTGTGCAGGTCAGCGAGACGTTCCGATCCTTTCTCCTGCACTTTTTTCTCATACGCAATTCTCCTCTTCTCTATTTGAACATCGGTGCGGTATGACACGTAGGGTCCTAGTCTAGAATAATGGGTTTACCGTGTTTTTCGTGGGGTGTCTCGCAGTGCCCTTGTATTGGAGGGGCTCTTTCTATTATTGACCTATTCATTTGAATAAAAATGAATTTTTATGTCATTTTAATTTTATGCAGCGCCATTGAGTTGGAGCTTTTCTGTAAATCGTGGTCAAATAAATGCATGCGCCTTTAATGTGTACTTCGAGTGAACAAGATGGGACTAAGTGCAGCTCGGGCACTAGTTATTAAAGGCGCATGCATTTATTTGGCCAGGTGGAAAGTAGCGAAATGAGAACGCGAAACTCCGCCCACTTTTTTGTGCATTGCGCCGCAGACTTGCCACTTTTCCCCGGTTTCATGGTTTGTCAGGGTCTCATAAAATTGAAATTTGCTCGTAATTTCGCATCGCTCTGTCTGTGGCCACAGTACTTTTGCAAAAGGGCCGGCCCTTCTATTTTTCGCGGGGTGTCTCGCAGGGCCCTTCTATTTGAGGGGGCCCTTCAATTAGAGGGGGCTCTTCTATTTTTCGTGAGGTTGCGTGGGGAATCGTTTTATTAGAATGGTCTCTCTTGTTTTTTGTAAAATTTCAGATAGTCCAGAAAAAACTTCACAAAAATCAACAAACAACGAGAAACAACGAGAAAATTCTACAAAAATGAATAAGTTCAAAAGAAAAATGCACAGAATTCAACAAAATTAGAAATAATCCAGAAATTTAAATTAAGATAACATAAAATGGGTCTCAAAATGATGAACAATGCATCATTCCTCACATCAATGGAAGTTTCAATGTTGTAATACTCCTGGTCAGATTCCTGATAATTATCAACTTCCACGTCTTCAAGCGGATCCACAGCTGTTTTTTTATTGTTGGTTTTATTGGCGTATTCCAGCCCAATTCTTTCTTTTTTTCATGCTGATTACACGCTTTTCAGCAAATTCTCCATATTCTTCTGTTGTTTAAGACAGGAAAATGCAAGAAAACATTTAAATTTGAAAACAAAACGATAAAAAATTAATGGAAATTGAAATTTGGTCGTGATTTTCGTTGTGCCTGCGGCCACAGTACTTTTGCTAAATGGGCCCTTCTATTAGAGGATCCCTTAAATTAAAGGGGTACTTCTATTATACGTGAGGTTGTTTTTGGGGGCCCTTCTATTAGAGGGGCCCCCTTCTAATACAGTTTTTACAGTACTTACTTAAACCCATCCAGATTCGGCACGACGATCTCATTGCGCATTTCTTTGACCGCCACAAACTCGCCGCTCAACTCGTCGTGGTATCCCTCTTCTTGTACACCAGTGTACCTTTAAAAATACATGAAAAGGCGCTCTAATCGGAAGTTTTAAACGTTTTTCTGCATTTTGTTGTCGCGGTGTTTGCACACAATCATTTTAAATGGAGTTTTCCTTAAAAAATGAATGTGTGCTAACACCGCGACGACAGAATACAGAAAAACTTTCGAAACATCCGAGAGCCATTTTAAAGTGTCTATTAACCGCCTACCTGTGCAACTCCTTGGGGTTCAGCTTTTGAAACTTCGGCGACAGCTCGGGAAACTCGCGGTTTTGACCGGGCCACTTGAACTTTTCATAGTTCATCGGGCCAATTTTGCGCTGTCCGAACGCTCCTTTTTTCACAAATGGCCATGGAGCGCGGAAGTTTGTGGCGTTTAGAGAGCGAACGCCTCGGAAGCTCGACTGAACGGCGCCGAATGGTTTGAGCATCTGGAAACTGCTTTTTTTGGACTGGAAATGTGATTCATTTTTGGCCTGAAAAACTATTTTCCTGGCCAAAAATAGCTTAGATTTTCAGACTAAAAATATAATTTTAATCTCAAAAATGTATTATTTTGTGAAAAACGTGCGAAAATAAAATCAGAGTGCGGTGGAGCGCACTTTCAAGCATTATGGGGTTATTCACGAAATGGCAAAAACTCGGAAAATGCTCCGATTGACCTGAAATTTTGGGAAATAAGAATAAAAATACTCCCGGACAAGCTCACTAAATCTTGGACCGAAAAATCGATTTTTTTTTTCCAGATTTTTCAGTCAAAAATTTTCTGAGCATGTCCGGGAGTATTTTTTATTCTTATTTCCCAAAATTTCAGGTCAATAGGAGCGTTTTCCGAGTTTTTTTTTCCATTTCTTGAAAAACACCATAACATTTTAAATTTTTCTCGAAGGTATTAACACGAATAAACGTTTCAAAAACTTTTTTTCCCCAATTTCAGAGCAAAGACTGATAAAACTTTATTTAATTGTAAGCAAGGCAGGTTGAATCTAAACAGGTTAGAATAAAATTAAATATCTACATTTCTACAACGTGCTAGAAGCCTCCTGATTGAGCACGAGCTTGTAGTAGGCTGCGTTCATCTGCTCGAGGATAATAAAGGTGAGTACGGTGTGTGGTCCCAGGCGCATGTAGTATGGTGTGAATCCTTTCCACAGTGCAAATACACCTTCGTTTTTAATGACCTAAATGGCAAGATTTTTAAATAAAAACATTTTGAAAAAAAAATATATATTTAGTTACCTTCGCCCAAACATCCAATGCATTCTTATACTCTGGTTTACCGTCAACCACCTTCATTGACTGAATTCTCGTCTTGGCAATATCGACAGGCATCGAGGCGATAGTGGTAGCTAGTCCCGAAATCATGGACGCCAAGAAGTGACAAAAGATTCCGTCCTGCACCTTTCCGGAAGACAACAACGCTTCCTTAGCCTGTGAATACGTGGCCAGTTGAGCAGCGTTCACGACCATCGCTCGAATCACGGTCGGAGTGCATCCTCGCCACAGGGTTAGCACACCTTCTTCTTTTGTGATTCTGGTTAGCGCATTCACCACGCCAGTGTAGTTTCTTCGCTGGTCAACTGGCAGACGTCCATCACCAGTCATTCGGATCAGTGCCAGCTCTGCAGGCGTTCCGACGAATGAACCTATTCCACCAGCGGCCATGCCGAGACTGGCTTTCATGAAGAAGGAGAGGGATTTGTCTCTGGAATTGTGAAATAAGTCTCTCTTCGCCATTCACCGGCAAAAACTCACTGCTCAGTAAATCGCTCCAGCAAAAAAGAATAGGTTCCCAAGCGAGTGGTCGTGTAGGTCGCCTGGCGAAGCAGTCCAGCTGAAAGGCCATTGTAAACCGCAAATGGGCCTTCTGTCTTGATAATTGAGACGAGTGCGTGGAAGCTTGACCGATACTCTTTTTTGCCGGTGGTCCCTGAGAGTTGCATTCGATTTTTCACCAAATCGAGAGGCTGAACGACCAGCGTTGCTCCCATTCCGGCGGTACCTCCGAACGCGAATTTCACCGGGTTTGGAATTGTTGCTGTGTCACCGGTCATGTTTTAGGAGCGGGTTTACTGAAAATGATATTTTTCTGCGTCAATGACCGTGGCCTAGGAACAGCGCGTGGCCGATATTTACGAAAATAAATGGAACCCAAAAAATGAATGAAAATATAAAGCGGGCGCGTCACATCAATACAACCAAACAGTACGAAAGACGCGTTTGGACAGGTAAACAACAAAATGTTAACAATAAAAGTCAATAGTTAGGAACAAAATAGAGAAGAAAGAGACTGGCGTGAAAGATCTGAACGCTCTTTGAACGTTCTTTGGCAGCAACGGAACTCAACCCGGTGTGGTTACTCTGGTAAATCGTTTGGAGTTTAATCAGCTATGTTTGGAGTTTAACTCGAACAACGGTCGATTTCGTGTTTAATCAGCCAGGAGTGGAATTTAAACCGAGTCAGGCATATTACTGACGCGCCCGCCTTTTGCGTCAACATTGGCGCACTTTCGGTTTTTGTATCGAAATAACTCGCTCTTAAAATACTAAACGCAGCGCACAACGACACTCCGCACTCAGATTTTGGTGCCTGATCAGCTTCCATTCGAGTCTGATCAGCTACGAGTCGGCTTTAATCATGCACCGTCAGGAGCTGATTTTACCCAGATTAAACTCCAAACCAATCTGATTAAAAATCAAACGATTTACCAGAGTAAAACGTGATAATTGATGAATCAAATCAACCCGTTCAATTAGAGAATAGAGAAGCAATATTTAGTTGATAAAAACTACAATTTTCACTCAAAAATTATATACAAAAGACACACAAAATTGAAAATATCCGAAAAAAAAAGGAAAAAAAATAAATGTTCCTTTTCCAAAAAAAAAAAAAAAAAAAGCAAAAACCCCCCTGCCGTCTGTCGTCTCTTCGGCAATCACGCTCCCTCACTTTTTGTCTGCTTGTCTGTGTCTCTGCGCAAGTCCCATAGTGAGAGTGTATATTAACTGAAAATTTGGAAAAAAGGCAAATCGAGTGAGTTTAATTGACATAACATGAGTTATATCTATAACTTGAACCAATTAAATAATTCCAAAACAAGCATCTAAAACCAATAAAGCCAGAAGAAGCCCTAAACCCCTAATTTAACAAAACATAAAATTTCCCATTAATTTACAAGTTTGAGTTTTCCAGATGCAAGGATATGATGTGTTAACCCATTTAAGACGAATTTGAAACTCCTTAAACCCAAAAATTCTAAATTCAAGCCAACAAAATGCACAAAACCTGAAATTTTCCTTCGTGGCCGTGGCCGGCGGTCGAAGTATACCCGGCCCTAGTTTGTTGACGCAATTTTCGTGTCTTGGCGCGTTTTTCGATTTTTTTCAAAAAAAAAATGTTTCAATTTTATTTTTCAATTTTTTTCATCATTTCGATCAATTAAAACCGTTTTTGGCGCTATGCGGGTTGGGGGGGGGGGGGGGGCCACCCAAAAAAAAATTTTATTTTCGTTTTTTTGTGCGGTTTCGCATCGCTTTTGGTTTGTTTCATATATTAATCTCATTCTGCATTATTTTTTAGCCAGGACAGTTCAGCGGCAACGCGCCGGAAGCATGTGTGATACTTTTCAAATATGCGACCGGAGGGAGCTGGGCGGAAGCTTGCTTTGACCCTTTTGAGTGTTTAATCGGCTCCCAGTAACCTTTTCTTATCTTTTTAGGCTCATCTTTAGACTTTTAATCACAAAAAATCATCCCGCAAAGCATGCTTCCGCCCAGCTCCCTCCGGTCGCCAATTTGAAAAGTGTCACACATGCTTCCGGCGCGTTGCCGCTGAACTTTCCAGGCATCGATAAATGCTCAGAAACGAATATTCAAAGCGTGAACAACAAAAAAAGTGCAAAAAAAATTAGTGAAAAAAAAATTTTTTTTGGGTGGCCCCCCTCAACCCGCATAGCGCCCCGTTTTTTTTTCTAGAAAATAATGGATATTTGGCTGAATCTGTTGTCCGATCGCCTGGAATCCCCGCGATTTGATTTCGTGACAGAATTTATCGGTGGAAAGTGCATCATTCAGAAAGATTACTACGACGAAGAACAATCCTCACAGCATTCCGGCTGGCTCATCCATGTCTATTTCACCCCTTCAGAATTTCTCGATCGGCCTTTTGTAGCGGATATATGTTTCCGGTATGGAAAGCGGCGGAGAGAGGTAAGTTTTTCTTAAAATTTGAAGTTCGCCAATATCAAAAATCTGGTGTAGATTATGGGAGTATTGATCCAAAACAAATGCCTATTCGGACACGTTCGCGCCATGGAAAAGACTGGTCGACTCATTATCTCTGCTAGGGTATGTTTTAAATTTTCTTAAACTCAAACTATTTTTCTTACTATTAGATCCGAAAAATGCTGTGTGAAATCGATCTTTCCACTCCGTCGAGTTCACGCCAATTCGTCGTGCAAAATTTCGACAATCAACTCAATGAAAACAAAATTTTCTACGTAAACCTTGCCAAACTATCTCTAGTCGGCGGAGATTTGTTCAAAAAATGGAAGAACGAAGAGAATCTGGACGTCAATACGACCACAGAGCACTTTGAAAACAGTGCTATTCAAATTCTTCTCGAAGCCACTGCCAAGTACGACGATATTGTGATTTTACGACACACTGTTCGCCGGCTAATCCACTTGGCTCAAAAGTACCGTATGCATAAATTGATGAGGGCTATCGAGGACTTTTTATCGGAGACAAAGCTGATGAGCTGGGACGAGAAGATTTTGATGGCGCTTCAGTATCGAATGAGTCCGCTGTATGTTCAGGTTCAGCGAAAGTATCTGCTTACTCCGTGGAATATTTTGTGCCGGGTGAGTTTTCTAAAAATGAATTTTTCGTTATGGGGTTATTCACGAAGTAGCAAAAAATGTTTTAAAAAAATACCCAAAAACTTTGTTTTAATGCTTTAAAAGGCCCTCAAAAGCCTTAAAAATGACCGAGAAAGCTTGAAAATTGCCCAAAATTGCTCAAGAAATACTGAAATTCTACTATAATTTCTATTCTTGTCCTCCAAAATCTCCAAAAATATCGAACTCTCCTAGATTCAACGCCTCTATATCGCCAACTATGCTCATCTCGAGTCTGCTGATTGCTCAAATCCGTACAATAAAATTCACAAAAACCTATTGCAAATGGTTATGATGAGTGAGGAGAATGTTTGTATCGGGTGATACGTTTTTTTCTATTTTTTTAAATTAATTTATTGATTTTTTCGATAAAAAATGCAAAAAAAAAATACCGTGCGCAATTTATGTATTTATTTTGTTTAAATGTGATTATTTAATCATTGAAAATATTTTATCAATTATTCATGTTTTTATTATTGGAAGTTATTATTTAAATATTGTTCATTCGTGAAGATACTTCGTGGATTTCATTTTTCCGCGGAGCGCACTTGTTTTCGTCACCGATGGACAATAGTAAATTACATTAATCGCTCATGGACCTATTCACAAAACTGGAAAAAATTGCTGGAAAAATCGGAAAATGCTCCGATTGACCTGAAATTTCGGGAAATATTGGAAAAAATTCTCCTGTACACGGTCAAAAAATTTTGGACCAAAATATCGATTTTTTCTGAAAATTTTTAAAATCGATATTTTGGTCCAAAGTTTTTTGCGTGTGTACAGGAGATTTTTTTCCCAAAATTTCAGGTCAATCGGAGCATTCTCCGATTTTTCCCGCAATTTTTTTCCGGTATTGTGAATAGGTCCATTATTACTTCGTGGATTTCATTTTTCCGTGGAGCGCACTTGCTTTCGTCACGGATGGACAATAGTAAATTACATTAATCACTCACGCCCCCTCTAGGAGCATGCCAACATCAACATCAACATCTACCGTATTAATATTAATACAAGGAAGACCCAACGATGATCCCCTTGGAGCCACCGGAACAGTCGGCCTTTGCATTGATAAGGATACGGTTGTTCTGATCGATGCAGGAGACCCATGGAACGGAAATGAGATAATAGAGAGGCTAAAGTTCGTGGAAAGAGAAGTGACACACGTGGTTATCACCCATGGACACCTTGATCATTGTGCCAATATGGGGCTTTTCCCGGAAGCGGTGCAGATTATGGACCATGATGTGGCCGTGAAGCGCGGAAAATCGATAGAATACAGTACGATTTCGAAGTGGCCGTATAGGATTTCGGAGAATGTGGAGGTCAGGGGAAGAAATAGCTAAAAGCAATGCTCGGATTTGCCTGAAACTTTGGGAAATATTGGAAAAAACTCTCCCGAACATTACCCAGAAAGTTTCAAACCGAAATATCGATTTTTCTGAAAATTTTTATGGGGCTATTCACATGCAAAAAATTCAGAGAAAATTCGGAGAAATTTGACAAAAAAATGTCGAAAATACTGCCGGACATGTGCAGAAAATTTCAGACCAAAATATCGATTTTGAATATTTTCAAAAAAATCGATATTTTGGTCTGAAATTTTCTGCACATGTCCGGGAGTGTTTCCCCGAATTTTCGCTGAATTTTTTGCATATTTTGCTGGTTTCCATGAATAGACCCATTAAAGTCGATATTTTGGTCTGAAATTTTCTGGGAATGTGCAACAATCAGAGCAACAATTATCTGCTGTTTCCTGAATAACCCCATTAATTTTTTTTTCTTCCAGCTAATGAATCTCTCCGGACACACTGCCTCTGACACGATTGTCATCGCTCATGCCAATCAGAAACCGATAATTGTGTTTTCTGGAGATCTCATTGAAGACCAAAGTGATTTTTTAAAGTTTCAAGACCGTCAACTTGAACTCTTGGACCTTGAAGAGCCAGAAGAACTCTTGGATTCCCAGGAATTTATATTTTCCAGCGGAGACCTTATTATACCGGGACACGGTGCCTCTTTTCCCAACCAATTTCGCTCTTATTTCCTCTTTTTCTCGTTCTGGCGTCGTTTCATGCGTTGTTCTTGTGAATAATAAAATGCAACTTTCAGATAAATGAGCGATGGGATCCGCAGCTCGTGCTCCATCTGCCTAGGATCTCTAAAACAGAAGGACAAGGTGTCAGCTCTCGTGTGCGGTCATATCTACCACCATGAGTGTATTTCCAAATGGATGGCCGCCAAGAAGCAGTGTCCGAGTTGTCGAAGACCTGTGCCGAAGAATGGGTTCGTGGAAAAACTGTTCTTTGATGTTTTAGCCTCCGAGCAAATTGAGGAAGGAGAAGCGGAGGTTGACTATGCGGAAGTTTCGTGTCAACTGAGAGCAGCGCTGAATTTTGAGAAGGAGAAAAATGAGAGAATTGAAAAGGAAAATGAGAGTTTAAAAGTATCCGTGAAATCTCTGGAGAAGAAAGTTGTCAAGGATAAAGACAAGAATAAAAATGAAATTACGAGACTGCAAGCCACTGTGAATACACTGAAGGTGTCGGTGGAGGAGACGAGTTACTTGAATAACCAGCTGCAGATCGCCAAGGATAAATTGAAGGCTTGCGAATTGTGAGTTGCATGGCGCGGTGTCCTCACTAATTTTCGTGTCTTTTTTGATTTTCAGCAAAACTAGACCGCTTTTTGAAATTCCGTTATTCATTAAAATAAATTCGTCAGAACACATTCTTTGTTTTTATTATGGGGTTATTCTCGTAACCAGCAAAACAAGCAAAACATAGAAAAAACCTGCAAAAAAATTGGGAGAATGCTCCGATCGACCTGAAACTTTGGGAAATCATTAAAAAAAATACTTCCGCTAATTTCCTAAATATTTCAGACCAAAATATTGATTTTGAAAAATTTCAGAAATAAAAATCGATAATTTAAAAATAAAAATAAATATTTCGGTCTGAAATTTTCAGGAAATGCCCGAAAGTATTTTTTTAAATGATTTCCCAAAGTTAAAATGATTTTAAATGATTTCCCAAATCGATCGGAGAATTCTCCGAATTTTCGCAGAATTTTTTGCTTTTTTGCTGGTTCAAAGAATAACCCCATTACACAAAAACACCACGATTGGTGCAAAATTGACAGAGGAAATGAATTTTTAATTTTTAAAAAATAGTGAAAAAGCTGATTTATGCTTTAAAATGTTCGCGAGAACCTTCTGCGCAAGGCGTAATTTTGAATTCTTTATATTGTCCATTCGCGAAAAAAGCAAGTGCGCTCCACGAAACTTAGTACTTCGTGGATTTCATTTTCGTCTCCAAATTATTTTAATTCACGTGTAAATTCAACGTGAAATGAAGTAATTTGGCGACAAAAATGAAATCCACGAAGTACTAGGTGTTGTGGAGCGCACTTGCTTTCTTCACGAATGGACAATAGAGATGCATTTTGAAAAATTTTGAAAAAAAAAAATTTGAAAAATTAGTACAGAATTTCATAAGAAATTTCAAAATTCTGCCTTGTGCAGAAGGTTCTCACGAACATTTTAAGGCATCAACCAGCTTTTCACTATTTTTCAAAAATTTAAAATGCATCTCCGTCAATTCGGTACCAATCGGGGGGTTTTTGTAATAAAAGCAAATAAATTGATCTGAGGAATATATTTTAATGACAAAGTTTCAAAAAGTGGTCCAGTTTTTCTGGAAATTAAAAATGAATTAAGTTCCAGTTGCAAAATATCTGCGCTGAACGAAATATGCGCCAGCAGTTATTTTTAGAGGCGCTTTTCTCGTCCGGTAGGCAATTGTGGACCAAGAAATTACCAGGAATAGCCCGGCATCGGAATAGAAAATTAGAAAATCGGAAATTTCCGGCGGAAAGCGGAAGCGGAACACAAATTTTTGTTTCCCAGAAAGCCATTGTTTTTTATCATTTTCACTGGTTTTTTTGTGATTTTTTGAACTTTTTTATTTACATTTTTAAATGGGTTATTTACGGTCGCTCCGAGATACTTCGTGGGAGTAAAATCGGCCATTTTGAAAGTTTATGATCAGCTTCTTTCAGCTACAAAGCCCTAACCACGCACAGCGACTCGGCAGACGAAAAGCTCAAAGAGTACCTGAGAAGCAATGGAAGTTTGCACACGGAGAAATTTTTCGAGCTCATCAAAGCGTACGTTTCTATTTATTTTTTTTTTGCACTGATCTCCTATTTTTCAGTCAAAACCGAGAATTGATCGAATTCCGGAGATCGTCGACACAAGAGATGGAAAATTTGAGAAGAAGCAAGCAATCTCTTGAGAAATCGCTGAAAGACGAGAAAAAGAAGGTCCATGCCCTAAAAAGTGAAGTGCTAAACCTGCGTGATCGTGGAAACGTGGCAACTCCGGTTAACAAGCGACTGCGTGCAGTTTTGATGAGCGAGACGCCCGCTAAACGAAAATCGATGGGATTTGACGATTCAGAAGTTTTTGGAGAGGATTTGTCGTATTTTCAGGTAAATAGGGGGTTTTTTGCAACACATCTGAGATCTTTTTTAGCCAGTTTCGGCGCCTGGGAGCTCGAAAAGAGCTGAGCTAGAAGCAGAAGTGCCGTCATGCTCGAAAGTTGTCAAATCGAGAAGCGAAGATCGAGAAAATGCAGAAAAATTGCCTGAAAAGTTAGTTCTTGAGTATTAAAAGTGGCTCTGGGACGTTTAATTTCGAAACTCGCCCCAAAACATTAAAAATAGTTTTAAAAAAACATAATATTTCAGCTCGGACGACTTTTCTTTCGACATACCGGTCCCAAAAAACATTATTAAAAGACTACCGGCTCAGGAAAGACCAAAAATCCCCGCGCCTTCACTAAAGCGACAGCTGCCGAAAAACAGTACCAAATCGGGTCAGGAACCCGCCGTGAAGACGGCGCGAATCTCAAGTTTCTTTGTCAGAAAAAATTCAAATCCGACAGAGCTGCTAATCTGCGATTAAATCGCCTTTTTCTGCATTTCATCGGGTATTTTCATTATTTTTTATAATTTTTATTTATTACGAGTTTGCCTTCGTGGCGAATGCGTAATATTGAACTGTAAATATTTAAATAAATAATTTGTTTTAAATTTGTGTTGTTTTGTTTTCTTTGTCAAGAAATATGGTATTTTACCAATATCTTTGCTGGTTTTATACCCAAAAAATAGACTCTCGGACGTTTCGAAAGTGAACTTTCCGAAGGTTTTTCTAGATTTTGTAGTCGCGGTGTTTGAGCAATTTTCCTTAAAAAGCTTTTTAAAATGATTGTTTGAAACACCGCGTCGACAAAATCCAGAAAAACCTTCAAAACGTCCACTTTCGAAACGTCCGAGAGCCAAAAAATCAGCGAAAATTCGGAGAATGCTCTGATTGGCATGAAACTTTGCGAAATAATGGCAAAAATAGCAAAAATAATTCCGGCAAAGACATTCCCAGAAAAATTAAATTTCAGACCAAAATATCGATTTCTAAATTTTTCAAAAATCGATATTTTGAGCTGAAATTTTCTGGGAATGTCTGCCATTATTTCACAAAGTTTTAGGCCAAGCGGAGAATTTTCGCCGATTTTAGCTATTTTTACGCAATTCGTCACTTAACCGGCAATTTGCCAACAATTACCAACACCCCCTGCTCAGATGATTGACGTCCATTGCCATCTGGCAGACAACAAGTTTAAAGAAGATCTATCCGGTGTCATCCAAAATGCCATAAACAGCGGAGTCGAAAAAATGGTCGTGGTTCCAGAATTTGAATCGCAATTTGACAAAGTTTTGGAAATTTGCGACGCATTTCCGAACAATTTATTCCCAGCAATTGGCGTTCATCCTATTCAGGTGGGTTTTGAATGTACTGTGGAAAAACGGAAAAAAATCGGAGAATGCTCAGAAAATTTTGGACCGAAATTTCCAAGGCTCATTACATTTTTATGACCGGGCCTCGACGCGAAGGGCTAAAAAACACAAAAAAATCATTTTTCAGAAACGAGGAAAAAGCGTTCAGCTAAAACACATTGCCAAAATTGAGCAATATCTGGTTGCCCATGAGAAGAAGATTGTATCCGTGGGCGAAGTAGGCTTGGATCACACCGTATCCCAGTTTAAACTGAGCGAGGAGGATTTCAAAGTGCAGGAGCAAGTGTTTGAGCAGCAGATTCGGTTGGCCAGGCAATTTGATATGCCGTTGTGAGTTTTTTGAATTTGGGTTACGGTCGCACTCATTTCAACTGTGTCAAAAAATGCGTGCGCTCCGAGATATTTCGCTGTTGAGGCGAGAGCCAAGATTGATTGATTGATTTTTTGTATGCTTCAGAAACGTCCACTCTCGAAGTGCCGCCCGAAAAACCATAGAATGCCTCCGCAATTCCAACGTAGCACCAAACCGTGCAGTTCTTCATGCCTTTGATGGCTCCCTCGAAGACGCAAAACTCGGAATCGAAGCTGGCTATCTTTTCAGTGTGCCGCCATCATTCGCACACAGTGAAGAGGTATAAAGTGGCCGAAGTAACCACAAGATTGGCATGCCTTCAGAGGAAACGAGTTGTTCAATCGATCCCACTCCACCTGCTCCTCTTGGAAACGGACTCGCCTGCTCTGGGACCGATAAAAGGCGTCAAAAATGTGCCGGAGAACGCTCGGATCAGCGCCGAAATGATTGCAAGTGTGAAGGGGATAACTGTGGAAGAGGCTGTCAGGGAAACATCGGCGAACGCGAGCCGAGTGTTTCGATTTGGTTGCTGAAAAATGAAACTCGGCTTGTTTATTTGTTAAGGCACTGAACCACGCCGCGTATGTATGTGTATAACCTAATGTTTACCTGGTGTAGATAACCGTAACCCAACCCAACGCGACCGACCTACCACCGTTTTCGGGTTACAAGGCAAAGGGTAATATATATATTAATACATATTTATTGACCGTCCATGGAATAAATCTTGAAACTGCATGTTTGCATTTTCTTTTCTGCTCATCTTTATACGTATTTGCTCTTGATAATGTGTCAACACATTTCCGCAGGGTTTCTCTCCCCTTTTCATTTCTTTTGCAACATTTTTCATAGTCTTTGTTATTTATTTTTGTACGTTTTGAGCAATTTGCGAAGAAAAAACTCGATTATTGCGTTTTTTTTTACTTTGGACGTACCATTACAAATCTCATGTGTCGCGAATATGAGGTTAATTTAAGCATTGCAAACTCGACCGTGTGTTAATCAGAAGTAACACACTATCACAAGTATCCAAAATAAAATGCCTGAGTTACGTATTCGCCATTTAGTGACACTTTGCGATAGACTTTATTTTTTTAGTATTAAAAACGTGTCTAAAAATGCTTCAAAATTGTCCGAAGTGGGCAGAAAAACGACAAGAAACTGTTAAAAAACATTTAAATGCCACAAAATCGAAGAAAGTAAAAAAAATTGCCAAAAACGTTATAAAAAAGCTAAAAATTGTCAGAAAACCTTAAAATGGAAAAGAAAGTTTGGAAAAAAAACCATTAAAATTCGTCAATGAATTGCCAGAAATTCGGCAAAATTTTCAAAAATCGACGGAAAAACTTCAGTTTTACAAAAATCTACAAAAAGAATCGAAAAATGGAAATTTTTTGTATAAAATTGTCTAAAAATGTTTTTAAAATTGTCCAAAATAGGCAGAAAAGCCAAAAATTGTCGAAAACGGTGAGAAGGGAGACTTTTAAAAAAATGAAATTCGCAAAAAAACAGTTCAAACTATTTTAACTGCCAAAAACGTTATGAAAAAGCTTTAAAATTATCGAAAATGGCCAAAAAACTCCGAAATTCGTCGAAAAAGTTGAACAAGTTTATCAAAATTTCCAAGAAATTCAGAAAAAGAAGAAAAAATTGTTTAAAATTGTCAAAAGTGCCAAGAAATTAGAAAACTGGCAAAGAATGTTCGAAAAATTCGAAAAATTTTTAGAAAAATGGCAAAAAGCGCTTAAAAAAAACATTTAAAATTGTCGAAAAATGGCAAGATATTGGAAATAATGGCAAAACATTTTTTTTTAAATTTCAGTTTATTTAAAATGTCACTTTTTCCATGCAAAAATAAAGAAAACCCAATTTTCGCACTTATTTGACGAGACCAACTTCTAATTTGCCGCAAAGTGTCACCTCGTGGTGAATGCGTAATTGAAACCTGCAAATTCGATCGCGATCGGTCGATAAAATCTCATGGCTGTCTGCGCAGGGAAATTACGGAATAAGTGTCCTTGAACAAATCTTGGATTCTTTACACTTTTGCATAAATTAAAAAGTCGTTGTTAAATAAAATGAAATGCTGTTTTGAATTCTTAGATTCGGCGCAAAACCATGAGAAATTTGATTATTTTTCGCGTTTAATCAGCTCGATACTTTTTTACCCGATATTCAGCAGTAATCTGCGATCTGATATGTTTGCGATCACTCTTGAGATGGCCATGTATCCACTTGACTAGAGTGCTCCACAATCGCTGATTGCAGATACATATCTACTCGATAAACCTCTACTCTACTGACACAATTTTTATGGAAAAATGGAAAAGAGCTCGTTCTCACGCCTCCAAAGATTTCAGCCGGAGCCGCACAATGTTAGAGAGGTAAGTCACAGCTTTTCATGAACTAGCATATATCGAATTTTCAGACGGATGCCATATTCTCAATCGCCACCACCTCCGCGGCTCGATATGTATCGGATAGTAGTGCGGACAATACGACAAGGCTGGACGAATCGTTGAACGAGCTGATAACATACGTGTCCAATGTGAATCGAGTGACCAGGCTGACACTGAAGAACAGGCTGCTCAGAGAGTTTTTGACCTACACGCCGATTATTTTGGGTGAGTTGGTTTTTATTTAGCGTGTGCGCTGCAATGAGACGTGTAAATTCAACGTGAAATGAAATAATTTGGAAACCAAAATGAAAATCGCAAAGCGTTGAGTTCAGCGGAGCGCGTTTGACCATTTTGGCGGGCCAACAATACGAAAATTTTCGGAAATTGTTAGTTTTGATCCCCCCTCGCCCCACTGAACTACTTAGCCTGCACAAAAATTTGTGGGCTTATTCATCGCACGTCAAAAATACAAACAACACGTCGGGTTGCTGCCCGGTGACTAGCAAAAAGACAATTTGAAAAAAAGTGCAAATTCGATAGGTTGCGACGGGAGAAAAAAGAAAACACCTTAAGATTCATAAATGACGGGAATTGTTTACCTGTCGTGGAATCACATTTCCATTAATTTACTCGCCGTCCCCGTGTATGTCCCTCACTTATCTGGACCAAAATCAACGCATGAGTTTCATCTGAAGCTTGGCTCAATTCAGTCGGTTCTTTGACCGCGTCTCAAAAGAGATCGACGAGGAGACGGGCGAGTCCGAGATCGATCTGCCTTCTGAAAACATAATTATTTATAAAAATTAATTAAAATTTATAATGGGGTTATTCACTTCATGCATTTTGCATTTTTTGTCCAATTTTCCTTATTCATTTCATGCAGAAAACGACATTTTCTGTAGCAGAAAACTGCATTTCGTCGAACTGCAAAATGCACTTTTTGTCATTTTCTGCATAAAATGAATAGCACCACCATTTTTCTTGTATTTTTTGCGTGTTTTTCATGACAAAAAGTGCATTTTGCAGTTCGACGAAATGCAGTTTTCTGCTGCAGAAAATGTCGTTTTCTGCATGAAATGAATAAGGAAAATTTGACAAAAAATGCAAACTGCATGAAATGAATAACCCCATAATAAAAGGAAAAAAGTGCTCAGAAAATTCACACGCAGACGGAAAAATCTGGAAATTATTTTAGGATTAAAGGGAGGCGCCGGCTACGGTAGACGAGCGGGTCTCGCCGCGACCGTGCGGTGTTTCGCCCACAGCGCAATGCGCGCGCTGTTTGAATTTATATTTTTGAGGAGTTTCTTTTCCTCGATCGTTTTCTATTGGGAAAGCTATATTATTGAGGCATTATTTAAAGACAATTCGGTCACTTGCCGCGCGTTTTCCGCCAAAATCCAAGTTTGGAGAAATATTTAGCGTTGCAAACAATGACAATTCGATGAATAAAATAAGGCAAACTATAATTTTTTGCAAGTTTGGTGTTTGGCCTAAAATTGAGAATTTTGCAAAAAAAATATTCCACAAAATTTCATGAATTTTATCGATTTTTACAAAGAAACTTCAATAAAAACGAAAGTTTCATACAATGGATTTCAGTGGAGCGCATTTGACCCGCACGGCGAGCCTATAATAGATAATTTACTGCCTTTTGCAGGTGCAAACACGACAAGTATCACAACAAGGTCAAAATTCTACCGACTCCTCTTCAACCTTGCCCACCACAACATCCCTCTCCGAAGGTTCATGGCTGGCGAGCTGCGGTTACTCGGAGCAGTGGTATCGTGCCTCAAAACCTCTCTACGAGAGCAGCTAGGGCCACAAAATATGATAGACATACTGCGCCTGTTGCAAGTGTTGAGCTACGAGAAAAACGTGCCCCTGGAACACTGGGCGAACGAGCTGATTTCATTCCTGATAGGAGAGGTGTAGGTATCGGTTTTTCGCGGCTCAGCTCATCTGTTATTTTCTAGAATTTGCGATCCGGAGCCCGAGTGGATGCCCTACTGTATTGCGATACTATGTAATCTGGCGTCGGCTTCAAAATCTGCTTGCAAGCGAATTAAAATCTCCAGCTCCTACCGAAAGTTTAGCCGTCAGCTAATGAAGCTGTTGCAACATGAAGCTCGCATAATTGTGGTGTCCAGTCTGGTGTTAATTGGCTATCTGGATGAAAAAGTTCGCGATATGGTGTACTGCTCGGAAAACGTCCATGACACGTTTATGTGCACCTTCAACGTGCTCACAATTGGCGACGATGAATGCATGATGACGAGGCAAATCGCGTCTGATCTGCTGCGCCGGCTCGTCGTTTCGGAGAGCACCACACCGCCATATGTGTCCACTCTGGCGTCCACTGGAAAGAACGTGCTCAACTATGGGTTTTTCACGGGAAGTGTTCAGCAAACCGCCAAGCTTCTTGTTACACTTGATCCGAGGACGGAGGAATCGGCAAAGGTATGTAAATATGTGCGGATGGTTCTCGGATGTTTTGAAAATTTTTCTGCATTTTGTCGTCGTGGTGTTTGCACACATTCATATTTAAAATGAAGGAAAAAATTAATGTTTTTTTTTCTCGAAAAACATAAAAAAATTCTTCAAAATTTGAATTTCGCACGAAAAATCCAGTGGAGCGCGTTTGCTCGGCTCCGCCCACTTTTCAAATCCCGGACACCGTGTGCACCAATGCCTTGAAAATTTTTTTTTTTTTTTTTACAATTTCGACTCTCGGACGTTTTGAAAATTTTTCTGCATTTTGTCGTCGCGGTGTTTGCACACATTCAACTTTCGTCACGAATCCATTATAGAAAAATTATTGTGTGCAAACACCGCGGCGACAAAATTCAGACAAATTTTCGAAACGTCGCACTTTCGAAACGGCTAATAGCCAAATACTCGAGCAATAAAAAATATTGCATAATCGGCGAAAATCTGAGAAATTGAAAAAATAATGCAAACGCGCTCCATCGCACCCACGAATTCTAATTTATAGCAGTTCCATGTCGCCTAGTTCTATTCTGTCGTACGCACTGCTAAAACAGTGAGAAAATAACGAAAATGGTCGAATTCTTGTCTTTTATCCTCAAATTTGTAAAAAAAAAATTGGAGAAAACAAAAAATTCCGAATTTACAGCCGCAAAAATGAAATGTGTGAAGTACAGAGTTCGATGGAGCGCACTTGCTTCTCCCGTGCAGCATTAATATATATATATATATCACGTATTCCTGGAATGTGGTCTCGCCACGAACGGTGTTTGCAGATTTGTGGATTTACGCGTTGATACGAATTTGAATTGTTCCTTTTTTGAAAATTCCGTTTTTTTTGTTGTTATTATTTGTGCCGTTTTACCTTCTTTTTTTTGTTTGAAACTGTATGGAATTTGACAATTTTTCGTAAATTGACAAGTCTGCAAACACCGTTCGTGGCGTACACCATTTGACGCGATATCACCATTCCAGGAATACGTAATATTTACATCCAAATACTCGTTCCAGGTCTACGATCTCCTCCTCGCATTCTGCTCGCTTCGAGTTCTCCGCTCCCCAGTCTGCCAAGCAATCATCCGTTGCTCACCCACGGAATCCCAGCTAACAACCCCTTTGATGGCTATCGCCGAAACCGCCGCCCTGTCATTTGATGACTCGATCAATGAAGACGTCCCTCTAAAAGCCCTGAAAATGCTCACATTTCTCATCAAAGAGGTCATTGAGCCGCACGAACGACTGATCCCCGACATTCCAGTCGAGCAGATTATTGACCTAATCGCAAACTGTGTCCGAATCAGTATAGACATTGAATCGGAAAAGGTGATTTCGGAGTTTCAACGCCTAAAATATGGGCTAAGACTGGCCGGGGTGTGCGGACGAGACGAGGACTGTCGCAACTATCTGCTGACAGTTTGCTCGGCGACTCTGTGTCATCAAATTGCGAATTGGCAGTTTCTGCAAAACCCGGTGGTGCCACACCTGACAAAACCGGCGCGGGATAGGTCGGAAAATCTGGGCGACTGGACGATGCACGGCATTGAAATTATTTTGGAGCTTTGTCGGTTGTTAGCAGTGCTCAAAGATCACTCGAAGGTGCACAAGGATCAGTATTGGCAGCTGTTGAAGGACGAGAGGATCATTCCCTTTTTGGCCTACGCGGTGTCCTATGGCGATCAAGAGACTGTTCAGCAAGCGTTTTTGACGTATTCTCATTGTGCACAAGTTCCCGCGTTTCCGAGTCATATGTGGGTGCTTATCTCATTGAAATCTCTTGAAAAATTTGAATTTTTGGCTTTCTAGGCCGCTGGCCTAGAAAGCCAAATTTTTTCTAAACAATTTTCTCATTTTTAACCAACAAAACTCGTATTTTTGTCAAAAAGTCAGTGAAGAAATGATGGAAAAATGGCCAGAAAAGTAAATAGCAGCGGCCAACACAGCTGAAATGAATGTGACCATAATCATTAATTCGAAATATTTTAACAAGAACAGAGCCGAAAAAAAGGGTTTCAGACGTTTCGAAAGTTGTTCTGCATTTTGTCGTCGCGGTGTTTGCACACAATAATTTTGAAAAGCTTTCAAAACTGAATGTGTGCAAACACCGCGACCGCAAAATGCAGAAAAAACTTTCGAAACGTCCAAGAGCCGAAAAAAACCTTTTCTCGATTTGATGATTACGGTAACACTCATTTGAGCAGTGCCCAGTCGTCCTGTATTTACTCGTGGAAGAGTTTGCATTTTTTAGGCCACGGCGAGCTCTTTTACTGGAGGTGTTGTTCTATTTTTGTGGAAAAATGGCTCTGGGACGTTTCGAAACTTTGTGCATTTTTGCGGAATACTGGATTTAAATTCTCGAAAAATAACAACGAAATCCGCTGTTTTTTCGTGTCAATTAGCGAAAAACGCTACGAAAAAATTAAAAAATTTTTTCGAAATGGCAGGTTTCAAAACGTCCCAGAGCCGGCAAAAATGACTCGGAAAAATCATTTTTAAAAGTACCAAAAAATCAGAAAAAGTCGCGAAAATTTTGAAATTTTTGGGCAAAAAAGGCATTTTTTGGTGTTATACTCGGTAAATTTTTGGCTATTAGCCGTTTTCGATGGCTAATTCCTGCTTTTGTGCTGGCTGATTGGACGCGAAACTCGCGCCGATTAGGCCCTTCTGGGCTTCAGTGTCGGCTCTGGGACGTTTCGAAACTAGGACGAATCGAAACTGGGTTGTTTCGAAACTTGGACGAATTGAAACTGGGACGTTTCGAAACTTAGATGAATTGAACATAGGACGAATCGAAACTAAGACGTTTTGAAACTTTAGTGTTATTTTTCGTCACGTGAAAGGTTTTGAAACTTCCCAGTTTCAAATCGTCCTAGTTTCGAAACGTCTTGTTTCGAAACGTCTTATTTTGAAACGTCCCAGAGCCTTCCCCAAATCCCTACCTGGCCAACAAAAACTAGTTTAATTTTAGGCTCGCCGAAATGGTAGCATCCTGCCAAAACGCAACAATTTCTGCCGAAAAATCAAATGGAATTTTCAAAAAAGAGCCCACAGATCCGGATGAAAAATCGCCAAAAGCTCTAGACGAACAGCTACAAAAAGTGTCCATAGAAGGACACCTCAAAGACACGAAAACATCAGAGCTGTTTGCGGCGTATGAGCAAAAGATTCAAATTCTGCAGACCAGGGAACGAAACTTGGAGAATTTAGTTCGCGCGAAAGATGAAGCATTGGCTCAGAGTGAGAGCCTGAGAAATGGGGCCTATCGGTTGTCCGAAACGGAGGTTTAGCGATTTAAAAAAAAATAAATGAATAAGAGAATTTTAGACGTCAAAAACTAGACAAGAACTTGAGACCCTGCGCGAGCAAAACAAGCAGCTCACTGAATATATATCAACTTCAAAATCAGAGTGCGAAAGGCTGAAAGACGAGCTGATTGATGCCAGGAAAAGTGTGGAAGCATTTTCAAAGTCACGCGGCGAGCTGGAGACTAGTTTGAGCACGGCGATCGCGGAGAACGGTCGATTGAAGATCGAGATTGAGGGTGAGTGGAGACGCAGAGAAAAATACAATTTTATTGATTTATTGATCCCCGCCCATTTCAGCCGTCACCTCTCGATCGCTACAAACCGCCCACACGAGCCAAATGGAAGTTTCACGACTGAACGCAGAGTTGGCGCAGAGTGTGGCTCGAGTTGAGCTCTTTTTGAAAGAGGTTTCGGTTTTTTGTTATTTATAGAATTTTCACAAAACATTTCAGAGCAAAGAAGTGCGCCAACTGTTTGACGAGAAGGCGGTGGAATGCGAAGCGCTTAAGGAGCATGTGAGTTTGTGGAAAAAAGGCGAAAAATTGTGAAAAAGGAAATTTCTTCCATATTTATGTGATAAAAAATGCGACACGGTGTTTGCGTACTTTTTAAAAATTTAAACGAAAATGAAAGAAATAGCGCACAGTGTCCAGGATTTGAAAATTGGGCGGAGCCGAGCAAACGCGCTCCACTGGATTTTTCGCGCGAAATTCAAATTTTGAAGCATTTTTTATGTTTTTCGAGAAAAAAAGCATAAATTCTTAATTTTTCCCAAATGTGCTCCGACTGAATTATAGCTGAGGTCTTCAGAATTTTTTAAGCCTAAGAACGTCGAACAAATCGAAGTTTGGGCAATTTTATGGGGAATAATTCACTTTAGTTATGGAAAAAAAAAATCAATAATTGCTAATCGGGTTTTTTCAAGCAATTATTGATTTTTTCCATAACCAAAGTGGATTATTCCCCATAAAATTGCCCAAACTTCGATTTGTTCGACGTTCTTAGGCTTAAAAAAATTCTAAAGACCTCAGCTATAATTAAGCAGGAGCATATTTGGGAAAAATTAAGAATTTATGCTTTTTTTTCTCGAAAAACATTTAAAAAATGCTTCAAAATTTGAATTTCGCGCGAAAAATCCAGTGGAGCGCGTTTGCCTGGCTCCGCCCACTTTTCAAATCCTGGACATCGTTTTTTTTTTTACAATTTCGACTCTCGGACGTTTTGAATTTTTTTCTGCATTTTGTCGTCGCGGTGTTTGCACACAATTTAGAGATTTTTATGGAATTTTCCTTTTTTTTAACGATTGTGTGCAAACACTGCGACGACAAAATGCAGAAACATTTTTGAAACGGCTAATAGCCAATTTGCAGCTAAATCAAATTGAAGCTCAAATGGCCACCCTGACCAAGGAGTTGGAATATTCAAAGTTGCAGGTTTGTTTATTTTGAGAAAATTTCATTCAATTCTGTATTCACGCATCTATTTTTACTTTCTTTCTTTCTTCCAGACCTCTGTCGCACAACAAACAATATCAGAAAAGGAAAATGAGCTTGCAGTAGCCGAGAAGCATGTAAGTTCAACAACAAAAAAGAGCACAGAACACTGAACTCTTCAGATAAAACTATGCGAAGACAAGTTGACGGAAAAAGAGCACCAGCTGAAAATGGTGGAGGCAGAAGCGAACAGCTTGCGGGCAAACCTGGAAAGCTCTCAGCAGAATTTGCAGAAATTGGAGCGATTACGAGAAGCTATGCTATCGTTGGCGTCGTCAAACAGCTGAGTATGTTAATTGCAATAATTGGGGGAACGAACTACCGTAATCCACGAAATTAACACACCCATTTTGGAAATTGATGGTCGCGATCATGGCTGTGCGAAAAATAAGTTTCGAAAAACTTTTTTTTCGAAATTTTTAGACCGAAAAAAACGAAAAAAATTTTTTTTCGAGTTTTTTAAGACGAAAAAAAAAACCGAAAAAAAATTTTTCGGTTTTATTTTCCCGAAAAAACCGAAAAATTTCGAAAAATGTTGTTTTTTTCCTGAAATTCAGTTAAAAACAGATTATTCATTTAATACATTCAAGAAAATCAGTAGTGACGTATTTACGAATATCATACCGAAATCGCACAAAATATTTCTCTGGTTTTTGGCGGATTTTACAACAAAATTAAAAAAAATAGAAAACCACGGGGAGAACACGAAGTCGAGATTTGCTAGGCCAGCGCGCCCGGTTTTCTAGGCCGGCGGCCGACCGCGTCTTTTCGAAAATTGTATTGCCTTCAGCAATAATCGGTTTTTTTTTCTTCGATTTCTTTCATTTTTTGGCTATTTTTTTGATTTTGCGATTTCGATGTGATGTTTGTAAATCCCCCACCCAATACTACAATTTAAGCAATTTTCCCAAAAAGTTGGGACCTCCTTTAATTGAAATAGGTGCAAAAATATAAAATACATTGATGAAAAAAACATTTTATACAAATCTTGGTTATTCTGCGCACATACTCCGCGTCTTGAACGCATCCCAATTTTTCGGTCGAAAAATTTTTCGAAGTTTTCAGACCGAAAATTTTTCGGCCGAAAATTTTTTCGAAGTTTTCAGACCGAAAATTTTTCGGTCGAAAAATGTTTCGAAATATGATCGAAAAAACCGAAAAAATTTTTCGTCCGAAAAATTTTTCGCACAGCCCTGGTCGCGATCAGTGTGCTTCACCGATTAAATTTTTGGCGATTAATCTGTTATTAATCGGTGACTAGCTACCAAAAAGCCACCAGATAGAAGCCAAAAATCCGCCAGTTGGCTGCCAAAAAGCCGCCAAATAGCCACGAGATAGCTGCCACATAACCGCCAGATAGCTGCCACATAGCCGCCAGGTAGCTGCCAAAAATCCGCCAAATAGCCACGAGATAGCTGCCACATAACCGCCAGATAGCTGCCACATAGCCGCCACATAGCCGCCAGGTAGCTGCCAAAAATCCGCCAGATAGCTGCCAAAAAGCCGCCAAATAGCTGCCACATAACCGTCAAATAGCTGACACATAACCGCCAGATAGCTGCCAAAAAGCCGCCACATAACCGCCAGATAGCTGCAACATAACCGCCAAATAGCTGCCAAAAAGCCGCCAAATAGCTGCCACATAGCCGCCAGATAGCTGCCAAAAAGCCGCCAAATAGCTGCCACATAACCGTCAAATAGCTGCCAAAAAGCCGCCAAATAGCTGCCACATAACCGCCACATAACCGCTAAATAGCTGCCAAAAAGCCGCCACATAGCCGCTAAATAGCTGCAAAATAGCCGTCAGATAGCTGCCAAATAGCCGCCAAATAGCCGCCAAATAGCTGCCACATAACCGCCAGATAGCTGCCAAATAGCCACCAGATAGCTGCCAAAAAGCCGCCATGTAGCTGCCAAAAATCCCCCTGATAGCCACCAGATAGCTGCCACATAGCCACCAAATAGCTGTCAAAAAGCCGCCACATAGCCGCCAGATAGCTACCAAAAATTCGCCAGGCAGCTGCCAAATAGCTGTCAAATAGCCGCCAAATAGCTGCCACCTAGCCGCCACATAGCCGCCAGGTAGCTGTTAAAAATCCGCCAGATAGCCGCCAAATAGCCACGAGATAGCTGCCACATAACCGCCAGATAGCTGCCAAAAAGCCGCAAATTAGAGTATGAGATTTCCCAATAAGGGCTATTAGCCGTCGACTTTGGAGCGAATTTCACTCTTGGGGTTTTTTTCTGGGGGTTACGGTAGTTTATCGCCACTCTCTCTCTCTATAGTTTAAAAATTTCCAGGCTGGTTGGAAAAATCAATAATAATAATATTGCCGTCTTTCATCGTCACACATATCTGTTGAATAGAATTTTGAATATCTCACTTACGGGAACATTGTACGCATTTTTTCTTTCTTTCTTTGTTTTTTTTTGCCCTTTTTCATGTGCTATGTGATTATTAATTATACATAAAATCAACTTCAACACGAATCGTTTTTGCGAAGCGAACGAACGAACGAACGAACAGAAATTAAGAATGGTAATGGAAGATGGAGTGAAAGATCGTGATGGACGTGGAAGAGAAGAGTGCTCCTGAGAAGTTGAGATGTTCAACGCCGTCCCTGGAATGAGAGGAACGTAATTTTTTTTAAATAAAAGAAAAAAATTACAGTTACCATCTTCATCAATAGTCTACAAATCGCCTCGTTCTCCTGCTGAGCTCGTATCACTCGCTCGCCTAGCGCCGCCCGTTTTGCCAGGCGTTTTTGCTGGAAAAAGAGGTACGGTAAATAACTATAATAATTAATATTATCATCCAATCTTACTGTAGCTTTGCACAAGGAAACCACATCGCCGAGACGACGCGACGGCTCGCCCAGACCGTCTTCTTTGAAGTCATCTGAAGCGAAACGAAGAAACTTCAATTTTCAAGAACAGAGCAACTTACTAAAAGCAAGCCACGTGCCTGCGTCAGAAACGTGAAGAAGGACGAGAAGAAGAGCGCCGATGGCGATAAAAGTGTTCATCGTAAATGGGTGTACGTGTACGCCTCGCGTTTTTGATTACCCTGAAATCGGGGAAGGAAGAAGAAGTTAAAAAGAAGGAAGAAATGCCAGGAAAAAGCGAAAAAGGAGGAAGAGGTGTGTGACGAAAATCCATTAGACGTAATGAATTTTATAGGCCAAAACTGAGGAGATGGTGACATTGACGGGGGCGTGCCCCCCAACCCCTGGAGCAGCATCCATCTGGACGAAAACAAACGTAGGAGGCAGGCAGCGAATGATGAGTTGAGGTAATTTGAGAATTTTCTATATTAAGAATATGCGAAAAGTTGTTGACTTTGGTGGGCGACCTGACGATTTTGATATGAATTCAACGTTGAGTTCAGCGGAGCGCGTTTGATCATTTTGGCGGGCCGACAATATGCGTCTTCAAATTACCAGTATAATGGACCGATTTATTTGGACTTCAGCCGAAAAACCTTCAAAATCCGAACGATGAAAACGATTTGTTGAATTCCATGAGCATTCCATTAATGGACCTATTGTTGGCCCGCCAAAATGGACAAACGCGCTCCGCTGAACTCGAAGCTGTGTTATTTTTATTTTGGTCTCCAAAATATTTCATTTCACGTGTAAATTCAACGTGGAATTAACTGATTTGGAGACCAAAATGAAAATCGCGCAGCATTGAGTTCAGCGGAGCGCGTTTGACCATTTTGGCGGGCCGACAATATTAATTTGAATTAAAATGAATTTTTATGACATTTTAATTCAATGCAAAACAACAAATTAATTAATTAATCTGAATTTTCTTGAACCGTTGAGTTTGAACCTTTCTGCAAATCGTGTCAAGACCTCTTGGAAAATAAATCCATGCGTCTTTATGGCGTGTACTCCGAGTGGACAAGATGACAAATAAGTTATGGGGTTATTCAGGGTCGGAAAAAATAGTTTTTTTTTTCCTTTTTTCCTTATTCAAATGACGGAAAAAAAATCCGTGGCCGCGAGAATTTTTTCCGTTGCTTTTCTAGGCCATCGCAAAAGTTTTTTAGGCCCTTCGCTGTGAGACCTGCGAAATATCGATTTACGGGCGAATAATTTTTGAAAAAATACAGAAATTCATTGCAAGTAAGCAATAAAATATATAAAAATATATATAATTCTAATTTCAAAATTTTTTCGCCCGTAAATCGATATTTCGCAGGTCTCACAGCGGAGGGCCTAAAAAACTTTTGCGATGGCCTAGAAAAGCAACGGAAAAAAACTCTCGCGTCCACGGATTTTTTTCTTTTCCGTCATTTGAATAAGGAAAAAAAAATATTTTTTTTTGCGACTCTGAATAACCCCATTAAGTTCGAAAATACAAAAATGGATAACATCTTGTCCACTCGGAGTACACGCCTTAAAGACACATGCATTTATTTGGCAGGAGGCTCAAACTCAATTGTTCAGGAAAATTCAGGTTAATTAATTAATATGTTGTTTTGCATTGAATAAAAATGACATAAAATTAATTTTAATTCAAATGAATAGGTCTATTAGAGAAATAGTGTCCAAGATGCTCCCTCTCCTCTCAGGCAACTCATTTCTTGCTATAATAGGAAATTTTGGAATTATAAACTAGTGATTTATGGATATTTGGCGACCTCTTATAATTCCAAAATGTTCTGTACAGATTCCAAAATTTTCTGCACAGGCGCGCATCTCCTGCACAGATTCCAAAATTTTCTGCGCAGATTCCAAAAATTTCTGGACAGATACCAAAATTTTCTGGACAGATTCCAAAATTTTCTGCACAGGCGCGCATCTCCTGCACAGATTCCACAATTTTCTGTCCAAATTCCCCGGAATCTAAACTTTATCGATTGAATAAAAGACAATTCATTTTATTGGTTATAACAAAAAAACAAGGAAAAATTTTAAAATATAAAGAAATTAAGCCGATGTCGATGGCTGTTCCGCGTCGTCCGTTCTGCACCATTTGACGAGCTTCGATCTGGCCGCCGCGCTGAAAATAAATTATGATATTGGTAAAACAAAAATTGCACTTTTGAAAATTCAAATGGCAATGAAAGAAAGAGGAAAACCTGCTTTTCCAAAAAATCACTTCACGTTGGGAAGGTATAAAGTGCTTAATTTTTGTCGGAGAGCTTTAAAAAATTTTTTCTGTGGTAACTAGAAGAGTTTATAAAAATAACCAACAAATAAAAACTTGGGTTCATCGCTGAAAATTGTCTGTGATTTTTTGTTGAAGTTTAGCCAGTTATAACACAAATGTGCGCAGTTAAAATTAAATTCTGTTTGAAAATTTGAACTCTCTGTGTTATGGCGCGACCAGAAATGAAAAAAAGGTGGTCATAAATGCAGAAATTTCCCCTTTTTTCTAAATTCAACCGTGCAATTTAGAAAAAAAGAGAGGAAATTTCTGCATTTATGGCCTTTTTTTTCATTTATGGCCGCGCTATTAAAAACTAAAAGATTCAATCATAAGGTGTAGCTTGTTCGACCTACTTGACCCCCAACGAGGCGGTCTTTTGGAGACCATTTCACGTTCCTGTAATTTTCAGCTAATGTTGCCCGCCAAAATGATCAAACGCGCTCCGCTGAACTCAATACTACGTGGATTTCATTTTGGTCTTCAAATTATTTCATTTCACGTATAAATTCAACGTGAAATGAAATAATTTGGAAACCAAAATGAAATCCACGTAGAACTGAGTTCAGCGGAGCGCGTTTGATCATTTTGGCGGGTCGACAATAAAAGTAGGCATTTTCAGAAAATTCTGATCGGCCCCAAGGGTGGGATTTTACGTTTACGGTTTTTACGGGTTTTTAAGGGACCGTAAAAATTTTACGGATTCCGTAAAATCCGTAAAAATTATAAAGCTAATTTGTTCAATTCGAGGAGAAAAAACCGAAATTTTTGTATTTTTCTTGAATTGTTTTCTAAAAATTATGCCGAAGTAGAAAGTGCTTTCAAAATTATTCCAGAAAAAGCTCAACATATTTTTCGAGGGGCTAATTTCCAATCTGACGCTTTTCTTTGTTGTTGGCCAATTTTATTTCAATGTTGGTGATTTTTTTTCTGATTTTAGCAAAAAATTTTCCTCACTGAACAGCGCAATTTGCGATTTCACGGTTTTTACGGATTTTTAAACTGTAAATTTTACGTTTTACGGAATCCGTAAAAAATTTTACGCCCAGCCCTGATCGCCCCAGTCGATTCCTTGGGGTCGATTACATAAAGCGTAATTGTATATACCGTATTTCCTCTAATTTAAGCGCATGCGCCTCTATTTTTCAACCTCTTCTCTAAACCTCTTCTCTAAATGTCTAATTAAAGCACACCCTCTAATAGATTAGAGGGTGTGCTTTAATTAGAGGTTCTCTTATATAAGAGGAAATACGGTAAGTGGATTTCTAGATATTGTGCAACCAAAAAAATTGCAACGCGGTGTTTGCGTACTTTTGAAATTCAAACCAAAATGGGAACATATCTCTTCCTTTCCCATGCTATTTCTTTCATTGACATTTGAATTTTAAAAGTACGCAAACAGCGCATTGCAATTTTTTTATTTTCACAATAAGGTTGACAGAAAAATTCATGTAAATACATCCATTACTTACGTACTTTGTCCTGATTTTCAATTTTTCTCTGGGCTCCACTCTTTTTCGAGTGCCCAAGAAATCACAGGCTGATTGGTGGCGCGATCCATTAGGCTGCAAACACTTCAAATTGAATTTTAAAAAATTTTGCAACTCATAAAAAAAGCCAAAAATAAATAAATAAAAATAAAATAACAATTCAATAAAAATCCACACGAAACATTTCGAAATTCGTGACGCGAATGGCGCCAAGAACTTTTATTGACGCATCTCGTGCAATCAATTTTACAAATCTTAGCAGATCTTGCAAGACCGGTAAATTTTCTGTACAGATTCGAGATTTCAAAAATTTTTCGAATCTGTCAAGACCCCTTTATAGTTTGTAAATTTCTATATAAGATTTGTATTTCCTAACAAGATCTGAGTTTCCTGGACAAGTTCCAAAATTTCCTATTCAGATTTGGATTTCCTATTATAGTAAGAAATGAGTTGCCTGAGAGCAAAATGCAAATTCCCGGAAGAAAAAAAGTACAACAAAAACGTGAAGACAAGCAGCTGCAGAGACACGTAAAGTTGTTTGTGTAGTCGACTTGCGACATGAAAACGCAATTCAAGTCTGCATTCACCGTTCTGCCTGCGTCTCTTCAAATATCACTGTGTTCGCGTGGTCACGCACAAATAAGTGGGCTGAGTTTCGCGTTCTCTTGTCGCAACTCGATTGAAAACTCAATAAAAAAGCTTCAATTCGAGCAGTTTTTAAAACTGCCGGATGGTCGAATCGAAAGATTTCACGTCATATGAATCGTTCGAAACACTGTGTGAACCGTGTTCTCTTAAGAGTAATTTAAATCTGAAATTTTTCCATTTTTACGTTTCCATGGGGAATTTTTGGGGCGAAAATAACGGATAAAGCGTTTTTTTTTTCGTTCAGAAAACGAATATGGAATTAATCGCCCGTAGAGGTCGCGCATAACACTGGATTTTTTCATATTCACGGTTCGAACTCGCTGGCTAATTGCCGAAAAATCCCCATCAAGTGTATGATACTTAGGAAATTTTCGGCTAATAGCGATCGAATTCGGGGCATGTGCCGAATGCATTTGGTGCACGCACCAAATTAAATGGCTTTTTGCCATTTTTCAGTTTTTTTTCAAGCCTATACCCGCCATATACGCGCCCAACTGGGAATGCTCAGTGGAAGAGGGTGGTTGTCGAAAACGGCTAATAGCCATTGAATTGGAGACGTGCGCTAAACGTATATGGTACACAACCCAATGGCTATTAGCTAAATATTGGCGAGACCATCCAACTTTTTTTTTTGGCTCAAAATTCACAAGAATACGTGATACCAACACGCTTTCATTTATTTTACAACGCTCCTCTCTCGATTCGAGACGCCAACAAAAACAATCCGAACCAAGTTTTTCATTACGCACGCACGTGTCGCTATACACTATTGAATTGGAATTTTGCGTCATGGAATGACGGTCAGAAATGGGGTTTTACTCGGGAAACTTTAAGCTAATAGCGTAGCGCACGTCCCAAATTCGATGGCTATTATCCGTTTTCCATGGCTATTAGCCAACAATGCGCGCCATCAAAAAAGGCTATTAGCTGAAAATTTTATTCTTCTCGTAGAAGCGTTTAGCTACTCGATAAAAAATAAGAAGCTTTGAATCTAAATGACATCTAAACATAATCTAATAAGACAATGAGTTAAGCAGAAGTAATGATTTTCATGCGGTCAGCAGCACGAGTGATAGCACTTAGATCGTTTGAAAGTCGGCTAAACGCCTTTTCCAGGTCGACACTAGATTTGATAGTCTGAAATTATGATATTATTAGCAGCACATTTGTCAAAACCTCTATAGATTTGGTGAACGGGTCGTAAATCACGGAGAATGGTCTGTCCATAGTGGAAGCGTATTTTCGAAGCTTTGCCAGCGCGTCGTGTATGCTGTCGGCGACAAAGTACAGCGGCTGGTAGTCGTCGTCCTCGTACTTTTGAACCGCTGTCACGACCGGGTCGAAATCGCGGTGCTCGGGCGTGTTGGAGCAGGCGTGCTGGAAGATGTGGATGGAGCTAGGTCTGTTTCTCTGCGTCTCTTAGCATCATCAGCATATTGTCCATTCACGAAGAAATCAAGTGCGCTCCACAAAACTTTTCATTTCACGTTGAATTTATTTATTACACGTGAAATGAAATAATTTGGCGACAAAAATTGTGGAGCGCACTTGCTTACTTTGCGAATGGAGAATATGATGTTGATGCTGAGAGACGCAGAGAAACGGTGAGGAATTTCCAGAAAATGCCTAGCTCCCATGTGAAAGAAACTTACAATTAACTCGCCGTACGCCGATAGTAACCCGGCCCCAATCGCTTTCAACTTTCCGTCCTCTTTGCATAGACCAAACTCTACAATGAACCTGAAAAATGGCATTTACGTTTGGTCAACCCGAGCGAAAACTCGGCCAACCATTGCGCGCGAGAGCCAATTTTCAAATTTTTGTCTTTTTTGCTATTTTTCAGTTTTTTTTTCGTTTTTTTCGAAGAAATGTTACAAATATACATAATTAAACATTTCAGTTTACTTCACGACGAGACAACAAAATAAATGAGTTTTAATTTTTTTCTCGAAAACAAGCTGGTAGAATTTTCTGAAAATTTGCCACAACGTTCTCCAGCAAATCTTTTATCGTTTAATACTCAATTTATACTTTTCTATGTCTTCATTTTCGAGAAAAATCACAAAAAAGTCAAGTGCTATTCTGATACTTTTTCTCGTTTTCTTGTTGTCTAAATCTTATTTTATCATTGAGTTTCATTTTTCTGTAATTTTTATTTTGTTGTCCTGAATTTTTAATGAAATAAAACATTTAATTCTGCTGTTATGGACCTATTCACAAAACCGGAAAAAAAAATTCCGGGAAAAATCGGAGAATGCTCTGATTGACCTGAAATTTTGGGAAATATTGGAAACAATTCTCCTGTACACGCTCAAAAAATTTTGGACCAAAATATCGATTTTCAAAAGTATCGATTTTTTCTGAAAATTTTTTTAATCGATATTTCTGTCCAAAATTTTCTGAGCAAGCCCGGAAGCATTTTTGACAGTTTCTCCAAAAATTTCAGGTCAATCGGAGCATTCTCCGATTTTTTTTTCCGGTTTTGTGAATAGGTCCATTAATAACTTTAAAATGCAAAAAAAAAAACTCAAAACAACTTGGTGACGGCACACAAAAATAGAAAATAGGTTGGCGTCAGCTATCGGACGTTTCGAAAGTTTTTTGCTTTTTATAGTCGCCGTGTTTGCACACAAATCGGAGCCTTTTATGGGATTTTCTTTAAAAAGCCTTGAAAAACGATTGTGTGCAAACACCGCGACGACAAAAAACAGGGAAACTTTCGGAACGTCCGAGAGCCGATGTTAGGTTGGCCCTGCCGTCTCACCGCGATCATTTTAATTTTGAAATCAAACTCTTAAATCGATACGCTGTGAGACCCACGTCTCTGCCTGCTCCTCACGCGTTTTCTAGGCCACACGAGAAAAAAATCTTACCAGTAAACCGTCGCCAACTTCTCAATGTTCTCATCACTCGCCCCCAAACTCATCAGCCCAATATCCTGACTCATCTGAGCCAGCAGTGGATCGGAAAACATTGGCACGTGTCCGAGAAGCTCGTGAATCAGATCGGGCTCTGGCGAGTGATGAGGGCTCTTGTGGTGGCGTAGGTAAGTGGTGGTTTGGAAAACGCGGAACGCCAGAGAGGCGAGAAAGTCGCGAGCGGATAAGAGCCCGCTGCAAGGGCGCAATTCGAATCCTGTGCGTTCTAAAGTACGGTATTAAAGATAGTAGGTAGGGTGTGGCAAACTTTGCAAAAACTTGTTCACGTCTCGCATTTGTGGAATTCGATCACTAGTTAGCACCCCTTCTTCCTGCAAGACTTTGAGGTTGTCACGATAGACGGAGCACGTGTGCGACTCGTGAAGATCTCCCAGTTTCTCGTAGACGGCTTTCCACGTGGCGTGCTCTGTTTCAGTGTAGTCCACGTTTTCGATTTCGTCGCCACTTTAATAGGAAATGTTGGATAGGGTATGTACAGTACCGTTCAAAAGGTTGGAAACTTTTGGTTTTTCGGGCATAATTTTTTAATGAAGAGAGTCATGGTTCTGAAAATAGCATGAATCTGCCCGTAATGTTTTTGACAAGCTCCAAAAATGGGAGACCCCACGAAAAAGGGGGAAAGTGTTGAAACGCAGGAACGAAAAGGGGGGGGGGGGGGGGAATGGGCACAGTTGTGTGCAAAAGTGCCGCACGGTTTTTTCTGCATTTTTGGAGAATGAGAAATAGTGTTTTTTTTTTCCTGCTTTTTTTTTTGCTTGAAATGCGGAGACAAAATAGAAACGATTAAAAAAAGAAAAGGAGCGGAAAAGCTGCGAGAGGTCCACAAAATTATTGATTTTAATGAAAATTAATATTTTTCGCGAGAATTCGGGTGATTTCGCATTAAAATAAGTGCTAAAAAGAAAGAATACATTGAAATACATCGTCATAAAATCATTTGAACTAAAAGCTTTCCAAATAAATGATTTAGGAATTTTTAAAGCAGCGTCAATTTCGAAAAATGGCGAATTTTAACTAAAATTGAGCATAATTAGGAAAATTTTCACAAAATATTACGAATTTGTTTGTTATTAGTCATTTTAACCAATAAATATCAAGGAAAACGAAGAATTTTAGCAAAAATCGAAGAAAAAGAGGAAAAATAATTTGGCGACGAAAATGAAAATCGCAAAGTACTAAGTTCAATGGAGCGCACTTTGATTTTTTGCAAATGGACAATAAATACCCAAAAATACTAAATTCCAGCAAAAAAAGCAGGAAAAAAACACTATTTCTCATTCTCCGAAAATGCAGAAAAAACCGTGCGGCACTTTTGCACACAACTGTGCCCATTTTCCCCCCTTTTCGTTCCTGCGTTTCAACACTTTCCCCCCCTTTCGTGGGGTCTCGATTTTTCAAAAAATTTCAGATGCCAAAATTTTCGACCCAAAAATAATTTAGACTCGAATTTTATATTTAAAATGAAGTTTCAAAACTAAAAGTATGATTTTAATTGACTATGGGTCGATCGGATAATTTTCAGCTGACTTACAGCACTTTGAATATCAGGGTCCACATTGGTAAGTCAACTATAACTTTTATTGAGGATCACCAAAACCGATTAAAGTTAAATAAACTTTGCTTTTTAACAGTTTTTATCTAATTTGCCCTAATTTTGTTGGGGTTTGGTGATTCTCAATAAAAGTTATAGTTGACTTACCAATGTGGACCCTGATATTCAAAGTGCTGCATAGTAAACTAAAATCATACTTTCAGTTTGAAAACTTTGTTTTAAAAATAAATTTCGAGTCCTGAAAAATTGAAAAATCTGAAAAAAAATTATTTTTGGGTCGAAAATTTTGGCATATGAAATTTTTTTTTAAAAATCGGCAGTTTTCAAAAATGTCCAAATCCGTTTTGGGAGTTTGTCAAAAACATTACGGGACAGCTTCAAGCAAATCCATTCGAAAGTTACACTCCAAAAGCCAAAATATGATATCTTTTTGTCCGGTACTGTATATACAGGGTGGCAGAGACTCACAACTGGAACTCTAGAGCTTGATCATTCAAAAACTTCCTTCTCGCAATGTACTCTTCATCCCCGTGTCCTGGATGACGTGGATCCGTAGTTGGCTCATACTTTGTGATACACTTGGAGCATCTGTCCAGATCACTAATGTGTCTCGGAAACCAAACTTCCACCTCATTGCTCTTCTTCTTGAACACTGAGAATGCGGTCAGCGAATTGTGAAGTTTGGTGAGAAATGAGGCGGCCTCGATGAGCTCGCGCTTTGTGGCTCTACAATCGGCCAACACGTCCAGTCCGGCGACTTTTCCCGGTCGAGATTCTATGTGGGCGATTTGCACGTTGGCAGATTTGAGACTGTTGATAATGTCGGTGAAGAAGTTGGGAAGAGTGTCGGTGGAGGACATTATTACCGAGAACTCGATGCACCCCTCGTTGGCCGCGAATATCAGCTCGATTCCTTCGTCGTTGAGTTGTTGGAAGATCTAAAGTACCGTTAGCATCAATTTCGAAATTTAGTTTTCCCGTCGTTTTCCTGTTTCATGAATTCCGCCTCAGAGCTAGGATCCATGAATCAGAAAAATGGCTTTTCTCTGCGTCTCTCACAACCCCGCCCACTTATTTGAAAAAAAGCGCAAGGAAAACATGATATTACGTATATGTTCCCGGAATGGTGATACCGCGTCAAATTGTGTACATTGTGGTCTTGCCACGGTGAGACCGCAATGTACACCGTTTGACGCGATGTCACCATTCCGGAAATATATACGTAAAATCATGTTTTCAATCATGTTTTTTTTTCAAATAAATGGGCGGGGCTTCACTTTTTACTAAAGTTTCGAATCGTCCGACTTTCGAAGTGACCCGTTTCGAAACGTTCCAGTCTCGAAATGGCAGGTTTCGAAGTGGCTGGTTTCGAAACGTCCCAGTTTCGAAATGGCAGGTTTCGAAACGTCCGATTTTCGAAATGGCAGATTTCGAAACGTCTTAGTTTTGAAATTTCTCAGTTTCAAAATGACAAGTTGCGAAATGACAGGTTTCGAAACGTCTCAGTTTCGAAATGACAAGTTGCGAAACTTCCCAGTTTTCAAGTGACAGGTTTCAAAACGTCTCAGTTTCGAAACGTCCCAGAGATTAAAAATACAAAATAGTTTCGAAACGCCGCAGTTTCGAAATGACAGGTTTCGAAACGTCCCTGTTTCAAAATGGCAGGTTTCGAAACGTCCCAGTTTCGAAATGCCCCAGTGGCGAAATGGTAGGTTTAACAACGTCCCTATTGAGAAATGGAAGGTTTCGAAACGTCCCAGTTTCGAAATGACAAGTTGCGAAACTTCCCAGTTTTCAAGTGACAGGTTTCAAAACGTCTCAGTTTCGAAACGTCCCAGAGCTTAAAAATACAAAATAGTTTCGAAACGTCCCAGTTTCAAAATGGCAGGTTTCGAAACGTCCCAGAGCCCAATAATGCACTACAGTTTCGAAGTGGCACGTTTCGAAACGTCTCAGTTTCAAAACGTCCCAGTTTCAAAATGACAAGTTGCGAAACTTCCCAGTTTTCAAGTGACAGGTTTCAAAACGTCTCAGTTTCGAAACGTCCCAGAGATTAAAAATACAAAATAGTTTCGAAACGCCGCAGTTTCGAAATGACAGGTTTCGAAACGTCCCTGTTTCAAAATGGCAGGTTTCGAAACGTCCCAGTTTCGAAATGCCCCAGTGGCGAAATGGTAGGTTTAACAACGTCCCTATTGAGAAATGGAAGGTTTCGAAACGTCCCAGTTTCGAAATGACAAGTTGCGAAACTTCCCAGTTTTCAAGTGACAGGTTTCAAAACGTCTCAGTTTCGAAACGTCCCAGAGCTTAAAAATACAAAATAGTTTCGAAACGTCCCAGTTTCAAAATGGCAGGTTTCGAAACGTCCCAGAGCCCAATAATGCACTACAGTTTCGAAGTGGCACGTTTCGAAACGTCTCAGTTTCAAAACGTCCCAGTTTCAAAATGACAAGTTGCGAAATGGCAGGTTTCGAAAAGTCTCAAAGCATACAAATACACAAAAGTTTCGAAACGTCCCAGTTTCGAAGTGGCTGGTTTCTAAACGCCCCAGTTTCGAAACGTCTCAGAGCCTAAAAATGCACCATCTAAGTGGGCGGGGTTTCATTTTTTTTTCACGTAAGTTTCGAAATGTCCCAGTTTGGAAATGACAGGTTTCGAAACGTCTCAGAGCCCAAAAATGCACTAAAGTTTCGAAACGTCCTAGTTTCGAAATGTCCCAGTTTCAAAATGGTAGGTTTCGAAACGTCTCAGTTTCGAAATGACAAGTTGTGAAATGGCAGGTTTCGAAATGTGCCAGTTTGGAACTGACATGTTTCGAAACGTGCCAGAGCCTAAAAATGCACAATAGTTTCGAAACGTCTCAGAGCCTAAAAATGTTCAAAAGTTTCGAAATGACAGGTTGCGAAAAGTCCCAGAGCATACAAATAATTTGGCGGCATTTTTCTTTTCAATTAAAAAAAAATGTGCGATACACGGCTAATAGCTAACATCCGAAATTCACCTTCTGCCCGCGCATCTGATCGTTCAACTGCTTCCGATGCTGAATAGTGTTCTGTCGTCGGACGCCGATGTGATGTTGCGTTTCGCAGCTCGCCTGATGCACCAAACTGTAGCGTCGTGGATTCTTCTTGCGCTCCGCGGTAGCCGTCGGGTCTTCCTCCTGTGACGTAACATTTTATTAGAAATGGGTTAGTGTAGTGTACCATTATGGTATTTTGGGTTAGTGTTGGCTTCATGTTAGTGTCGAGAAGAGAAGACGGTCTGCAATCGGTTAGTCATGTTACGGTAACTCATATCTTTATCTTTCTTATATTAAAAAAACCCAGATCGGGATCAGACTTTCTCGGAAATGAAAATTTCTCTTCCGAGTTCCGTCGGAAATTTCCGATTTTGTAATTTTCTCTTCCGATGTTCCGACGGAATTCCGACTTCCGACGGAATTCCGATTTCCGATCGGAAATATCGGAAATGAACCTGACTAGACCCATAAAATCCTAAATTATCCACAAAAAGTTTTAAAAAAATTGAGGAAAGATATTGTCGGCCCGCCAAAATTATCAAACGCGCTCCGCTGAACTCAACGCTATCCGATTTTCATTTTGGTCTCCAAATAATTTCAGTTCACGTGTAATTTGAACGTGAACTGGATGAATTTGGAAACCAAAATGAAAATCGCATAGCGTTGAGTTCAGTGGAGCACGTTTGACCATTTTGGCGGGCCGACAATACGTAGACTCGTAATTTAAATAGGAAATTTGTGTCTTGTGTAAAAACGATTTTTCGTACCACATTTCGACAGAAAAACATGTTTTTTTCCGACGTCGGAAAAATATTATTTCCGACGGAAACGGAAATATCTTCGGAAATCATTTTGTCTCGGAACCGGAATCGGAAATTTCCGACATCGGAATTCCGACGGAATTCTGACTTTTCGGAAATTTCCGAGAAAGCCTGATCGGGATCATGGCTGTGCGAAAAATAAGTTTCGAAAAATTTCGAAAAATGTTGTTTTTTTCCTGAAATTCAGTTAAAAACAGATTATTCATTTAATACATTCAACAAAATCAGTAGTGACGTATTTACGAATATCATACCGAAATCGCACAAAAAATTTCTCTGGTTTTTGGTGGATTTTACAACAAAATTTAAAAAAATAGAAAACCACGGGGAGAACACGAAGTCGAGATTTGCTAGGCCAGCGCGCCCGGTTTTCTAGGCCGGAGGCCGACCGCGTCTTTTTGAAAATTGTATTGCCTTCAGCAATAATCGTTTTTTTTTTCTTCGATTTCTTTCATTTTGTTGGCTATTTTTTTGATTTTGCGATTTCGATGTGATGTTTGTAAATCCCCCACCCAATACTACAATTTAAGCAATTTTCCCAAAAAGTTGGGACCTCCTTTAATTGAAATATGTGCAAAAATATAAAATACATTGATGAAAAAAACATTTTATACAAATCTTGGTTATCCTGCGCACATACTCCGCGTCTTGAACGCATCCCAATTTTTCGAAGTTTTTAGACCGAAAATTTTTCGGTCGAAAAATTTTTCGAAATATGACCGAAAAAACCGAAAAAATTTTTCGCACAGCCCTGATCGGAATGTCTGTGCGCGTCCGCACTTGCCTTTTTGCAAGAAAATGCAGTGGACAAAACACGAACCCGTGACATTAGGATTTGTATTCAAGCGCACTACCGATTGAGCCACAGAGGACAGAAATCTTCCCAAAAACAAAGTGCGTATAAATGAACAATGAAGAGTGGAACGTAAAAAAATAGAACGTGGCGACGAAGTCGCCAATAGGCTGCGTCAGCAGCCGCGCAGGACTGCGCAGCAGGCCTGTAAGAAAGAAGAGCAGAGAGCGAAAGTTCACTGCAATGTCGGGCTTATATACTACTTCCCCCCAGACCATTGTCAATGAAACTGATGAAACTTGTTCGAAAAAATTGTGGTCGTCTTTGTACGCATGCAAAAGAGTGGACGTGCATTGCATGGCATTCTGAACAAATTCCGGGGCGGCGGCAGGTCGGTCGGTCGTTAGTATTCTCCATTGCGTATATAATAATTGTTGCTGTTGGTTGCCCCCGGGTACACATTTCCTTCCTGTAATCATGTCTTTCTCTCTATTTTTTTTTTGTTGCTCCTGCCACTCTTGTCTGAACAGGGACAGCTCGGATCAGGATTGGTTATTTCTGCCAAAAACGCGAATTTTCGCTTCGATAGCTTCCATTTGCAATTCGGTGTTTGCGTACTTTTAAAATTCAAAAAAAAAATGGGCGGAGCCTAATTAAAAAAAAAAAATTTTTGACATAAAATGTCTCACGAGTCTGCGGCACTTTTGTGGTTGGCTCCGCCCATTTTTCTGGTGCAGCAGTTGCAAAAGGGGGCGGAGCGCGGTTGCGGGGCCGAATTGGTGATCGGCGCGAATTCGGCACCTAGGCGGCGCTAGATTGGCGGCGGGCCGGCACGGGTTCAACGCGATCATTGTCACAATCTTGGCACCTAATCGGCGGCAGATTGGCGCCTATTCGCGCCTATACATAGCCGGCTATCAGGCGGCTATGTCGCAGCTATTTGGCGGTTTTTTGGCAGATATTTGGCAGCTATATAGCGGCTTTTTGGCATCTATCTGGCAGATAATCGGCGGTAGTTTGGCGATCGGCGCGAGTTTGGCGTCTATTCGGCGATAATCTGGCACCTAATCGGCGCTAGATTGGCCCCCGTAAGACGATAATCGGCACAATTTTGGCGCCTAACCGGCGTTTGGCTTGAATTCGGCGAAAATTTGAGCTCAAGGCACCCATGTGGCACGAGTTTGGCGTCTACTCGGCGATAATCTGGGGCCTAATCGGCGGTAGTTTGGCGCCTATTCGGCAAGAGTCGAGCACCTAATCGGCACAATTTTGGCGCCTAACCGGCGGCTGGCGCGAATTCGGCACCCATGTGGCGCGAGTTTGGCGATAATCGGCCCAAACATCACGTTTTCCCCAAAAAAATACAAAATTGCATACCTAAATTTTTCAGCACATTTATTCACACACTCACACACGTTCCAAAAAGGAAAGACTTTCGTTGATGATACGAGATGGCAACGTGCCTGGGGGATACAATAAAAATAGAGGTCCAATACAAAAAGGGAAAAGGAAGGGAGACATTCAAGTAGTGGGACGCGTCAAAGAAAAAAGAGACCTTATTAGAAATGTGTCGCGTTCAGACGGAATCACCCCGCAAAACTAACAGGCACGAATAAAAACATTTGGAGACGGTATTTTCCAATTTTTTGCAACAGGTAGGTACGGTAGTAACCCATTGAAAAAAAAGGAAAATTGATAAATAAAGTGGTGGTTCAAAAATAAAGCCTCGTATCATTTTCGATATGAAATCAACTTCTCTAAATCTCCTCGACAAAGATCTGCTCGCGGACAGGCCACTTTGTATCCGAAAACTTCTTCGACAAATCAAACGCGCCGGTGATTTCCTTTTTCGGAAAGTCCGAGTTGAAGAATTTAAACTTGTCCGGCGAGAATCCTTTAGACGACAGGTAGTCGATCACAATTTGAATCTTGTCCGATGAACGGAAACGTCGCATGTCCTGAAAATTAAAATGGAATTTGGGGAAATATTGCCGGGTCGGGGCGGACCAGAGCTAGCATCTTTTCCGGAAAACTAAATTTGGAAATTGATGAATTTTTTATGATGGTGGTGAGAGACGCAGAGAAACAGACAAGCCCATTTTCCGGTAAATGCCGTTTTCCTGTTTCATGGATCCGGCCTCTAAGTGGGAACAAAAAAACATATTTTTTCGGGGTTTTTTGGGTAAAACAAAAATGTTTTGATTTTTAATTTTTCGTTTTTTTTTTTGTAAAACCGCGGAGGCTAAAAATGTCGGTTTTTGGACAAAAACTTTTCTGAAAATTTTTAAATTTTCTCGGGATATTCAGGAGAATTTTTTTGCCTTAATTTCCCAAAATTCAAAGTCAATTAGAGAATTTTCCGAGTTTTCGCGCAGTTTTTTGCCGTTCGTTTCCAAATTATTTTTGTCGGTTTTTTCTTCAATTTTTCTATAAAATCTTCGTTTTTCTTGTTTATCCTTTGTAAAATTAAATATTCGATAGTGTTTTCAATCGGCGACAGAAAAACGTGAAACCTCGCCCACTTTTTTCACGCAAAAATTCAAAATGCACTAAAATTTAATGTTCGCTTGAAAAAAAGTGGGCGGAGTTTCACGGTTCGATGTCGCAAGTCGATTGAAAACACAATACCAAATTTGTAAATTTCTGTGAAAATGTTGAAATTGAAAATTTGAAATTTTGGGAAATATTGGAAAAAATTCTCCTGTACACGCTCAAAAAATTTTGGACCAAAATATCGATTTTAAAAATTCAGAAAAAAATCGATAATTTTTAAAATCGATGTTGGTCCAAAATTTTTTGAGCGTGTACAGGAGAATTTTTTCCAATATTTCCCAAAATTTCAGGTCAATCAGAGCATTCTCCGATTTTTTTTCCTTTTTTCCGGTTTTGTGAATAGGAAATTATTGATTTTAGCATAACTTATGGCGATTTTTCATTAAAATCAGTAATTTTTGTTTCTAAAAATTTTCGGTTTTTTTTGTTGAAAAATTCAAAGATTGGAAAGAAAAACTTGGATTAAAGACTAGGATTAAGACGCGGGTGTTCGAGATGTCTCACAAACGGGTATCGCACATTTTTCGCAATATTTTTTCCTGCTCGCTACCTTTTCACTCTTCTTGCCTGTCTCCGCATATGCTTTTTGTTAAAAACTTATTTTTGCAGATGGAATAATTGTCGGGCTAAAAAGTAAGAAAACATTTTTAAAAACTCCAAATCAGGGGTGGGACCAAAAAAAAAACATTTTTTTCGATTTTTTTTTTGTTTTTTCGGGTTTTTTTTTTTGGATGAGACAAAAAATTTTTTGATTTTTTTTTCGATGGTATGAGTGAGACCAAAATTTTTTTTTTTTGATGATGCGCCGCAGGAAAAAAAATTTTTTTTTTAGAGCCACGGACAATGTGCTCAACCGATTTCCAACAACCGGTTTTCACCGGTTTTTATTCAAAAAACCGGTGGAAAAAAACCGGTTGTTCGAATAACCGGTTATTCGAAACAACCGGTTTCTATTCTGATAAAAACCGGTGTTTTGTGTGCAAACACAGCGACGCGCAATTGCAGATACATTGAATAGTACGCGCAAAGTTGTTTTTTTGCGGCTCCACAAGGTCTGAATAATTAATTCTTCATTCATCTTAAAATTTACGTTTTTTTCATCTTTGAAAATTATATTTCTCTTGGTAATTAAGAAATTTCGTTTTATTTCAACAAAAAGTAAAAAAAAAACAAAAAAAAAAAAGAACGAATGAATGAAAAAAAAACAAATGTATTTTAGTAATTTGATCAGCTAAATCTAGTCGAACAAAAGTAATCGTCCTCGTTTTCAGAATTTTAAGATTCCGCTCTGACTTTTCCTGGATTTTCCACAGCTTCTGTATCAATGTAATCGTACTCGATGTGGTCTTCGTTTTCGTCTCATAAATCAAACCTGCAATAAAAATGGCATGAAATAATCCAAACTTTCATCATGGGGAAAAATATTACTTTTTCAGAGGAGTTCCGAAAAAAACCGACCTGGTGATGGTCAGGGTTCCGGCCGGGGTGACGAAGGCGAAAACAGCCAGGGCGTCAGGTGGAGCTGGGGCGCATTAAACGAAAGGCTTATCCTTCTTTGGCACTTCGACGGCACGGGTGATGGCGACGTCCTTGGAGCCGACTGGGTGATGCGGTACTCGTTGTTGTTGGTGAACTTGATTTTCAAGAAAATCTTGTCGGCTCCGCCATTGACGATAAAAAAAATATTTTTTTTTCAAAAAATTAATTTCCTAGCTTACCTTTTTGTTTTTCTTGCGTATTCATCTGGGTGAGTTTTTTTAAGTGCGATAATTTATTTGAACATGCCACAATTTTTTGATTCGAATCAATCGGCTTATCGAATACTTTGCATACTGGAGACGTCATTTGGCTGAAAAATTCGAAATTCGGGAAAGATTTATAAAAAAATAGAGGAAAAAAGAAGCAAAAACTAGAAAAGCAAGCAAGATTTGAACATTTAAGATTAAAAAAAAACAAAACAACTTTGGTCCGCAATTGCGCGTCGCTGTGTTTGCACACAAAACACCGGTTTTCACCGGTGGAAACCGGTAGAAACCGGCGGAAACCGGTTTTTTTCACACCGGTGGAAACCGGTTTTTTTGTAACCGGTTTCTACCGGTTTTCACCGGTATTAAAAAACACCGGTTTTTATCGGTTTTTGCCACCGGTGGAGCACATTGGCCACGGAGGCGAAAAAAAGTTCCGGTTTTTGGGCAAAAACTTATTCGGTATATGCTCCGAATTGACAAAAACCTCTAATTTTCAACAAAAACTTGGATAATTTCTTCTTAACTGGCAGAAATACGTACTTTTTTAGAATTTTTTGGGGGACAAAAAAAGGTTTTTTTTTTTGGTAACTTTTTTGAGGACAAAATTTTTATTTTTTTATTTTTTTAAGAGCAAAAACAATTTTTTTTTGGTAACTTTTTTTGGAGACAAAAAGTTTTTGTTTTTTTTTTGGTAATTTTTTTGAGGACAAAAAATTTTTTTTTTTCCCACTCCAAATGCATGCGAAATTCTTTGTTCGATTGGAGCGAGTTTGCAACGTTTTATACCGAGTATAGAAGAAATGAAGAAAACCATCTAGGCGGTTCGAAAATACTAACCTGACCACCCTCTGGAAGGCGAAACTTGACATTAACAATCGCCGATTCCGTGGCCGCCGGTTCGTCCGGCAAAGTAGAAGCGACCATTTGTCGCCGAGTGGCCTCTTCCTCTTCAGCCCTCTCTCTCGCCTCCACCTCACGCCGTTGCTCGTCAATTTCCCGCTGTTTTGCTTCCATGCGCGCACGATCAGCGGCTATAGAAGCTTGATACTCGGCTTCTTGTTGACTTCTTATCGCCTCTCTCTCTTCGCGTTCACGCTTTTCGTTCGCTTCGTTCAGACGAATCGTCGTGTATTCTTCGACTCCTTGGCAAAGTTTGTCAATCACCTGTTCGCAAGTGTCGGTTCCTTTGCAGTGGTCGACGAGGCGGTACACGTTGCGCTCTCGGACAATGATGGCCATCAGGGGAAAAGATTCCACTTTTGTCACCGCCAGGCGTTGAATTAGATTACGCAATTCGGCAATGTTCGCTTCTTGGAGGAATCCCATAAAGTGAAGTAGGTTGGATCTGAATAATTCGCATAAATAACATAAAATCTTGAATATTTCAACTCACTCGCTAGAAACATCCCACGGGAAAAGCACGTATTGCATACGAATCAGATTCGAAACGTTTTCACTGCACAGCACTTGCGAGGCAAAAATATTCGACGCAATACTACGATCGTGGTTGATGTAGAAGACGAGCGGACGGCGAAGCTCGTGGTTCGGATTCTCAAACGCTTCTCTGATAGCGTTGGGCAGCGAGTCGGTGAAGAACGGTGGCATGAACGCCTGAGTGCTTGGTGTCGAGCAAAATCTGGCACTGAAAATTGAGACAAAGTTGCGCAGAGCATCCGGCACAGATGTGAATCCTTCTGGAATCAGCGGGACACGCCCATTCGCGGGTCTCGAGCTCTGGAATTGAATAATTTAGAGTGAAAATGTGATTTTTAATACTTATTTCTGCACACAACACAAACCTCAATAGCATGGTCGTCATGCCAGGGCAATAAACTATTGAAAAAGTCGCGTAAAACTGGAAACATTATTTGAATAGAAACTGAATTGGTCAGTTGAAATTTTTAAAAATGAAACGTGGTCAAATTACACGGCCACGTCATTTTGCACAAAATGTTCCAGATTCCACGACAATTTCACGCGAAAATTGAAGAAAAATTTGCAAGTTTGCGGCGCAGTTTTTCTTGAATTTTAAAACCTTTTCAGTAAAAAGCATCGCGCAGCAGTTGCAAAAAAGGGGTGGGGCATCTTCCCCGATTTTGTCACGCTCTCGAAAAATGGAGAAACTCGAGGAGGAGGCCCCGCCCATTGCAAGTGTGCCGCACGATTTTTGAACTGAAATTGACCAAAAAAGGAACCGAAAAAACCTATTTCGGGGAATTTCCGGCTATTAGCCGAAAGTGAGCGTGACAAAATTTGCAAGTCTGCGGCACAGTTTCTGTACAATTCTCGCGCCGCATAATTACAATGGGCGGGGCTTGTTCCCCGGTTTTTGGAAAAATTTTTCGCCGGATTCATCAGGGTTTCAAAAAACGGACCCACGAAAAAATTCCCCGCCCCTTTTGCAAGCCTGCGGCACTGTTTTTCGTCTGTCGGAAGTTTCGAAAGTGTGACTTTTTGAAAATTTTTCTGCATTTTGTCGTCGCCGTGTTTGCACAAAATCATTTTTCATGGTATTTTCCTTTAAAAAATGATTATGTGCAAACACCGCGACGACAAAATGCAGATAATTTTTCAAAAAGTCGCAATTTCGAAACGTCCGAGAGCCGAAATTTCATGCCGCAGAATTGCAAAAGGGGCGAGGCGGGGCGCTAATTTCCCAGCCTTTTTTTTTTTTTGAAAATTGAAGACAAGTTTCTCCTCACACCACGATAAAACATACTGGCTGAACGTCAAGATTTGGTGCGTGATATTCATCGTCGTACACCACGTCATCATCGTCGCTGTCCACTTGATAAGTGGGATACACACGTGCTGGCTCCGGACGCGCCGGTAGAGCGTTGTCGCCGAAACGACGCGAAGAGCTGCCGGATGCTATATGGGAAGTGTCACGGGTGCCGCCTGAGCGTCAAATATATGAATGGTCAGCAATTTTAAATAGAACTCACCTCTACCGCCTCTCCGTGCCGGTTCATTGTTGCCGCCACTATGGCCAAAATCGTCATTTATCTGCAATTATTGGCATTCATTATTATTGTTTTATTTAAGTTGACGCGCGGTGTTTGCGTACTCGTGCCGCCCGATTTTTAATGATTTTCTTTCTGTTTTTGATCTTTTTTTTAATTTTAGGTCGATAAATTTTGTATCCATTATTGTGTCGGTTTTTCTTTGATTTTTTGCATAAAATCTATTGTGTCTGTTTTTCTTTGATTTTTTGCATAAAATCTTCTTTTTTCGTGCTTTTTCCTTGTAAAAATAATTTTTCGAGACCAAATTCATGAAGTTTCGTCAAAACCTTCCGCATATTTCCGAATTTCAGTGAAAAATCAATATTTTTCGATTTCTGTGCACTTTGAAAAATTCATACCTCATTAGTTTGGAAAGATTTTTGTTCAAACTCCATCATGATGATGTTTTTCAATGTTTTCTTACCTTTTAGCCCGAAAAGTATTGATTTTAATATCAATTCCACCTTTTTCCGCCGAAACGGCAAACTTTCACTAAAATCAGAAATTTTGTGGCTTTTTCTCCGCTTTCCTCACTTTTTCTCGAGACCCTGACAAAACCTGGGAAAAGGCACCGCAACCTTTTGCAACTGCTACACGACGTTTTGTACTGGAAGTGTCGAAAATACAGGAAAAAGTGCGCCGCATATTTGCAACTTTTCCCCGGTTTTGTCAGGATCTCGAGAAAAAGAGAGAAAAGCGGAGAAAACCCCACAAAATTTCTGATTTTAGTAAAAATTTGCCGTTTCGGCGGAAAAAAGGTGGAAATTATATTAAAAACAGTACCTTTCGGGCTAAAAGGTAAGAAAACATTGAAAAACATCTTCATGATAGAGTTTGAACAACAATCTTTCCAAACAAATGAGTTATGAATTTTACAAAGTGCACAGAAATCGAAAAATATGGATTTTTCACTGAAATTTGAAAATATGCGGAAGGTTTTGACAAAACTTCATGAATTTGGTCTCGAAAAAATATTTTTACAAGGAAAAAGCAAGAAAAAATAAGATTTTATGCAAAAATCAATGAAAAACCGGCAAAATAATTTGGAAACGAAAATGAAAATCGCATAGCGTTGAGTGCAGTGGAGCGCGTTTGACCATTTTGGCGGTTCGACAATATTTGAACAAATATTGGAAAAAAAACGATGAGAAATTTTTTTTATGGATTCGTGAAATAGGGACTCGTTTCTACAAATTGTGCGCCAGAAAAATGAAAAAAAAAAACTGAATCGTGGCAAGACCCGGCGATCGCTGATAATACATTTTATAGAGCAGCCCCTAAAAGCTTCTAACCCAACACACCCGCAGTCTTTTCACCTGGTTATCGACCGTCTCTTCCTGATTTCTCGGGCGTCGACGTCCACGAGACGGTTGGACATCCTCGGATCTGAAATTTGCAAATAAGTCACGGCACCAGCACATTTCGCAAGCGTACTCAATATCGATAACTTCTGGAACATTTCTGGACGGAAAATGTCTCGGGGCCGGGATCGTCTCGATAATCTCTGGATCCTCTTGAATCTCGTCCGTGTCTTGCATCAGATGTGCCTCTATAGCCTGCTCCAAGTTCCAGTTGAGAGAGGCCAATGTGCCTACGGCCACTTCATAGTCTTGTACTTGTGTGAACTCCTGTAATTTTTGTTATGGCTCTGTGACATTTTTGCAGCATAATGAAACATCGATGAAAACGAAAAACGTCAAAGTTTCGAAACGTCCCAGAGTCCATTTTATATATCGTAAAAGTTCACCGTACCGTAAACTGACGAAGCTTTTCTCTTTGATCGTCTTCCAGCTCGAATTGATCCATGTTTGCGTAGATTTCAAGGTTTCTGTGTTTTTTTCTTGTGGATAAAGAACTTGGGATTTTTGTTTTCTGAAAAAAAAAGTATAAACTATTTAAATAAATACGGCTAACAATTTTGAATACAGGTTAATAATTGAGTAATGAATGAGTCTCCAAATATCATCAAAAAGAATGACGACGAGGAGGAGATGGAGGAAGAAGGAAAGAAAGCAAGCAGCGGTGTGCGAGAGGAAATGTGTCTGTGTCTCTACGAGACGCACACTATTTCTTTGTTCTGCACCTTTCTGCGTCTATGTGTCACATGTGATGTCTCGTGAGCCACCACCCAAAAAAAAAAACGATGATTTTTGAAAGAGTGTCGAAATTAAATAATTCCGCGCTCTATTGGGAAAACAAAAAAAATTGGAACGCGGTTTTTGCGTACTTTTGAAATTCATACGAAAATGAGAACAATTCTCTTCATTTGCCATAATATTTCTTTCATTTTCGTCTGAATTTCAAAAGTACGCAAACACCGCGTTGCAATTGCAAATTTTTTTATTTTACCAATATTTAATGGGGCAAAAAATGGCAAAAAACTGCGCGAAAACTCGGAAAATTCTTCGATTGACCTGAAATTTTGGGAAATAAGGGGGAAATTCTCCTGGACATTACCCTAAAACAATATCTCGGAGCGCACGCATTTTATGGCACAGTTGAAATGAGTGCGTTATTGTTGTGTTGTTGTTTAATGGGTTACGGTCGCACTCCTTTCAATTGTGTCATGAAATGCGTGCGCTCCGAGATATTTCATTGGCAATTTTCAAAATTTATGAGCAGATTCTGAAAATGAGACGAGAATTTACGGTATTTCTTTGGCGCTTCGGCATTTAGTCGGCAGGGATTCGGCCAATCGCCGCATCGAAAAATCTAATTTTGCAGATAATCGGCGCTAGGCTAGAAAATTCGGCAAAATCCCATTTAATTGCCAACTAGGCGCCAGCAAGTACTCGTTTTAAGCGGCTAATAGCCAATTGCTGCCTATATGCGCCAAGACAGCGCCGATTAGAAGCCAACTTGACGCCAGTAAATATCAATTTTAAGCGCCAAAAACGCGCCACAAAACAATTTCAATTTTAGCATTTCTACGCTTCAATTCTCATGTACATGCTCAAAAAATTTGGGACCAAAATATCGATTTTAAAAATTTTCAGAAAAAATCGATATTTTGGTCCAAAATTTTTTGAGCGTGTACAGGTGAATTTTTTCCAATATTTCCCAAAATTTCAGGTCAATCGGATCATTCCCCGATTTTTCCCGCAATTTTTTTCCGTTTTTTTCTCTTTTTTTCCGGTTTTGTGATAAGGTCCATTAATGTTGCCATTCTCGATGGCTAGAGCACGTTTGCGACCGGCTCTTCAAATTTAAAAATAATAAAAAAAAAAAAGATTAAGTAAATTTTCAGATTGCAAACTGAATTCAAATAAGATAATAAAAAATAAAAAAGTTCTCAATTTATTAGGTGAAAAAAGAGAACAAAAACAACAAATATTATATTCAAAAATAGCTAGTTGAGCCGGAAAAAAAAGAGCACAACCAGTAAAATCTAGAAGAGGAATGTTACAAAAACAAAAAAAAATGTTATAGTATTTAAAAGTGAGCAAAGAAAAAAAACAACGGGGGGCTTGATATGAAGGGCGATGACGACTTTGTTCGTGACGTAGCGAGACGAGACAGCGTGTCAAGTTATGCGTCAGCAATCGTCGGGTCTCGCCACGATTCAGCTATGGCGCACAACTTGCAGCAACGAGTCGCTACGTCACGAATCCCTAATAATTCTAAAGTCTCGATATAATCTGTTTTTCTGGAAGATGGCGGCACTCTGGACAGAACCATTCGTCTTGTGGAGCGGCGGACAGCCCGACGCAATTGAAATGAAACCATTCGATGCGGCACTAAACAGCAATTAAGTTATAATCGGTAAAAAGCTCTGCAAATTCGCTTCAATCGCACAAATCGGCCACTGTCTCTCTCAATTTTCTGCACTCTCTCGTCGCCAACGTCAACTGTGCAAAGGGAGCGAATTTGCAGTGCTCCGTACAGAGAATATTTCAAAACTAAAAAAGGTGATAAACTGACATTTTTATTCTCGCATTCCACCATCATTTCCGAGCCGGTGTTCTGGAATAAAATAAAATATTGTCGGCCCGCCAAAATCGTCAAACGCGCTCCGCTGAACTCAACGCTATAATGGATTCGTGGCGGAGTGACATTTCACGTGAAACTGGGAGACGAAAAATCTCTCAATTTCTTCAGATATTTCTTCATTTTTTCGAATTAAAACGTGAAAAAATTGTCACTCCGCCACGAATCCATTACAGGGTGGCCGATAAGTATAGGACGTTTTGAAAGTGCTCCCATTTTTTCAATTTGAGGATTTTTCGAGAACAACCTTTATTAAACAACAAAAAATAAGCAGAAAATTTGATTTTACAAGAGAATTTCGAAGTTGGATCCACGAGCTTTGACACAGGCTCTCAAACGTTTCTTCACCGAATTGACAGTGCGCCGCAGGTATCCGTCGTCGATCGAAGCCCATGCTACCTCGAGAGCGGCCTTCAAGTCATCGACAGTAGCAAAAACTTTTCCCGCGATCTTCCCTTCCAACATGCCCCAAACGCTGAAATCCATCGGATTGAGATCCGGGCTGGAAGCAGGCCACAAGTTCTTGTCCAGGAATCCAGGGAAATGCGCCTCCAAGACGGCCAATGTCGATCTCGAGCCATGGGACGGTGCCCAGTCTTGTTGAAGGATAAATGGACCACCAGCAAAGTGCTGAGTGACCCAGGGTAACAAATTATCCATCAACACAATCTTTTGGTACACCTCCGAGTTGATTTTCACATTTCTTTCAATGAAAACCAACGGAGTTTTACCGGTTGCCGTGATACCGGCCCAAACCATGACACTTTTCGGGAAAAGGCGGTTATGGGCAAGACGACGTTTCGGAGACATGCTGTCATCCTTTGACAATAACTGTCTCTGGTTTTGACGGTTGGGAAGAGGTTCAATAGTGAAGATCTTCTCGTCTGTCCAGATAACGTCAGAGACGCGGCGCACTTGAAAGTGCTGGAGTAATTTTCGGCATTTTTCGAGTCGCATCGCTTTCGATTTGTCCGAGAGGTACTGTCCACGACGTAGTTTGTAACTTTTGAGCTTCAAGTCGTTCTTGACAATCGATTGGACAGTGGATCGGGCAATTCCAAGCTGTGACGCCATCCTATTGAGACTCAATCCATCATTTCGAATGATCCGTTTCTTGATGATTGCACGAGTATTCCGGGTGTTGACAGAACGTGGACGTCCGCTTTTTTTTACTTCAGAAGCATCTCCTCGCTTTTTGATAGCAGCGACAACGTTTCGAACCGTCGAAGACGAAATTTGAAGGCGTCGAGCGATCTCAGCACTTCCGAGGCCTCTCTTGAACAAGAGTTCAATGGAAGGACGATGAGGAGAACTTTTCATAGCTCGGCGATATGGAGAAGTGAGAACAAATGACTGAGAAGCTTACTTATATAGTCTCTGGACTTTCGAAAAGTTTCGAAATTTTTCGAAAATATCCCTTGGCACCGTGCCAGGGAACGCTGAAAGCGAGCGTCCTATACTTATCGGCCACCCTGTATATGCGATTTTCATTTTGGTTTCCAAATTATTTAATTTCACGTATAAATTCAACTTGAATTGAAATAATTTGGAGACCAAAATGAAAACTGCATAGCGTTGAGTTCAGCGGAGCGCGTTTGACCATTTTGGCGGGCCTACAATATAATCACGTTGGAACTTATATAATTTTTAAATTGGGCCATTCAGTAAATCAGAACCGCTTAACCTAAAAATTTCAGAAAAATTTTTGAAATTTTGTATGAAATCATTAATTGCAATGGATCAAAATCTTCGAAATTTTGGCATTTTTTATCGTTTTTCTGCATTTTTTGGCATTTTCTATAGTCGGCGAATACATCATCAACCTCGCTCTCTTTTCGGCATTTTCTAGTTATTTTTCGGCATTTTCTTGACATTTTTAGTCATTTTCCTGCATTATCTAGTCATTCATTTTTCGACATTTTCAAGTCATTTTTAGTAATTTCTCGACATATTTAGACATTTTTCTGCATTTTTCGACATTTTTTGACGTTTTTCGGCAATTTTTAGTTTTTTTAAATTTTAAATTTTGGCCTTTTTAGTCATTTCTCGAGATATTTAGACATTTTCAGCACTTTCAAGTCATTTTTCGAAATTTTCAACATTTTTCGCAATTTTCGGCCATTTTTGAAAAATATTTTACAGACATTTTTTGGCATTTTCAAGTCATTTTTCTACAGTTTTAAAGTTAATTTTCGGCATTTTCTAGATATTTTCCCACAATTTCTTTCGATATTTTTTAATCATTTTCGACATTTTTAAATAACTTTCTAGTCATTTTTTGTTTTTTTGGCATTTTCAAGTCATTTTTCTACAATTTTTAAATTATTTTTCGGCATTTTCTAGATATTTTTCCACAATTTCTAGTCAGTTTTCGATATTTTTTTAATAATTTTTCGACAATTTTTGCCATTTTCTAGTCATTTTTTCTGCATTTTTCAAAAATTTCAAGTCATTTTTAGGCATTTTAAAGAATTCCTTATCCTTTTCATCCAATAATTCACTCACCAAACCATCACAGATGCACCATTCTTCCGATTCCCGTTTAATTTTTTGGCGCTCTTCTTTTTCCCGATGAGATATTAGCATTTCAGTGACGCGATCCGTGAGTCTGTAATATTCAAGCCCTCGAATTCGAGTCTGGACATAATCATAAAACGGGCGCCGACTGACTTTCTGGGTCTTCCGCAAAAACTCTTATCGGCTATCGAACCGAACAACATATTGCGCTTGCGCTTCTCAACCAGTTCGCTGCTGCTCGACGATGTTGCCGCCTACCGTTTTAACAATAAGTGACTCAAAAACAAAACAAAAAAAGAATAAACCAGTGTGACTCACTCACATTTGTACGTTTTAAACTTGATGAGTAATTTGAGGTGGACGAACTTCTGCTAAATGGTGGCAAAAAGTCAGTGTTGGTGTTGTCTCCGGTAACACCTCCGGTTAGATCATCGCTCGATTTGAGCTCCAGAGTATGGTTCGGCGGGTACATTTCCATCGAGTAGAGCCCTGATTCAGTGACATCCAGCGCTTCCATCATGCCTTTTGGAGGCGATTGGAGGCCCTCGAAATCGTGCATCAGGCAGTCGAGAAGCTCTCGCTCATCATCCGGTTCCAGCTCATCTTTTCCGCTGTCATCCCCCAACCATCCGTTCAATGAGAAAGAGTCGAATCCACCACCATTTTCGAGTTCTCTTTTTGCATTCAAAGTGGTGAATTTCTCTCGTTGTTCCTTCTCCTTCTTCGCTTTTTCTTGCTTCTTTTTCAAACTCTTTGCCATTTTCTTCTCAGCGTCTCTCTCTCTCCCTCTCTCTCGCTCCCGCTCGACGCTCGATCGGGCGCTAGAGACTGCCGATCCAGTGGCTGATAGAAATGATTCTTTGTAATCCTTGTTGTTTCTGGGACGTCCAACTCGCTTTTTTAGTCTGAAAATTTAAATTTAATAATTTTTATTACTTTTCCAAAAACCACCAACTTGTCTTTTCCCTGGAATGGGGTACCGCTTCTAGTCGATAATTTATCGTCATCTGTCATTGATGACATTCCGCGAGTGCGTCTGCTATTGGATGGGATAATCGAGTGGGTTGCATTCTCAGAGCGGTTTGCTTCCAATTGCTCGAAAATTGCAGACTGGCGGAACACTGAAAAGAAAATTTTGGGGGTTTTTTCTTGGCATTTTTAGTAATTTTCGCCATTTTCAGGTCTTTTTTCAAATTTTTTTAGTCATTTCTGAAGATATTTTGACATTTTCAGCATTTTCAAGTGATTTTTCGACATTTTTTTTGTCATTTTCGGCATTTTAAAGTCATTTTTCGACATTTTTCGGCATTTAAAAGTCTTTTTTCGAACTTTTTTTTTCGCATTTTTCGACATTTTTCGGCATTTTCAAGCCTTTTTTCGAATTTTTTTAGTCATTTCTCGAGATATTTTGACATTTTCAGCATTTTCAAGTGATTTTTCGACATTTTTTTTAGTCATTTTCGGCATTTTAAAGTCATTTTTCGGCATTTTCAAGTGATTTTTCGACATTTTTTTTTAGTCATTTTCGGCATTTTAAAGTCATTTTTCGGCATTTAAAAGTCTTTTTTCGACATTTTTTTTTAGTCATTTTCGGCATTTAAAAGTCTTTTTTCGAATTTTTTTTTGGCATTTTTCGACACTTTTCGGCATTTTCAAGCCTTTTTTCGAAGTTTTTTTAGTTACTTTCGGCATTTTTCGGCATTTAAAAGTCTTTTTTCGAAATTTTTTGGCATTTTCAAGTGATTTATTGACATTTGCATGGGTTTTGCAAATTTTTCGGATTGATATAGTACTTGTCGTTGTTTCAGGAAATTTTGTGGATTGTGGCCAATTTTATCGAATATTCCAAAAATTCGATAAAATTGGCCACAATCCACAAAATTTCCTGAAACAACGACACGTACGGTATCAATCCGAAAAATTTGCTAAAACCATGAAATACAGAAAAATTATTCGAAAATCGAAAATAATCCGAATTTTCGCTAATCTTTCTTTGGGTTTTTGTGCTATTTCGTAAATATACAACAACTCGCGATTTTTGTGAAAAAAGTAGTATTACCGTATTTTAACGGCAGTTTCTAATTGACCGACATGCCGGGAAAATAGAGTAAATACGGGAATTTTGGAATTTTTTTGACAAATTTCGGCAATCTCTTGGACGTTTCGAAACTTTTTCTGCATTTTAAAAGCCTTTTTAATGAAAATTTCATACAACGCTGAATGGTTGTGTGCAAACACCGCGACGAAAAAATTCAGAAAAATTGTTCGAAACGTCCGAGAATCTCGGTGTTTTTTGGCATTTATTGACCTTATTAGGGGATTTTCGGCGTTTCATGAAACTTTTCGTATATTTTGAACAATTTTGTACCTTTCACGGTTATTAGGGACCCTATTCGGAAACCTGAAACCAGCCTTATACATACACAATCGATTAAAACCTACATCTCTCTCTAATCTCCGTGCATCCGGGATTGTCTATTTCCACCTCCAACTTGCAGTGATACGCCAACTCGTTCAGTCTCGAATACACCGCTTCCACCGTATTCTGATTCCGTTCGGTGAGCGCGCATTTCCGCTCCGCCAAATTTCTCAGCTTTGTCTTCAAGTTGGCCAGGTGAAACAGCCGTTCCGCTCTCGCCTCTTTCGATTTGGACGTGTCGAACACAAATTGCTCGACTCGCCGGATCTCTTCAGAGTAGTCGGCGATCTGTGCATCCCACTCGCAAATCTTCTCCAGCCGCTTGTTCATCTCTCCGCTTAGACCTTCTAGCACTGAGAACATGGAATTGTTGTATTGTATTTTGAGATGTTACTTACAGTCGTGAATATCATCCATGTAGTGTTGCATATTGGTCATGGTTTAAACCCCTTCGAATAATACCCGTGAAGGGGCTAAAATTGAATAATCAGAGCGCACACAGTTGAAATGAGTGTGACCGTAACCACCCATTTAAAAATGTAAACAAGTTTAAAGTAAGAAGATATAAACAGTCCAAAAGAAACTGATTTGAAACAAAAATAGAAATAAAAAATAAATAGCAAAATTAAATAATTTTATTTTCGTTCAACCATATGGTCAGTCCGAGCCGACTCGTACCAGCAATACATAAATATATATTGTCGAACCGCCAAAATGATCAAACGCGCTCCACTGGACTTAACGCTATATTTCATTTTCGTTTCCAAATTATTGTGTCGGAATTTCAGTGAAAAATCAATATGTTTCGATTTCTGTGCACTTTGTAAAATTCATAACTCATTTTGTTTGGAAAGATTTTTGTTCAAACTCCATCATGATGATTTTTTTTCAATGTTTTCTTACCTTTTAGCCCGAAAAGTACTGATTTTAATATAAATTCCACTTTTTTTCCGCCGAAACTGCAAATTTTCACTAAATTCAGTACTTTTCGGGCTAAAAGGTAAGAAAACATTGAAAAAAAATCATCATGATGGAGTTTGAACAAAAATCTTTCCAAACAAAATGAGTTATGAATTTTTAAAGTGCACAGAAATTGAAAAATATTGATTTTTCACCGAAATTCAGAAATATGCGGAAGATTTTGACAAAACTTCATGAATTTGGTCTCGAAAAAATATTTTTACAAGGAATAAGCACAAAAAAAGAAGATTTTATGCAAAAAATCAAAGAAAAACCGACACAATAATTTGGAAACGAAAATGAAAATCGCATAGCGTTAAGTCCAGTGGAGCGCGTTTGACCATTTTGGCGGTTCGACAATACGCTCATGAATTACAGAAAAAATACTGAAATTACAAAAAATTCCATAATTTTGAATACATGTAAACTAGTGAACAGGAAAAACAAAAAAATTATACACTTTCTTTCAAACTGCCTAGAAAAATGTTAGACAGGTGCAAAAATAAATGCAATATAATTAGAAAATATTGAACTTCTGAAGCGAAATGATATGAAAAAAAAGATAATAAGTATGTACCATTTAACATTATATGCACATAAAAACCGTGGAAAAATGCTCATGAGCATACCACATTGACACGAATCAATCGGAATCGTCTTGAGCGTTCAATAGTCCAGCTCTTTCCGTATCCTCAGCAGGTACAACGTTTCGTCGATAGTAATAGTATTGGGAAATGATGATGGCGTCGAACGCGCAACATCCGAGACTTCCAGCGAGCCAGGGGAGGTGTCTGAGAATGTACCATCGTTTCAGCAGCTGATCATAAACTTTTTTTTTGAAAATAGCCAATTTCCCTTTTTTTATGACACAGTTGAAATGAGTGTGACCGTAACCCATTGAAAAATGTAAACAAGTCTTTTTTGAACTCGTTTACATTTTTTAATGGGTTACGTACGGTCACACACATTTCAACTGTGCCATAAAATGCATGCGCTCCGAGATATTTCGTGGGAGAAAAGTTGGCTATTTTCAAAGTTTATGAGCAGCTGAGACGAGAATTTACGGTACTTAATGGGCGCTTCGGCATTAATTCGGTCAATCGACTCATTGAAAAATTAAATTTTGGAGATAATCGAAGCCAGGCTAGAAAATTCGGCCAAATCCCGACGCCAAGATAGCGCCGAATAGTTGCCAACTAGGCGCCCGCAAATATCCGATTTAAGCGGCTATCGCTGCCTATATCCGCCAATTTTCGAATATCATAAATATTTAGATCACACAAAAATTCAATTTTGTGATTTTTTTTTCCGAATTAAAAAACAAATTTAAATATTGTCGGCCCGCCAAAATGGTCAAACGCGCTCCGCTGAACTCAATACTACGTGGATTTCATTTTGGTTTCCAAATTTTTTCATTTCACGTGTAAATTCAACGTGAAATAAAATAATTTGGAAACCAAAATGAAATCCACGTAGTATTGAGTTCAGCGGAGCGCGTTTGACCGACGTGGCGGGCCGATAATAGAAGAAATCCAAAAGGAGTACACGAAAAGTGGCGGGAAATTCAAAAATCATTGATTTTTTCGGGATTTCGTTTTTTAATTAATATTCACTTAATGGACTTATTCAGCGCAGGAAAGACAATCGTTTTTCCTGCTTTTTACTTCAAGGAAAAACCTCTATCGCGTCGAGACCCGGCATTAAAAAATGTAATGCGCCTTTAATTTTCAATTTCGACATTTTAAGTCATTTTTCAGAAATTTCAAGTCATTTTTCGACATTTTTATTGTTGGCCCGCCAAAATGGTCAAACGCGCTCCGCTGAACTCTGTACTACGTGGATTTCATTTTGGTCTCCAAATTATTTCATTTCACGTATAAATTCAACGTGAAATTAAATAATTTGGAAACCAAAATGAAAATCGCATAGCGTTGAGTTCAGGGCTCCGCGACATTTCGCAACGTGACCTTCCGAAACTGTGACGATTCGCAACTCACGTAACTTTCGCTACTGTGACGTTTCGCAACCAGACGTTTCGCCGCTCGTATAAATCGAAACTGGGACAATTCGCTACTTGTCACTTCGAAACTAGACTATTCGAAACCGCGACTTTTCACAACTTTATGTTTGGAAACTGTAAGGTTTTCTTACATCATATTATTTAGATTTTGTTATTTTGTCTCGTTTTTTTATGTTTCACGTGACTTCCGTTTAGCAAAAATCCACTGCGAAAGACAACAAATTCCCAGATCATGAGTATCCAACACAGCTTTTCGGGATCAATTCTATGTATCCGCAACGAAGCTTCAGTGTTCCTGTTTGACAAGGAAACAATTGATCATAACCCCTATCATCAGGTAAATCTAGTCCGTACCAAATCTGAGCATTTTTTAAAGGTTAATCATCGTCGCAAGCTCCAGGATATCATGAAGGATATTAAAATCATTAATGCAATCACAAATACACCGATTCCTCCTCCTCTACCACTAACTGGTTTAGATCATTTGAAAGTGAATCTAGCGGCAAGAAAGTATATCTAATTTACTTGTTTTTATTTTCATGATAAGTTTTAACAAAATTAAAAAAAATAGAACTATCTTGTTGATGCAGTTTCGAAATGTCTAGTTGCGAAAAGGCTAGTTACTAAATGTCTCATTCCCGAAATGTCGCAGTTTCGAAATTGCAAGTTTCGATTTATACGAGCGTCGAAACGTCTGGTTGCGAAACATCACAGTAGCGAAAGCTACGTGAGTTGCGAATCGTCACAGTTTCGGAAGGTCACGTTGCGAAATGTCGCGGAGCCGAGTTCAGCGGAGCGCGTTTGATCATTTTGGCGGGTCGACAATAGGCATTTTTCGACATTTTCTTTCGAAATTTTTAGTCATTTTTCTGCAATTTTAGTCATTTTCAGTTAAATTTCAAATTTTTCAGGTCATTTTTCGTCAATTTTAGTCATTTTCTAGACATTTTCAGTTAATTTTCAAAATGTTCAAGTCATTTTTCAACATTTTTCGACATTTTTTTTCGACATTTTCAGGAAATTTTAGTCATTTTTCTGCATTTTTATCGTTTGTTCACGCCTCTTGTACTCCCTTCTGACGTCTTCTAATTATTTTTGTCGCAAAACTTGTGGAGAATCGGTCAAAAAGTTACATACCTCAACAAGAAAAGCCAACTCGTGGTAGCCATCAGCACCGAGATTCCATACGTAAAATTGGCAGCCACAATAATGTAGAACATTGTCAGCGAAAGACCTTCACAAGATCGATCACGATAGTTTTTAAAAATTTGTGGAATTCTGCCTCCAAAATAACAAATCGCAGCCATCGATCCAATAATATATCCGAGCATATCAGTGTAGCTCGTGAAGATTGGCCACATGGTGAGTATTCCCTCAAGTGGAAGACCCTTTTGGCTGTTCAATTCTTCAATAATCGATCTCTTGAATCGACTCCCCTCCGGGTGCGCATTCTCGAACAGACAGAACGAGCCGACAGAAGCCAATGCCAGAACAGGAACTACAATCGTGTTTGAACGAGCCGAACTAGTTGGACGGGTCGTATAGCAATGCGCATAGTAGCCATATTGACCCCAGAGGATCAGGTCTTGAAATATGTAATAAACGCCAATAATTTTTTGGATAGGCTGCTGATTTGTGAGAATGGCGCCGAGCATGTTACACGTGTCACCGACGAGCCAGAAGAAGAGAAAGGCTAGCGAGAGTCCTTCGCATTTTTTCGTCTTGTAGTTTTGCCAGAGTTGCGGGAGCAACGGGATGAGCCAGAGGGCCAGAGAGACTAAACCAATTACGAAGCCGATCAGTTTGATGTCTGTATCGACACAGTCTGTGAACACCTGAAACGTTGAAAATTCGATTTAATGGAGATGTTCATGCAGATTCACGAAATAACAAAATAGGCAAAACCAGAAAAAAATTCGAAAACTGCTCCTATCGGCCTGAATATTTGGAATGACATTCCCAGAAACATTTCAGACCAAAATATCGAATTTAAAAATGGGAAAATTTTGGTCTGAAATTTTCTGAACATGTCATTCCGGGGAGTATTTTGCTGTTATTTCTCAAGGTTTCAGGCCAATCGGATCATTCTTCAAAATTTTCACAGATTTTTTTTTGCAGGTTTTAGCTATTTTTGCTGAAAAACCCCATTAATTTTCCTGCAATAAATAATTTCGCCAAATTTCGCCAATAGCGCGAACACGGTGACGAAGAATAGCACTAAAGATTCGAAACGCCCTAGTTTCGAAGTGGCAGGTTTCGAAACGTCCCAGAATCATCAGAAACTTCTCGAAAAACAATGAAAAAGTAGGAAATTAAGAAAAAAAAGTACGGAGGTTGGTGGTGGCGTGGCCAGAATATTCCAGAATCATCAGAAACTTCTCGAAAAACAATGAAAAAGTAGAAAATTAAGGGAAAAAAAAGTACGGAGGTTGGTGGCGGCGTGGCCAGAATATTTCAGAATCATCAGAAATTTCTCGAAAAACGTACATCTTTGATCCATTGAACACCTTGCGTGCAATTCGCATCGTCCTCCCCAAAATCGGCGTAGTCACTCAAGCCGCCCTTCTTCATGACTCCTGCAAGAATAATAGTTTTAGTGAAAATGGAAAAAAGGACAGGAACAAAATGCCATTTCTCTGAAAAATGTAATCGTTAGAAAAAATGTTTTTTGGCAGAGATAAGAAGACCAAAATGATAAGATACAGACAGATAGAGAGAGCAGTTTCGAACCGCATTGGGGCACGTAATTTGATAGGCAATGTATGTTTTTAAGATTTATGAATAAGTATTAACAAGATGCAGATTTGGGAGGGGGTGGGGGGAAAATAATAATAATGAGACAGTTGGCGGTGGTTTGGTGGGGGGGGGGGGGGGGATCGTGTGGGTGTGTATTATTCCAAGAAAGCTACCATGATGATGACGCATGCTTCCTGAGTCACGAATATCGAGAGAGAGATCCGAAAATTAAATAAAAATGTATCGAGTGACCCATAATAAAAAAGTGACAATTAAAAAAAAATGAAGAAACATATATTCAAGCACAAGCACCAGTTCGAGTAATCTCACTCCTCAATCTTCTCTCCTTCCATTTCCGCCTCTTCCACTTCCTCGTCCTCCTCGTCATAATCGTCCGCCTGATTAGCGGTTGTCAAGTTTCCTTCCAGCTCCACCGACTCGACTTGGTCAAGAGAAAGGAGCATTTTTCGGAACTGTAAAACATTTTGGTATTCTTCAACAACCCTTTTTTAGAGAATTTTTGCGAATTCTCAGCATTTGTAGACATTATTCGGAGGGTTTTTCGGATTTATTGACATTTTCGAAACGTCGCAAAGCTAAAAAAAAATCCAATTTTCTGACTCACCGACGCAATTTTCTCGGACAAAAACGCCATGTGCTCAAAAGAGCCACGCGTGTGTGGGAAATTGAGAGCTTCCAGGACGGTCACCGGTTTAAACATGGGAATATTCCGGCGAGTGACTGCTTTTTCGTACACTTTCGCAGCCTCTGATGGTAGATATTCTGCGACTTTTCTGGAAAAAAAAACTCATTTTTACAGGATTTTTTTCATTTTACTCACGCTTCATTGAATCCGTACAACTGCATCAAAAACGTTCGAATGTAGAGCAAAATGGATGGAATCTGACTCGACAAAAACAAGTTATGGAAGATATCCGTCTGATTAAGGTGAGACAGTCGCTGCATAAGATTGTGGTCCACAAATACCGTATCCTCGTCTTCGTCTTCTCGCATCTGCAGATAATGTTTGTACTGAACCAGCAAGCTCTGTCCGGTCTGAGCAACGTTTTGGTCGATTTGACGGATCACGTAGAGAGGCTCGTCGATTAGCTGGTATGGGAACATGGCCACGTTGTCTGCGATGAAAAGATACTCCATCAGATCCGGCTTATCCTGCGTTTCTTCGCTGAACAGTTTCACCACCAACTGGAGGAACGATCTTCTCTGCTGTCTGTTACTTCGAAGACTCTGGTAGAGACCGCTGAGCACCGCCATGCCGTCGTGCGTTTTTACAGGTAAAGCATGTGGTTGTGTATTTACTGAATATTTATTATTGGGGTGGAAAAAGGGCGGTTGAAGAAGCTTCAAATGGTGTATTTTTGAAAATTTGGAGCTTTTTTTCTGAATTTTCTAACATTTTTTGAAATTTTTGGCAAATTTTTTTTTGGATTTAATTAAAATTTTCCTGAATTTTTTAGAATTTTTAAGAATAATTTTTTGGCTCCGCGACGTTTCAAAACTCATTTTTCATGAATCGACGGAAAAAATTGTTTTTGATAGTTATGGGTAAACAAAACCGGCACAGGTAGATGACCCCGCCCCTTTTCTGCAAAGCATAGCAAACGTCAGAACCCGTGAGTTGCCGGCTATAGAAAGTAATAATTGGCAGCTGCCTGGCGGCTATTTGGCGGCTGTTTGGCTGCTATTTGGCGGCTGTTTGGCTGCTATTTGGCGACTGTTTGGCTGCTATTTGGCGGCTGTTTGGCTGCTATTTGGCTGCTATTTGGCGTCTGTTTGGCTGCAATTCGGCTGCTATTTGGCTGTTATTTGGCTGCTATTTGGCGGCTGTTTGGCTGCTATTTGGCGGCTGTTTGGCTGCTATTTGGGTGCCATTGTTTGGCTGCTATTTGGCGGCTGTTTGGCGGCTGTTTGGCTGCTATTTGGCGGCTGTTTGGCTGCTACTTGGCGGCTGTTTGGCGGCTGTTTAGGTTCTTATTGGCCGCTGTTTGGCTCCTATTTGGCGGCTGTTTGTGTTCTATTTGGCAGCTGCCTGGCGGCTGCTTGGCTCCTATTTGGCGGCTGTTTGGCTCCTATTTGGCTGCTGTTTGGGTGCTGTTTGGGTGCTGCCTGGCGGCTATTTGGCTGATGTTTGGCGGCTGTTTGGCGACTGTTTGGCTCCTATTTGGCTGCTGTTTGGGTGCTGTTTGGGTGCTATTTGGCGGCTGTTTGGGTGCCATTTGGCTGCTATTTGGCAGCTGTTTGGGTGCCATTTGGCGGTTGTTTGGGTGCCATTTGGCGGCTGTTTGGGTGCCATTTGGCGGCTATTTGGCTGCCGTTTGTGGGTTATTTGTCGGCTGCTTGGGTGCCATTTGGCCGCTTTTTGAAACGTCACGTAGCCAATTTTTTCAGGATTTTCAAGGTTTTAAAACACTTTTCTAGATTTTTTTTTCCTAATTTTTCTGAAATTTTGTTTGCCAATTTGTGTTGTCTGAACATACCATGGAAATCACAAAACCGGAATCCTCGTACAAATTTGTCCGTCACATTGGCTGCTGCCTGGCGCAACTTCAAATGTAGACAATACGCCAAGCGTACTCCCTGCATCGCCTTGCTCTGCACCATTCCAGAGTATTTCGAATCAATGTCCTTCAACAAAATGTCGATACGATTTCGAATCGCTTCCACCGGATCCGTCGTCATTGCGACCAGTGTCGGAATAGATGCTCCTGGCGTGACAAGTCCTTGATTCAAAGTTAGCCAAACGACTTGCACTGCTGCTCTCCGCAGATGAACGTCACTGTCCACGTACGACTCGAGAACCGCTTTCCAGTACTTTTGAATGACAGATGAGCCGAGACCTGAGCCGCTGAGTTCCATTTCTTTCAAGTTTTGCATTTCCTTGTTTTCCTCCCAGTTCTCATGACTGGCCGCGAGTTTTTGCTCTTCGCACTGGAGGAACATTTCCAGGTTTTTCAGGACCAGGACTCGCTGTTGCAGGCCTTGAGGAGACGAGCATTGCAGAATTTCGAGATACGTGTTTTGCAATTGTCGTTTTGTGAGATACGATGAATGTTGGGCGCAAAAGTGTCCTAAAAACCACCATTCTGTTAATAATAATACAATTTTAATTACCTAAAGCAGTAAGAGCTTTCTGCCGAATTCCTCCTCTATTGTACCTCGAGAAAAACTCGAGCAATACGAAAATATTCTCCTTCAGGTTATCCACGTGCTTTTCCTCCACATTTTCCATTTGCAGCTTCAAAATCTTCTCAAAGCTGAAATATCGAGACAAGACTCCGATGGTGAAGATTGAGCGGGACATCATGGCAAACATTTTTGGATCCAATACGTACTTGGGGTCAGTGTCGAAACTGTCTTTAATCTTCCGTAAATGTCCTGAAATATTGAAATGGTTACTGTTTTTTGGGTATCGATGGAGTTTAGGGCATTTTTTTGTTTCTAATTTAATTATTGTGCTTCAAAAACAGTTTTAGACGCTTTTTGAAAGGATAAGTCGTAATTTCGGGAACAATGGATTAAAATAAAGTGCAATTTTTGATTCTTGATCTATTTTTTGTTACTTTGGATATATTTTTTTTCATTTCGTCACCCATTTTCTTCACTACTTCTGGATCTCTTTTAATTTTTTGTAATGGGGTTATTCAGGGTCGGAAAAAATAGTTTTCTTTTTCCTTATTCAAATGACGGAAAAAAAAGAAAAAAATCCGTGACCGCGAGATTTTTTTCCGTTGCTTTTCTAGGCCATCGCAAAGGATTTTTGGCCCTCCGCTGTGAGACCTGCGAAATAATGATTTACGGGCGAATAAATTTTGAAACTTTTTTTTTGGAGAATTGATCGTATTTTATTGCTTACTTCCAATGAATTTCTGTATTTTTTCAAAAAAAAAAATTTTCAAAATTTATTCGACCGTAAATCGATATTTGCAGGTCTCACAGCGGAGGGCCTAAAAAACTCTTGCGATGGCCTAGAAAAGCAACGGAAAAAACTCTCGCGGCCACGGATTTTTTTATTTTTTTTTTCCGTTGTTTGAATAAGGAAAAAAAGGAAAAAACTATTTTTTTTTCCGACCCTGAATAACCCCATAATGGATCTATTCACAAAACCGGAAAAAAAAGAAAAAAAGGAAAAAAATTGCGGGAAACATCGGAGAATGCTCCGATTGAACTGAAATTTTGGGAAATATTGGAAAAAAATTATCCTGTACACGCTCAAAAAGTTTTTAACAAAAATATCGATTTCAAAAATTTAAAAAAAATCGATATTTTGGCTCAAAATTTTTTGAGCGTGTACAGGAGAATTTTTTCCAATATTTTCCAAAACTTCAAGTCAATCGGAGCATTTTCCGATTATTCTCGCAATTTTTTTCCGTTTTTTTTTTGGTTCTGGGACGTTTCGAAACTAGGACAATTCGAAACTGGGTCGCTTCGAAACTTTAGTGCAATTTTTCGTTCTTTTGATCCTTTATGGGGTTATTCACGAAATGGCAAAAAATGGTAAAAAACGGCAAAAAACTCGGAAAATGCTCCGATTGGTCTGAAATTTTGGGAGAAACTGTCAAAAATCTCCGGGACTTGCTCAGAAAATTTTGGACCGAAATATCGATTTTTAAAAATATTTATCTTTTTCTGAAAATTTTTAAAATCGATATTTCGGTCCAAAATTTTCTGAGCAAGCCCGGAAGCATTTTCCGAGTTTTTTCCCAGTTGTTTGCCATTTTTTCCGTTTTTCTACAGTACTTTGAATATGTCCATTAAAAAGCCTTTAACACAAACACAGCGACGACAATATGCAGAAAATTTTTTAGAAACGTCCGAAAGCCGTTTTTTTTTTGGTTCTGGGACGTTTCGAAACTAGGACAATTCGAAACTGGGTCGCTTCGAAACTTTAGTGCAATTTTTCGTTCTTTTGATCTTTTAAAAATTCGTTTCAAAACTGGGCAAAAACACTCACTTGAATACGTATTGAAAATGCCCATAGTTTTCGTGGCTCCCTTGTTAAACTTGCGATAGATCGACGCGACACACGCCACTGCCGACACCACCAACGCCATTCCATTGTACACGATGACTTTTGACAAATTCTCGTCGATCGAGTCGAGGATATCGGAACTCGGGTATGGGATGAGGGGAATCACTCGTTCCAACATTCCAACCATTTCCTTCGTCACCTGGTTCTCAGTGTTTGTCTTCGTGCCAGTGAACGTTAGGTACGGTAAGAGTACTTCCACGTGGTTGGTTAAGAGGTTGGGACGAACTTTACTGAATATGGCAAGTGTTGAGAGATACGCCATATACTTTTCCTCCTGATCCTTTAGTTTTGCCATTTCCGGTTCCGTGTACGTGAAATTCTTGTCTCTAGATTTTCTCATCTCCAGGTTCAAAATGTGATCAACCAGTGAATCGATAATTTGCTTAACCGCAAGCGCCATAGCCGACCCGTCCTGACCATTTTTCACAATATGCAGAATGAGCATTTCGAGATAGTCATTCATCGCGTCCTTGATGCACAGCTGGGCCACACTACACATTGTAGTGACTTTTGTTGAGATGGCGTTCGGGTGAGTTCGAATATCGACAGGTTGAAACCACAACGTGGTAAACGTCTCGTAGACCAACTTCTTGACTCCTTCCTCGTCCGTCACTCGTCTGATCATTCTTGCCAGCATGTCCGGAATCATTTCGAACGTCGGAAAACGCTCACAAATTTCACGCATAATTCGAATCACTCGCTTTCTTACAGCCACTCCAGTGTCCAGAATCCGCTCGGCAATTTGGGTATAGTACTTGCGCACATAGTCCTCGTCGTATAAAACGAATCTACCGATGAGCTCGACTGCCGATTCGCGAACTTGAGCATGCGAGTCTACCATTCTGGTGTGAACTGCTTGTTGAACGTCGTCCTTAAATTGATTTTTTAAGGTATTTTAAAAATCTTTGGAATTTTTTGAACTTTGGACGCGGCATTATAGTAGGAAAATTTTTGGCTCTGGGACGTTTCAAAACCTTCTATTTTGAAGTTTTTGGCACCAAAACACACGCGCATTTATGGACCTATTCAAAGTACTGTATAGTCGGCGAATGCATCATCAGCCTCGCTCTACGGCACTTTTCAATTTTCAGCAGTGTAGTGCGCCTGTTTTGAAGCGAAAAATCAAATTTTACCTGCACTTCGTCGTGGATACGTCATTTTCCGTTGAAAATAAGTATAAATACTAGAATTCGAGTTAATCTTGCAAGTGCAACACCGTTTTACAAGAGTTTTGCAGTAGAGCGAGGTTGATGATGTATTCGCCGACTATAGAAAAACGGAAAAAATGACAAAAAACTGGGAGAAAACTCGGAAAATGCTCCGATTGGTCTGAAATTTTGGGAGAAACTGTCAAAAATGCTTCCGGACTTGCGCAGAAAATTTTGTACCGAAATATCGATTTTAAAAAATATTGACTTTTTTTCTGAAAATTTTTAAAATCAATATTTCGGTCCAAAATTTTCTGAAAGTCGGGAAGCATTTTTTACAGTTTTTCCCAAAATTTCAGACCAATCGGAGCATTTTCCGAGTTTTATCACAGTTTTTTTTGTCATTTTTTCCGTTTTTCTACAGTACTTTGAATAGGTCCATTAGTTTTTATATGCCGCAAAATTTACAAAAGTCTCGACACGAAAAGCCGTTTTCAGTTTAAAAAAGCGTCAGAGTACGGAAGTTTTTTTATCACAGCAATTTTGCTTAGCGTTAAAAAAAGGGGGTTTCCTGCCGACTTTTAGAGAAAATTGGTTTAAAATGAAGCAAAAATTCCAACTTTTAATAATTTTTAAAACAACAAGATTTTCGCCGATTTGAAAATAATTTATAAAAAAAAACAAGCCTGCAGCTTGTGGCGACTAAGTCGCCTTCGTCAAATATTCATTTTTACTGATTTTTGTTTTTTTTTTTTAATAGAAATGGCAAACATTTCTTTTCCCTATTTCTCTCAAGTTCTCGTGACCCATGTGGTATAGTGGTTAGCACGTTTCAACTTCAGTCTATAGGTCGCTGGATCGAGTTTTGTCGACTGCAAACTCGTGTGTGAGACACACAAACAAACACACAGACTAATCTAAAATTTTCTATATAAGAAAGATAGTGAAAAAATGAAGGAAACAGAAGAAAAACCTAATCTTCAGCAATAATTGGTTTTTTCTTCTATTTCCTTCATTTTTTCACTATTTTTTCGATAATTTTTTTCAAATCGACGAAAAATGCGCCAGGTAAGCGGAAATACAGGTTTTTTTTCACACGAAAAATAAAATTTTTGAAAAAAAGCTGGCAGCGATCTCGTGTACTCCCCGTGGACTTCTATTTTTTGTTGTTGTAAAAATCATTAAAAATTCAATTTTTGCTATTTTGGTGTGATACTCCACCCAAAACTTCATTTTAAACCAATTTTCTCGGAAAGTAGGCGGGAAAACCCAACTTTTTGAGCGTTAATTGTAAGCAAAATTGCTGTGAGAAAAAACTACCGTAGTCAGACGTTTTTTTTTAAACTGAAAACGGCTTTTCGTGTCGAGAGTGCGCCCAAAAAAAATGGCTCTGCGACGTTTCGAAACCTGTGGATTTATTTAAATTCCCAAAAAAATTTATAAAAACCAAATGCGCGTGTATTTTACCTATTTGGGGGGGGGGGGGCGACTTCGTGTACTCCCCGTGGTTTTCTATTTTTTGTGTAAAATTTGCCAAAAATCAGAAAAAAAAAAACAATTTTCCAAAAAAAAAACTTACCAAAACCAAAACTTCCGAGTCCGCTTCTATAATCGAGCTCAGACATTTTAGAGCCTTAGAACGAAGAGCCACAACCGTTTCACTACCAGCTCCAAAGACAATCTAAAAAAAATTTTTCGGACGTTTCAAAAATTTTTCTGCATTTTTTCGTCGCGGTGTTGTGTTGTGTTTGCACTCAATCGTTTTTAAAGAGAGCGTGGCAAAACCGGAGAAAAATGCATTCTATAGCACTCATTGCAAATTTTTCCCCGGTTTTGTCCCATTCTCTTTAAAAATGATTGAGTGCAAACACAACACAACACCGTGACGACAAAATGCAGAAAAATTTTTCGAAACGAAACGTTCGAGAGCCAAAAAAAAAAAGCACTGACATGTTTCAAGTAGGTCTCAAAAGAGTGGCTAAACTCGCGACTTTGCGCCAAAAATTTGACCGCCCATCTCGCATCCGAGTCCAGCATTTTGATCTTGCCCGACTTTTCCAATCGTCGTTTTATCTCTTTCCTGTCCAGCAATTTCGACAGGAACGCTTTCATGGCCGTGCCCTTCACCACCAATCGGTCGTACTTTTTCTCCGCTTTTCGCACTTCTTTCTCCGATAGATTCTCTTTGACAAGATCATTGTGTTTGGTGCGAGCACTCTCCAAATCTTCGACCGTCTCTTTGAACCATTCGCCGACATAGAAATTACACGCAAACAAAATGACGTCAGACGAGTTGGAGACGACGAGATAGTCGACCAGAGCGCTTTCCAATATTTTCAGCTTATCGTTTGTCGAGAGCTGGAATGGAAATGTAAATAAAATGAATAATGCGCGACTGCCAAAATAAGAAAAATGATACCTCTGACAAATCGACCGACTCGTAAGAATCAAAACCCTTGTCATCCATCAGAAACAGCGCCTTCTTCACCACAGAATCCAGTCTTCTCTCCCCTATCGCTTCTCTTGAATCTTTTCGCAATCGAGCGGTAATGTTTCCTAGATAGTCGAGGGATGCTTGGCGGATTGTCATGTCGGTGGATTTAGACCTAAAACGAAGTGGCACATAAATTAATGGGCCCAACCAAGAATTTAAATGTGGGCGGAGTGCAAGCAAACACGCTCCACTGGATTTTGCGCGAAATTCAAATTTTGTTGCGTTTTTTTATTTTCTTCGAGAAAAAGAAAAATGCATATTACTCTCGTCTCACCAGCTGCATAGGCTTTGAAAATAGCTAATTTTCCCACGAAAGGTCTCAAAGCGCTTGTTCGACACAGTTGAAATAAGTGCGACCGTACACTTTAAAAAAATATTTTTTTAAACTTGTTTACATTTTTAATGAGTTACGGTCGCACCTATTTCAACTGTATAAATAAATATGTGTTTCGAGATATTTTGCGGGAAAATCGGCGTTTTCAAAGTTTATGAGCAGCTATTCGGATGAGAGTAATAACAATTTATTTTTTTTTTCATTTTTTCCAAAACTTGCTCCGACTCAATTAAAGCTGACTAGAAAAGTATACGACCATCACCTTCTCGGATGTTCTAAAAATTTGAGCATCGACTAATTCAGCTATGCTGAATCCATTTCTGAAGTCAAAATCTGCTTATTCGAACTGTGTAGCAAATTATGGCTCAAGCAGAAAACAAAAGGTAAAGCTCTCATAATTTGCACAGATTGAATTAGTCCATACTCCAATTTTTATAACATCCTAGAAGATGGTAGTCGTATACTTCCCTAGTGAGGTTTTTTTATTGACTTATTCAGCGCAGGAAAAAAACCGATTTTCGCCGTTTTTTTCCCTATGCAGGTTGTTTTCCAGGAAAAAAACCCATCGCGTCGAGACCCTGCAGTGAAAAATGCAATGCGCCTTTAATTTTCAATGGGAATTCGGTTGAAACACAAAAATCTGTTTTTTTTCCTGTACTGAATAGGTCCATTAAAGAAATTTTTAAAGGCCTAGAATGTAGTTGAAAATTCATTTAATTCAGTGAAACCTTCAGATTTTTATGGGGCTCTTTCGGAATAGGAATTCGACAAAATTGAAATGTCACGTTTTGGAAATCCCGTGAAAATAGAAATGCAATAAATCAGAAACGTAACAAAATGAAAACAGAAATGTAGCAGGGCAGAAATGTGTCGAATTGGAAGTAAAATGGCAATGAAGCGCGTTTGCAAGATTTATTTTTTAAAACCACTTTTTCGATATTTTTCGTTTTTTTTTTTCGATGGCTTCCAAGTATTTTTTTGGAGTTTTTCACGTTTTTTTCGAAGTCGATACGTGAAATTTTTTTTTTTTGAAAAATCGAAAAAAAGTGAAAAAAAAAAATCATGCATCCGAAAATACGTGGAAGACAGCGAAAAAAAGCGAAACATATCGAAAAAGTCGTAAAAAAATATATATCTCGCAAACGCGCTCCATTGCCATTTTACTTCCAATTCGACACATTTCTGCTCTGCTACGTTTCTGCTTTCACGCGTTTTCATTTTGTTACGTTTCTGCTTTATTGAATTTCTATTTTCACGCAGTTTCCAAAACGTGACATTTCAATTTTTTCGAATTTCTATTCCGAAAGAGCCCCATTTTTATTTCGCCATGTAAATAAATAAAACAAATATCGTGGAAAATAAATAAAATATATTAGATTTTTAGCCGATAATGTGATTTTCACGAAAATCGCCCAAATTTTCCAGCCAGCAAATTGAAATATTAGTCATTAAAACATAAAATACATATTGTCGGCCCGCCAAAATGGTCAAACGCGCTCCGCTGAACTCAATATTACGTGGATTTTATTTTGGTTTCCAAATCTTTTCATTTCACGTGTAAGTTCAACGTGAAATAAAATAATTTTGAAAACCAAAATGAAATCCACGTAGTATTGAGTTCAGCGGAGCGCGTTTGACCGACGTGGCGGGCCGATAATAGCTATTACAAAGAAAAAACGGGTTTTACTGAAAGAAAAATAATAAAAATGCGTCAGTAAAATTAAAATTTAGGCTCCGCCCATATTTCAAATCGCGAACATTTTTTCGAGTAAATAAAATTTTTAAAAGCGCACTAAATAGGTCCAAAAAAAAACCAACCTAAAATTTTTGACCAGCAGCGTTCCCAACGCCGTCAGAATCATTTCAGTGGCCGGCCATTCGGGCGAGTAAAGCGCAACCAAAAGTTCTTGTAGAAAGTTGGAAAACAGTATTCTATAGTCCTCTTCGCCGTCCATTTTGCTACCCTTTTGAGAGCATTTGCCCAGAAACCCGTTCAAGAACACATTTGTCACTTTGGAAGCTTGCGAAAACGATTCTTTCACAATCGCCTCTTCTTGTTTCAACTTTTTGCTAGAAGATTCTTCATCCACGGTGTGTTTCTTGTATTTTGGCACGCGGATGGTACTCTGGACTAGTTGAATGAACAGCGCCGTGGTGGTCGAGATCCAGTTTCCGTCCGGCATCAGGTAGCCGTTGTTTGTGTTTTTCTGGGTGAACTGCGGTGCTCGGTGCAAGGAGGAGAGAAAGTCGGTGATCATCGAGAAGCGGAGAGTGTCTTCTGCGCGGGAGAATATGTTGGCAGCCAGGAGCATCGCCTTAAAAATGAGAATTTTATTTTTCAAAGTTTCGAAACGTCCCAGAGCCACTAAAATCACTCACCGATGTCTGCAGCGACCCAACATTGGCCACAAAAAACGGAGTGATGGAAATCGAAGCAATGCTGTGTATGGCAGTGTCTGGAACCGAGTCCGACTTCACCAAGATGGCGAGCAAACTCAGCATCTCCGTAATTCGCTCGTACACGTATTCAGCACTTTTATCTCGGTTACAAACACCCACTTTTTTGCGGCGACGTGCATCTTCTGGACCACGGTCTGAAATGTGAATTTATTAAGGTGGCTAAATTGCAGATAACAATAAAATAAAAATGAAGCGGCGATCAACAGTAACCCGAATAATTTTGACTCACTTTTGACCAATAAAGCAATAATTTTTTGCCTAATTGTCAATTTTTGATTTTTAAATGTTGAATAAAATCTGCAAATTCTCGATTCTTGGAAATGGACCTATTCACAAAATCGGAAAAAAAAGGAAAAAAATTGCGGGAAAAATCGGAAAATTCTCCGATTGACCTGACATTTTGGGAAATATTGGAAAAAATTATCAAAAAATTTCAGAAAAATCGATATTTTGGCTCAAAATTTTTTGAGCGTGCACAGGAAAATTTTTTCCAATATTTCCCAAAATTTCAGGTCAATCGGAGCATTCTCTGATTTTTCCCGCCATTTTTTTCCGTTTTTTTCTTTTTTTTCCGGTTTTGTGAATAGGTCCATTAGAAAAAAATAATAATTAGAAGCTATGGAATAATAATAAAAAATACCGTATTTACTCTAGTTGTCCGGCATGTCGGCTTATTTTGCGAACCCTCATTCTTTAGTTCGGTGATATTTTATTGCAGAACTGTGCGAAATAGAACTGCTAAGAATAAAACTATGTATTGTCGTCCCGCCACGTCGGCCAAACGCGCTCCGATGAACCCAGTACTACGTGGATTTCATTTTGGTTTCCAAATTATTTCATTTCACGTTGAATTTATATGTGAAATTAAATAATTTGGGAACCAAAATGAAAATCGCAAAGCGTTGAGTTCAGCAGAGCGCGCTTGAATAAAATTGCCTTGGCGATTTCGAAATGGTAGTGATTCGAAATGGTTTGTTCACAGTACTAAACGCTGCAAACCCGCTCCATTCGCACAGTGGTGGACGCGGCCACGTTGGCGACGAGAGAGTGCAGAAAATTGAGAGAGCGATTTCTCTGAACCTCGCTCCAAATGCATGAGAAATTCTTTGTTCGATTGGAGCGAGTTTGCATATAAATATATGTATTTATCAGCTCTGTTGAGGCTATTCATAGCCGGAAAGAAAAATATAAAATTGTTTTCGGGATACTGTAGACCGCGATCATCGCTTAACGCACCTTTTCTTTTCGAGTTCACCATTTTGTACACACTGTCGGACGCCGGATAGATATGGTGAAGAAGAATAAGTCGTGCCAAGCCGATGGACCGTTCGATGACGTCTTCAATAATAACCTGCTTGTGCATTTTGTGACAGGCCATCACGTTTAGAGCGATCACAGCGGCATCCACAGCCCGTCTCATGCGTTCTTCGCAAATCTCCTTCTCGTACACATCACCAACGTCCATATCGTCATCGCCGGGTACTAGAAGACGTTGATTATCAGCCGATATCGCGTCGCGCATATTCCTGTCTAGCATTGTGATAAATTTCATGAGCCGATCAGCACCAACAGCTTGAAGCGCGTGATTCTCACGTAGGCGATTGGCGCCTCTGCGTAGCTCTTCGAGTAGCACAAGATCGATTCGCAGGTCTGGGTCGATCTCGTCGAGCTCTTCCTCTTCCGAGTCCTCATCTCCTCGATCGAAATTCATAGAAGCTTGTTGTTTCTCTTTCTTTGGAGCCGAAGCCAACAAAACAGCGTCCACGCTTTCTCCTTGTTCTAAAATACCGTCAACAGTTTGGCAGAATCGAACGAACGTGTCGTTGTCTGAAAGAGCCTGTAAGCTCCACGCCGCGTTATCATCGTCATTTTTCCTATTCTTCTCTCTTTCCTGTTTCAGACGCAACCGCTCCTGCCATTCAGCATCTCTCGCATCGATCACGTCAGTCGGCGTTGGTGACCGATCTTTTCTCTCCTTCCTTTCTTCTCGTCGTCGTTTCTTTCTGGCGTCGAAAAAGTGATTAACGTCGTCTTCAGTGGCCGAAAAGCCAGTCACACTGCTCGGAAGTTTCTCACCAGCTTCCATCGCTGCAATCAGATCCAAATCCCTTTGAAGATCATCTTCCTCGTCGTCAGAACCACGGTGTCGTCTTCGTCCTCGACGTCCACCGTCGGAAGGGACAAAGTTGTCAGTCAGAGAATCGTACAAGTTTTCCACCATATCACGCTTCTTCCGCTGTCCTTTTCCTTTACCTTTACCCTTCCCGGCTTTTGGTGCTTTTCCCACCGACATCATTTGTCTTCGTTTTTCCATAGAAATCGGAGCTGACTCTGTTGAATTACAATTACTGGAGCCAACATTTTCCGACGTGTGATTGAGGTCTGATGTGGTTCGACTGCTAAAGTTCTCAAATGCAGACGTGGCTTCTACCAGAACCGAGGATGTCGGTTTTGTGATATCTTCGGCCATCATTACATCTTCATTTTCGAGGAGCTCCATGTCATTGTGCGAGTCAACATCAAGAGCACTGGTACTGTAGCTCACGACGTGCTGAATTACTGGCGGCAGTTTGTCCAGGAACAAATCATTGTTTTCCTTATCATCCGGGCGAAGTTTATCCATTCGAGTCACGCTGAAATATTTTTGTGGGTTTTATTATTACTGCGTCGCGAAAACCTGTCAGAGCCGCTCCTGCGTTGCGACCAGTTTGTCGATTTACGCTCGCGAATGGCATCACTGATTTTTTGATTATGGCGCGATTAGTGTCAAAATATTATGGGTCTATTCACGGAAACCAGCAAAAAATTCAGCCAAAATTCGGAAAATGCTCCGATCAGTCTGAAATTTTGACAAAAAAGAAAATTTCAGACCGAAATATCGATTTTAAAAATTATCGTTTTTTTTCTGATAATTTTCAAAATCGATATTTTGGTCTGAAACTTTTTGCACATGTCTGTGAGTATTTTTGACATTTTTTGTCAAAAGTTCAGACTGATCGGATCATTCTCCGAATTTTTTGCATATTTTGCTGGTTTCCGGCGAATAGACCCATTATGAACCTATTCATAGGGTAAAAAAATAAAATTAAAAAAAAACTTTTTTTTTCTATTCATAGAAGTCAAAAAACGTCAAACAATGTTAAAAAATGTCAAAAAACGAATCCTATGAATAGGTCCATTATACATTTATGCTATTGTGTTTTCAATCGACTTGCGACATGAGAACGCGAGACTCCGCCCACTTATTTGTGCGCTACCTGTCTGCGTCTCTTCAAATATCACTGTGTTCGCGTGGTCGCGCACAAATAAATGGGCGGAGTCTCGCGTTCTCATGTCGCAAGTCGATTGAAAACACAATATATCGAAAAAAAAAGAAATGAAAAAAAAACGAACACATATTTAAAAAACAGAAAAACAATGCAAAAAAACTACCGTATACCGACGCGCTGGTCGCGGCGAGACCACCGCCTCTAACAGGTTTTTTTCGCGACGTAATTCCTGGAATGGTGATATCGCGTCAAATGGTGTGCATTGCGGTCTCGCCACGGACAGTGTTTGCGGACTTGTGGATGATTTCTGCGCAACAAGTTTGAATTTTTCCGTTTCAAAATTTTCAACGTTTTTTTTTCGTTAATATTTGTACCGTATGGAATTTGACAAGTTTTCCGCATTGAGATGAAAATGTTATGAACCTATTCACAAAACCGGAAAAAAAATTGCTGGAAAAATCGGAGAATGCTCTGATTGACCTGAAATTTTGGGAAATATTGGAAAAAATTCTCCTGTACCCGCTCAAAAAATTTTGGGCAATAATATTGATATTAAAATTTTTTAAAAATCGATATTTTGGTCCAAAAATTATTGAGCGTGTACAGGAGAATTTTTTCCAATATTTCCCAAAATTTCAGGTCAATCGGAGCATTCTCCGATTTTTCCGGCAATTTTTTTCCGGTTTTGTGAATAGGTCCATTAAATTTTTAGCGCATATTCTGGAAAAAAAAAGTCAAATTCCATACGGAACAAATAATACCAAAAAAAAACGTCGAAAAATTTCGAAACGGAAAAATTCAAGTCTGTAAACACCGTCCGTGGCGAGACCGCAATGTACACCATTTGACGCGCTATCACCATTCCAGGAATATATTTTTGTTAGTATCAGTCTCACATATCGTCCACGTTGGTTTCAGATAGCAGATTGCTTATGGTGGCAATCATGTCCGGATCGCAGCAGTTGACAATCGAGTTATTTCTTTCCAGATCGAACACTTGTGGAAGTGGTGATTCGGACATGCTTTCGTACGGATATGGTATCATGTCAAGAACTAAAAAATTGGTCATTTTATTACGTATTCCTCGATTTGAGATATCTCGTCAAATGGTGCGCATTTGGGTCTCGACACGACGGTGTTTGCACTTTTGTCAAATTAATTTACGCTTGAATTTTAGTAAATCCATTAAAAAACTCAATTTTGCAAACACCGTCGTGTCGAGACCCGAATACGCACCATTTGACGAGGTATCTTAATCGAGGAATATGCTTACAATTTGGCAAGAAGTGAGTTCCAACAAGTGTCAGGGGCTGAGGAAAATTGGAGAATCGTCCTTCCATTCCACTTCTTTGTTTTTGTGCTTCACTCTCTCGCTTGTACTGTTCTTCGGCAAATTTCTGCATTTTTTCCCGCTCAATTCGCTCCTTCTCTTCTTTAATTCGTTCTTCTTCCGCCAATCGAGCAGCTTCTTCTAGCTAAACTGATTTATTTCTGGCATTTTAATCAATTTGTATTGCTCTGGGGCGTTTCAAAACGTCCCAGATTGCGCCCGAATTCACAGAAAAGGCAAAAAAATTTTTGACTGTTTTTTTTTTTTGAGTTTTGGGGAACTCTCTTTTGCCAAAATCATTATTTTTTGTTTTTGTTTCCGTCTGATTTTTAAAATAAAAAAAAAAAAACCAACTCGTTTAGCCTGTTCCCTGCGTTCCCGTTCCATATGTTCGCGCAACTTTTGCTGCTCCTCCTGCTGCCGACGCTCTTCTATCAATCGTTGCTTCTTGAGCTCTTCAGCTCTTTTCCGCTGCTCTTCAAGTTCCTGCTTCTTTTTCCGTTCCTCTTGCTCTTTTCTCTCTCGTTCCATCTGACGACATTGCTCTTCGAACAGTTTCTGATGTGCGGATGCCATGGGTTCGAACAGTAACGACGTCTTTGGCTGGAACTGAGTTGGATTCTGCTGTCCAGTGCTCACCAGCGCCGGCTCACGATGCGTCGAAGTCTGCGACTCTTGCCTCAGAACTTGCTGAGGTTGTATTTGCGTCTGAACCGGCTGCTGCGATTGTTGCATTAGCTGTAGCATCTGCTGCTGCTGCTGTGTGAACATCACATTCATTCCATGATGCACCGGATGTGTCTGGTGTTGGTGTGCAAGTATCGGCTGATGTTGTTGTTGCATCAGATACGATTGTTGCGGATTTTGAAAGTCGAATAGCTGGAAAAAAAACAATTTTCATCTTAAAAACGGGTAAACTTGCCTGATTGTTCGGATAATTTACACCAAAGTTGAAGTTGAGATACTGCTGTGGGAGAAGCATCGAGTTGTAGTGACCGGCGACGTTCGCCTGGGTCATGTGTTGTTCGAAGCCTTGATTCGCTTGCACATTGTTAAAGCTTCCGTGCGAGCTACTTCCGGCTCCGTTAAGCGAATTTTGAAGATTATTTGGATCCATCAATGGGCAATTTCATTTGTGGAAACCCTTAATTTTATTTATTTTAATCGCGAAAAAGTATTGATGGGTTTTGCTTTTTTTTCTCCCGTATACGCCGTATACGTTTCAGACAGTTCTAAATATTCCGCAATTTTAATTGCAATTTGAAAACAAACATGAAAAATCAATATTTATAAATGTTTTTTAAAATAAATCAAAGAAAAAAAAGCATTTCAAAAATTATCGGAAAAAAAAATGAGACAGAAATTTTTCAAACAGTGGCCGGCGAAACTTAGTCCCCGGCCGTGACCGTGGAAGAGATTCTAGGCGAAATCGATTTTATGTCTTTTCTGCTGGACTTTCTTCAGTGAAATCTGTTTGGTTCTGTATACTTCAATATATTGTTATTTAAAATGTTTTGAAAACAATTTTCAGAAAATTAACAAACCAAAAAATGCAAATCAATACCCTGTCACCAATGGACGAGGTTTTTTCTCCGCCACACTCGACCAATCACCGCGTTCGGCCACCTCGGATGCTAGGCCATCGGCTGATTTTTCGATTTTTCTCTTCCATCCGCGGGGGGAATAGAACTCGTGCGAAATAGAACTCGTACGGAATAGAACTCGTACGGAATAGAACTTGTACGGAATAGAACTCGTACGAAATAGAACTGTGCGGAATAGAACCAGCTGAAATGGAGCTGTATTGAAAACCCTCTGCACGAAATATACCTCAGGGACTCACAATGTACAATGAAATAATTCTTCGAATTACTCGAGCGGATCTGTGTCGGTCCAGCTCCATTTCAGGCGGTTCTATTCCGTGCGAGGGGGTACCACGGTATAGAACTCGCACCGAATAGAACTGCTACGGAATAGAACTGCGCGGAATAGAACCGCCTGAAATTGAGCTGCGACTTGAAAAAGTATTTCGTGCAGTTGTTTTTTCAGTACAGTTCCATTTCAGCCGGTTCTCTTCCGTGCAGTTCTATTCCGTAACAGTTCTATTCCGTATCAGTTCTATTCCGTGCAGTTCTATTCGGTACCAGTTCTATTCCGTAGCAGCTCTATTCCGTGCGAGTTCTATTCCATAGCGGTTCTACTCCGTGCGAGTTCTATTCCGTAGCACCCCCGTTTTTTGGGTTTGACATTTAAAAACATGTGTTTTTTTTTTCCAATTCTACACGAATAACGAGCAAAACGGCACAAAATGAGTTCCGAAACGCGCTAGCATCAATTCGGACCTCAACCTATTTGAATCGGCAAGTTTGATGTGCAGGCGCCGCCAGGAACCCGGGCCACCGTAACCCGCCCACGCTGCGGCCACAGGGGTTCCAAAACTCGGAGGACTTTTTTAGGATTCGATTTAATTGCTTTTAATTCGTTTTTTCGGTTGTTTGTTTGTTTTGTTATATAAATTGTTCCTTTTTTTCTCCCAGCGAATTCGTCGTTAGGTTTTTATCGTTATTTTGTAACGGGCACCGCAATCCTCGAATATTTCTGAAAGAATGCAAGAGCGCGGCCCGAACCGACGCGCAGGCAACATTCACCACGTTTTTTTCTCGGGATCGTGCAACTTGGCACAGCTTGGTTTGCAGTATCCAGGATGGAAACTGAGGTCGAACCTCACAAGTATGAAACGTAAGTAAATGATTGTCCCTATTTTATATCTTTCGGCATTCGTTTCATGCGTGACTTTTCAGGCAGTCATCCGAAGGTTATGCCAGCCACGACACTCATCCATTCATTAGAGCCTCTTTTTTGTTTCAATGAGATCTTTCAATTTTATTCTCTCAAACAACTACTACAGTTCTACGAATAGGACACAATTAAATATCAAACATCGGATTTTCCTAAAGCATCGAAAATTTGCACCAAACTCGCATAGGTTCCCGTCGAGAAGCCAACCAAAGCGAATATCATCAGGCCGATGTTGCGAAGCCACACCCAAGCGGTAAGCTCTTGTCTAAAATTTTTTTACAATATTTTAGATAAATCTCGCGTGCCGGCAAACCTCGAGTAGCAACAGAGAAGCTCAATAATCGGCGGAAAGACTAGTGTGAGAGAAGTTCCAGCGACACTTCCGACCAGCGATATGAAGAGAGCCAAGTGGGGGATCAGTTGGGCCATTGCGCCTGAAATGTGTACGTATATTTCTCTCGTGTTGATTTTTAATGGGATACTCTAGTCTCAGCAGTTAAAATTTGAAAATAGCCAATTTTCTCACGGAATGTCTCTAACAGCGCACGCATTTCATGACACAGTTGAAATGAGTGTGACCGTAACCCATTTAAAAATATAAACAAGTTTTCAAAGTTTCTGAGCAGCTGCTGAGACGAGGGTAATAAGTTTTCCTATTATCAATTCAATATTCTTGCCGGCTACAGTAAGCAGTGGCGCGAAACATCGAGGCTCCGCCCCATCAGGTCTTTTCAACTGAATTCAACTGAATTCAACTGAACGTAGATCAAAAAATGTGAGCGGGTGTGTCGCCGCAGACATGTGTCGTTATGTCTGCGTCTATTATAAAACTTTCGCGGGCACCTATGGTAGCCGGCAAGAATATTGAATTGATAATATATTCCTTTCTTGAACTTACACGTCAGCAGAACACCACCAAAGCGAATCGCATAAATTGTTGGCGCCTGTTTCGCTTCGACGACCTAAATTTTAAAGTATGAATTTAGTATTGGTGCGTTGCGAGCTCTCTGCTTTGCAACTTTCAGTTTGGTTTCCATTTGCGAAAATCTTTTCCAATTGAGAATTTTTATATTATATATTCCTCGATCTGAGACACCTCTTCAAATGGTGCGCATTCGGGTCTCGACACGACGGTGTATACACGCTTGTCGATTTACGCGCGAAATTGAGTTTTTTCGTTTTGAATTTTTTCAAGGGCGCATGGATATACAAAGATTCAGAACGGTAAAACTCATTTTTGAGCGTAAATTAAACTGACAAAAGTGCAAACACCGTCGTGTCGAGACCCGAATGCGCATCATTTGACGAGGAATACGTAATACCAGTGGGTTATTTCGCCCCGGTTTCGGACTAGGGTTTTCAAACAAAGTACTTATTACGTATTGCTGGAATAGTGTACGTGTACATTGCGGTCTCGCGAAGGGCGATGATTGCAGACTTGTGGATTTACGCGCAAATTTGAATTTTTCTGCGAATAAATTTCGTTGCTTTTAAAATTATTTGTGCCGTTTCCGTCTGTGGCAAGACCACAATGTACACCATTTAACGCGGTATCACCATTCCAAATCTAGGATCCATGAAAATGGAAAATAGATTTCCACAAAATTTTTCTCTGTGTCTCTCACCCTTATTGCACGAATATTGAAGTTTTACGAAATTGATTTCCTAGAAAAAGATTTTCCTGTTGTTTTCCAGTTTCATGGATCCGGCCCAGGAATACGTAATATTTACGCCAATTACGCAGCCGAATTTCGGCGGTATTTTTTTGGTGTTAAAAAAAGTCGCCAATACGCCATAACCGCACATGTTATTGTTTTAAAAAAGTTGTCACCTCCGAAGCCGCGTGAACATTAAAATTAAGCTCCGCCTCTTCCCGCAATTTTTATTTTCCTTCCCTCTCACAGGTGAAATGCGGTGGATGCATATAGTGTCCGTATTTTAATCATGTCTTCCTTTTGGTCCATTGGACGGTATATAATAACTATTTATTTATTTTTTGCATTGAAATATATAAAATGAATGTATATACACAAGCCTGCGACATTTGGCGACTTTGCCTCTGCTTTTTTTTTCATTTTTATTACAAGTTTTTTTTTCTTGTAACAGCACTGATTTTTGTACTTCAGCGCTTCCAAATTTCGTGATTTTTGTGGCTGAATTAGTAAAATGTGTACACGTTAATCAAACGACGCGGATTCATTAAATATCTAGAGCCTAATTTACATAAATGCCCGAGTTGATTCAAGTATGGATACTATATGCATCCACCGCATTTCACCTACGTTTTTCGTGAATATTTGAAAATGTAAAAATTCGCGTGAATTTTTAAATCGATAATACCTTTCTTTTCACCCATTTTTCGACTCTCTCCATGGGAACATAAAACTGCAACGGATACGAAACCAAAATGCATAAGACAAACATCACTTTGATCGCCTGGTAGAATCTGATAACAAAAAAAATCATTCTTCCCTTTTCTGATTGATTGGTAGTTTCAAACTTACGGAGTTTGTGGTAAATTCAAAGTTAGTGTATCCCTAATATCGTTTCCATATCTCAAAAAGCCAAAGAATCCGACTGTCATGTATACCAGCAGCACCAAAACACAGGAAGTGTTCAAGACTCCGTTCGGGGTGATAAAGTGGATAGGTTCGTTCATTTGATTCTCAATCGGAAGAACCACAGCAACTCCTTCGAACGCAAACATGACAGTTCCAAAAAAGAGCGGCAGGGATGCAATAGAGCCAAAGGCAGGTAGAGAGCTCAATGGCTGCCAATCTGAGAACAGATCCGCGAGAACAATGAAAACCGCAATCAGATAGACAAAGTTGGCTATGGCGGCTAGCGGAGCAAGCGCCTTGAGTTCACGAATAGTGCACAAAGCGGATATTGGGATGAGCAGAAGAGCTATCCAACCGGCCGAAGAGATGTGGATCGAAGAGGTTTGGTCGAAAAACTGCTTTAAGTTGTCGGCCATGAAAACGAAATAGACGCAACAGAAACCGCACTGGGCAACGAACATGTTGAAGTTGACCAATTGTTTGAAAAGATATCCATGATTTCGTATCCAAGACGGACCAAGTTCTACAGCAGATCGCATAACGTTCGCGTAATCCATGCGTTGCTCTCGTTTACTGAAAACAAAAACAAAAATTACCGTATTCTTATTATTCTAATCTTATTACATGTAAGTAATGTAGTGCTGCCCGAAGATCAACTGCCGGGTACAGTAAATGCACACCAGACAAATGCACGGAAGAAGAATCATTCCAAGCCAAATACCGGAATGTTTGAAGGCGAGCGGAAGTGAAAGCATACCAGTGCCCATCATCACTTTAACCATGTGAACGAGCGCTTGATCCGCGTTTATAGAACTCGAGTCGCGAACTCGAGAGCCGAACATTTCCTGCATCGTCGGTTTGCTGGATCCGCGAAGTGGTAACAGCTCATTCCCACGGGATGTGCCGAAGGAGGACACGGACATTTTCGGTTTTCAGAGAATACAATGATAATTGACAGGTGTGTAGAAATAAAGACTGAATGAAGGAGAAGAGACAAATGAAACTCAACCATTTGATAAGTAGTGTATTTGATAAGAGATAACGGGAGAATATTGTAATTTGCACATGCATGTTGCCAACAAAGAAGGGAAACATGTGAAAAATGGGCTAGATCATGCATTATATTAATCTTCCTTGAATCGTTTGGACTGTTTTCGCTCGAAAATAATTATACAAATCACGGTTTCCAGGATTTGAAATCTGGGCGGAGCCTAATTTGCTAATGTGCCAGCAAACTTGCCGGGCGCACTTTCGGTGCTTGCGCATTTTTCGACTCTCGCATTTTTTTATTGATTTTATTATTTTTCTTTCAGTTAAACCTGTTTTTCTTTGTAAAATGTATGTATTGTATCTTTTAATATCATAAAATTGGGGGATACGACAAAATAGAAATAGGCGAAATAGAAATGCTACAAAATAGAATTGCTACAAAAAAGAACTGGAAAAAATAGAAATGAGCGAAATAGAAATGCTACAAAATAGAAATTTTTGGGCGATGGAGCGCGTTTGCATCATTTTTTCAATTGCTCGGTTTTTCGCCGATTTTCCATTTTTTTTTTCTGAAACTGCATTGATTTTATGCCTTTCTTCATTTTCGATGTTGTTAAGTGCGTAAAATATCTGAAAATTACTGAAAAAACCTATAATAATCGGAAAATTCGAAGAATAATTCAAACGCGCTCCGTCGCACCGAGTTCTATTTCGCCCATTTCTATTTTGTCACATTTCTATTTCGCGCTGTTCTATTCCGCTCATTTCTATTTTGTAGCCGTTCTATTTTTTCCAGTTCTTTTTTTGTAGCAATTCTATTTTGTAGCATTTCTATTTCGCCTATTTCTATTCTGTCGTACCCCCTAAAATTGCCCAAACTTCTATTTTCGTAAAGATTTATCCTGCAAAAACACCAAACAACTCGAAACGAATATTTCGAAATGGTCGCTGAACAGAATTCAACGTTCTTAGGCTTTAAAAATTTCTAAAGACCTCAGCTATAATTTCGTTGGAGCACATGTGGGAAAAAAATTAGGAATTTATGCTTTTTTTCCCGAAAAACATAAAAAATGCGTCAAAATTTGAATTTCGCGCGAAAAAATCCAGTGGGGCGCGTTTGCTCGGCTCCGCCCACTTTTCAAATCCTGGACACCGTGGCAAATAATTCAAAAGTGACTGAAAAACTCCACTTTTTCCGGGAAAAAACTAGTCTGCATGGAAAATTCAAATGGCGCGCGCATTGCGCAGCCGCGGCGAGAGCCGTCCGTTTACCGTAGCCGCTGCGATGTGCCTCCCTTTAATCCTAAAAAACCGTAAATTCTCTAATAGAACGGCCCTCATAATAGATCGGCCCCCTAAAATAGAGCGCCCCCCCCCCTAAAATAGACCGACCCCTCTCATATAGAAATGAATTTAATGGACCTATTCAAAGTACTGTAGAAAAACGGAAAAAATGACAAACAACTGGGAGAAAACTCGGAAATTTGACCGAAATATCGATTTTAGAAAATTTTCAGAAAAAAAAAGTAATTTTTTTTAAATCGATATTTCGGTCAAAAATTTTCTGAGAAAGTCGGGAAGCATTTTTGACAGTTTCTCCCAAAATTTCAGACCAATCGGAGCATTTTCCGAGTTTTCCCCCAGTTTTTTGTCATTTTTTCCGTTTTTCTACAGTACTTTGAATAGGTCCATAACACTTTTTTCAATAATTTGGTTAGATTTTTCCAATTGTTACTTATTGACCGGTTTCTAAATTTTTTTCGTCATACATTTGTGTAATTTTTATGGGAAATCCTCAAAATTTAATAAAATCTTAAAGACATTGAAAATAAACCTAACCCTATAATATAACGGCCCCCTAAAATAGACCGGCCCTCCTAGGAGGGTAGTGAAACATAGACCGGCCGGCCATTCTATTAGAGAATTTACGGTATGTGTTTTTCAAAAGTATCGTCGGCGCATACGTTCATCTGCACATTGGAGCTGCTGCTTTTTTCTGTTATGAATCACAACTTGTGATCCACGCTCACGTCACGTGTTCGAAGAAAGGATTGCCTAATTAATTAAGTAAGCAATTATTTTGACAGAACGTTGTGTTTTCTAATCGTTCGATTTTCAGATCAAGGTCTAGAAACTTCGCTGATACAGTAGAAGAACCTACTAAATTGAGCACACGACTACCAGGGCAAAGCTTCAGGCACCGCCTCTGGGTCCAAACACGAACGGGACCATTTCAGGCATATCGCGAGACGACGAGTTCATTGAATGGACAAAGTAATTTTTGGTTTGATTGATATTTATTTCTCGTTCATTTTTATCGTTCGCTAGCTGCCGGAAATAAGCAAAATGGGCTGGAAATGGTGGGGATTTTAACGGAAAAATTGAACCCAATCGACGGGTTAATTTAGAGATAAGAATCTTAACATGTTAACACCCCGCCCACTGTTCATTGCAAACTTGTAAAAATAGAGGGCATGGCTAAATTGGTTTTCGTGGATTCTGTATTGATCTGCATTACATTATCATCCTCTTTATCCACTTTTTTACCTTATGTCTTGTGTAATTTATTTTTGGAGATGCTGCAAAATGGAGACTACCCCGAATCAGAACGTTAAAAAATCAGAACTGTCCCATATCAGAACCATTTGAAAAAGAGAGTCAGTAGCTCACCATTCGTTGAGTTTGTGAGAATTTATTTATTCATTTCGAAGTGTTACTTATTTTGCACAGAAGCATGCGGTTTTGCTAATTTTTTTATACCGATTTCGATACGAAAACGTTTTGAAAAAGAACGGTACCGATTCAGGACAGTTCTGATACGGGAACGTTCTGATTCGGGGTAGCCCCGCAAAATGTGTTATTGACCTTGTCGGAATGATGAGTAAGATGTGAAATACCTATTTCATTTTTCTCTTCGTTTCACACCATCAACAGTAATACATATCATCTTTTTTCTTCTTCTTCACCTTTCTTTTATAAACTTAACTTCGCAGTTACAAAATAAGATAACACATTTCTTTTTTTGTCTGATAATGAAATATTGATTATTTTTCTATTTGCAATGTATAAATAAGTTTGAGGTAAATAAATGAGTATTGGAATCGATTTGGGAACCACTTTTTCATGTGTAGCTTTCTATGAAAACGGACAAGTGCGAGTGTTGGAAAATGAGAACGGTGAGATTCTGCTGATACAATTTTTTTTGGTGCTATTGAGGAATAGAACTGCCTGAAATGAAACTGTATGGGCACAGAACACTGCACATTGTGGGCCTTTGAGTTTTATTTCGCGCAGCTGTATTTTGCCAGTTCTATTCAGCAACAGCAACAAGTTTAAATGTGAAACTACGTTTATAGGGTGCAGGACAACTCCATCTGTTTTCGCGATAGACGAAGATGGTGAATGGATAGTCGGGCAACATGCGAAAGACGCTGTCACCGATGCGACAAACTCTTTTTTCGGTAAAATTATGTATTTATGCCGCACCATTTGCTGACTGAGTGCGGCAAAGCGCGCTTGCATTACAAGAAATGAGTTCAGAATTAACAAAAAGTTCCATGAAGCTTTCTTTACAGACGTGAAAAGAATCATTGGACGACGCTACGATGATCTTCTACTTCAAGATGATATTGCTTTATGGCCCTTTCGCGTTGAAAAAGATAACGGATCGCCTTCTCTTGTGGTCGAAAATAAAGGCAACAAAACTCGTTTTTCGCCAATCTCGGTTTCTGCTCACATTTTGGCATGTTTGAAGAAAAACGCGGAAAGAAAGCTGGGAATTGAAGTCAACAGTGCAGTGATTACGGTGCCTGCCTATTTCAACGCTGCTCAGAGAAAGGATACTGAAAAAGCGGCAATACTTTCCGGTTTAAAAGTCCTTCGGATATTGAATGAACCAACTGCCGCTGCGATAGCATACAGCTTGAATGGACAACGACTTTCGAGAAGAAATATTCTAATTTATGATCTTGGTGGCGGCACGTTCGACGTGGCAGTTGTCAATGTGGACGGACCTAGGATAACGGTGAAGTCCAAAGGTGGGGATACACATCTAGGCGGTCAGGACATTGATAATATCATCATGCTCAAAATGATTGAAAACTTCAAGGCTATATATGGCATAGATCTTAAAGGAAATTACAAAGCTTTGAAACGACTGAGAAAAGCTGCTGAGACGGCAAAGATAACTTTGTCAGCTGGTAACATGGCCAGAATTGAAGTGAGAAAACAACTATTGAGAAATTAAGGCTCCCTGCGTTTCAGTTAGACTGTCTTTGCGATGGCATTGATTTTGTTATGAAAATCAGTCGAACTGACTTCAATAAATGGATCGAAAACTTACTAATGGCAACCATAATTCACGTGGAACGGGTGATACGAGAAGCTAATCTCAAAAAGGGTCAAATTGATGAAATAGTGCTTGTTGGTGGATCCACTCGAATTCCTCTACTCAAAGAGATCATAAAAACACATTTTGAGTCATCGACGAAAATTTGCGAATCTATTCATCCGGATGAAGCAGTTGCGCATGGAGCAGCAATTATTGCCGCTGTTCTCACAGGTTAATTTTACTTACTTATTTAATACCTTGATGCTTAATTATCTAATGTCTATCAGCCACGTGGTAGGTAAAGGGTAGATACTCGGTATAAAGCGCTGTAAATGCGCTCCATTAGAACAACCAAATAGACGGCCGATGTTCCGCTCATAAGCGTGCTTTTCTCGCTGAACATCATCCACTCCAAATTCACCTCAAGTTCATTTTGCGATTAGAGCGAATGTGTAGCGCTAATTGAGCATAGCTAGCTACTGAAAAGATAAGTAAACTAAAAGTTCTCTTTTCTAGGCGTTGACGATGTTCAAGACATGAAGCTATCCGATGTAATACCAATGTCAATTGGCATTCAGTGCAACAGGGATTACATGTCGGTGCTTATCAAAAAGGGTACGGTATTTCCCTGCTCCAGAAAGAAGACATTTGTCAACAGTGAAGATTTCCAGCCAATTATTGACGTCCAAGTATATGAAGGTTAGATAATATCCATATTTCTTTTGAAAATTGTATTTGATTCAAGGACAAAGATCCCTCTGTTCGCATAACAAACGTCTCGGAGAAATCTCGTTTGAAATATCTCCTGCTCGGCGGGGAAAATCCGTAATAGAAGTTACTCTCGCCATCGATCACAGTGGAATTCTGCAAGCCACAGCGTTTGATGTGAATACAAAACGAGCAATCACGACGACGATAGTTTACGATCACAGCGCTTTCACAAAACAGGAAATTGATCAATTGTTGTCGCAGAGTGAGGCGGAAAGACTGTACGATGAGTCATTCAAACAGAGGTACAAACAATTGCAGAAGAGTGAGGATATGGCGTTTGACTATAAGCACAGGTTGGAGAAGATACAGGTTAGTGATGGCGCTCCTCCGTGCTCAGTTCTTTACAGATTGGCCGATGTGCAAGTCTGTTCCACAGATGGGCGGAATTCCGAATTCCTATTCCGTTTTCTTACTCATAAAAATATAATTTTTGGCGGTTCTTAACAGAGTTGCATGTAATTCCGACTTCCGTTTTAGAACATTTATCTTCCATGCAGCTAGAAAAATGTAGATTTTTACAAAATAACTTCTGTGAAAAGTACGATTCGAGAGGACGTTCTTGCCGTGAGATGTGCTGTTCCGGCTTCCGTATAAAAACATTCAATTCCGACTTCCGTTTTAGAAAATTTAACTTCCATGCAACTCTGGTTCTCAATAAGATAATGGATTGCCCATTATGCGAATTATGAACATTCCGATTTCCGTTCACAAAAATGTTGATTCCGCACATCTCGGAGGCCGTCTGCATAAACCTCTTTTGCCGCCTTATGGCGCAGTGTCTTTGTCAGGCACTCATAGGACTTTGTCTGTAGGTCGTCGAGCTTTGAAATGGCGTCTGAAGGTGTTTTTCATGATTTTAGAGTTTTGAAGCCTAACATTTGCCAAATAACCTTTGTTCTGTTGTGTGATAGTTCCATTGATCCGTTTGAACGACGCGAGACACGAAATAAGCGTTTTGCATGCTTGGAACAGCACAGTAACCCTTCCCTACTGTTCAGTACATTAAGAAGCCTTGAAGTGATCGAAACTTCTTTTTTGACATGACAACTCTGAAAAAAAAAACAGTTAATCTTGTGCAGCGATTAAAATTATTTTTGTACATATATAATAAAATAGTGTACTTAAAAAGGAAAAAGGCAACAAAAAAAAAGAAATCACTAAACTATTTACTGAATACGACCGAGCGCGCTTGCCTTTTCCTGCATTAATGAAGCAAGTTTACAGGGAAGCGTAGAACAGGAGAAATACTCGCATTTGATGCAAACTGTGGAACGAGAAATCGCCTGGTTGTCCACTTTCCCGGACGCTCCTTGTCATGAATACCGTAATCGGAGGAGAACACTTCGAATGAAGATTTATCCAACTTTATTCCTTAATTTATCATTTTATTGAAATTTGATGAAATAAATATGTCTTTATTTCCTTTTCATGTTTGAAATGTTCCGTTTCACTTCTCCACTCTTCATCTCAAAAAAAAACAACGAAACAAAACAAAACAACTCATCCTGTTAAGCCGCTCTGCCTATCCCTGATTGTGTAATCCTTCACGTTAGTGGATTCTCCGATTTCAACGCTATCTCTTCTCAAGCGCTCGTTACGTTTTTCATAGACCACCTGACGGTTCTCGCCCGTCCCGTCCCTCACACTTATTTCTATCCAGCAGCTCATGCCAACACAAAAATGAAATCGGGAATTATTCTACTTTTAGTTTCTCTGTTTGGAATAGTTGGGTATGTTTCCGAAAAGTGCCGTAAATACATATGTATGTACAATTTTCTAGGGCTCAAAAGGCGTTACACTCTCGCAGACTTGGCACAGAAGGACAAATCGTCGGACGGATACTCTCTGAATACGATGCGAACAGCAGACCACCTGTGAGAGGTTTCAGGCCTTGCAAAGATGTGATTGACTTGTTCAAATTTAGATCATGCTGACAACTCGGCAATTCTGGTCATTACCAATATTTTCATCAATCGATTGATTTGGCACCCGAATCATGCGGTAAGGTGGACATATTTCCCGAAAGGGGGTTCTCGGTGAATTGTAAGAGTAGAAATTTACTCGTTTTGTGTGGATTGTACATATTATCAGCAAAGTGTCACTTCTGATGAACACGATATATCACGGGCATTCCCAGCAGCTAAAAAAAAAACGATATTAAGCTAATTCTAACTACCATATATACCGTAAATTCTCTAATAGAACAGCCGGCCGGCCTATTTTAGGGTGGCCGGTCTATTTTAGGGGGCCGTTCTTTTATGTGGGCCGTTCTATTAGAGAATTTACGGTATATCGAGGTACGAGTGAGTGACACTCATAGGTGAATTGTTGGGCAACAGTAAGTTGAGGTAATATGCATGAACTTCGCTCGCCGGACAAGGGGGTTTGTCCGTAAGCCCTTTGTCTTTAAGTTATCGGGCTTCAGAAATGGTTTAAAGATTTTCGGTGTTTCCAACCTTCAGTGTCCATAAACCGACCGTCCGATAATCATCGACAAACCTCTGCCCAATGGCGTTCGTACATACGGCCTCTGGTCCCGCCACGATCTTGAAAGACTACGATTAGCGCGAAATTGTGTAAGGTGAAATGGTAATTTCTTTTCAAGAACAAATTTTGTTGAGGGAAAACTATGAAAACGCGTTTTTTTATTAAAAAAGTTTGTTTGGCGCTAACAGTAGTCTGTCAAACTCGTGGCGAGACCAGCCAAATTTTGCCCCACAGTTCACCGCGGCATGACTGCCTCATGATTCCGTAACATTTTGAATCCGCGTTCCCAAACACGGCTGCTGAGTGTTTCTACGGAATAGAACTGCAGCGAAATAGAACAGCCAGACTTGGAACTGTACTGACCCAGAAACGTTGTACATGGTGGTCAAATTTCGCGGACCCAGGGGCATGAAACGAGAGTCAGCAAACGCGCCCGGACGCACGATTTCCAACGCTTAAAACGAGGCCCAAAATAATATAAAACCCTGATTTTTAAAATCAAAATCTTCACGTTTTTTATTCATTTTGGGCCTCATTTTTTAAAGTTCAAAGTTGTGCGCTCGGGCGCGGAATAATTTTTCCTGTACAGTTTAATTTCAAGAAGTTCTATTTTGCTACAGTTCTATTGGAAATTCCACTGATTATAAAACGATAAGCTTCAATATTTACAACATTTTATTTATTTCATAAATAACGAACCGTTTTCACAATATGTACAATAACAGAAATCATTCAAAATGCAACAACATCAACAACAAAGAAACAAATTTTTATAGGAAGTCGATCTCTATCTCCGCCAGCAATGGCAAGACAACCGACTCAAGTATGACGTTGATTCACGAGAAGGCATTGAAGAAATCCGTTTGCCTCTGAACCGACACATTTGGGAGCCAGACACGTACTTTACCTCTGGTCGGGAGCTGAGCCGCAACGCGAAGAACTCGAAAAACATCATTATTGAGCCGAGCGGTTACGTTCGTGCCTCCGAGCGAGTTCTTCTAGAGCTTCCGTACACCTACGGCACAATGTTCCCGTTCACCAACTCGAGACAGTTTGCTATTAAACTTGGAAGCTGTAAGAATACTATTCATTATGATTTCAAAAATACAATTTAATACAATAACTTAAGATAACTACGACATTGACGATATTGTGTACCTGTGGGCCAACTCGCCGCCACTGGTGAACCCGATCGAAGTGTCCGGAGATTTGCTGAAGGGTGACTTGACATTCGAGGAGGCGAATGCTGGTGACTGTGTTGGAAATTACACGGTCGGCGTGTTCTCGTGCATCGACGCGAACGTCACTTTCGCAGCTGGGACTCTTTCTGGTCTCATGTCCTGGTTTTTACCATCGCTCTTCCTTCTTATCGGCTCATGGCTTCATTTCTGGATTCATGGAAGTTGGTCTGTCCCGAGATCTATTTCCGCAGCGGTTCCGTTCTTCATTCTTGCTGGATATTATGTGGGTTAACACACTTAACGAATTGTTTATTTAATTTTATTCCTATTTACAGATTTTCATGAGCGAAGACGCCTATACCAACGCACAGGGAGCCTGGCTCGGATTTTGTCTTATCCTCACATTCTTCTCCTTTGTGGAATACTTCCTCGTCATTGGATGCGGAGGCAGAAGATCGATCCGCTACAAGACACTTAATGGCCAAGAAGAACTTCCAATGGGTGCGAATAAGGAAACCGTTGAAGTCGCTTACAATCAAGGATGTTCTTCCTTTGCCAATAACAATGGCATTGATGTTATTTCTAGAGTATTGTTCCCAGTTGTCACTGTACTTTTCTTGATAATCTATTTCATTTTCATTGTTTAGTTGCGCAAGAACTTACATAGTTGAATCATGACGTGTTTATTATTTTCTTTTATTATTTACTTAGAATCGAATCAACAATAATTAAATAAACTGAATACTTATGGGGTTATTCTCGAAACCAGCAAAAAAAGCAAAAAATAGAAAAAACCAGCAAAAAATTCAGCGAAAATTCGGAGAATGCTCCGATCGGTCTGAAACTTTGGGAAATCATTAAGAAGATACTTCCGGTCATTTTCTGAAAATTTCAGACCGAAATATTGATTTTTAAAATTATCGATTTTTATTTCTGAAAATTTTCAAAATCGATACTTTGGTCTGAAATTTTCAGGGAATGACCGGAAGTATCTTCTTAATGATTTCCCAAAGTTTCAGATCAATCGAAGCATTCTCCAAATTTTCGCTGAATTTTTTGCTGGTTTTTTCTATTTTTTGCTTTTTTTGCTGGTTTCAAGAATAACCCCATTAGAATCACACATATTAAAACAAACAAACAAGAAAACGAACGAAAAAAAATTACCGGACCTTTAGTCACACTCAGATATTTATTTACGACTCATTTTTTTGTTTTCTTTTGCGACTTTCCTTTATTCTTCAAGAGAGTGGCATGTCCGGTGAGCTCGAGATGAGAAAATAGCCTTGTGCGGCTCTCAAATACCTCTTTACAAGCATCACAAGTTGCAGTTTTGGGAGCTGTGCTGACGGGACAATTGTTGGGATCTTGAGGTTTGCTTTTGTCGGCTAAAAACAGGCAAACATTTTTGATTTTATTTAGTTGTAATTTTCATGAATTTTCGGCTATTAGCCGTTTTCGATATATAACTTCCGCTTGTACTCGCGGACTCTTCTTAAAGGCAACTCGCATTTGTCTGCGACTCCACTGTGGCATCCCGGGTATTTTAATGGACCTATTCATTTGAATTAAAATGAATTTTTATTTCATCTTAATCAATGTGCTCCACCGGTGGCAAAAACCGATAAAAACCGGTGTTTTTTAATACCGGTGAAAACCGGTAGAAACCGGTTTCCACCGGTTACAAAAAAACCGGTTTCCACCGGTGTGAAAAAAACCGGTTTCCGCCGGTTTCTACCGGTTTCCACCGGTGAAAACCGGTGTTTTGTGTGCAAACACAGCGACGCGCAATTGCGGACCAAAGTTGTTTTGTTTTTTTTTTTAATCTTAAATGTTCAAATCTTGCTTGCTTTTCTAGTTTTTGCTTCTTTTTTCCTCTATTTTTTTATAAATCTTTCCCGAATTTCGAATTTTTCAGCCAAATGACGTCTCCAGTATGCAAAGTATTCGATAAGCCGATTGATTCGAATCAAAAAATTGTGGCATGTTCAAATAAATTATCGCACTTAAAAAAAACTCACCCAGATGAATACGCAAGAAAAACAAAAAGGTAAGCTAGGAAATTAATTTTTTGAAAAAAAAAAATATTTTTTTTATCGTCAATGGCGGAGCCGACAAGATTTTCTTGAAAATCAAGTTCACCAACAACAACGAGTACCGCATCACCCAGTCGGCTCCAAGGACGTCGCCATCACCCATGCCGTCGAAGTGCCAAAGAAGGATAAGCCTTTCGTTTAATGCGCCCCAGCTCCACCTGACGCCCTGGCTGTTTTCGCCTTCGTCACCCCGGCCGGAACCCTGACCATCACCAAGTCGGTTTTTTTTCGGAACTCCTCTCAAAAAGTAATATTTTTCCCCATGATGAAAGTTTGGATTATTTCATGCTATTTTTATTGCAGGTTTGATTTATGAGACGAAAACGAAGACCACGAAGACGACATCGAGTACGATTACATTGATACGGATGATGTGGAAGATCCAGGAAAAGTCAGAGCGGAATCTTAAAATTCTGAAAACGAGGACGATTACTTTTGTTCGACTAGATTTAGCTGATCAAATTACTAAAATACATTTGTTTTTTTTTTTTTCATTCATTCGTTCTTTTTTTTTGTTGTTTTTTTTTACTTTTTGTTGAAATAAAACGAAATTTCTTAATTACCAAGAGAAATATAATTTTCAAAGATGAAAAAAACGTAAATTTTAAGATGAATGAAGAATTAATTATTCAGACCTTGTGGAGCCGCAAAAAAACAACTTTGCGCGTACTATTCAATGTATCTGCAATTGCGCGTCGCTGTGTTTGCACACAAAACACCGGTTTTTATCAGAATAGAAACCGGTTGTTTCGAATAACCGGTTATTCGAACAACCGGTTTTTTTCCACCGGTTTTTTGAATAAAAACCGGTGAAAACCGGTTGTTGGAAATCGGTTGAGCACATTGATCTTAATTCAATGCATTACAACATATTAATTAATTAACCTGAATTTTCCTGAACCATTGAGTTTGAGCCATTCTGCAAATCGTGTCGAGACCTCCTGGCCAAATAAATGCATGCGCCTTTAATTTGTACTCCGAGTGGACAAGATGACGAAAAAATATGGCATAAAGTGCAGATCGGACCCTATTTATTAAAGGCGCATGCATTTATTTGGCCAGGAGGTCTCGACACGATTTGCAGTAAGGCTCAAACTCAATGGTTCAGGAAAATTCAGGTTAATTAATTAATATGTTGTAATGCATTGAATTAAAATGATATAAAAATTCATTTTAATTCAAATGAATAGGTCCATAAGAAGGATAGTCCGCTTCAAAATCAGCCAATTTCAACGGCTAATAGCCATTGTATAGCGCCAAAACTCCCAGAGACAGTTTTTGCAAATTATAGGCTACATTTTTTTAAGGAAAGTAAGCGGCGTGGGTATAACCTAAATAGGCATCTACATAACTATTAGCCATTGGCGAGTTGACAACAGAAAAAAAAATATTTTGGATCAAAATATCGATTAAAAAAATTTTCTACAGGGAGTCCAGGATTGGGAATATGGGCGGAGCCAAAGCAAACGCGCTCCGCTGGATTTTGCGCGAAATTCAAATTTTGAGTAGTATTTTCATGTTTTTCAGGGAAAAAATCATTAAAAATTCATTTTTTTTTCTTCCAAAATGTGCTCCAGGTCAATTAAAGCTAATTGTAATGGACCTATGCACAAAACAGGAAAAAAACTTCGGGAAAAATCGAAGAATGCTCCGATTGACCTGAAATTTTTTTTTTTTGCTCAAAAAAAGTTTGGACCAAAATATCGATTTTTTCTGAAAAATTTTAAAATCGATATTTTGGTCCAAAATTTTTTGAGCGTATACAGGAGAATTTTTTCCAATATTTCCCAAATTTCAGGTCAATCGGAGCATTCTTCGCTTTTCCCGCAATTTTTTCCGTTTTTTTCCGGTTTTGTGAATAGGTCCATAAAGTTTTTAGAAATTTTTATGGGCAATAATTATCGTTTTTTTTCTGAAAATTTTCAAAATCGTCATTTTGGTCTAAAATTTTCTAGGAATGTCCGTGAGTATTTTTTAAATGATTCCTCACAGGACGATCGAAGCATTCTCCGAAATATTTGGCATATTTTGCTGGTTTCGTGAACAACCCCATTAAAAAAATCAGGCCTAGACGTGCGCTGAAAATACATTTAATGCAGTGAAATTTCTCAGATTTTGTTTCGTCATTTATTTATTGTCGGCCCGCCAAAATGGTCAAACGCGCTCTGCTGAACTCAACGCTATGCGATTTTCAGTTTGTTTCCCAAATTATTTAATTTCACGTTGAATTTATACGTGAAATCATAGTGTTGAGCCCAGAGGAGCGCATTTGTCCATTTTGGCAGGCCGACAATAAATAAAACAATTCGATTTTCAAAAATTGTGAGCCAATATTGTGCGTTTCATGAAAATCGTCCGAATTTTCCAGCCTGCAAATTGAATTATTCGAGTTATCAAATAAAAAAATAAAATACATAATTATTACAAATAAAAACGAATTTTACTGATTGGAAAATAATAAAACCAATAAAAAATGCGTCAAGGCACCAAATGTGCGCCAGTAAAATTTAGGCTCCGCCCACATTTAAAATCCTGGAAAACGTGAAATCGGCCACAATTGCGCCAGATAAACGGAAATATAAGTGTTGCCGCCGGTTTCCTAGGTCGCGACTTCGTGTAATCCCCGTGGTCTCCTATTTTTAAACTAAAATTTGGCCAAAAGCAGATAATTTTTTGTGCGACGTCGATGTGATATTCGTAAAACTTCTTCACTAACCTCTTCGCTTCTTCTTCTCTTTCTTCACTTCTATTGAAACAACTTCATTTTCCAACTCGGTCGTCGTTTCTGGAACCGGTTCTTCGGTGCATACTTCTTCCTCTTCCTCCTTCATAGAATCATTCATTTCGCAGTCGAATATTCCATTTCCCTTTTTCCGATCTTTTCGCTTGTTTTTGCGGCCGCTTTGCTGTTGTTGTTGTTGTTGTTGCTGTGGTTCATCGTGTTTGCCTTCTGAATCGAACAAAGTGGCATCCTCATCTTTCATGTGCTTTTTCAGCTCGCTCAGTTGCTTTAAATGTTGTTTTGAATTTTCGTGATTACGTTTTGCATTTCTAAATTCAAAAATGTACAAAAAATGTATATAATTTATTGAATACTCACGCCGTCTTGAAAGACTTGCTGCAAACAACACAGTACGGACGTTCTTCGCCATCTTCATCGCACTCGTCACTACACGTGTCGTAGTCTTCCGCCATTTTTAAGCTGACCTCTATAAGATGAGCAAGACGAGAAGCCTCTGCTTCTTTGTCTTGCAAGTGTGAATCGGAGAGTCTGGAAAAAAATTGGGTCTGAGAATCTTTAGCTGGAGAGGGAGAGGGGTTATCACGAACTGTTGATTTTTGGCTATTTGTCTTTTTCTATTATCCTGTTGTTTTTGCAGAGCATCTTGCTTTTTCTGCTCCAGATATTCACGGTATTTCTTTACTCGCGGATCACGTTTTCGTACAAATGCAACCAATTGCTGAAAAATTATAATAAATATTTTCGGACCGCCAAAATGGTCAAACGCACTCCGCTGAACTCAACGCTATGCGATTTTTATTTTGGTTTCCAAATTATTTTATTTCACGTATAAACTCAATGAAATAATTTGGAGACCAAAATGAAAATCGCATAGCGTTGAGTTCAGCGGAGCGTGTTTGACCATTTTGGCGGTCCGACAATAAGGTAATTAAATTTGTCGGGCGCAGAAATCTGTAATGGTTATGCACGAAATTGCAAAAAACTCACTCAGAAAATGCTCCGATTGACCTGAAATTTTGGGAAATAAGGACAAAAATACTCCTGGATATGCCTAGAAAATTTTGGACCGAAATATTTAAAATTGATATTTCGGTCCAAAATTTTTTTCTAAGCATATCCAGGAGTATTTTTTTCCCTCATTTTCCAAAATTGCAGGCCAATCGGAGCATTTTCCGAGTTTTTTTTTGCCATTTCGTGCATAACCCGCTTCACCAACGCATGCCTTTTGTATTGCAATAACGATTTTTAAAATTTTCTGAAACATTTGTTTTGATTCTATATTTTAGTCCAGCAATTTCAGACCAATGAATAGAACTGTAGCCTATTCAGTGCAGAAAAACGCCGGTTTTTGTGGTTTAAAGCGTATTCAAGGGGCTCTTTCGGAATAGAAATTCGACAAAATTGAAATGTCACGTTATGAAAATTGCGTGAAAATAGAAATCCACGAAATAGAAATATAATAAATCAGAAACGTAACAAAATGAAAACGCGTGAAAACAGAAACGTAGCAGAGCAGAAATGTGTCGAATGGCGATGGAGCGCGTTTGCGAGATTTATTTTAAAAACAAATTTTTTGATTTTTCTTTTTTTTTCGATGTGTTTCACGTATTTTTGAATTTTTTTCACGTTTTTTTTTCGATTTTGATACGTGGAAAATTTTTTTTTAATCGACAAAAAAAACGTGAAAAAAACGAAAAAAAAATCTAAAAAAATACGTGGAACACATCGAAAAAAAAATCAAAAGTTGTTTTTAAAATAAATCTCACAAACGCGCTCCATTGCCATTTTACTTCCAATTCGACACATTTCTGCTTTCACGCGTTTTCATTTTGTCACGTTTCTGATATCAGATTTATTACATTTCTATTTCGTGGATTTTTATTTTCACGAAATTTCCAAAACGTGAAATTTCAATTTTGTCGAATTTCTATTCCGAAAGCGCCCCAAATTATCGCATCCAGCTATAATGGATTCTTGGCGGAGTGACAATTTTTTACACGTTTTTATTCGAAAAAATGAAGAAATAACTGAAGAAATGAAGAGATTTTTTGTTTTCGAGTTTCACGTTAATTTTCACTCCGTCGTGAATCCATTATATTTCCTTGTAAAAATACTGCCCTAAGTTAAAAAACGGCTCTGGTACTTTTCGAAAGTGCGATATTTCGATGCTTTTTCTGCATTTTGTCGTCGCGGTGTTTGCACTTAATCATTATTAAAGCTTTTAATGACATTTTTGTGATTTTTTTTTCTGTTTTTCTACGGTACATTGAATAGGTTCATTAAGAAACCGTTTTTTTTTTCTGTGATGAAAAATTCCAGCAAGCGCATTACAGATATCTGCGCTCCCACATTAAAAAAAAATACAGACCCTAATCTGTTCATTTCTCTCTTGCTTTCCGGCGTCTCGAAACTTTTTGTTTTCCTGATCAATCTGCCTCGATTCAAACCTATTTGACGCCTGATTAATATCATAGTGATCTAGCCAGGCGAACGAGCGGGACGTAGAAAAAGAGCTCCAAAATCCGTAGAACTGGTTGACAATATCCTCATAATCGCTGTCCTTATCTCCAAATACCGGATAAACCGTCGTGTTCTCGTAAAAAGGATCATATTCTTCAGATGCTAGCATGTTGAAAACGTTTCGGTAAACGGCGAAAAAACCCTGCAAAGCAAAACATATCAAAATTGCTTTTCCAAGTGTCACTAACCTTGCTATCACTATCATAGCCACTGTAACAAGACGCGCTGAAATAGGGGAACAAGTCTACAGATTTCTCCTCAAAGTCTGCGGAAGCACCTTTTAGAATGCTCTCTCGATTGCGATCATAAAATTGTCGTTCTCGCGCATCGCTGAGCACATCGTACGCTTGTTGGAGAAGTCGAAATTGGATGGTACACTCTTCGATGTTGTCCGGGTTTTTGTCAGGGTGCCATTTCAGAGCCAACTTTCTATAAAAATCGTTGTTTGGGAGGGGCGGACTTGCACATTTTACCCTGAACGAGGTTCCTGAAATTGTGCCAAAAATATCTCACCTGTAGTTTTTCTTGATTTGGTCTTCGTCTGCGTCCCGATCGACTTCTAACACTTCGTAGTGACACTTCATTTCTGAATTTCTAAAAAAAAAAAATGGGGGTATTTATATATCATTGTTTAACATGCCCTTTAAAGTGAGCGAGGCTATCCGCTATGTGGTTTCTAACATATTTATTAAAGTCTGTACCACTGCCCCCAAAAGCGGGAAAGCGCAAAACAACATTGGCTAGCGCATTTTGCGTTTGCAGACGCAGAGACACAGAATTTAGCACAACGCCTCTGCGTCTCTGATCTCTAATGCGTGCAAATAGAGCGCAATTGCATCGTACCTCACCGAGAATGATTGCACCTTTTGATTGTAACGAAAAAACGGGAAGAAAATTGGTTTTTTGAAGAAAAAATGTATAAAATCGACATAAAATAATTAAAGTTATTTTTTCGAAACGTTAAACACACAATAAATGTTCTCTACACTCGGTTAGATGGCAATTTAAAAAACGCCGGATTTTACCGCTTTCTGAGGCGCTACAGCTATATTTCTGTGAATTTCTTAATGTTTTGATTTAATGCATTTTCACAAAGTACAAAAGAAACAAAAAAACCTCATTTTATATCAGAAATTCTGAAATTCTGTGCCAGATGAGCAATTGACCGATATTTAAAATTCATATTTCGCCGCCAGTTTTGAACTTTTCCGACCGATTCTGCGCTTAAAATGTGTGTCTCGACCATGCCTACAAAGCTATGTCTAAGAAATTAGAAATATTGAGCCCATTCGGCTGAAAATTTGAAAAAATATGATTTTGCCGTTATTCCGATTTTTTTATATTTCGTCCTCATTTCTCCACCGATTTCATTGCGCGACCTCGTAAATTGTCGAATATACCGCTTTTGGGGGCAGTGTGTACCTTTTGAAAACGCGTAGCTTTGAAAAAATTTTTTTTTTGCTATTTAAACGTTCAAAAGCTTTATGGACCTATTCATTTGAATTAAAATGAATTTTTATGTCACATTTATTCAATGCAATACGACATATTAATGAATTAATCTGAATTTTCCTGAACCATTGAGTTCGAGTTTTTCTGCGAATGGCGCCTATCCATCCCGGTCAAAAAATGCATACATTGTCATCATTTTTGTGTACTCGGAGTAAATTTTTAAAGGCGCATGCTTTTATTTGTTAATAAGTTCATTTATTTGACCAGGATGACTAGGCGCGATTTGCAGAAAATCTCAAACTCAATGGTTCAGGAAAATTCAGATTAATTCATTAATATGTCGTAATGCATTGAATAAATGTGACATAAAAATTCATTTTAATTATAATGAATAGGTCCATAAAACAAAAGAAAAAAAAATAAAGACAAAATTGAAATTAAAAACAAATAAAAAATAATAAAAATTTAGGGCGCAGCCGAGAAATGCGCCCCGTTTCCTCCTTCAACTCTGCGTCTCGCACTCTCTCACGCGTGCAGATGGAGCGCGTCTGCTGAACGCTCCCGTTTTCCGCGCTGGAAATGGGAATGGGGTTATTCAGGGTCGGAAAAAAATAGTTTTTTTCCTTTTTTTCCTTATTCAAATGACGGAAAAAAAAGAAAAAAATCCGTGGCCGCGAGAGTTTTTTTCCGTTGCTTTTCTAGGCCATCGCAAAAGTTTTTTAGGCCCTCGGCCGTGAGACCTGCGAAATATCGATTTACGGGCGAATAATTTTTGAAATATTTTTTGGAGAATTGATTGTATTTTATTGCTTACTTCCAATGAATTTCTGTATTTTTTTTCGTTTTTTCAATGGATGAATGATTGGTGAATTGAATTTTGATTGATAAACCTCAGATTACTATAATTTTCATCACATTTTTGACGATTTCGTACATTTCTCGCAGTTTTCCATGAGAATATTGTTTTCAGTTGTCCATGTCTTCCGATTCTGATTTCGAACTAGACACCGTGGATTCGTTCCGTGATGAAAATCAAATCAACGGGCAGTTCATAAGAAAAGGAGCCAAATTCAATGCAAAAAATAACTACGCTCCAAGAAGATTATTTGGTATGAAGGCATCAGAACAACCAGAAGAAGAGGATGTAACACAGAAAAAAGTTGGGAGAAAGTCAAAGAGAAAAGTCGGAGAAAGTTACTCACTGGTAAGTTTCAGCAAGTTTCGAAATGAACAACAGTTTTCCAGTACCCTCCATCTCAAATCGCTAAATTTCTCCAACTTATTGAGGAATATCCGATTATTTGGGACAGCTCCGTGGACAATTCTCATCGGAAAGAGTTGAAAATGAAAGTCTACGACGACATTGAGCGCGAGTGCCACCATTTTATCCCACGTGATAAAATGCCCGGTTGGTTGAGGTATTCGGATAATAATATTAATATCTTATAGGAAAAGCAGCTCGAGTTTTATTCGAGGAGCTGTCTAGAGACTATAGAAAGCATACGCTTCGTATTGAAAATTCGAAAAGTGGGAGTGGCACAACCGAGTCGGATTTCCAATTCGCGAGTAATATGGAATTTTTGGACGGGGCAAGACACAAGCGTGAGGTCCGAAAGTGAGTTTTCAAATCAAGACGCATGTTCTAAATTGAATAAAACTTTCAGTGCATATGTTCTGGGACAATCCGCCGTCCAAATGTTGGAGACTAGATGCGACTCGCCAAAAAGAAAGATGAATGTACAAATAACTACACCAAAAAGATCAAGGACCCGCGATGGACAAATCGATCATTTTTTCCAAAAGATGGAAAGCTCTACTAACTCTATGCTTGATGCATTGAAAACGTCTTTATCCGACCGTAGTGGAGAGTGCAGTTCAAAACGCGTGTGCGACAGTTTCGAGCAGCAAGTGGTCGGCTGGAGCGAGGTCGATCGGATTATCGCTGAAGCGAAAGTGATAACGTTTATCAAAAACTTAAAACCCAACGATTACACTTTCTCACCACATGTCCCCACATCCGATGCCACCACTCACCCTACATCCTCTACTCCCAGTTCTTCTCTTCACCGTACTTCTTCCTTTAATAATTCCTCGAATCTTTCCACTTATGATAATGACATCTCTCTTTTTGAATTTAATCATTCGACTGAAAATGATGATTATTATTAGGTTTAGGTTTTATAATTATTTGCAATTCTTGGTTGTTATTTGATCTCTTTTGTTGTTATTTGTCATACTGTTGTTGATGTTGTTTTGAAAATCACTGTTTCATCAAAACTGATACATATTGAAATCTAAATAGAGTTCTACCACCTTTAAATTATAAGGATGGCTCCAACTTCTACCCGCAACGCGAACAAGAGAGACCAAATTGCTCGGATTGCGCCACTCATTGTTCGTCATTTCACAGTGATGTCGTCGGCGTTCCATCAACTGATGAAGTACAGGGAGGACAGCGTGGTCGGATTAACACGGAAAGCCACATTTCAATTCTATTCACGAAAAATCTCATTTTTATTTGAGCATGGCCACATTTCAGTGAGAATATAACCTCAGAAAAAATTCTTATACCAAATTCAGGAAGTCGTCGGCGTCAGTGACAACGTTTTCGGTCATTTGTTAACAATTTGCAATCATGGAGATTCGAAGTGTTCCGCAATTTTACGATTGGCTATTTTTTTGAAGTTCTGCAGAGAAGGCACATCGGAGAATGCGCTCGCCAAAGACGTAGGACTCTCCCAGCCTACTGTGAATCGAATCGTAGCCCGCTGCATCGATGATCTTGTTAACGCGGCACCCGAATACATCCGATGGCCGGAAACGAAAGATGAAGTTCGTCGAATGCAAAACGCATTCCTGAACTTGCAAGATCCTTCTGGGCGAAGTCGGAACATCCCTTGCTTTGGTCTGCTCGACGGAAAACATTGGCGATGCCAACACCCTCCCCGGACTGGAAGTTTGAACTTCAACTATAAAGGGTTTTTCAGCTTTAACTCTCTTTTCGTAACTGATGCCGAGCATAGAATCATTTACATCCAGATGTCTGAGTTAGGAGTGAACTCGGACGCCCAAATGTTCAGAAGCGGTCCACTTGATACCTTGCTTCAAAAAGCGTCAGAAGTTGCCGGAGTCCGCAAAGTTCCCGGAAGCGACACGGTCATGCCTTCGTTCATTTTGGCGGACAACGGCTTTGGCCTGTCAAAATTTGTAATGACGCCGTATCGCGAAAACCAGCTGAAATCAACAAAGGATATTAAGTACAATGAAAAAATTAGCTCTGTCCGGGTCAAAGTGGAAAATCTCTTCGGAATTTTAGTTTCAAAATTCCAAGTTTTTAATCGAGAACTTCGTCTAGATCCTAAACGCAGCCGCGCATTGATTATTTCCTGTTGTGTTATCCATAACATCTCTATTGGTGCTCCTTCTCCCCCAGTAGTAAGTGATGATGAAGAAGTTATAATTGATCCCTATAAGTGTGCGGAGAGTCAGCGGACTGCTCTAAAAAATCATTTGTTACGCGTTTGATATGACGCTTCTGGGCTTCCTTCACATTTTTTTGTTCTTGTTGATCCAATTATTATGTTTTAATTGATGTTAATGTTGCTTAAATAAAATGTTTATTATCGGCCCGCCACGTCGGTCAAACGCGCTCCGCTGAACTTAATACTACGTGGATTTCATTTTGGTTTCCAAATTATTTTATTTCACGTTGAATTTACACGTGAAATTAAATAATTTGGAAACCAAAATGAAATCCACGTAGTATTGAGTTCAGCGGAGCGCGTTTGACCATTTTGGCGAGCCCACAATACAACAACATATGAATAACCTCAGCGACGAAGAAAAAAATGGAGCAAAGCCTCCCTAACAACAATATTCTCATGGAAAACTGCGAGAAATGTACGAAATCGTCAAAAATGTGATGAAAATTATAGTAATCTGAGGTTTATCAATCAAAATTCAATTCACCAATCATTCATCCATTGAAAAAACGAAAAAAAATACAGAAATTCATTGGAAGTAAGCAATAAAATACAATCAATTCTCCAAAAAATATTTCAAAAATTATTCGCCCGTAAATCGATATTTCGCAGGTCTCACGGCCGAGGGCCTAAAAAACTTTTGCGATGGCCTAGAAAAGCAACGGAAAAAAACTCTCGCGGCCACGGATTTTTTTCTTTTTTTTCCGTCATTTGAATAAGGAAAAAAAGGAAAAAAACTATTTTTTTCCGACCCTGAATAACCCCATTAAAGAACATAAAAAAAATTATTAAAAAAATGTATTGATTGGAGTTTTTTGAAAAGAAAAATGTGAATTTTTTTTTGAACAGTCATTCCCAAAGAGCACATATTTATACGACTTCTAAAAAATAATTTTTTTTCATGTGTAAAGTATTAATATTAGGTTCCAAATTAGATACAGTAAGCAATTCAAAATTCTATTTACAATTTTTTTATTTACGCCTTCCATGTTTTGATTTCTGAAACACTATAGTTGATGCAAGGAAGGTAAATACTCTCTCTCTCATGCGCCATCATGCGTATATCTATTACTCGTTTATTCGTTCTTTACCTTTCTTCGTCTACCCACGTTTTCACCCGCTGCCATTCACTCTATTTTAGTTGTCCACTTTTCTGACGACGGAATAAGATGTCAGTTTGACCTTCACTCCAAATACCTTCATACGTTACACTTATCACCGTCTAGTCGCCTTCAGAGAAATATCGATTTTGCAGCAGCATGTCTTCTGGAAAAGTCATCGTATATGGTGGAAAGGGAGCTCTCGGTTCGGCGATTCTAGAGTTTTTCAAGAAAAACAATTTTGTGAGTTTTTTGAACAATTATGAAGAGCTGTCAGAAGGCCACTCAACATTCCTCGGCCACGGCCATGTGGTCTCGCAGCGAGGAAAGGAGAGTAGCACAGTGAAAATTAGTATTTTTTCGAGATATTGATCGATACTTGAATAACGGATCGACTTTTTAATCTTTGTAAACAGCCAAATGTATCATTTCCCACATACAGCGAAGCGCATTTTCAACGTTGTCACGGTGTGTTGAAGCGTACATTTTTTCAAAAATAATAAAAAGTACGCAAATTGCCGTCACATGCGCTTTCAAATTATAACACGGTGATTATTTTACTACCGAGCACACTATTCTCGTCCACCGATTTGTTTTTTCTGTCGCGATTTTCTAAATGACTTCGGATCGAGAAGTTTTTTGTCACGTTACTTCCTCTCATTATGGCGCATATTTAAAACCTGAATTGGTCTGATTTTTTTTTTCGCATATTTTAAACTGGAATTCGTTCGTTTTTATACGTACAATTTCAAATGAAACTGGTTTTCCGTGGTGGCCGAACTCATTTCCGCAAACTTTATTGCCGCATTTTGCAAAAAGGGGAGGGAACTCCGCCCACTTCATGTGATGAGAGAGTGAGAGAGTGCGAGAGGGAGAGAGGAAATACTTGCGACCGGGGGACTAGAAATGCGTGGCCAGGTAGTAAAAGAATCACCGTGTATAACGCACGGTGATTTTTTTACTACCGGCCACGCATTTCTAGTCCCCCGATCCCAAGTATTTCCCCTCTCAACCTCGCACTCTCTCATCACATGAAGTGGGCGGAGTTCCCTCCCCTTTTTGCAAAATGAGGCAAAAAAATTTGCGGAAATCAGTTCGGCCACCACGGAAAAACAGTTTCATTTGAAATCGTACGTATAAAAACGAACGAATTCCGGTTTAAAATATGCGCCCTAATGAGATCTAGTAACGTGACAGACAACTTTTTGATCAGACGTCATTTACAAAATCGCGACAGGAAAAACCTACTCGGGGGACTAGAAATGCGTGGCCGGCAGTAAAAGAATCACGTAGAATTTGAAATTGTACGTGAAAAATCGGACCAATTCCGGTTTTAAATATGCGCCATAATGAGAGGAAGTAATGTGACAAAAAACTTCTCGATCCGAAGTCAATTAGAAAATCGCGACAGAAAAAACGAATCGGTGGACGAGAATTGTGTGCTCGGTAGTAAAAAAATCACCGTGTAACGTTACAGGTTTCTGTGCATGCGCCGAAACTTACGACAATTCGAAAAACATTTTCATTGAAAACGCATGAAACAATTATGTTAATTCAACGAAAAGTGCTTCTAATCGACTCATTAATTTTTTCTTTTGCGGGAGAGTACAAAAAAAAGTAGAAAATAACGTCAATTTATTGATTAATGCGATATTTCAAAAACAGTGACCGTAACCATAAAACTTTCTTTCAATGAGTAGTGCGAGGGGGCGAGTTTGCAGCGGTGCACCGTTCAACACACCGTGGTTGTCTTTTACATAGAAAGTTTTAGATTAGAATGTATGTGTGTGTTTGTGTGTCTGACACAAGCGAGAGAGACGACGTTTGGAAGGGAACCCCGGACAATATAGAATATTACCCCTGTATACCTATACCGTGATGAACGGTGTTAAACAGAGTTGTATTTTCCATTCCCACGATTCCGGGGCTCTAGATAAAGATGCGTAAATAACGCAATAAAAGAAAAAACACGAGAAAATATGAGAAAAGACGAAGTTATTATTCAATGAATCCAAAACAAGGAAACAAGCTTAAAGAAGCGAAACACCTACTAGAGAAACAACCAAAAACTAGAATCTAATGTAAGAGCAACCGCGAATAAAAAAAGCCAAACTTGCGGTAAATGTTAACAAAAAACCTAAATATGCGCGGTTCACCGGTAGTCAAAAACGCGGCTGCTAAACCATGCGTGTCTGGAGTGTCGTTGTACACGTGGCGAGAGACGCAGAGATGCAGTGGGTTTTTAGATTTTTACGCCAACCTGGGGGGCTACAGTGTTTATTATTTATTAGAGGCAAAACCTCTATGAGCGCACTGAAGAGTGCGCTTATTTCTCTGCGGCCCAACTGCGCAGTGCTGACCAAAGCAGAGCAACTCGGGGAAAAGCAAGCTTGTATGGAGCTTCTCCGCAATGGAATCTGAATATCAATGAGCGGGGTGAAGAGACAGCAGATAGCACGGAGCTCAGCGAGGGTGAGGCACTGACAAGCAGACATGTCGTGGGCCGGGCCGGGCCGGACCAATGGTGAAATTTTGTCGGCCCGGCCCGGTTGGCCCGATCGGCCCGGAAAATTTTATAATACGTGAAATGAAGAAAAAATATCTGCTCAAAAATAAAAAAATGTAATCACAACAAACGAATTTTACGTGAAACTGTGTGACATTTCACGTGAAACTGTGAGACAAAAAAATATCTTCATTTTTTTCCTGATATTCTCAGTACGGAGCGCTGCAAACGCGCTCCCTTCGCACAGTGGTGGACGCGGCCACGTTGACGACGAGAGAGTGCAGTGAATTGAGAGAGCCGTGGCCGATGTTTTGCTCTGATTTCTCTAAACCTCACTCCGAATGCATGCGAAATTCTTTGTTCGATTGGAGCGAGTTATCAGCGTTTTATACCCACGGCACCCCAGCCTTCCAAAATTTTTTCCGGTTGGCGCATTTCTCGTGCACTGGCCACGCCATGGCCGTACGGCCGTGTACTCCACGTGGACAATGTGGTTTGCGCAATTTAGCAGAATTTTTTCCATTTTTATTTGATTTTCCATATTTTTTGCAAATTTTTAGGCATAACTATTCTGAAAATGAATAAAAATTGATAATTTATTAATTTCTATCTTTCTATTATGTGATTGCTCAATATTTTATCGTAGAAATTGCAGATGTCCGACAATGTCGTGATACATTGGAATATTCCGTGTTGTGCTAATTAACCACCACAAATTGTGATCAATCGTCAAAAATGGCACTTCAATCTTCAATATCGACTTCAATCAAGAAAGCGGTAAGAAATTGTGAGAAAATTTTGTCGATGAAAAATTTTATTTTTTTCAGGTTTCGAACATCCAGCTCCACGAGGTGTGCAGCCGGCTCAATCCAGACTTCATCGGCAAGGACAACGAGAAAACTTGAGGAAAGCTGCAACCGCAATTTAAAGATCGTCAAAAGCCGGAAACTGGATCTCGGAAGACTCTAGGACATCAACAAAGATGACATCACTGTTGGAGCAGACGACGAGCAGGCCGCTCACTTGAAAGACTTTTAGCCACAAATTGAAATCTTTCAATTATTTCGTTATGTCGCAATTAATGTTATTTAGAATTAAATAAATTCTGCCGTGGAACATAGAAGTTAAACTCGGAAATTGCATTCTGCACAAGGAAAAAACGCTGACTGAGACTGAAATATTTTGCAAAATTACATATAACAGACAATGGTGTGGAAAACTTTGGAAAAAAATTATCGGAAAGCTGGGCAAAAATCATGGGTGCCTTATAATTTAGTAGTGGCTTAAATATCGATTTTTTGGTGAGGGTAAGTCATTAAGATTTTGTCAAATTATTGGGCCTGGATTTCGAGAAAGAGGTAAATAATGGTTGTTTTGCAAAATCCATGTGAATTCTATCTATTTTCACGAAAATTCCGACCTGAAATTCATCCCTTCTGATCGCCGCCAATTTTCTTAAAATTGATGTTTTTCAAACCCCTAAGGCTCGGCCATTTCTGAATTTTTGTTGACGTCCAAGTGCTCGAAATGTTCGCAAGAAACTCCTCTATCGGCCAATGATATTCATTTTTTAAAAATATAATGGACCTATTCAAGAGAGAAAAAAAAAGAAAAAAAAGAAGTTTTTTCTGATGCAGGAACGGCAAAAAAAGAAAAAAAAGGAAGAGAAAAATTCATTTTCTGCCGATGATAAAGTAGTCATACGTGGCGAGACCCATTCAAATATACCGATGCGCCTTTAATGAACCTATTCAAGAGAGAGAAAAAAGGAAAAAAAAGAGGTTTTTTCCGATTCAGGAACGGCAAAAAAAGAAAAAAAAGGAAGAGAAAAAAGGAAGGAAATTGATTTTTCTCCTCCTTTTTTTTCTTTTTTTGCCGTTCCTGCATCGGAAAAAACTTCTTTTTTTTCTTTTTTTTTCTCTCTTGAATAGGTCCATAATTATTCGAGTGAAATAATGCAAAAAACTGATTTTTCAGTACAAAAATTGCATTCGCCGCTGGCGAATGATGCAAGCGCGCACCATTGCGAAATTGCTGGCGCATTGGAAGGAGGGGGAGCCGTGATACCGAGTATATTTGTTCATTTTTTTCGAATAAAAACGTGATAAGATTTGTCACTTCGCCACGAATCCATTATAACAACGAAATTACTTCGAATATTTGTTTTTAATTGAAAAAAACGAAAAAACTTATGGACCTATTCAAGAGAGAAAAAAAAAGAAAAAAAAGAAGTTTTTTCTGATGCAGGAACGGCAAAAAAAGAAAAAAAAGGAAGAGAAAAATTCATTTTCTGCCGATGATAAAGTAGTCATACGTGGCGAGACCCATTCAAATATACCGATGCGCCTTTAATGAACCTATTCAAGAGAGAGAAAAAAGGAAAAAAAAGAGGTTTTTTCCGATTCAGGAACGGCAAAAAAAGAAAAAAAAGGAAGAGAAAAAAGGAAGGAAATTGATTTTTCTCCTCCTTTTTTTTCTTTTTTTGCCGTTCCTGCATCGGAAAAAACTTCTTTTTTTTCTTTTTTTTTCTCTCTTGAATAGGTCCATAATTATTCGAGTGAAATAATGCAAAAAACTGATTTTTCAATACAAAAATTGCATTCGCCGCTGGCGAATGATGCAAGCGCGCACCATTGCGAAATTGCTGGCGCATTGGAAGGAGGGGGAGCCGTGATACCGAGTATATTTGTTCATTTTTTTCGAATAAAAACGTGATAAGATTTGTCACTTCGCCACGAATCCATTATAACAACGAAATTACTTCGAATATTTGTTTTTAATTGAAAAAAACGAAAAAACTTATGGACCTATTCAAGAGAGAAAAAAAAAGAAAAAAAAGAAGTTTTTTCTGATGCAGGAACGGCAAAAAAAGAAAAAAAAGGAAGAGAAAAATTCATTTTCTGCCGATGATAAAGTAGTCATACGTGGCGAGACCCATTCAAATATACCGATGCGCCTTTAATGAACCTATTCAAGAGAGAGAAAAAAGGAAAAAAAAAGAGGTTTTTTCCGATTCAGGAACGGCAAAAAAAGAAAAAAAAGGAAGAGAAAAAAGGAAGGAAATTGATTTTTCTCCTCCTTTTTTTTCTTTTTTTGCCGTTCCTGCATCGGAAAAAACTTCTTTTTTTTCTTTTTTTTTCTCTCTTGAATAGGTCCATTACGAAAAAAAACCGAAGTAAAAATTGATCGGCCCGGCCCGAATTTCGACATGTCTGCTGACAAGTGAAGTCGCCGACAGACGACAAGTGCAGCGGAGTCCAGAGCGCGCTGGCCTAAAATAATATTAGTGGTGCGTGCGTTGCGTGTTCCATACACCTGTGCGTCGGGACGACGCATTACAGTACGCGGTCGCCACAGTAAGCGAGTGCGGGAAATCGATCCTGTAGGCTTGTTTGGAATTAAAAAAAAAACCAATTTGCAATTAAACAACATATTTTAAGATCGTCTACAGCATCGATCTATCCGCAAACGATCAAGCCGATGGTAATATCCTGGTTGATGGCTCGAAGAGCTGGTGTGAGCAAGAAGAGTCGATTCTGTCACAGTGAGTTTTCCACCGTGTTTTGTTCTTGAAACTCCAAATTGCGTCTTTTTTCCAGAACCGCAGAATCGCTCTCCGGCTCCCAAGTGGACGGAGTGTTCTGTGTTGCCGGTGGCTGGGCGGGTGGCTCAGTATCTTCCAAGGACTTCATTAAAAATGCCGATCTTATGATTAAGCAATCAGTAGGCCACGTTTAAGATCACTGTCTGCTTCAATTAAAGTTATTTACCAGGTGTGGAGTTCCGCGATTGCCGCGAAAGTCGCCTCGGTTCACCTGAAACCCGGAGGTGTCCTCCAACTCACTGGCGCTGCCGCTGCAACAGGGCCAACGTCCGGAATGATTGGATATGGTCTTGCTAAAGCGGCTGTCCATCATTTGGCCACTTCACTTGCGGCAGAGGGCAGCGGTCTGCCGCAGGGCTCTTCAGTGCTCACTATTCTGCCCGTCACTTTGGATACTGCCATGAATCGCAAGTGGATGCCAAAGGCTGATCATTCTACGTTGGTTTTTTCCCGATAATTATCCAGACGGTATCATTTTCAGATGGACGCCCCTATCTTTCATCTCGGAGAGCCTTCTCAAGTGGACCACCGAGGTTTCAAGCCGACCAGAATCTGGCTCTTTGCTCAAAATCACCACTTCTGGTGGAAACTCTGTTATCGATAAGCAATAATTCACATATATTTACTTCGGAGCTATTATTACATACATTATTATTAGAATTATTTATCAATAAACAATTTTTTTCACTGATTTGTATAACACGGAACTGGTAGAAAAAATTCATGTAACTGGTAGAAGAAAATCGATGGAACTGGTTGAAGAAAATCGATGGAACTGGTAGAAAAAATCCATGGAACTGGTAGAAAAACAATTCATATCCATAGAACTGGTAGAAAATAAGTTCATGGAAGTGGTAGAAAAAATTAATGGAACTGGTAGAAAAAAATCCATGAAACTGGTAGAAAAAAAATCCATGGAACTGGTAGAAAAAATATCCATAGAACTGGTAGAAAATAAGTTCATGGAAGTGGTAGAAAAAATTAATGGAACTGGTAGAAAAAAATCCATGAAACTGGTAGAAAAAAATCCATGGAACTGGTAGAAAAAATATCCATAGAACTGGTAGAAAAAATATCCATGGAATTGGTAGAAAAAATTCATGGAACTGGTAGAAAAAAAATCCATGGAACTGGTAGAAAAAAATTCATGGAACTGGTAGAAAAAAAATCCATGGAACTGGTAGGAAAAAATTCATGGAACTGGTAGAAAAAAAAAATCCATGGAACTGGTAGAAAAAATATCCATAGAACTGGTAGAAAATAAGTTCATGGAAGTGGTAGAAAAAATTAATGGAACTGGTAGAAAAAAAATCCATGAAACTGGTAGAAAAAAAATCCATGGAACTGGTAGAAAAAATATCCATAGAACTGGTAGAAAAAAATATCCATAGAACTGGTAGAAAATAAGTTCATGGAAGTGGTAGAAAAAATTAATGGAACTGGTAGAAAAAAAATCCATGAAACTGGTAGAAAAAAATTCATGAAACTGGTAGAAAAAAATCGATGGAACTGGTTGAAAAAAAAAATACATGGAACTGGTAGAAAAAAAAAATCCATGGAACTGGTAGAAAAAAATTCATGGAACTGGTAGAAAAAAAATTCATGGAACTGGTAGAAAAAATCCATGGAACTGGTAGAAAAAAAATCCATGGAATTGGTAGAAAAAATTCATGGAACTGGTAGAAAAAAAATCCATGGAACTGGTAGAAAAAAATTCATGGAACTGGTAGAAAAAAAATCCATGGAACTGGTAGGAAAAAAATCCATGGAATTGGTAGAAAAAATTCATGGAACTGGTAGAAAAAAAATCCATGGAACTGGTAGAAAAAAATTCATGGAACTGGTAGAAAAAAAATCCATGGAACTGGTAGAAAAAATATCCATAGAACTGGTAGAAAAAATATCCATAGAACTGGTAGAAAATAAGTTCATGGAACTGGTAGAAAATAAGTTCATGGAACTGGTAGAAAAACAATTCATGGAACTGGTAGAAAAATATCCATGGAACTGGTAGAAAAAAAATCCATGTAACTGGTAGGAAAAAATTCATGGAACTGGTAGAAAATAAGTTCATGGAACTGGTAAAAAAAATTCATGGAACTGGTAGAAAAACAATTCATGGGACTGGTAGAAAAAAATCATGGAACTGATAGAAAAAATCCATGGAACTGGTAGAAAAAATATCCATAGAACTGGTAGAAAAAATATCCATAGAACTGGTAGAAAATAAGTTCATGGAACTGGTAGGAAAAAATTCATGGAACTGGTAGAAAATAAGTTCATGGAACTGGTAGAAAAAATATCCATAGAACTGGTAGAAAATAAGTTCATGGAAGTGGTAGAAAAAATTAATGGAACTGGTAGAAAAAATCCATGAAACTGGTAGAAAAAAATTCATTGAACTGGTAGAAAAAATATCCATAGAACTGGTAGAAAAAATATCCATAGAACTGGTAGAAAATAAGTTCATGGAAGTGGTAGAAAAAATTAATGGAACTGGTAGAAAAAATCCATGGAATTGGTAGAAAAAATTCATGGAACTGGTAGAAAAAATATCCATAGAACTGGTAGAAAAAATATCCATAGAACTGGTAGAAAATAAGTTCATGGAAGTGGTAGAAAAAATTAATGGAACTGGTAGAAAAAAATCCATGAAACTGGTAGAAAAAAATTCATGGAACTGGTAGAAAAAATCCATGGAACTGGTAGAAAAAAAATCCATGGAATTGGTAGAAAAAATTCATGGAACTGGTAGAAAAAAAATGCATGGAACTGGTAGAAAAAAATTCATGGAACTGGTAGAAAAAAAATCCATGGAACTGGTAGGAAAAAAATCCATGGAATTGGTAGAAAAAATTCATGGAACTGGTAGAAAAAAAATCCATGGAACTGGTAGAAAAAAATTCATGGAACTGGTAGAAAAAAAATCCATGGAACTGGTAGAAAAAATATCCATAGAACTGGTAGAAAAAATATCCATAGAACTGGTAGAAAATAAGTTCATGGAACTGGTAGAAAATAAGTTCATGGAACAGGTAGAAAAACAATTCATGGAACTGGTAGAAAAATATCCATGGAACTGGTAGAAAAAAAAATCCATGGAACTGGTAGGAAAAAATTCATGGAACTGGTAGCAAAAAAAAGTTCATGGAACTGGTAAAAAAAAATTCATGGAACTGGTAGAAAAACAATTCATGGGACTGGTAGAAAAAAAATCATGGAACTGATAGAAAAAATCCATGGAACTGGTAGAAAAAATATCCATAGAACTGGTAGAAAAAATATCCATAGAACTGGTAGAAAATAAGTTCATGGAAGTGGTAGAAAAAATATCCATAGAACTGGTAGAAAATAAGTTCATGGAAGTGGTAGAAAAAATATCCATAGAACTGGTAGAAAATAAGTTCATGGAACTGGTAGAAAAAATATCCATAGAACTGGTAGAAAATAAGTTCATGGAAGTGGTAGAAAAAATTAATGGAACTGGTAGAAAAAAATCCATGAAACTGGTAGAAAAAAATTCATGGAACTGGTAGAAAAAATATCCATAGAACTGGTAGAAAAAATATCCATAGAACTGGTAGAAAATAAGTTCATGGAAGTGGTAGAAAAAATTAATGGAACTGGTAGAAAAAAATCCATGGAATTGGTAGAAAAAATTCATGGAACTGGTAGAAAAAAGATCCATAGAACTGGTAGAAAAAATATCCATAGAACTGGTAGAAAATAAGTTCATGGAAGTGGTAGAAAAAATTAATGGAACTGGTAGAAAAAAATCCATGAAACTGGTAGAAAAAAATTCATGGAACTGGTAGAAAAAATATCCATAGAACTGGTAGAAAAAATATCCATAGAACTGGTAGAAAATAAGTTCATGGAAGTGGTAGAAAAAATTAATGGAACTGGTAGAAAAAAATCCATAGAACTGGTAGAAAATAAGTTCATGGAACTGGTAGAAAAAATATCCATAGAACTGGTAGAAAATAAGTTCATGGAAGTGGTAGAAAAAATTAATGGAACTGGTAGAAAAAAATCCATGAAACTGGTAGAAAAAAATTCATGGAACTGGTAGAAAAAATATCCATAGAACTGGTAGAAAAAATATCCATAGAACTGGTAGAAAATAAGTTCATGGAAGTGGTAGAAAAAATTAATGGAACTGGTAGAAAAAAATCCATGGAATTGGTAGAAAAAATTCATGGAACTGGTAGAAAAAAGATCCATAGAACTGGTAGAAAAAATATCCATAGAACTGGTAGAAAATAAGTTCATGGAAGTGGTAGAAAAAATTAATGGAACTGGTAGAAAAAAATCCATGAAACTGGTAGAAAAAAATTCATGGAACTGGTAGAAAAAATATCCATAGAACTGGTAGAAAAAATATCCATAGAACTGGTAGAAAATAAGTTCATGGAAGTGGTAGAAAAAATTAATGGAACTGGTAGAAAAAAATCCATGAAACTGGTAGAAAAAAATTCATGGAACTGGTAGAAAAAAAAAATTCATGGAACTGGTAGAAAAAAATTCATGGAACTGGTAGAAAAAAAATTCATGGAACTGGTAGAAAAAATCCATGGAACTGGTAGAAAAAAAATCCATGGAATTGGTAGAAAAAATTCATGGAACTGGTAGAAAAAAAATCCATGGAACTGGTAGAAAAAAATTCATGGAACTGGTAGAAAAAATATCCATGGAACTGGTAGAAAAAAATTCATGGAACTGGTAGAAAAAAAATCCATGGAACTGGTAGAAAAAATATCCATGGAACTGGTAGGAAAAAAATCCATGGAACTGGTAGAAAAAATATCCATGGAACTGGTAGGAAAAAAATCCATGGAATTGGTAGAAAAAATTCATGGAACTGGTAGAAAAAATATCCATGGAACTGGTAGAAAAAAATTCATGGAACTGGTAGAAAAAAATTCATGGAACTGGTAGAAAAAATATCCATAGAACTGGTAGAAAAAATATCCATAGAACTGGTAGAAAATAAGTTCATGGAAGTGGTAGAAAAAATTAATGGAACTGGTAGAAAATAAGTTCATGGAAGTGGTAGAAAAAATTAATGGAACTGGTAGAAAAAAATCCATGAAACTGGTAGAAAAAAATTCATGGAACTGGTAGAAAAAAAAAATTCATGGAACTGGTAGAAAAAAATTCATGGAACTGGTAGAAAAAAAATTCATGGAACTGGTAGAAAAAATCCATGGAACTGGTAGAAAAAAAATCCATGGAACTGGTAGAAAAAATATCCATGGAACTGGTAGGAAAAAAATCCATGGAATTGGTAGAAAAAATTCATGGAACTGGTAGAAAAAAAATCCATGGAACTGGTAGAAAAAAATTCATGGAACTGGTAGAAAAAAATTCATGGAACTGGTAGAAAAAATATCCATAGAACTGGTAGAAAAAATATCCATAGAACTGGTAGAAAATAAGTTCATGGAAGTGGTAGAAAAAATTAATGGAACTGGTAGAAAATAAGTTCATGGAAGTGGTAGAAAAAATTAATGGAACTGGTAGAAAAAAATCCATGAAACTGGTAGAAAAAAATTCATGGAACTGGTAGAAAAAAAAAATTCATGGAACTGGTAGAAAAAAATTCATGGAACTGGTAGAAAAAATATTCATGGAACTGGTAGAAAAAATCCATGGAACTGGTAGAAAAAAAATCCATGGAATTGGTAGAAAAAATTCATGGAACTGGTAGAAAAAAAATCCATGGAACTGGTAGAAAAAAATTCATGGAACTGGTAGAAAAAATATCCATGGAACTGGTAGGAAAAAAATCCATGGAATTGGTAGAAAAAATTCATGGAACTGGTAGAAAAAAAATCCATGGAACTGGTAGAAAAAAATTCATGGAACTGGTAGAAAAAAAATCCATGGAACTGGTAGAAAAAATATCCATAGAACTGGTAGAAAAAATATCCATAGAACTGGTAGAAAATAAGTTCATGGAACTGGTAGAAAATAAGTTCATGGAACTGGTAGAAAAACAATTCATGGAACTGGTAGAAAAATATCCATGGAACTGGTAGAAAAAAAATCCATGGAACTGGTAGGAAAAAATTCATGGAACTGGTAGAAAATAAGTTCATGGAACTGGTAAAAAAAAATTCATGGAACTGGTAGAAAAACAATTCATGGGACTGGTAGAAAAAAAATCATGGAACTGATAGCAAAAATCCATGGAACTGGTAGAAAAAATATCCATAGAACTGGTAGAAAAAATATCCATAGAACTGGTAGAAAATAAGTTCATGGAACTGGTAGGAAAAAATTCATGGAACTGGTAGAAAATAAGTTCATGGAACTGGTAAAAAAAATTCATGGAACTGATAGAAAAACGATTCATGGGACTGGTAGAAAAAAAATCATGGAACTGATAGAAAAAATCCATGGAACTGGTAGAAAAAATATCCATAGAACTGGTACAATGGATAATTACGGTCACGCTCATTTCATCTGGTTTCGGTTGTGCTAAATCTGCTTGTGTTGGAGCTTCTAGGCCACATACCGTAAATTCTCTAATAGAACGGCCCTCATAATAGAACGGCCCCCTAAAATAGAGAGCCCCCCCTAAAATAGAGAGCCCCCCCTAAAATAGACCGGCCCCTCTCATCTAGGAATGAATTTATCACTTTTTTCAATAATTTGTTTAGATTTTTCCAATTGTTACTTATTGACCGGTTTCTAAACTTGTTTTGTCATACATTTGTGTCGTTTTTATAAAAAATCCTCAAGATTTAATAACAATTTTAAGACATTGAAAAGTGAACCTAACCCTCTAATATAACGGCCCCCTAAAATAGACCGGCCCTCCTAGGAGGGTAGTGAAAAATAGAACGGCCGGCCGTTCTATTAGAGAATTTACGGTATGTGAGGAAAGACATGACAATATCCCCTATTTGCTCCATCTTATTCCATTTTCCGGTGCCTCAGAGCGCAATTGCTACGACGCATCCGCCAGGCTGTCTCCATGAGTGTATGAACTCGCAGACATTGATTGATATGAATTTCCCATATCATCGAAACATATTTAAACAAAAAAAAATTCTGATTTTTGCAACAACCGGTTTTCCTGTTGCAAATCTAATCTCGCTCTGCTTTTCACACTTTTTTCGTCACGTTTTGACGCCACGGAAATGTTTTTTTAGTGCAGGTTATTTCGGAGTGTCGTTTGAAGTACCGTACTCTTCAGAGGTTGTTAAACGTATGTACTGTTCTTTCTAGAGTGTGAAAATGAAAGGGGGTACTCGCTTTTAGAACAGTGCGGTTTAGAACTCAATTTTCCTCGACTTCTTAAGGCCAGGTCTTGACCTAGTACTACCAAAAATGTACCGGCTCTCTGAAAATTCTCTGAATAGCCTAAAAACTGTGGTTTTTTAAACTTCCAATCAGACTGAGCCGGCCCTATACACAAGATTCCAGGGTACAATGAAATGTACCTACGTGGTCAGTCATCCGCTGACATGCGCCCTCGTCGCGCGACGAAAGAAGAAGTCGCATCCAGTTTGTGTGCGGTGGCCAATGTATCCGACGACAAGAATCGAACTTCTTAGCGCTTCGGTCGAGTCTTATCTTGCATCTGCGGTGCGCACGCATTCACCTTTTGATACTCACGTACGTACGTCTCTCGTAATTCACGTACAAAAAGTCGCTGTCCGTTGGATCGCGCGCGGAGACCGGTGGCGCATGTTTCGCAGCAAAGGTTAATTAATGAAATTGCGATTGACAGCTTATTAAGAGGGGGGGGGGAGAACAACAATAATAAAGTGCTAGATAAGTAGCTAAAAGGTACATACCTGCGGAGATCAAAAGTGCACAGCACAACACAACAGAACACAAAACAAAGGAAGGAAGAATAGAGTCGGTCGCAGAAACAAGTTTTTATTTTTCATTCTTTGATCTGGAAGGAAGCTTAATGGGTTTTTAATTTTCAAATTTCATGTACATACATAAATAAAACAAACACTAATGGATTGATTTATGGGCCCTAAAGTCGCCAAACGCTTTTTATCAACGGCCCACGCGTTTCAGCTCAGCTCAGCGCAACTCATCGAAACGAAACGAAACAAAACGACACTCCATTTTAACGCTGCTCGGTGTTTAGTGCGAGGAGTGTATTGATTTATTTTTTGAGCGGTCTTTGCAATTAGATCCATTTTTCGGTTTTTGTGTTGCAGAAAGAGAGAAAAAACGACAAAAAAGTACAGTAGCATGCCGATGCGATGCTCCTTTAAATTTCGGTTGAAAAAAAATTTGAAGCACCGGGTGGGCAAAAAAAACCACAAAAAAAAACGGATTTTTTCGCTAGTGAAATCAATCCGGTGGATGCATATAGTTTCCGTATTCGAATAATATGGTTCATATGGCCCATTAGACGCTATACAACACTTTTTTATTGATTTTCAAATTCGCATAAATATATGTCATGTATATTTACAAGCCTGCAACATTTGGCGACTTGGTCGCTTCACAGAACTATTTAGCAAAATATGCAAAAAAAAGAAAAAAAAATGCGGAAAATGCTCCGACCAGTCTGAAACTTTGACAACTTATGCCAAAAATACTCCCGGACATTCCCTGAAAATTTCAGACGAAAATATTGATTTTGAAAATTTTTAGAAAAAAGCAATAATTTTAAAATCGATATTTTGGTCAAGAAAAAAACAATGATTACGTGACGCAAACCCTTTCAATTACGAATAAATTAATTTACTTTATCGAAAAATATCTTTAAAACCGCAGAAAACGTCAATTTGCGGCAAAATGTGTAAAAAATCCACTGAAAAAATAACAAGTACCGTAAGAATTTTAAAGGGACATAACATCTTTTTGTAAAAATGACGCTTCATTGTGCGCGTGGTTCGCAAATTCACTCGTGCTTTTTTTTTACTTTGTGCGCCACATAAATGCGTTCTCACATTTTTAGACCAATCGGAGCATTCTTCGAATTTTCGCTGAATTTATTGATTTTTTTTTGCGTTTTTTGCATATTTTGCTGGTTTAACCCCATCATTAATTTTTTTATTTCCGGGTCTCGACGCAATGGGTTTTTTTCTGCTCGTAAAAAAACCTGCATTTGGTTAAAAAACTCGAAAAATGGTTATTCCCTGTGCTAAATATACAAGTGAAATGCGGTGGATGCATATAGTGTCCGTATTTGAACGCGCAGCGACTTTTTCGCTGCTTTTTTCCATTTTGTCACGGTTTCTGGGACCCCTCGCCCAAAGACCCAAAGCAAAACCGCACTACTGGACCTAGCTCTATAAACGGTGAGTGTTCTCTGACACCCTGGAGGGCAAAATTTTGATCTACTTCGTGCCGCTATCAATGACAAATTGACCTCTGATGTGATAATTTGGACTTTTTCCTTGTGGAAATTTTCCTAATTGATGGGCGGCGGCGTCGATCAACATTCATTCCATATTTCACTCAAGAAACAATTTATATCTCTTCTTATCTCTAATTATCGAAAGCATCTCCTTTTGTCGTCCATCCAGTATCACCTTTCCAAGGAAATCATTCAGGTGGTGGCTAATACGTGACAGAAATGCAGAATCAGAATCCGAATAGAACGTAAATAAATACATATCAGTTTTCATTCAAATCAAGCAAGATCACGTGAAATATTTGTTTGCAACTTCAACATTCAAGGAGGAAATTAGCAAAATTTGCGCAATAATTCACGTTCACAAATCTGTACTTTGCAGCCGCAGCAGCATATGGCATTCATTCCGGTTACACCTTTAAAGAGACGATCAAAAAGTATCTTTATTTGGAATCCAGATAAATCAATGGGCGGGGCTTGAGAAGAGGGAGAGGGAGAAGATGAACTGTGGATAAATTTGTGTAAAACGCTTGGAAAGAATAAGTGAATTCTCGTATAAAGCCGCTCCCACAATTTCATATCACCTGCATTTGTTGTCACTTCTTCCTACCTAAATCACCCTTCCATTTTGTTTGGTGCCATGCGGTTTTGTACATTATTATTCTTTGTGATAGCAGGTAAGATAAGCTGATTATGTGGATAAATAAACTGTTTTGTTTTTTCTGCAGGGCTTTTATCGGTTTATGGAAATGAGCCACACAATATCATGCAGAATGGAGCTGTTAAAGAAGGAAACCATTTGAGAGTTAGTTTTACTCTGAGATTACTGTAAGGTCATGCTATCACTTCGTTTTTTAGGTGGACTTAAACGAGACTTCATCAGAAGAACTTCTCGATAAATGGCTCTCCCAGGCATTCTCAGGACTGATGGCTGCGGTGGCTGCTAAGAAAATATCCAAAATGCCTGCAGAGCAGAAGGATCTTATTCAAAAGTGCTCCAAAGACGCAAAAGATGTCCCATCGCACGCGAAATGTATTGTTAAACTGCTAGACGCTGAAAAATCCATCCCGACTTTGAGACGTAAACCAATAACGCAAAAGAAGGCCATGAAACCAGTCGAGCCAAGCCCAAAAGATGTAGAATGGATCGGATCATTTGGAACTGCTAGAGCTAAGCGAGATACCTTCAAAGTTGTGAGCAAGCCGAGCTACACTCTTCGCGATCCAGAGGATGAGGATGTGATGACCAGACTCGCCAAGAGTATGACTAAAACTGTCAGGGCGTTGAAGAACAAGTCGTCGAAAACCGAGTCTTGGAAAGAGGTTGTTGGAAGAATAAAGAAACTTGGAGAAGAGGCGAAGCGTGAGAAGAAGAACAGGGAAGTTATGAAGAAACGACTCCGGCAAATGATTGATAACACTCCAGCCGAGTTCATCGATCCACGCAAACCAATCGCTTTGAAACAGACTGAAATGGAAGATGAAAACAATGAAGTTGCAAAATTGATGAGAAAGAAGGAGACTGATGAGATTAGAGTTCCATTGAAGTTCCTGAGAGATGCCGTTAAAACTGCCATGCTTCTCGGTGGCCAGAATGTCACTGATTTCGATCAAAAGACCCTGAAAATGGTTTCCCCGAGAATTATGTCAATTGTCCCAGAGCAAGAGGATGACAGTCTGTTCAATCTGCTCTCGCCATCACTTTTCTCTCTTCACGACGAAGGAGAAGGAGTCGAAAAGCTTACATCATTACCACACCTGTTGAAAAAACTGGATAACAACGGGCAGAACGCCTGGATGGACTTCATTGTCGAGGCAGCTGGTTCGTCAATTTTTCTGCTAATCTAAGGCACGTAAACAAGTGAATCCGTTGTTTCAGGAGTCAGCGATCAGGTTGATAAGACCGAGAGAACGTTTAGGGAGAAGAAGGAGAAAGAGCTGCGCGGTGCTGACGGAGTTCCACTTTATTTCACAAAGGTAAGCGTATCTCCCTTACAAAGACAACTTTAGATTTGACTGTGCGAGTTTCATTGCCATAATCATCAAAGCCACGTCATTTGATTAACATGTTTTAACCCAATGCATACGTACTGCAACTAGTCTGAAAAATGCTTTAAAGTTATTCGAAAAAAACAAAACGTAATTGGATGTATTGACAGAAAATATTCGTTTTGTTATTCCTGAACCGATTCACGGGTCGTTTTTAGTTCCATGAACCCTTTAAGCATTCCAAAAGTATAGTTTTATGTCGATAAAATCATTTACCGTTCTCATTTACCGTACGGTAAACGTTTATTTATTTATTTATTTGTATACGCCCATTGCGGTACGTGAAAAGTAAATAATACAGAAGAGATGTACAAGAGGAAACAAAGAAAACGAAGTGGCAAAAAAGAAAAACAGGAAATATGGTTAGAGTACACGTGAAAATAACACATTTTGGGAGAAAAGAGAGGATAAATTTTGCGTAAACGTTCGGTCATCAGTGGTCATAGTTTGAATGAAGAGAGCGTGCGGTTAACAAAAAAGTTTCTACGTATTTTAGTTTTGCAGTGGTTCCATTTGAATTTGTTTTTTGCGCGCGTGCGAGTGTTTTTCTCATAAGTGAAAAAGGGGCTTGTGTCAATGTCTACTTGACCCCAAATCATTTTTAGTACAAGTTTTCTATCAAAAGTTTGCCTTCTCGATTCTAGCGATGATAGATTGAAAAAAGAGTTACGTTGGGGGGCTGTTAGGTAGTCGGGGTCATTTGGAGTTAGGTATCTCCCTTTTATACGGCTGTATAGTCTTCTCGTAAATGCATTTTGAACCGATTCAATGGCTTTACAGTCGAGTTTTCTTGTTGGGTTGCTGATTTCCTCCAAACGTTTCATATTCGCGTGCATGTCCAAAATCGATTTGTGGAGATTTGTGGAGATGTGGAGATCGTTCATGAATACGGCCTCAGAAATCAGAAACTTCCGCAATTTTTTATGCATGTTTGTAGGCGTGCAGAAAAAATTCTCATTACGATGGCGAACGGTGAAATTAAATTCTACGTACATATCAGAAAGTTTCGAAATCACAAAAAAACGGGATGAAATCCTATTTCTCCCAAAGTAAATTCACTTTTTTTTGGCAATTTTCAGCTCTAAAAATTCGTTTTAAGCCAAATCTGATATGACCTATCGATTCCAGCGGTTTGAATGAAGCAAAACAAACTTTAAAACATTACTATTGTGTTTTCAATCGAGTTTCGAGTTGCGACATGAGAACGCGAAACTTCGTCCGCCCACTGATTTGTGCGCGACCACGCAAACACCGTACTATTTAAAGAGACGCAGACAAAAAATGGATAGTTTTATTGTGAAAACAAAAAAATTGCAACGCGGTGTTTGCGTACTTTTAAAATTTAAATGAAAAGGAGAACAAATCTCTTCATTTCCCATACTATTTCTCTCATTGCCATTTGAATTTTCAAAAGTACGCAAACACCGCGTTGCAACTTTTTTGTTTTCACAATAGACGACTCATGTGTTCATGATGCAACTCGTTTGAAAACAGAGTATCTTGTTAGGAAACTTTCGGGCCGTTGAAGAAAAATTTATGATTTTTGTATGATAGTGGTAAGAGATGCACTAAAAATTCCGTTTTCCTATTTCAAAGATCCCAGTATGCAGACCATCTAAATTTAGGAAAATGCTACCAAAATCATCGGACAAGAAGAGAAAACAAAAATCGAGGTCTTCGAATATCTCGATCAATCCTACGATGAGCAACAAAAGAAGGCGCTGAACGATGATGGTTACGCCTTCCTTACCGAAGCTCAGCTGGAAAAACTATACGGAAAAGGCAGTCCGTACAATCACACCAGAGCTCTTAAGAAGTTCAAGAGACTGAGAGACGACCCGGAGAAATTCATTGAGAAAGAGTGGGTTACGGTAAAATGTAAAAATGTATAAATTATGACTATTTTCCAGCATTCGCGCACTTGCTGAAGCCGAAAAGTTCCGCGCTGATCGTCGTGCTGACATCGTCAGCTCTCCATTTATCCTGTCACCTCTCACCTACGCCTCAGCCCCTCTCTCCAACACCTTCATCGTCCTGTCGCCACTCGTGTTGTCCCCCATCACCCTCTCCCCTGCCGTTCTCGGACCCATCATTCTTTCTCCCTGGGTGTTCGTCCCACTCATCCTCTCTCCTCGTGTTCTCTCGCCCCTGATTTTGAACCCGCTTGTCTTCTCGCCAATCATCCTGTCCCCACTGGTTTTGCACCCGTTGATCCTTGTCCCAGGAGTCTTCAATCCCTTCATCCTCTCCCCATTGGTCCTCTCGCCTTTCATCCTCTCGCCACAAGTGTTCACCCCTCTCATCCTCTCTCCGTTCGCTCTCAATCCTCTGATCCTCACACCAATGGTGGGCTCTCCGCTCATCCTCTCGCCATTCGTCCTCTCGCCAATCATTCTCTCGCCACAGGCTCTATTCGCTGTTGTCCTATCTCCATATGCATTGTCTCCGCTCGTCGAGTCAAAACTGATCGCCGCCGAAGTCGTCCTGTCGCCTTCGTGGCTCTCGTAAATCGCTAGTGCTAGTTGCCCAAGTTCGAGTACAAATCATGTGCAATAATATATGTATTAATTGGTTTTATTTAATATTTATTATTTATAAATATTTATCGTTTCAAACCGGAAAATTTTACAAATTGCATAAAACCAAACACAACTGGTGACATCACGTTCGCTTTGACCGGAAGAAGATGAGCACTTATTTTGAGCTGAAAAATTGAAAATATTAGGGAAAAATGGTGGATAAGGTCGTCAGGTCATTACAGCAATTGTGTTTTCAATCGACATGCGAGACATGAGAACCCGAAACTCCGCCCACTTATTTGTGCGCGACCACGCAAACAAACATAGTGCTATTTGTAGAAGAGACGCAGACAGAACGGTGAATGCAGACTTGCGTTTTCATGTCGCAAGTCGAAAACACAATAGCTTTTATTAAGTTCTCATGATTGGATTTCCTGCCTATACATATTATAACAATTAAAAAAACATATTTCGAACAAATAAAACGACGACCTACAGTAACCCGAAAAACGTGATTTATGTATTTACAAAGTGGTTTAGGAGGCCACTCTCTTGAACAAAAAAGGTTTCAAAACTGTTCTAGAATTAGCGAAAATCGCCTCTTTTTATTATGAAATTTCTCATTATTTCAACGTTTTTTCAAGATTATTTTTTTCAAAAGTTTAAGGATCTGTCATTTCTTTTTCTTTTTTTTTGTTGACGTTCAAGCGCTAAAAATGTTTGCAGAAAAATCCTCTATCGGACAATGATTCGTTTTAAACGATCAAAACTATTTTCTGCCTCCGAAATCGAAGTTTCTGATTTTTCAGTGCTATTTTCAAAACACTAATAGTAAGGCTCCGACATTTTTTGTTTAAAATTGCTCGTTGTTGGCTTAAAATGAAGGGCACATTCCAAATAATCAGGCTATGGTTCGAATTGCTCAATATAAAATACATTTTCAGTAGAAAAATTTCATTATCTCTTGCATACATTGCTGGCGTATTGGACGACGGGGGAGGAGTGCAATTTTTCATTTTCTTAAATGCTAAACTTGTGTTTTTATCATCCTTATATATAAAATTCCGTTTGGGTCTGTAACTGAGTTTCTTAGTGTGTCTGTTTCCAAACTGCATGGCAGAAGCAAACCGAGCGCCCGAGACCAACACAAAAACTCGAACTCGCATCTGTTGCTTGCCGGGTAAGCGTTTACTCGACTGCGCCACAGGGCACACGCGAAAATTGCATGAAAAAGTTATATTTCAAATGAAGAATAAAAACATTTTAAAAATGAAAGGAAATCAAAAGCAGCTTTTGATGCAGCCAGGCTTGTATATTTTTAAAAAATTCACAAGTTTTCAAGCATAACTATTTTTAAAACGAGCAAAAATTGCCCGTATTATGGACCTATTCAAAGTACTGTAGAAAAACGGAAAAAATGACAAAAAAACTGGGAGAAAACTCGGAAAATGCTCCGATTGCTCTGAATTTTTGGGAGAAACTGTCAAAAATGCTTCTGGGCTTATTCAGAAAATTTTGGACCGAAATATCGATTTTAGAAAATTTTCAGAAAAAAAATCTATATTTGTTAGAATCGATATTTCGGTCCAAAACTTTCTGGGAAAGTCCGGAACCATTTTTGACAGTTTCTCCCAAAATTTCAGACCAATCGGAGCATTTTCCGAGTTTTCTCCCAGTTTTTTGTCATTTTTTCCGTTTTTCTACAGTACTTTGAATAGGTCCATTAATAATGAAATTTCTCAATATTTCAACGTTTTTTCAAAATTATTTTTTTCAAAACCTTAATGATCTGCCATTTCTTTGTTTTTTGTGTCATTCAAATGCTCAAAATGCTTGCAAAAAACTTCTCTATTGGACAATGATTCGTTTTAAATGATCAAAACTATTTTCTGCCTCCGAAATCAAAGTTTCTGATTTTTCAGTGCTATTTTCAAAACACTAAGGCTTTGCCATTTTTTGTTTAAAATTGCTTGTTTTTGACTTGAAAATAGGGTTTTATCCTTAATAATCAGATAATGGTTCGCAATTCTAAAAAAGCTAAAATTTCGAGCAAAATATTGAGTAAAACTACAATTTCAGTAGAAAAATGTCATTCTCCGCATGCTTTCTGGCGCATATACTTGTTTGTACAAAAGGGGGTTTATCTTGATTTTGGTTACGGTAGGTCGCCACTTTGTTTGCAAATTTCCCTGATAATGTATCTCAAGGGTGCTACCTCGGAATAGAACTGAAGCGAAATAGAACTGTAGCGAAAAAAACTGTTCGGAATAGAATTGATCGGAATAAAACTGTTTTGGAATAGAAATGTTTCGGAATAAAACTGCAGCGTTTTGGAACTAAATTAGCAATGGAGCGCGATTGCATTGCTTGCTCATTCAAATATTGGAATTTCTCATGCGCGTGTTTTTTTCAACAGTTCTATATTTGAGCTATTCATCAAAAATTGTTTGTTTTGTTGTTTTTTTTGTATAAACTTTTATCATTTTTTTCTCGGCCCGACTTGACGGCCAAGCAATGCAATCGCGCTCCATTGCTAATTTAGTTCCAAAACGCTACAGTTTTATTCCGAAACAGTTTTACGGTTCTGTTGCAAAGCGAGTTTTATTTCGCTGCAGTTCTATTTTGCTTCAGTTCTATTCCGAGGTAGCACCATCTAAAGTCAATGAGAGAATCGGTAAATTTTGAAAATATTGAAAACGGCTAATAGCCATCGAATCGAGTCGTGTGCCAAATGTGGCGCACGGCCCAATTCGATGGCTCTTACAATTAGCTAAACACTTCTTAACAAGATAATGTGTCTTCAAACGAGTTGCAACATGAAAACATGAGTCGGTTATCCCTTTTTGTCTGCGTCTCTCTTCAAATAGCACTGTACTTGCATGATCTAGCGCAAACAAGTGGGCGGACGGAGTTTCGAGTTCTCATGTCGCAACTCGATTGAAAACACACAGGCAATGCTGTCAGAATATAAACAACTACTATTTAGATATACCTCTGTATAACTTCAGAAGTGGTAATCTCCGAAGCGTGATTTGCGGCCAGCGCATTCTGATAAAGCATTATGATTGAAGGGTTCAATTGCATAGTTTTTGAGAAACACTGTTGGAACATGGCTTGTTGCAGAGGTGACGAGTGATAAAAGTTGGAAAACAAGTGAGGGGACATGTCTCCAGAGCTTCGTTCCCTGAAATCTTGATTTTAGAGAATAGCTAAAAGAAAAGACTAACATTTCATCAGGTGATCGGCCAGTAGGATCCCTAAAACCTTTTGCAAACGGATTCTTCTCGATTTTCAGTTTTGTTATCTGAAATTATAGTGTGTTGGTCAATTTAAACTGCGCGGTCTTTTTTTTTTTCGAAAAAACTGGTCTCTCTGCGTTAAATGGATACAAAGAGGAGACGCAGACAAGTAGTCTCCCCGCCCTCAGCGGAGCGCATTGTCAATAACCTTCCGGCCAGCGTGCTTTTGGGTATTACTTTTGAACGGAGAGTAGAATATTAGGATATCGAAATTTCGCATGCATATGTCCTGTAATGTCGCTAATAAGCTCCTCACCAGGAGTGGGACCAAAAAAAATTTTTTTTTTGATTTTTTTTTTGTTTTTTCGGGTTTTTTTTGGATGAGACAAAAAATTTTTGATTTTTTTTTCGATGGTAAAAATGAGACCAAAAAAATTTTTTTTTTTTGATGAAGCGCCGCAGGCAAAAACACTTTTTTTAGAGCCACGGAGGCGAAAAAAGTTCCGGTTTTTGGGCAAAAACTTAATCTGTATATCCTCCGAATTGACAAAAACCTCTAATTTTCAACAAAAACTTGGAAAATTTCTTTTTAACTGGCAGAAATACGTTTTTTTTTTTTTTGGAAATTTTTTTTGAGGACAAATTTTTTTTTTGTTTTTTTGTTAATTTTTTTAAGAGCAAAAAAAAAATTTTTTTTTTGGTAATTTTTTTGAGGACAAAAAAAAGTTTTTTTTTGTAATTTTTTTGAAGACAAAAAAAACTTCTTTTTTTTGTGGAAAATTTTTTTTTTGTCCCACCCCTGCCCCTCACAAAATGGCTGCTGGCTGCTGCTATTGTATGTATGTAAATAAACTGAATTGAATTACCGTAATTTCTGTAGTAGGGCGCCCCCCCATCATTTACTAACCCATTTAACACGTATTTTGTTTTCAATCGAGTTACAACATGAACACACGAAACCAAACTCCGCCCACTTATTTGTACGCGACCACGCAAACAAAGTGCTATTTGAAGAGACGCAGACAAAAAAGAGATAGCAGACTCATCTTTCCATTTTGCAACTCGTTTGAAAACACAATGTATAATACTTACCAACTGATTTTGATAAGCCGTAACTGCCATAAACTGAGTTTCCGGAAAAGTGAACGTGGAATGTTGCTCCTCAGACATGTTCACTCTGCTCGGATCCAGTTGATTCTGCTTCGACCTTTGTACGATATGAATTCTAGGCTGGTACTTGTGCATCGAGTTTAGTATTAACTTAAAAATAGACACATAGACATGTAAAAACAAGTTTTACCGACAGTACTCACATGTCCCGTCTTGTCCACTTCATTGTTAGTCAACTTTGTTTTCTCAAACGATATCACATGTTTCGTTAATTGCTCTCCGGTGAATGGCGAATCCGGGTGGAGATAGTAGCGGTTTTTAGGCACCGGTTCCGCTTTTCCCGCTGTGAGCCATGCGGATTTGTTGTAAATGTATCGGTACCTGAAAACGAGATTTTAATGGAATCGCCTGTTGCCCTGACAAACCGCTTCGAGTCCACTGGTATCACATCCAAAAATATATAGTAGAGAGCGTCAAGTATCACATTTGAGAATGAAACTTTTACCGTTGGAAACATTCGTCTGAAAGTTGAAAATTAAAATAAAATAAAACCTCTTTTGCTGATTGGTTTGGTGTTGGTTTTTTTGTTCAACTAAATAAATTAGCTACAGTACTCCAGCCGTCCTCAAGATACCCATAAGAAATACAATCAGGAATCGCATAAAAGATTTCCTAGAAGACGAAGGAGTGTGTGTGTATCTCTTCTGAATTGATGAATGTGCTTTGAGGGGGACAAAAAAGAAGGGTGTTTTATGTTCCTGTCGGTATTCAGAGAAGATGCGAACCAATTAGAATGAGCGACACATATTGCTGATAGACATGCAAATCGATTCGGCGGCGGGAGAGCGTGGCGGTACGGTAGTGAGGGCGTTTTTTTGTGTAAAGGAAATGTGAAGGCGTTTGAAAAAAATACAAAAAATGGTTCTGGGACGTTTCGAAACTTTTGTGCATTCGTTTTTGTGGCAAAATACAAATAATGCGCTGTATTCAAAAAAGTTTCGAGACGTCCCAGTTTTGAAATGATAGGTTTCGAAACGTCCTAGAGCAAAAAAAAAAAAGGTTTTATTACTCAGAAAACTTGAAAAAAAATCGCTAAATGGCATAGCAAATTTTTTTCGGTGCATGCATATAGCGTCCGTATTTGAATCAAATCATGTGACCCATTGTCCGCTATATTTTAGCTTTGAATTTTTGTTTGAATTTAAAATACAACAACTTTTCTTATGGGGCTTTTCTTATGACGGAACCAGAAAAGTTTGAATTTGCAAAAACGCAAAAAACCACTGGGAAAATTATCCGATTGACCTGAAATTTTGGGAAATAAAGGAGAAGATACTCTTACAAATTTTTGAGCCAAAATATTGATTTTTAAAAAAATATTGATTTTTTTCAGAAAATTTTTAAAATCGATATTTCGGTCCAAAATTTTTTGTTTGAGCATTTGCCTCTATTTCCCAAAATTTCAGATCTATTGGAGCATTTTTCGAAGTTTTTTGCCATTTTTTGCCCTTTCGTGCAATACACCATTTTACACTAACTCTTTCAAACTTCATGGCTTTTGTGGCTGATTATTTATTTAAAATGCATAAACGTTGATGAAACAATGCGAATTTATTATACAACTAGAGGCTGAGATTTATTTAATAAAAAAAGGATATTATTCAAATACGGACACTATATGCATCCACCGCATTTGATCTGTGTTTAGTATTGATTTTTGGGTCAAAAAGCGGGGAAAACTGAGTTTTTTGCTAATGGTGTATGATATTTCTGACTAGTTTGTCGAATTTCCCAAAAAAAAAAATTTTTGGGTCGTTTTACTCGAAAAATGTTTAGCTAATAGCCATTGAAATTAGCTAATAGCCACTAATTTCTGGACTTTTGTCATATGTATTTGACGAACGCTTCAAATTCGATGGCTATTAGCCGCTTTTCATGGCTAGTGCATGCAAACAGGGCGGCGTATATGGCAAGAATAGGCATCTGGCTAATAACCTCAGAAAATGGCAAATAGCCGACCCAGAATCCGTGGCTAAATCCCTATGTATTCATTTCTCGATGATAAAACCGGAGCTGAACCAAAAAATGCTCGCTCTTTAAAACATTATCTTATTAGGCAAATGGGGGCCATGAGCTAGCACGTCCTTGCCAAATTAACCGCTCACTCTAACCAACCAACAAAACGCCGTTAACGACGCCAAGTAATCAGCTTGAAAGCGTTTGTGACACACACACAAAATGAGCCTACCTCCCACTCTTTGTGATGATCATCTCGGTGCCCAAGTCGTAGAACTTTGCCCACAATTCTGAGCCCTCGAGTTTGCAGTCGACGAGAAGATTGCCTTCCTGAACACGGTTTCTTGAGATGATGATGTTGATGAACATTCAGGGTTAAACTCACGCTGCTCTTTGTCCCAATTTTCGGTCGAGATCTCGGCTTGTCCAGTATATGCAACGACTCTTTGATGCTGCCAACTTTTTCGTCCAAAATGTCGGCTATTGTGAAGCGGGGTTTCTGAGATTATACATGGTAATTTTGGTCGTCAGAAATAAATATAACAATGATACTTGATAATTAAATTCAAACCTTTATAAGCTCCTTACAGCAGTCGCCCGCTTCGGCGTCTTCGCAAGACTCTGCTACGCCTCTTTTCGACATGCTGATAAAAGATGGAATGGATTGGAATGGAATGGCAAACGCTAGTCAAGTCAAGTCAAGTGTGATTCACACGTCTTCAGAAGCTTTGTCTTCAGTAGCAGACACCAAGATGGGCGGGTTCGTCCAATGGGCGGAAGGCAGGCAGGCAGGCAGCAGGCAGGCCGACCGAAATGTGTGGGGGGAGGACATGGTTGTATACTTGCGGTTTCTTTTGAAAGTAATATAATACATATGACTTTCTTTCAATTTATTCATTTGTGGGTTGGGTTTAACAGGGATTTTATTAAATGAAATTCAAGAAAATTTGCTCTTTGTTTTTTTTTCCCTGAAAAAAAAAGCAGCGACAAAGTCGCCAAGTGCCACAGGCTTGTATAAATAAGCCTGCGGGTTTATTTAATGCGATAAATATACAAAAATATACCATACAGCGTCCAATAGATCATATGGACGACATGATTCAAACACGGACACTATATGCATCCACCGCAGGGCAAAACCGTTTTTTGTGGTTTTTTTTCTCTATGTAGGTTGTTTTCCAGGAAAAAAAACCCATCCAGGCGTTAACATGCAATGAGGAAAGCGCGCTCCACCAGACTACCGTAATCTGCTAGATTGAAAATTGGAATCATGCCAAAAAAAAACAAAAAAAAAATTTTTGTTCCATTTTTGTCCTATTTTTGATTTTTTTTTTCTATATTTTTATTCTCAGTACGGAGTGCTGCAAACGCGCTCCCTTCGCACAATGGTAGACGCATTGTGAGACCGTGGCCGATGTTTTGCTCTCATTTCACTCCAAATGCATGCAAAATGATTTGTTCGATTGGAGCGAGTTTTCAGCGTTTTATACCGAGTATATTATTTTCTAATCGTGCCATAATGTCCGGGAATCCCCGAGTTCGTTTTTCTGACCAACGGACAAATTTTAAATTGCAACAAAAAAAACGGTTTTTTTAATGAATGTTTTCCCAACAAAATGAATCGAAAATCGTTTCAGAAATGAAAAATTCGAAAAAAAAACGGCGCAGATTTCGCTGCGTATCACGCCCACGCACAGTGTTGAGTCGCTACGCTGTTAATTGACCCTATGCGCGGCGATGATTCCTTCAAAATCCCTTGTCTGAATAAGCTTTAAAACGTTTTCAATCGAGTTGCGAATTGCGACATGAGAACGAAACGCGAAACTCCGCACACCTATTGGTGCGCGACCACGCAAGCCAAGCACAGTGCTATGTGAAGAGACGCAGACAAAAAAGGGATAGCCGACTCATTTTTCATGATGCAACTCGACTGAAGCAGCAAGCGTAATTGCCATCTATTCAGTTTCTGGCGTTGGGTACGGTATTTTTAAATTATTATTTGTAATTTGACATTTAACTATTCAACATTTTGACAGCCCATGGCGCAAAATCATGTCTCTTCTAGCTCACCCGCTGCAAATCAAATTCGCTCCAATCGCACAGTGTCTTTTAAAGTGAGATACAGAGAAATCAAATCGCGCTCCTGGCCACGTGGCACAGTGCGAATGGAGCGACTTTCCTGACAATTCTGGTTTTCCTTTCCAAATATGTATGTATGTACAATGCCAGTGTTAAGAAACCGTTATATATGATAATCGCATAAACCATAAACTTTTAGGATCATAAAATTACGCCTTCCTTCGCATCCATTCATTCACGGATATTTGATAATTAGTAGTCGACAGGCCTGTCTCACCCAACCAAGTTTTTATCGTTTTTCACGCCGTGCAGAGGAGAGAGAAACGATGACTGTAATCGCGTCAAAGAGGCAGGCAATACGGCTCGTAAAAGCAAAAGACAAAGTCGGTGTAGTCTTGTAGTAAAATACGGTGGTGGTTCGTTCGCACCATTGTTATGATAATTTGGTGCGTTGTACATACATACTCGACTAGTTTGGATGAAAATCTGTTGCCCAAACGGAAAAATGCACATGTTTCTGCTAGTGGGGCGATCCCGTTCCCCGCGCTGATCTTATCTTTTCTTTCAAATGGATTGAGTTGTTTCAATTTCATTGGGCGGCCACGTTGGCAACGAGAGAGCGCGCAATGCATGTGCAGTTCATTTCACTGTGCGATTGGAGCGAATTTGAAGCGCATTGCACCGAGTGTAATTTGGAAAAATATTAACGATTCACGGTATTCTGAAATGAGCAAAGAAAATTCTTTATTTTATGAAATTTCTCAATATTTCAACGTTTTTTCAAAATTATTTTTTTCAAAACCTTAAGGATCTGTCATTTCTTTAAATTTTGTGACGTTCAAATGCTCAAAATGTTTGAAAAAAACTTCTCTATCGGACAATGATTCGTTTTAAGTTATCAAAACTATTTTCTGCCTACAAATTAAAATTTTTGATTTTTTAGTGCTATTTTCAAAACCCCAAGGCTCCGCCATTTTTGATGAAAATTGCTCTTTTTTAGCTTAAAATGAAGGTCACATTCTAAATAATCAGTTTATGGTTCGAATTGCTACATTTTCAGTAGAAAAATGCTGGCGTATTGGACGACGGGGGAGGCGCGCAATTGTTCATTTTCTTAAATGCTAAACTTGTGTTTTTATTTAGTTGAAAGAATTTCACAAGTTTTCAAGCATAACTATTTTAAAACGAGCAAAAATTGCCCCTTTTTATTATGAAATTTCTCAATATTTCAACGTTTTTTCAAAATTATTTTTTTCAAAACCTTAAGGATCTGTCATTTTTTAATTTTTTCCAATGTCCAAATGCTCAAAATGTTTGCAAAAAACTCCTCTATTGGACAATGATTTGTTTTAAGTTATCAAAACTATTTTCTGCCTACAAAATCAAAATTTCGGATTTTTCAGTGCTATTTTCAAAACGCTAAGGCTCCACCATTTTTTGATGAAAATTGCTCGTTTTTAGCTTAAAAATCAGCTTTTATTTTGAATAATTAGGTTATGGTTCGAATCACTCAAAAACTACAATTTCGAAAGAAATATTGAGAAAAAATACAATTTCCGTATCAACATTTCATTGCAGGCGCATTGTACGGCGGGGAGGCTTGCTTGCCATTGTTCATTTTTTTAAAGGCTGAATATGTTTTTTTTTATTTAATTGAAAGGAATGTGAATGAATAAATACGAAGATTTCAATTTTTGCAGCTAAAGGTTGACCATTAACCAATTTTTCGCATCCATCCATAAAAACACCACGGATTAGTTGCACCAAACGCCACCCGGGTGGCGTCAGTCTCCTCTTTCTCTCCTTTTCTCATAACTGACGAACATTTGGGTAATCCTCCGGCGTCGATGGGTCCTCGTCGTCTCCCCCTCCGCGCGCGCTCCGCTCTGTGGTGAAGATGTAATGCCGGCAACAAGACGAACGACGTACCACTTTGTTATCACTTGGACTCATCTCTTTCGACAAGATAACCCGAATTTGCACATTTCTAAGACGGAAAAGCCGCGTGCAACGAGCAAATTTGAATGATGGGTAGGAAATTCATCTAAAAAGCATCGCATCGTGAGCGAGCGACATTAAATTGATTGTCCTCTTGAATTTCGGGGCTTACTATGTCGTGACGGGGCGCCGAAACTGACAAAAAGCCTAAAATTCAAAGGGGGGGGGGGGTATTCACAAACACACACACACAGGTAGAGAAACGAGATTTTCCCATGTTCTAGTTGTGTAGAGACGCAGAAGGTCAGTCTCTGTGTCTCTTCACTATCAATCATTTCTCTACCTGTGTCATCGCGTAAATGGAGGAATAAAAACAAAAACAAACCGATTTTTTTTCTCGTGAATACTTAACCCCATAATAAACAATTTTCTTCTGTAAAGCTTGTACACATTGTTGCAACAAAAAAAAGAATAACACATGTATTTTCCCCCACGCGACACAATTCTTCAAAGATAAATTTGCCGACGTGTGACATGTCATCTTATCGTTTGTCGTTTTCTCGCACATTTGCGAATTTTACTGGAATGGTCCCTCGGGGCCAAACATTCGGCACAAATCCCAGAAAACCGAAACTATAGGAACGTGGAAGGGGAAACTGACAATGAAGATGCGAAAAAAGTTTTGAAAGTGTTATGGAACCATTCCATCAGGTAATTATGTATGCAACCAATTTATAACACTGCACGGTGTCCAGGATTGGAAATGTGGGCGGAGCCTAATTTGCATTTTTTTTTATTGATTTTATTATTTTTCTTTCAGTAAAACCTGTTTTTCTTTGTAAAATTTACTTATTGTATTTAATACCATAAAATTGCCCAAACTTCGATTTTCGTAAAGATTTATCCAGTTTTTCAGCTCCGCAATGCTAAAAACGATTATTCCGAAATGGTGTCTGAACCAAATTCAAAGTTCTTAGGCTTAAAAAATTTTTGAAGACCTCAGCTATAATTCCGTTGGAGCACATTTGGGAAAAAACTAAGAATTTATGCTTTTTTTTCCCGAAAAACATAAAAAATGCCTCAAAATTTGAATTTCGCGCGAAAAAAAACCAGTGGGGCGCGTTTGCTCGGCTCCGCCCACTTTCCTGGACACCGTGCGTTGCACTTTTGTCTGCAAACGTCGAAACGAATTTCAGTGTGAACACGTTGGCGCACTTTCCGTGCGCTGGCGCAGTTGCCGACCTGCCCTCATTTTTAACTGGTTGGAGAGATTTTGATATTTTCAGATAAATTTCTGCCGAGCGGATTGAGATTCTCTCATTTTGTGATTCAAGCTCTGTAGGCATTGTCGAGACAAATATTTAAAGGGCAGAACCGACCGGAAAGGTTTAAAATTGGCGGAAAAATAAGCATTTGAAAATTCTGAAAATTCCTTGGACGCCGTTTTCCCAAAAAAAACCGGCCTATCAAATTGCGTGATCGCATTTTTCTACCGTAGCCTGCATTTAGCTTTTATTTTGCATTTTAAGCATATTATTTTGCATTTTAAGCAGAGTGGGAGGATATTGTTGTTTTTGTAGCAAACTCTCGTCGGAGAGACGCAGACACTCAACGGAGCGCGTTGCCAATAACGTTCCGGCCAGCACGCCATGTGCTGTAGAATTTCCGAACACTGGTGAAGCGCCACGGGCCCGCGGCGGGCCCGCAGCGGGCCCGCCAGCGGACCGCTGACAGCTAAAAGAGTACACGCGTGGTGCACGCAGCGGGCCCGTGGCGGGCCCGCCAGCGGTTCGCTAGCTGCTACATCGCGGGGTGACTGCCTTCTTGCTTTTTTCTTTATTTGATATTTTCTCATGAAAACTAACACAGTTCGTGTTTCTATCAATATTTATTGAAAAAAAAATATATATATATAAAAAATTCAATACAGCAATTATTTATATTATTCCAAAATTCGTCGTTGTCGTTGTCCCGCTCATCTCAGCATTGATTGTCCTCATCAAGATGTGGCACGTGTCTGAAAATTCAGTAAATTTTGTTGTGTAAGATATTCGGCCTCCCGGAGGATGATAATTTCATAATTTCTTTTTATATTTTTATTAGGCAAAGCGCTCTAATTTTTATGACACAACTTCCGTTCAATTCAATGTCTTTGCTTATTCATTTGAAGTTCAAACTTAACAATGTATAATTTTTTCAACGGACATTTAAAAATATACGTTTTGACTTGAGGAAACGCGAGCGAAAACCACTATCACATGGGCATGAGCCAGCAAACGTGAAAAATTTTACAAACAAAGCCAAAATAGTGTCAGTTTTTATATCATTTAACTTGGGGCCTCCTTTGTATGAATTTTCAGTTAAGCGTCGGGCGCGTTTGCTCTCTGCCGGCGCATGAGTCTGTGCTCCATGGCCGTTACAATCAATTCTTTTTTTTTTCAAGTATTTTCACTGTTGCACAAGCTATAGCCACTGAGAACCGTCTAGTTATTATAAATCAGCAGAAAACGTCGTTCAAAACACCCGAATTGTTCAGAGCTTGGAACAATCTTTTCTAACGCGAGAACGCTTGTATCGGTTCTCATAATTATAAATGGACCGGTTTATTCAAGAGAAGAATATAATTGCTTAATGCTCGACAGAATTAAAGTCAAAAATATTACTCAAAACTCATATTTTTGTTTCATTTTAACTAGACAATTCTCGGCGGCTTCCCCCGGTGTAACCGTGAAAAGACCCAAAGTGCCTTCAGTATGCTACACTTCAAACTTAACCGATTTGTATCAAACTTCGGCAGCCTTGTTCCACTTTGTTTTAAAAATGTTTTGCCAAGTTTGATGCAAATCGGTCCAGTAGTAGCTGAAAACACGCACACGAAACCTCACACGGACACAGGTGCAAAAGACATGAATAAACACATTTTTTTGCTTTATTTTTTGTTGTAAAAAATAAAATTTCGAACGAGCAGAACCGAAATCACGGTCTACAAGTCACAGAGGTGTTTTTGCTCGTAACAAAGCACGCCTAAATTTATTCGACGATGCTTTTTTAAAAACTTTTTTCCAAAAATTCTGCACTTTTGCATTTGTATTGTATTTAGTTGTGCAAAAAGAGGACTCATACATTATTCTGCTAATAATTGCAATTGCTTAAAAAAATATTGAACTTTTTATCAATAAAAAAGAGTACAAACGGAGCTAGAATTCATTCAGCGATGGTTTTTAAAACATTATTTCAAAATAAATTTATGTTCTCTGAATGTTAGCAATTTTTTGTGCGAGTTATTTATTTTTCTTGTAAAAAAGATAGGTAAAATTTATAAATCTTTAGCCTATTCAATAGGAAAAAATCGATATTTTTCGAAGCGGCGTGCCGCATCTATTCAAAATCATTGTTAGGGCATAACCAATTTAGATCCGCTCGTAAATTTTATTTCTTTTCTTTCTTTAGAACGTTTTTTTTTTATTTTTGACAGTAAAAATAATAAAAGAAAAGAAAATCTTACCGACGTCGGCGGTGTCAAATGTCCATTGTCCCGCTGGCACCTGAAACAAAAAAAATTGAAAAAGGTATTGGTCATATTCAAACCAAATTAATAAAGATTTAAAAGAAAGAAAAATGATTTTAAAAACGGCAGCAAAACATACAAAATTGGAGTTTTTTTTGGCAAAAATCGTTCAAAAATGTTAAGCTCCGCCCACTTTGCAATATGGGCACAATATTTGGCAACCATGCTGCGCGCCTCTTGTGTGACGAATGACTGGTCAGTATTTTCCGCTTCCGTTGTTATTTTTGGAACATTTTTGATTAAAGATCACACATGAGTATGAAATCACGGAAAACAACAGAAAAAATAAAGAAAAATCACACGTAATCGCCTTAAAATTGGCATATTGAGCGATGTTAGCCTGCGCTCAACTCATTTTCGACGTCAATCCGCAGTCACCGATTGTCATCGTTATTAAATCGGTGATTGCAGTATAATAGGCTGCCAAGCCTGCTGCGCCGACGTCTACTGTCTATTGATAGTGGATTTAGGGGGCTTGGAAAAACAAAGCACGCTAAAAGGCGATAAAGGTCTCTTTAGCAACCGATACTACACGCCGTAGCAACATTTTTTTGGAAGAACTATAAGAATTAGAAAACGCAGAAAATCTCTCGATCACGCAACGTGAATTGCAGACTTTCCCGCATTTCGTCGCGTCGCTCAATTTCCCAAAGAACGAAACTCGTAGGTTTTCTAATACCGCCTACTTTTGCCTACATCTGTTTTATTTGAATTTTCGGATAAATTAAAGATTTCTTGAATTAGAATAAAATTGCGTAAACAAATATTAAAACAAACGAAACGTTTATGCGACTTCTACGCAACTTATCCGCGGTCGGTCAAGTCCAATTCTTTAAACAAAGTCTACTAAATATCTCATCATGCGCGATATAATTCACATAAAACCAGGAAAAAAACATTTAGAAACATTCTGGAGACAAAAATTTTACCATCGTCAGCTAACCGCTGGCGGGCCCGCGGCGGGCCCGCAGCGGGTCCGCCAGCGCATCACCAATAAATGTCAGCATTTTTGATCAAAAACTCAACTAACTAGTGTCCTATGCGCAATTTTACATGGTTTAAAATAACCACAATTCTTTTATAAACCAATTGGAAACAAAAAATTTTCAACCTGTCAGTCACCTACCAAATATCATAGCCGCCGCGGGCCCGCCAGCGGCCAGCGAGGGCACCCAAGCGCTGGCGGGCCCGCTGCGGGCCCGTGGCGGGCCCGTAGCGTCTGCGGAGCCGCCGCGGGCCCGCGCGCGGTTCACCAGTGAATGTCTGATGTAAAATGTGGTTTTTCCGTGAGATGAAAACATGCTAAAATAATGTAGTCACAAAAATGCTCCCTGTTGAATTTTTCAAATTGGAAAACTGTTTCAAAAAAGTTTGTGCAATCAGGTGACGCAACGTTGCAGAAGTGGCATTATTACTAGCGACAATATCTGAAAAAAAGATACAGCCAAAAAACCAAAAGGGGACATTTCATTGGCCGCTACTGTACATGCAACAAAACATTGAAAAATTCTAAGAAATATAGGGTGCTACCTCGGAATAGAACTGAAGTGTAATAGAACTGCAGCGATATAGAACTTGCTTCGCAATAGAACCGTTCGGAATAGAACTGTTCGGTAAAGAACTGTAGCAAAATAAAACTGTTTTGGAATAAAACTGTTCGGAATAAAACTGTAGCGTTTTGGAACTAAATTAGCAATGGAGCGCGATTGCATTGCTTGGCCGTCAAGGCGGGCCGAGAAAAAAATGATAAAAGTTTATTCAAAAAAACAACAAAACAAACAATTTTTGGTGAATAGCTCAAATATAAAACTGTTGAAAAAAGCACGAGCATGAGAAATTCCAAAATTTGAATGAGCAAGCAATGCAACATTGCTAATTTAGTTCCAAAACGCTACAGTTTTATTCCGAACAGTTTCATTCCAAAACAGTTGTATTCCGATCAGTTTTATTCCGAACAGTTTTATTTCGTTACAGTTCGATTTCGCTACAGTTCTATTCCAAAGCGAGTCACGCCTCCCCCGTCTTCCAATGCGCCACCAAGTTCGTCGGATAATAAAATTTATTGTTTCACTCGAAAATGTACTTTTTTGAGAAATTCGAATCATTGTCTGATTATTCAGGATGACAACATCATTTTAATCCAAAAACGAGGCTGTTTGGTCAAAAAATGACCGAGCCTTAGGGTTTTAAAAATGCGTCAGGTAGAAACACCATTGGAAGGCTGGGGTGCCGTGCGAGTTCAATTTCGCTACAGTTCTATTACGCGTCAGTTCTATTCCGAGGTAGCACCAAATATAGATTCAGCACCTCAAAAATCAGATTTTCTCGTCATCCCATTTCTTCAAATGTGTATTTTCTTTGACTGGTTTTCGATCGATACTGGATTGAAAAAAACGAGAAGTATATCCTGAAATAATCGATACAAGTGCACCGTATAACCTGGACAAAATTGCGGAAAAGAACGATGAAGAGAAGAAGATTGAAGAAGTGCTGTTTGAAACTGAGCAAGTTGAGAAATTTGCTGGCGCACTTTCGGTGCTGGCGCATTTTTCGACTCTCGCATTTTTTTTGTTGATTTTATTATTTTTCTTTCAGTAAAACCTGTCTTTCTTTGTAAAATGTATGTATTGTATCTTTTAATACCATAAAATTGCCCAAACTTCGATTTTAATAAAGATTTATCCTGCAAAAACCCCCAAAAACTCACTTTTTTAGGTCCGCAATGCTAAAAACGATTATTCCGAAATAGAGGCTGAGCCAAATTCAACGTTCTTAGGCTTAAAGAATTTCTGAAGAACTCAGCTATGATTCAGTTGGAGCACATTTGGGAAAAAAATTAAGAATTTATGCTTTTTTCCTCGAAAAACATAAAAAAAAATCCCTCAAAATTTGAATTTCGCGCAAAAAAATCCTGTGGGGCGCGTTTGCTTGGCTCCGCCCACTTTTCAAATCGATGCCACTTTAATGAAATTTTCATTAAAAAAACGAGTGCAGAGTTTTTTTTTTTCGAAAAATTCGAAAAATGAAATTTTCCCCGGCGAGTTACGATGCATGCACGCTCTACATGTACGCATTGGAGATTAGAGACGCAGAGACGTCAACAAATGTTGTCTTGGCGCTTTCCCGCTTTTGGTGGCAGTGTTTGTCATTTCAATGAAGACGTCGTCGATCTAGCGGCCAATAAATACCGCGTGTCCGATTGTCAGCTTTGTCCGGGACGTTGATGCAAATGCGCTCCGCTGATGTGAGTGGGGATACTGCATGTCTGCGTCTCTTCGGCAAGAGTGGCTAGAATATTACTTGTCTGCGTCTCCTCTTCGTATCCGTTTTAACGCAGCCGAGTGGCTCTGCAGCTAAATAAAGCCAGAATTTTTTTTTCGGGAAAATACCCGTGCTCGCTTGAGTTGGCACACTGCCAAGATTTTGTTGAACACTTTCACGCTGTCAGTTGATTTTCCAAAAAAAAAAAAACGATTTGCATCACTGATAAAGTGCTTTGACATTTAAAAAGAGTAAAGAGACGCAGGTGTCGGCAGGGTAACACTTGAAGTCTGATGTCTCTTCAATAAGAATATTGTTATGTTTTTATGGGCACAAAAATCATTGCACTATTTAACAGCTTTCTGAAAAGGCAAGGCAAACACGCGAATCGCTCTGAACTGGCAAACGCTGAAAATCGATTATATATTAAAAATATTGGCAGTGAGCCAAATTAGGCAAAAGCGATGAGACGCAGAACTGTCACGCGACGCGACCGCAGCGCCAAAAACGGCTATCGGCTGGTAACGCTGAGTCTGCGATTTCACATAATTTGGCACACTGCCAAGATTTTTTTTAATGGAGCACCCACTGCTCCAGTTGTTCACTCAGGCATGTTTGTAGCCTCTAATGACACTGGAATTTGATAAATTTCAGATGTTCTCAAGGAACTTTGATAGGAATGAAGACGTGTTTATTTAAGTTTATAAGGAAAATTGTGGGCGCGGCAAATAAAGAACTTTCAGAGGGCGAGATTCGGTTAGTCACCACCGAAATGCGAACTCTATCATTTTTTGGCATTTTCGAGAACTCTACATACAAAAATAGAACCGGAAAAGTTGATGGAACTTGTTACCTGCCATACATATGTTTGACTATTACAAAAATGCGATTGTCGGTAGGTAGGTAGGCAGAAGGGGAAAGTGCGCGAAACGTTTGCTCTAATCAAACAAACTCATAAGAAAGAGAAAGAGCGCGCCAGAGTAGGAGGCGATTGGCAAATCATAAGAGTGAGAGCTCTATGCCACGGGCACACTTTCACCTCATTTTGTGATCTTGTGCGACTGTGTTGCGTGTCTCATTTTAATCTTACTTCAAGTGTCTCGAAACTACTAAACTGGAATCGCTGGAGTACCGCCGACTTATTTTCGACATGGTTTTTATTTACAAATCCCTGGTTTCAAAGGAATTATATTGCGAGGATGGCTTATTAACACGTTTTACAAATTTCACTACCTTACGAAGGCATCCATATTATCTTAAATGCAATTTGGCTAACCCATCCAAAACTTACCAACAATACATTTCTAATCGATCTCTCCGGTGTTGGAACTCGCTGCCTAGCAATGCTTTCCCGGTCAAACCGTCATCTCTACGCTTCAAGTCTAACTTAAAGTCACTAAATCTTGATAAATTTTTATCTCTAACTTGCCTGAATTATTAACCTGTGTCATAACTTTTAACCTGTGTCATATTATGTTTATAACACTCTTTGTGTATGTATAAGTGGCGTTCTGCCCTTCAGCACTAAATAAATATATATAAAATATCTCACTGTCACGGTTTGATAAGTAGCGTTGGAGTTTTTATCTTTTTTTTTGGCCGCGGTTTATGACACCAAAAGCAACGACCACAGGAACAATTTCAAAGTGGACTACAGTTTTTTGTGTTTCCTATAATGACAGCCTCGTTTTGTTGATGGTGTGGTGAAAATGGAAAACCCTTGATAACTCAACATTTTTCCAATACCTTTGACTTTTATACTGGTGAAATGCGATGCATGCTGTCTTCAAAATACTATATGCATCCGTCTAATAGGCACACAGGTGAAATGAAATGAAATGAAATGCGATGGATGCATACATATGTATAGTGTCCGTAGCATTTGTTTCCACTTATATTTTAGTTTCCACTTTTTTATACAAGTTTTTTTTTCAAATTTATTTTTTTTTAACGTTAAGGATCTGTCATTTCTTCGTCTTTTGTGCCGTTCAAATGCTTAAAATGTTTGCAAAAACTCTTCTCTCGGACATTGATTCGTTTCAAATAATCACAACTATTTTCTGTCTCTAAAATCAAAGTTTCTGATTTTTCAGTGCTATTTTCAAAACCCTAAGGCTCCGCCATTTTTTGTTGAAATATTCTGGTTTTTAGCTTAACATGAAGGGTGTATCTTGAATAATCAGGTTATGGTTCGAATTGCTCAAAAAAGTAAATTTTTAGTAGAAAAATTTCATTCTCTCTCGCATGTATTGCTGGCGTATTGGACGACGGGGGAGGCGTGCAATTGTTCATTTTCGTAACTGCTAAATATGTATTTTTTTTTATTAAAAAGAAATTCACAAGTTTTTAAGCATAACTATTCTAAAATAAACAAAAAATGCCTCTTTTTATTATGAAATTTCTGAAAATATCTAGGTTTTAAAAATTATTCCTTTCAAAAGCCTAAGGATCTGTCATTTCTTAATTTTTGTGACGTTTAAATACCCAAAATGTTTGCAAAAAACTCTTCTATAGGACAATGTTTCGATTTAACTGATCAAAACTATTCACTGCCTTCAAAATCAAAGTTTCTAATTTTTCAGTGCTTTTTTCAAGGCATTTCTTTGGCATTTTCTAAATAATTGCAACATTTCAAAAAAAAGCGTACCAAAAAATACGCTTATTCTTTTCAATTTTTCCCATTTTCTCCGTTTGCTCAAAATCTTGCTCACGTTTTTTTCACATAGCAACACAAATGAAACTACCATGCTACGAGACCATAGCAACGCTGAATTTTCGCCTTTCGATTGTTTAGAATACGGCTTCTTTCTTTCTTTCTTTCCGCTGAACTGAACGTGTTTGCTTAAAGTAATTTTGTTTATTTTTCAGATAGATGCAAATAAATGCGGAGAACGAGAACTTGCTGCATAAATATGAGCACAGTGTGAATTGTGACAAGTAAAACTTTATTATCATTTTATTTTTTATTTTTTCATGAAACCAAATGTATTGTTCAGATATTTTGATAATCCGGACACTAAATACTATGTGGAGGATGAGGAGGACTCAGACAAGAAAGAAAAAGCAGTGAGGAAATGGCCAACAATATTCACCGCTATTTTAGTGGTAAGTTATTGTGTTTTTAATCGAGTTGCATCATGAGATATCCCTTTTTTGTCTGCGTCTCTTTGAATAGCACTGTGTTTGCGTCGTCGCGCACAAATTGGTGGGCGGAGTTTCGAATTCTCATGCCATCTTGTGGTTTCAAATGAAACCCCGCCCACTTTATTTGAAGAGACGCATGGAAATTCATGTATTGTTGAAACGCAGAAATTGCATACATATGTGACTTTTAAAATATGTTTAAAAAAAACAGAGGTAGAGAAACGAGACGCAGAAGGTTATGAGGCCACTCTCTTCTGCGTCTCTTCACATCGTAGGAAAATATCGTTTGTCTGTTTTCGCGTAAATTAGGAAAAAAAAAACTTTTTTTTTTCGTTAATATTTAACCCCATTAGAGAAGAATTTGAGAAAACATAAACATTGGCACGTAAGGAAGACAATATATCATAATTTCAACATTTCAGGGAATAGGATGGCTTCTGAACGAAATTGCACTCGCCTGGGTCCACGAAAGAGTCCCCGATGATTACCACCCTCTACCCGACCTGTTCTTCTCCTATTTCCCTGAAGTTTTTGAAACGTTCCACTTCAAATTATCCTGAATACTTTCAGATCCGTGGCGCAATTAGGATAACAGAGTACATTATGCTTATTCTTCTCGCCAGTGCCCTTATAGTAATGTTCACCCACCATTACAAATGGATCGTCCTTAGAAGAGCCTTCTTCTGCATAGCTTTGTCCTACACGTTTAGGGCAATTTGTGTCGTTATATTTCAGGTTATTTTTATTGTGTTTTCAAACGAGTTGCATCATGAAAACATGAGTCGTCTAAAACTATACCGTGGTCGCGCACAAATAAGTGGGCGGACGGAGTTTCGAGTTTTTATGTCGCAACTCGATTGAAAATACATTTTCCGATTAAAAACAACTTCTATGAATTTAGGTACCAGTACCCTCCACTAACACTTATTGTGCTCCAAAGATGAACTCATCGGTTGAGGTCGTCATCGGAAGAGTGACAAAAATGTTCTGGAGCGCCGGAATCGAGCAACTTCGACCGAGAGAACTCTGTGGAGATCTTATCGTCTCTGGTCACACACTCACCATTTTCTCAGCATTTTTGGTTTTCAAAACCTATGCGCCAAAACGAATTCAGGTGTGTGTGTGTTTTATGAGATTATTTAGAATATAATGTTTGACCTAGTTGATTCGGTGTACATATTTATAGAACCTCCTTTCCCCCTACACCGTTATTTACCCTCCTCCTGTCATGCTCCCACTCATGTTTTTTTTCCAAATTGGGATACTGATTGGAGGGGTTGCCATCTCCGCCTCTTCACTCTAATTTGTTCATAGGAATTCTGTTTTTAATCGAGTTGCATTATCAATGCAACATGCAGCCGACACCTCACCGGGTTCCGCTGCGCGCGTTGTCTGCGTCTATTTCACACCGTAAATCGCTTTGGACTGAGAATTCTTAGAAGGTTTAAAAATGACCGTGATCAGCGAAAAATTCTCTATCGATCCGTATGAAAATGGTTTGAATTGGACCAGTATCGAGAAAGTTAGGGAAAAAAGAAAGAAGCAGCCGACAGCCCACCGGGTTCCGCCGCGCACGCTCACTTCCTGCGTCTCTTTTGCACTGTAACTTTGCACAGCGAAAAATCCTCCATCGAATGTTTCTAAAATCTTAAAAATTGGCCTAAAATTCAAGGACTGAACAGGTTATTTTTACCGTTTTTTTGTGCAGTTTTTAGGAAAAAAATTAAAAATTACGGGAAAAGCAACAGAAAACAATTTAAAAATTTTAAATTTTGAAACAAAATGTGCTGCAAAAGGTACTTGCTCTAGAATCTACCTTTCCACAAAATTTTTTCAGTTCCTGTCGTACATCTACCACGTGCTAGCATTCATTGCTCTTTTCTCCATTCTACTGGCAAGAAAACACTACATGATTGACGTGGTTCTCGGATACACTGTGTCCACCCGTGTTTTCATGGAGTATCATTCGCTGGCCGTGTCTTATCACAATAAAACGTTCGACACGAACGCACTCGCCTGGTATGTAGCGAACTTATTATTGTTATTATTTACCATTCAACAGGTCCTGGTGGTCATCGCTCATACCTTTTCTGGAACGGGACGCACCTAGCAACTTCCATAATCACATGCATCTGTACCGGTCTAAAACTAGCGTGTCTAGAAAATCGCGAAGAACATTCGAATGACGATTAATGGCTTTATGTAATTTGTATTTTACATGCCTCTCGGGTAATACTGTAGTACATACTTTTAGCCCTTCTTTTTCCAGCCCGGTATTTTTTAATGATAAAGAATTAATAAATGATGATACAACAAAATTTTTTCTGCTTCGCGCATTTCTCGTATTTCAGTTTCCTCTTTTTCACAAATTTTCAACGAAAATTGCTTGAAATTTCTTAATATTTCAACGTTTTTTGAGAATTTTTTTTCAAAACCCTAAGGATCTGTCATTTCTTTATTTTTTGTAACGGTCAAAAACTCAAAATGTTCGCAACTTTTCTGAAGACGTGGGTTTATTTATTCATACATGTTCGTAATCAGCGAAAAATTATGCGTCGAATGACTAAAATTATGAGAAATTAACGTGAAATTTTTTTTTTCTCGTTTTTGGAGACTTTAATTGCGATTTTCAGCCTTTTATGATACGTAGCTTTATTAAATCATACATATTCGTAATCAACGGAAAATTCTGCGTCGAATGACTATAATTATTAGCAATTAACGTGAAAACAATTTTCACGTTTGGGGGGGGGGGGGGCATTAATTGCGATTTTTAGCCTTTTTTGAAGACGTAGCTTCATTTATTTTTACATATTCGTTATCAGCAATAAATTCTGCGCATGCTCCTCTAGTACAGGTTTTACGGTATATACCGTCCAATTAATCATATGGACGATATGATTCAAATACGGACACTATATGCATCCGCAGCATTTCACCTGTGCCTCAGACGGTCCCAAACCCTTCTGCAAAGAGGGACTATGGTGTATTTGATAAACATTTGTTTGTATATATTTTTTTATTCAAACATTTTATACATATATCACACGCACGGCTCTGGGACGTTTCGAAACCTTGGCATTTTTGAACAGTGTTTTTTGCCTAGGGCTTCCATTCGGACCAATTTTCGTCCGTCCGGTCCGTCCGTTCGTCCGTCCGTCCGCCGTCCGTCCGCTTCGTCCGCGGTTCGTCCGGTTCGTCCGCGGACGGATCGGTTGGTCCGTTTCGTCCGTTTCGTCCGGTTCGTCCGTTTCGTCCGGCACGCTCTAATTGGCTTGGAATATTAATTTATGGCACTCTCTTTAAAAATTCTGACATTGAACATGTAAGAGGTTGCAAATTTATGTAGAATTAGCTTTGCAAAAACAAATTTTTTAATTTTTTTCCGAATTTTTGATAGCAGAAACAAGGCATTTCTGTTGATATTTTAAAGGAAAAAGAACAAAAACAGCTTTTGAAAACAAAATATAGCAGAAACAAAAAGAAAAACTAACAAGAAAAAAAAACGGACGAAGCGGACCGACCTCGGACGAACCGGACGAACCGCGGACGAGCGGACGAACAGCGGACGAATTTCGTCCGCTTTTTTTTCGTCCGAATGGAAGCCTTATTTTTGCCAATTATTTTATTTTTTGGGAATTTGAATCCGCTAGCATGCGGTATGGCGCAAAAATGCACGAAAGTTTCGAAACGTCCCAGAGCCACACGCACCATATCGAAGTACATATGAAATGTACATATGAAATAAATAAGGGGCTGACGTAAGTCGACAAGGCTAGCTGGAGGATCAGTAAGTGCGCTCCTCATAATTTTTCAAAACCTGCACTGTTTTTCATTTTTATAGCCTTCCCTGGAAAAAAACGTTTTTTTTCATATCCTTGGTTCAACAAAAGATTCCAAGTCTGCAGCATACATCTACAAAATTCCGTGCCGCAGGCAGGTTTGCCAGGTTCTTGCACACACTTAGCTCCCAGCTAGCACTGTCTATTTACGTTACCGGACCAAATATTTAAGTTCTTATAGCTTTCGGCGAATGGTACAAAATGAAGTTTCGCTGTAGGCCAGTAGTGGAATCCATAAGTTGGTCATGGTTCAAGCGATCCTTTTTGACGAATCCTGTGCCACCTCTGATAGGCGACACTGGTCGACCGCAAGACCGGAATCCGACCTTTTCGTCGGCCGTCGAAAATATGCTGAACACGTAACTGCCTTCGTATCCCTGCTGGTTGTTTATGTCTTGCAGAAATGAAGAATCGCAATGCAAGCCATTACGTCTGAAATATTGGACTTTTTTTTGTTGGTTGATACTCAATGGGTACCTTGGGTACAGTTTCTCTTAATGTGGTAGCCAAAAAGCAGCCGTAATCATAAAGATATATTTTCCACCCCTCCCACCCCGTTGCAAAGGACTTACTTATTGCAAGTTCCAACCGGCACTGGCACAATGCAGAGTACACTACCATAGTTTGCACCGGCCACTGAGAGAAACGTGTCGACAAGTTCGGTTAGCGGTGCGCCTAAACAGTTGGTATTCTTTCCAATAAACATGTTACTCTCGTCCCAACAGCCGTTCATAAACTTTGAAAACGCCAAAATTGCTTAAATGGGTTTCACATTTCAACTGTGTCGAAAATTCGGTTCGAGACACTTTGTGAGAAAATTGGCTGCATGTTTTCAAAGTTTATGAGCAGCTGCTGAGACGGTAGTACTATAGTCTATAGAGATTACCTAAAATCTCCCTGCTGTCCACACACTGTCCTCCGAGAATCGCCTTTCTTGCTAATGGAGCTCCCATAGAATAGCCTATTACATCTACCTGCTTTCCTGTGTATTGCCGGACAGCGATAATCATGGCTCTGAATTGTTCAAGATGAGTACATGTTCATGAAATGCTGCCAGTTGGCACCAGCAAAAATGGTTCTGGCGGCCACGTTGGCGCTCCGCTAAAGGGGAGGCTGCTTGTCTGCGTCTCTTCTGCTTCTCCTCTTCGTGTCCGTTTAACACAGATGAGTGGCTACGCAGCTAAATGCATCTTACTGTAGAAAAATGCGATCACGCTTATGTTAGACCAGAGTTATTTATTTTCCAACGTTTCAGCCAACACACCGTAGACCAATTTTCGCTTATGGACCTATTCAGCGCAGGAAAAAAACCGATTTTCGCGGTTTTTTTTCCCTATGCAGGTTCTTTTCCAGGAAAAAAACCCATCCCGTCGAGACCCGGCAGTGAAAAATTCAATGCGCCTTTAATTTTCAATGGGAATTCGGTTGAAATTTAAAGGCGCATAGAATTATTTCATCGGCCGGTCTCGACACGATAAGTTGTTTACGTCAAAAAACCTCCGACTACTGTAGTTTTTTGTCTTTTTTCCTCAATTTTGCATAGGGAAAAAAACCACGAAAATCGGTTTTTTTCCTGTACTGAATAGGTCCATTATATCGCCATTTTCAAAATCAGAAAAACACAATTTTTTCGAATGAAAGGTTGTATTAATTACGAATACACGGTGTCCAGGATTCGAAAAGTGGGCGGAGCCGAGCAAACGCGCCCCACTAGATTTTTTCGCGCGAAATTCAAATTTTGGGGAATTTTTTATGTTTTTCGGGAAAAAAAAGCATAAATTCTTAATTTTTTCCCAAATGTGCTCCAACGGAATTATAGCTGAGGCCTTTAGAAATTCTTTAAGCCTAAGAACGTCGAATTTGGGTCAGCCACCATTTCGAAATAATAGTTTTGAGTTTTTTGCTGTTTTTGCAGGATAAATCTTTACGAAAATTGAAGTTTGGGCAATTTAATGGTATTAAAAGATACAATACATACATTTTACAAAGAAAAACTGGTTTTCTGAAAGAAAAATAATCGAATCAATAAAAAATCGAAATCGCACGTTTTTTTAGTGCTGGCCTAATTGTAAGCGGTGTCTACCAATTTAGCTGCACATTGCCCTCATCTGTGTTAGCGCATTGCCAATAATCTTCCGGCCAGCACGCCGTGATTAAAAAAAAATAGAAAACCACTGGGAGTCCATGGAGTCACGGCATAGGAAACCGGCGCACAACATTTTATTGTGTTTTCAATTGAGTTGCGACGTCAAGAGGTAAAACTCCGCCCACTTTTTTCACGCAAAAATTCAAAATACGCAAAAATTTAATGTTCGCGTGAAAAAAAGTGGGCGGAGTTTGACCTCTTGACGTCGCATCTCGATTAAGAACACAATATGTACAAAACCTATATTTCCGTTTATTGTCAGCCCGCCAAAATGGTCAAACGCGCTCCGCTGAACTCAATACTACGTGGATTTTATTTTGGTTTCCAAATTTTTTCATTTCACGTGTAAATTCAACGTGAAATAAAATAATTTGGAAACCAAAATGAAATCCACGTAGTATTGAGTTCAGCGGAGCGCGTTTGACCGAGTGGCTGGCCGATAATACCTGATGCCATATGGCAGGTGAGAGACGCAGAGAAGCATGTTTGAGAAAACGGTTTTCCTTTCGTTTTCCAGTTTCTTGCATATGGCCTCTGGGCTCAATTTACAATTAGGCTGATTTGTAAATAGTCTATCAACAAAAAAAAAATTAAGATAACAGAAGAAAAAAACGGAAAGACGTATTTGGCCGCCGGCCCAGGAATATCGACTTTGTGTACTCCCCGTGGACTTAATTTTTTTTGTGCAATTTCAAAATCCCAACTCTCAAAAATTGGCGCATCCTCTGCTATATATTATGGACCTATGCACGAAATAAAAAAGGCCATTTAAATGAATAAATTTGACAATTTTTTCCAATGCACGAAAGCAAGTTTATTCAATTAAATTGAATAAACTTGACGGCTGCAGAACGGTCGCGTCGAGATATTGCAAGTAAAAAAGGATGTGCGCCTTTAAACTTTGTGTCGATTTACGAGATTTTTTTCGAACGTTTAATATTACGAATTCAATTAATGTGTCTAAAACTGTAAAAATCCCATCATATATTAAAAAAATTAATTTCAGGTAATTTATTCAGGCATGCGTGAAGCGGATAATAATGAAAATTTCGACCTCTCCGCTGCTCCGGAAAAAACGCAGACCTCTCAAAGTTATTTAAAAAAAAGGGTTCGACCTTACCCGTGCTTCGGATAAAAATTCTGAACAGAAACCCAAAGTTTTTGAGGCGATATTCTGAGTTCATGTTTTATCTTTCCGAGACATCCGTGAGGTCGAATTTTCCGAGGCCTCTATGAGGGGTCGGCGTGTTCTCATATTAGCGAGAGAGTGTTCAAATGGAGAGGTTTTTCTGAGGACTCCGTGGGACAAGCGTGAGTCCTCAGAAAAAATCGCTGAGTGTTCAAGCGACTTTATTGCTTCAGCAGCAGCAAATTATTCTGACGCAGTTTATAAGCCGAACAGAACCACAACAGCGCTTAGAAATAGACGAAAGACAAAACTTTCATAATTTTATGAGCTCTGTGAATATTATTGTGGAGAATTGTGGAACGGAAGTGGCGAATCCTTCTGACAGTGCAGAAGATCAACTCACAGCTTTGAAGCGTTTTCTTTTAGATCAGTGATTTGCGAAATCGTTGTCAGTAAAAAAAATTTATTTGACAATCAAATGACGAAGGGAAAGTAACACTTGGAACAATGAAAAAAAAATAACACGGCGAACATGACTTAGAAAGTAATAAAAAATTGTGGAAAAATTAACAGAAAAAAGTATTATCAGTATCGAAATCATCAAATAAGGACGCATCATGTGAGGAATTTTGAGTAGATGAGTAAGACGATGGACGAAGATGAGAAGAAGAAGAAGAAGACTGTGGACTTTGTCGACGCAATTCGCACATAAAGTGCTCTTTGTTCATTTTATGAAAATTCTGCGAAAAAAAATTTAAAGAAAAAATCAAATAAATTATTTATTTACACGCTTGAAAAGGAGAAACTAAACAGTAAAAAAAATTAAACGTTCGAAAAAAATCTCGTAAATCGACACAAAGTTTAAAGGCGCACGCCCTTTTTTATTTGCAATATCTCGACGCGACCGTTTTGCAGCCGTCAAGTTTATTCAATTTAATTGAATAAACTTGCTTTCGTGCATTGGAAAAAATTGTCAAATTAATTCATTTAAATGGCCTTTTTTATTTCGTGCATAGGTCCATTAAACGTTAATTTAAACTCACCTTATCTGTTTAACATAATTGCACTTCATTTCAACAAGGCCAACTGGAGTTTTTCCACCGTCACCCCACGTTGTTGCATATATCTCAGAACCCTTGTACCCCTTTGAGCGAAGATATGCAGCTGTTCCCTAGAAATATTTTATTTTAATTTCATATTCTCAGTACAGAGCGCTGCAAACGCGCTCCCTTCGCACAGTGATGGACGCGGCCACGTTGGCGACGAGAGAGTGCAGAAAATTGAGAGAGTCGTGGCCGATGTTTTTCTCTGATTTCTCTAAACCTCACTCCAAACGCATGCGAAATTCTTTGTTCGATTGGAGCGAGTTATCAGCGTTTTATACCGAGTATACCTGTTAGTTTAAGTGAACTCACTGCAAATCTAGAAGCTTTGTTGGTAATTCCATGAACAATAATCACAGCTTGATTGTTGATAGTTTCACTGGCCGAATCTCTGCCCCCAAATGACGCATCCAGGCCGAGATCTGTACGTTCGAGCATGTCCGTAATTGCAATTCCATAACTATCGTGTAGAAACTTTCGAAAGTGGGGTGTGAAATCGGCTAACGAATAGGAGATTAGTAATGAAAATATTGCGAAATTCTCAGCGTACATGACTCGTCACCGATTATATGGGAGAGAGGCAGAACGATGTACATGAATGCCAGAATCGCGCGCGTGTTTCAACAGCAAAAGCCTGTTTCTAATGTAAGAGGAGAGAGAGAAAACTGCCGGTCGCGTTTTCTTGTGTGGATATAGTTCAGAACTGAAAATAAAGAAAAACGTGTTAAAAAATAATTTGGAGAAACTATATTTAATTAAAAAGTTGGAAATGACGAGCTCTGCGGCTGAATTGATAAAACTGGCAAACTGCGAATTCGCTCCAGTCTAACAGTGAATTGCAAATCAAAGCGCTCTCTCAATTTTCGGCACCCTCTCTTTGCCAACGTGTCCGCGTACTCCACTGTGCGAAAGGAGCGGGAATTCCCTTGTCCGAAAAAAAAAGAGACACAGAAACGCAAATAAATATTTTTCAAAAGAAGTACCAATTTTATCTAATGTTTGCCAAATTAAAAAAAAAATTGAAGTCCACGGGGAGTACACGAAGTCGAGGTTTGCTAGCCCGGCGAATAATCAGTTTTTTCGTCTATTCCATTTAAAAAAAATTTTGGCTCCCCCAATTTTCCTTTTCGTGTGATCTCATAATGAAGGTTTTGTTCATTTCCAAACAATACATTTTTGGGGAAAGAATGCTGGTTGCCAACTCCCCGTGGCACGCCTCCCCGTCGTGCAATGCGCCAGCAAGTGAAAAATTTTTTTTTCAATATTTTACCCGAAAATTCACTTTTCAGGCGATTCGAACCATTATCTAATTATTCACAATGATACCTTCATTTTAAGTTAAAAACCAACAATTTTCAACAAAAAATGGCGGAGCCTTAGGGTTTTGAAAATAGCACTGAAAAATCAGAAACTTTGATTTTGGAGGCAGAAAATTAATTTAATTACTTAAAAGTTAAAACGAATCATTTTCCAATAGAAGAGCTTTTTTCAAATACTTTGAGAACCTAAACGTCAGAAAAAGTAAAGAAATGACAGATCCTTAGGGTTTTGAAAGGAATAGTCTCGAAAAAACGTTGAAATATTAGAAATTTCCTTCTTTTTTTTTTTGGAAGGCTGGGAGTTTCCCCGTGATACAAACTGGGAAAATTGCAAGAAAAATAAATATTTCTGGTGACAATAGAATATTCTAGACCCGCGGCAGCGGATTTCCTAGGCCGCAACCTCGTGTACTCCCGGTGGCCTTCTATTATTTTTGTTGTAAAAATTATTTTAAAAAATAGAGAAATATTTTGTGCGGTTTGGGTTTTCCTGTTTCATGAAGTCTGCCTCTGGTGAAAAAGGTTTATTACTTTCTTTTCTTTTTGGAAAGGCGATTGAAGATGGCAGCAAATCAAGTCTCGGTGGGGATAAACAGTGTTAACACTAACAATAAGATATAAATAAATTAATATAAAACTCTATCTACTCATTCCAATTATTTGATTAGATGTGCCTGTGGTTGCGGTTGCTACATTGTTTGTGACTGTGGAGCGAAGAAGTGAACTGTCCGTAGAATATGTCTTGCATTGTGGACACATCCACGTCACTTCGCCACACGTATGTGTGGCTTTGCATCGAGCACAGTAATGCGTTTGTAAACCTGGGTTTTCCAGCAACACGCCTAGTCTATCCATCATTGCAGCTTTTGCCCTGGTGGACAGACAGTCATCTGAAATAGCAAATAGATGATCACACTTAATATTGCATTCAAAACTTACACGTGGTTTGTTGAGTCATTTGAATCAAATTCTCGGGTCTTAACACCATCTGAAGACATTGTGGAAGCATCTCATGGAGAAAACAGCGATCGAGCAGAGAAAGCCGTACAAAAACGGAAAGTTGGGTGTGTGGAGAGAGAAGCAGGTTGGCACACTTTCGAAGAAGTGCTGGTGATTCCATTTTACAGGCTGACATCAAAATTGGTCCTATGTTGGTTTCTGAAACTATTTCTTTAGAACTTCATGATTGCCAACGTCCACTGACCATTTATTCTCAACTGTGGAGGGTGTATAGCCATCAAAAACGCTTTTAACTCTTCGTGAGTACACGGGCAGAACATTTCTTCACTTCCCAGAGACGCAGAGCACAACTTTTCCTGTTATGGGGTTATTCATTGCATGCATTTTGCATTATTTGTCAAAATTTTCTTATTCATTTCATGCAGAAAATGACATTTTATGCAGCAGAAAAGTGCAATTTCTGCAGCAGAAAAGTGCATTTTGTCGAACTGCAAATTACATGTTTTGTCTTTCGCTACGAGATATCGCACTTGAGAAAAGGCATGCGCCTTTAAAAAAAATAATTGCGAACAAAAAATTTGCTGAAAGTCAATTTTTCGCGCTGCTGTTTATTTTCTATAAATTTTTCAGGTTAAATCGTGAACAAAGGAACAAAATGTCACATAATTGTTCTAATCAGAAAGAAAATAGGAAAACTGTTGCTTTGGTGAGAAGAAATTCGAAATTTTTATAGTTTTTAGTGAGTTTCCACGAATAAAAGTTTCCAGGCATTTCTTCTCGCGAAGCAGCGTCATATTACCATAACTTCCATGTTAGGGCTTGTAAATGATCCTTGTGAGCATATTGCCGCAATTAGAGCTGACGCACTGGAGCAATTCAAGCGAAAAGTTGATATTTTAATCGATAGAAAACAGTATAAGGTATGACGTGTTCTGGGAATATTTGAAAATTGAACTAGGTAATTTAAGTACATCACTGGTGTTGACGAGAAAACTTTTAATACGCTTTTGACAATTATCGAACCTCGAGGAAGCTACATCGGTTTGAGTCCAATCGCACGGCTTGTGGTTTTTTTGCGCTATGCTCGAGAAGGTTAGGCGACAGTAATAGTAGGCAATGTTTATGAAAAAAAAATTCCAGGCGATACTCAGAATAGAATCAGTCGCGATATCGGTGTGTCGCAGGCAACGATTTCACGACTACTTTCTGACGTCATTTGGGCTATAGCTAATGTAGCTCCTGAGCACATTATTTTTCCATCGGACAGAAAAGAAATCATGAGCCAGCAGTATGATTTTTTTCACAAAACGAATTGTAATGGGGTGATGCGAAAAATGCCATGTTTCGGACTGATCGATGGAAAACATTGGGCGACCGAGCATCCACCGCACACAGGCTCGCTCAATTACAACTATAAAGGATTTTACTCGTTTAATAGCTTAGTAGTATGCGACGCGAATTCTCGAATTAATTTTATTCAAGTGTCCGAACTTGCGGTGAATTCTGATGCTGCACTTTTTCGCGACGGACCCCTTGCTGAGATGCTGGATTCGTGTGTAACAGAATGTGGATATACGAAAATTCCAGGATCCGATATCGAAATGCCTCCATTCCTTCTCGCTGACAACGGTTTCGGACTTAACTTCACCGTTATGAACAAATATCGAACTATCGGCATCACTACAGAGAAGATCCGCTTTAATGAATGGATTTGTCAAACGCGAGTGAAGGTTGAGAACTGCTTTGGAATTCTAACGTCCAAATTTAAAGTTTTTCGAAGACGTCTTAACCTGAAGCCTGCGACAAGCCGAGCATTGATTGTGGCGCTTGCGTGTGTCCATAATATTTCATTGGGACCACGCCACATACATTCCCTTCCAGCGGACATTGAGCCCATTAATCATCACAATCCGTATAGATCTCCTGAAGAGCAGAGAGATATGCTTATGCGTTTCTTTCTAGAATGTTAATTTATTGTCAACAATGAAACCAGTTATAATTATGTGTTCACGAACGACTGGTGCTGACGACGCTCCGATGTTCCCAAGTTTTCGTTGTGAGAGCATAGTGAAACATTGCGGAACATCGGAGCCTCGTCAGCACCAGTCGTTTGTGAACACATAATACAAAAACCAAACAAAAATGCAGTATTGAGTTATGGTCTATTCATAGACATCATAAAATTGATCACTGAGCTCTCTGCAGCAATCTTTTCGACCGGTGACATGTTTTTTGTGAGATCTTGAAAGACGAGGCAAATACGTTCACTCTCGCACTTCCCATTCGTGGAATTTTCGTTGTCCAAAAACTTCTCCAGAATACGATTTGTTGTTCGATATTCAGACATCATATCCTCCATGTGATCTGAAAAGTGGGAGAAAATTGTGACTATTCGTATAAATGTACCTGAACGTCGACCGTTTTTTGCCTTTTTGGCAGCCGGCGAATCTGGAGGTTCTTCTGGAGAATTCCGAATCTCCAATTTCACATGTGGCTTCGATCCAATTACAAACGCGCTGAAAATTTAGTTCATTTCATAAAAATCAAGATACTTCCCACTTTTTCGTTGCTCGTTTCTCGGTAGCCACGTCGGTGAACTCAAAATAGTCCGCGAACGGAAAGTAGGAAGAAGATGGGGCACTTCCGGAAGGCGCCGAAGAAAAATGTTTTTTATGGACGGAATACGCCTTTTGTAGGTCTTTCCACAAAAACTCAGCCGCTTTACCTAAAAAAAAACTCTCATTATTATTTTTTATAATTCCTACCATGCGTCCTTTCACGTCGCAAAAATTTTGCGCATTCAGTCTCAATATGATCCCATTCTTTCAGAAGGAGTTCTTTTCTATGAGATCCATCAACAGATTTATCCCAGAGAATTGGTCTACTTTTGACTTTTTCGATGAATGTGGAAATGTCGACGGCCGAATACTGAAAACTTGTTTTTTCTTCTCAATTCTAGCCTAATGTTTTAACACACCGAGTAGTATGGAGATCTTTGAGCGGGCTTCGGCAACTTTTTTATCCTTTTCACGTCGATTTCCGTATCGCCTTCCATTTGGTTTTCCAACTCATCCAGCGAAAAATTGGTCAATGGGCTAATCGGTCGTGCGTGCAACGGCTCCACAGGCTCCAATTCATCCCACTGCGACAGTGTGGGTGAAGAGATTCTAGGTAGCATTCTGTAAAATGAATAAAATTATTTTACAGGAAAAATGAGAAATTTTCATCGACAATTTTATTATCGATTAAATTTTTTCACCGGTTTCACTGGAAATTTATGCATACACCACAGCTATTTTTTGAAATAAACCACGTGTGGTCACACTCGCACAACTTTTTTCATTGCGTTCAGTTGAAAAAGCTGAGGTGTGGCCTTGGATTTTCAGAATGATAACGGCAAGAAGATTGAATCGATAATATTACTGCGTCGCGAAAACCAGTAAGACTCGCCTGCAACACGGCTCTGACAGGTTTTCGCGGCAAAAAATACAAAAAACTTACAACAAACAAACCACTAAAAAAATTAACAGAAAAATCACGAAACAATTGAACATTTTAATCCGCAAAAAAAAATATAATTCCAACGAAATTATGCAGTTTAAAGGCGCATGCCTTTTCCCAAGTGCGATATCTCGTAGCGAAAGACAAAACATGTAATTTGCAGTTCGACAAAATGCACTTTTCTGCTGCAGAAATTGCACTTTTCTGCTGCATAAAATGTCATTTTCTGCATGAAATGAATAAGAAAATTTTGACAAATTATGCAAAATGCATGAAATGAATAACCCCATTAATAAAGTAAGAACTGTGATATGTGCATAAATACATAATTTCAAATTAAAGGAGGTGCCAATATATGGGCTCTTGGGTGGGGGTTGGCAAACAAGCCAGATCTGCACAGTGACAAAAAAATAGTTACACAGGAAAACCGATTGAGCTTGACCCTGACCCTTCAAAGCGAATCTCATTCAAATCGTTGAAAAGTTTTCCGATTTTTGGCAAATTTTACAACAACAAAAAAAAGGAAGTCCACGGGGAGTACACGAGTTTGCGGGGGAATTCAAACGTCTTTTTTTTCGCATTTTGTTTGTATTGGTTTTTGGAAAATGCGGTATGTACAGACATCAAATAGCTAATTAATGCGTCTTGATCACACCTTCACGGCGTGCTGGCCGGAAAGTTATTGGCAACGCGCTCCGCTTTTTTTTCGATTTTTTTTGTTTTTTCGGATTTTTTTTGGATGAGACAAAAAATATTTTGTTTTTTTTTTTGAGGAAGTGGATGAGACAAAAAATTTTTTAATTGTTTTTTTGATAGTAATAAAGTAAGAACTGTGATACAGTACCGTTCAAAAGGTTGGAAACATTTGGTTTTTCGGGCATAACTTTTGAATGGAGAGTGTTATGGTTCTGAAATTTTGCATGAATTTGCCCCGTAATGTTTTTGACAAGCTGCAAAAATGGAGTTTGTCCTTTTTGAAAACTGCAAATTTTCCAAAAAATTTCAGATGCAAAAATTTTCGACCAAAAAAAAAATGTGTTTTTCAGATTTTTCAGGACTCTATATTTGTGTTCAAAATGAAGTTTCAAAACAAAACTTATGATTTTAGTTGACTATAAGTCGATCGGACAATTTTCAGTTGACTTACAGCACTTTATCAAGGTCAAGGTATCAAGGTCCACATGGGTAAGTCAACTATAACATTTATTGAGAATCACCAAAATCAAATAAAATGAGGGCAAATTAGATAAAAACAGTTAAAAAGCGAAGTTTATTTGATTTTATTTGGTTTTGGTGATTCTCAATAAAAGTTATAGTTGACTTACCCACGTGGAACCTGATATTCAAAGTGCTGTAAGTCAGCTGAAAATTGTCCGATCAACCCATAGTCAACTAAAATTATTTTTTTAGTTTTGAAACTTCATTTTGAACATAAATATCGAGTCCTGAAAAATCTGCAAAAAAAAATTATTTTTTGGTCGAAAATTTTGGCATCTGAAATTTTTTGAAAAATCTGCGGTGTTCAAAAATGACCAAATCTATTTTTGGAGCTAGTCAAAAACACTACGAAGCAGATTCATGCAAATTTTCAGAACGATAACCCTCTCCATTCAAAAGTTATACTCCAAAAACCAAAAGTTTCCAACCTTTTGAACGGTACTGTATAACTTTTACATTCGAGCGAAAATGCTCATCAGAAATTATTCAAATGACACTATGTTTTCGCGATTAGAGCATGTTTTCGATGATGAAAACGGGTAAAATTGCAAGAAAAATAAAATATTTCTAGACCCGTGGCCGCGGATTTCCTAGGCCACGGTCATGACTTTCGTGTACTCCCCGTGGATTTCAATTTTTGTGCAATTTGAATGTCATAAATCCTACATTTTAAAGTTGGCACCTTCTTTAACAACAAAAAAAATACCTCGAAAACGTTCGACCAAGCTGCCATATAGTACGGATTCACATAATACAACCGTCCAGTTTTTGCTCTCACTGCTGCAAAGTTCACGTCGGAAACTCTTTGATATGGCTCTAGATCTAGAGGTGGCTCTAGTATTTCTTCTGGCGCTGCAGCTCCATGTAGACGTTCCAATAGTAGCACTTTGACTCGATCCGAAAGTGCGTAGTACCTTGATCCATTCAAGTCCACTTTACTATTGGGCCTCATTTCGCGAAGGCACAAAACTAGAAGGCGGTTCAATTTGTACCTATCCGCAATCCAAACTTTTTCGAGGAACGGTAAATTGTGGCTAATTAGGAAGCATTCACAGCGGTGCAGGAGACCTTCCATCTGTAATGAAAATATGTTTAATGGTATTGCGTTTTCCATCGAGTTGCGACATGAGAAAGAGAAACACCGCCCACTTATTTGTTGGCGACCATGCAATGCAAACACAGTTCTGATTGAAGAGACGAAGACAAAAAAGGGATAGCAGACTCATTTTTCATGCTGCAACTCGTTTGACCGCCAATTGGCGAGAAAAATGGCAATTTGCCACGAAATTCGACCGATTTGCCTATGCGAAACTGATGGGCAGCTTACGCGCAGGGAAAACTGCCCAAATTCGTGGAAAATTGCCAAAAATACATACCTGGTAATCATATGCCAGAGGTAAAAGAATATGAACGGACTGATCATCCACCGCTTTGTAGGTGGGATGAATACATTCTAGCATCTCTAAGACATGCTCGTATTGCACATTTGCTAATATCAGCTCTCTATCCGGACATTCGACACACCAGGCGCTGAAAAAAATGTTAATTTTTTTAAATGTAAAAAATACCCTACCGTAGCACTGGAGACCACACTGATATGTAATGCTCATCTACATATAGCCGTCTATTCTCAACTAAAAGTGGGCGAGTCCTCTGTCCGTCTGGCCTGGTGAAGTCTACAGATATTTCAATTTGAGCCGGAGGCTGATAAGGTATTGGTCCAGCATGTGGTCCAGCGGACGAAGATGGTTGACCTGGAACGGTCTCATATCCTCCCATTGGCGATCGAGACCGTTCACGTGTGGATGGTTGTTGCTGATGCACGGCTGCGTGCGTGGGGCCACAGTAGCCTACCCACAGTTTTTAGAATGACGGCAGGATTGTTCTGAAAGCAAAAAAGGAGGAATTTCTAGAGCTTCTTCAATAGAGTATCGAATTTCAGAGTGTGGATCTCTTTTTTATCTATCGCTAGTTTGAGCTTTTCTAGTTCCTGGGCACGAAAGGGGACACATAGAACAATATACAGTTTTATCGAGTTTGCTAGAATCACGGAGAAAAGCGCCTCGTTCTCTCTCTCGCTTTTTTTTTTGATTTTCGGCAAAACTAGACCACTTTTTCAAATTCTGTGATTAAAATACATTTTTCAAACATTTTAAGAGGTGCCATCAGGCTTGTTCGGAAAATGCTTTTCGGAAAATCGGAAAAGGAAATTTTTTCCGAAATAATTTTTCGGAAAATGGGATACCCGAAATTTTTTCCGACTTCAATTTTCGGAAAATCGGATGTCCGACATTTTTTCCGATTTTATTTATCGGAAAATCGGCTATCCGATTTTTTTCCGATTTTCGAAACTAAAACTGGATTTTTTTCTTAAATTTTGTATTTTCCGAAACAGATTCTTAACAATTGGCTCATCTTATTACAACAACAACAACAACAAAGCTCTCATCATCTTATTTCTTTGAAAAATACGAAAATCAACAAATTACCCAAAAATTGAACAAGAATCAACAAATTAACAAAAATTTCAGTTTTGAGAAGTTCTTGGTACTAATAAGCGGCACCTAAAAGAAGTTCACTTTCCCGATCATTTTCAGAAATTTTTCCGACGGGAAAATTTTCCGGATAATTAATTCGGCAAATTTTCCGACGGGTAATTTTTTCCGAAAAATAAATTCGGAAAATTTTCCGAAAAAGGTCGGAAAATTCGGAAAATTCGGAAAATCGGAATTTCCGTTTTCCGACTCCGACCAAGCCTGGGTGCCATATACAAATTTTTATGGGAGAAATAAAAAAAATGTATTATTATTTTTATTTTTAAGACCTCAAGCAACTCGAAACGTGCAAATTCGGTTTCACGATTTTTCAAAAAGTTAAAAATGCATCTCCTCCGTCAATTTAGCACCAATCGTGGTGTTTTTGTAATAAAAACAAAGCATTTGATCTGAAGAATATTTTTAATTACAGAATTTTACAAAATGGTCCAGTTTTGCTGAAAATCGGAAAAGAGACGAATTGTGTGTGTGTGGGGGGTGGGGGGGGGGGGGGGGGGGGGGAAGAGAGTGCAGACAGTTGAAGACATTGTACTGCCACATTGGGAGGACACCGTGAGCCATAGTAAATTTTAAAGTATTCCGTTTTAGGCTCTGAAAATGCTTCTGTAGCTCAAGGCTAGCACAGGAGCACAAAATTCGAAGAAATCGACTTTAAAATGTTGTACATTTTTACAGAGATTTTTCTCTCTCTCTCTCTCTCTCTTTTTCACGCGCTTCCAACCAACGATTTAAGATCTTTACTCTGGGACGAAAATGTTTTGCATTTTTGTGTACCATTCGGTTTTTATTTCTCTTTTTTATCAATTATTGTTATACTCGGTATAAAACGCTGATAACTCGCTCCAGTCGAACAAAGAATTTCGCATGCATTTGGAGTGAGGTTTAGAGAAATCAGAGCAGAACATCGGCCACGGATCTCTCAATTTTCTGCACTCTCTTGTCGCCAACGTGGCCGCGTCCACCACTGTGCGAAGGGAGCGCGTTTGCAGCGCTCCGTACTGAGAATAATTGTTGGGAATTTTAATGCACAAAAGTTTGGGAAAGGAAGGTTTCGAAACGTCTCAGAGCCAATAAAACGGTGGCGACTGCCTTTTTTAAAACTAATTTTTTGCCGCCAACTCCACGCGCTGCGTTTGCGTCGCGTCTGTCAGAAAGTTTCATTTTAAAAGATGTGAATCGCCAGCACCCCGTGATAGGTTAGCGGGTTTGGATTCTTGTGCTTAATTCAAAAAAAGCTATAAATCGAAATTATAAAGTAAAAAATAATTTGTTATAATGGAGTTATAATTTCCCTAAATCAGATTGACTGTTCACATGTTTCCCCTATAGGGTTATAACCACCCGCCCCCCCCCCCCCCAAAACCCGAATTGGATAGTAAAGTAGGGTAGGCCGGAAAAAAAGAAGGAAAACGAAGAGGACGAAGTAGTAGTAGGAAGAAAAAAAGGAAAGCGAGAGATTTTCCAGTCGTTCTGCTTTTGAAATAGCACAGAATTTGCAGGAGACGTGGAGACGCTCTGCGAGGGGAGCGTACGAGAGTTTCCAGGCTAGGTCTCTTCCTTCTCCACACTCCTAACAACAAGCACGCTTTTGAGACTTGGCTTGGACTGGACGAGTATGTGTGTGCATCTCTTGGGCTAAAACCGCTTGCCCTCCCTCCCTCCCTCCCTCCTTCCATTCTTTTTTTTTCTTAAGAAGGAGAAGAAGAAAAAGAAGAATATCACCAAAAATTAGGTTCTGAGTGAAGTTGGGGTCAGAGATGGGATTTTACGTTTACGGATTTTACGGGCTTTTTGAAGAAAACTAATTTTTACGGATGGTCGTAAAATTTTCATCCGCAAAATTCGTAAAAAATTTGAAGTTTGTTAAATTCCGGTTTTTTTCGCGAAAATACCACAATATCGCTGTTTTGATAACAAATTACAGTTTTTCTGGAAATTTTGGGGGATTCAGAATGAAGCGGGTTAGAACAACAAAACTGGGGGCAAAACGGTGTAGAACCGAAACGCTGTAGAACTGCACGGAACAGGGGTGGGACAAAAAAAATTTTCCACAAAAAAAATCTTTTTTTGTCCTCAAAAAAATTACCAAAAAAAAAAAACTTTTTTTGTCCTCAAAAAATTTACCAAAAAAACAAACAAAAAAATCCAAAAAAAGTACGTATTTCTGCCATTTAAAAAGAAAATTTCCAAGTTTTTGTTGAAAATTAGAGGTTTTTTTCAATTAGGAGCATATACTGAATAAGTTTTTGCCCAAAAACCGGAACTTTTTTTCGCCTCCGTGGCTCTAAAAAAAATTTTTTTCCTGCGGCGCATATTAAAAAAAAAAAAATTTTTTTCGTCTCACTCTTACCATCGAAAAAAAATCAAAAAATGTTTTGTCTCATCCACATCCTCAAAAAAAAACAAAAAATTTTTTTGTCTCATCCAAAAAAAAACCCAAAAAACAAAAAAAAATCGAAAAAAAAATTTTTTTTTTTTTTGGTTTTACCCCTGGCACGGAATGTAACTGCTTGAAATAGAGCTACGACCTTTACGGAGGAACGAAGATGGAAATTTTACGGTTTTACGGATCCTTAAAAAAAAATTTTTACGCCCATCTCTGGTTGGGTTAGGGAAATCTTCATAGGTCCATACACAAAAGTAAATATTTATGTATGAAGAAAATAATATTAGAGAAATAAATAATTGGACAACATGCTTGCTCATGTCGGAATAATTATGAAGTCAAGTCACAGATCGGGAGGTGTTGGAGTGCATCACGCATACAAAAAATTATTTTCCGTTTCGGTTGCGAATCTGTTCAGCCTGAGATGAGATTTCGTTGATGAAATTCTTGAAAGCATTAGGGTCACGAAGACACTTTTGAGATTTGTCCTGCAGGTGATACTTGCAAACATCCACCCATAATCGAGCACATCCAAGTTTTTTGTCTTTTCCGTCAGTGAACGAGAACGTCAACCAGTATTCGTTCTAAAAAAACACCGGGTTCTTAAAGAATATACCGTTTGCAGACACATACCGATTGCAAAGGTCCGAAGAACGACTTTGGAAGATCTTCAGAACTGAACACTTTGGAGAATGTCATTGTCCAATGACCCTTTGGTGGCGGGCACAGTTTGTTTTGTTTCAGAAAGTCAAGAGCTTTGCGGTCTTTTACGTATTTGTGCGCCCCACTGACAGCCTCATTGCACTTGTCGAGCATGTCACAGTAGCGGCTGAAAATCAGGAGTTGAGCGTAGGGTAAAGCTGTGTTTTTTGGGGTCTACTGATGTTTCTATGCATTTTATGCTTATTTTCAAACACGCATAACCAATTATCTTCTTATTGTCAAATGCTGACGCAAAATCTGTTTCTTGGGTGCCAGCGCCTGCTACTGAAAAAACGTGTAAAGCAAGCCGCAATAATAGTGCTTTAGTAAGTCGCAACACAGCCGCAGCACATTGGACTATTCCGACTTTCCTTTGGGGACATTTGGAGGCTACTCCGAATCAGAACCGTTCTTTTTCAGAACGTTCTCGTATCGAAATCGCTATATAAAAATGCTCATAAATGCAACGAGTGGTTCTGATTCAGGGCAGTCTCGACCTGTGTCACAAATACGGAGATACCCTTCACAAAAAATGTAATTCTTTCCCTTTATTCCAATTTTATTGTATGCACTCGTCGCACTCATCGCCTACCAGAGAGCGCCGGCACAATTTGAATTTGGCGCCAAATTGCTCGCATACACTTGGGCGCACAACTCACGCTCCTGCCGACGCACAGATAGATGCTAAAATAATTTCGGCTCGCTCGTAACTTTTTACCTTTTGTTCCTCATTTTTAACTATTAACAAGCCTCCAGCTTGTGGCGACTACGTCGCCTTCGTCAAATATTTATTTTTACTGTTTTATGTTTTTTTAAATAGAAATGGTAATCATTTCTTTTCCCTATTTTTCGCAAGCTCTCGTGACATTTGTGGTAAAGTGGTCAGCATGTTTGATAAAAAATCTACAATTTTCTATATAAGAAAGATAAGAAAGATTATTATCATAAACCTAAGTTTCACGTGAGTTGCCTTAACTAGAGGATCATTTGAACATTTCAAAAATTGACCAATAAATGATGAGTAGCACCGAAAACTTGTGTTATTTAGTTTCTGACATTCGGTTCTTGTTTGGACACAATCCTGAGAAAGGAAATACAATTCAAAATAACCTGCTATTATAAAATTTGTTTAAACCATAATTGTCAAGCAAGCCTATTTGCCTGACCGTCGTCGGCCGGCTTGAAAAAAAAAAGATTTTTCAACAATTATCTAGCTCGAGCTGGTAAATTGTTGAGTATTCCTTGAACGGACCTTGAAAATAAACGAAATTAAGAACACCAAATTTCTATTGTCGGCACGCCAAAATAGTCAAACGCGCTCCGCTGAACTCAACGCTATTTGATTTTCATTTTGGTCTCCAAATTATTTTATTTCACGTTGAATTTAACGTGAAATGAAATAATTTGGAGACCAAGGGCTAACAAGTTTCAGAAAAAAATTTTTTAGATCAATTATTCGAGCGAATTTTTTCACGCGTTTATTGTCGGCCCGCCAAAATGGTCAAACGCGCTCCGCTGAACTCAATGCTATGCGATTTTCATTTTGGTGTCCAAATTATTTCATTTCACGTTGAATTTACACGTGAAATGAAACAATTTGGTGACGAAAATGAAAATCGAATTGTGTTGAGTTCAGCGGAGCGCGTTTGACTATTTTGGCGGGCCGACAATAGCTAGACTCGCCAAAACGCCACTGTGGAGACACAGACACATGCGAAAAGGCGCGCCGTGACTTGAAGCTCACCAGGAACCGACTCCATCGCATCCGTCAATAATATTCCAGCCTTGGCAAGGAATCACTTGCCATCCCTTGGAACCTTGCTTATTCGTAACCGCATGTCTCACTTCCAATTCCATTTCAATTTTATCCAAAGGAAGATCTTCGCTAACATCCATGGTGACATTGAAGAAGATTGGTCCAGGGAATCGTGGATAATCCGGCCAGATTACAATGTTTGAGACGTTGACCACATAGTTTGTCCACTGGATTAACCCATTATACATTGCATGGTGAAATGGAAATGCTCACCTGCTCACTGGCACATCTACTGAATTGCCATCCTCGAATGACAACACCATGCGGGCCGGTTTGATACTTTTCCCAAAATGGTTGTACGCCTGGCACCGCCTCATTCCAAGCTTTTGTCAGTGGATTTTGGGCAGCGGCACCCGCGACCAGGAACAAGAGTAAGAGGCCCATTCCTGTGGAAAAAAGAAAATTTAACAGAAAAGAAGAAACGGATGGATCTACTAGAATATGGTCGGATGATTATTAGAAAAGGAAGGATGCGTGTATGTGCGCGTGTGTTTATGGCGACACCAAACGAGATTATTATCAGTGTGTTTGAGGGAAACATGAAACTACCCTTATCCAGTATTTTTCATTGGGAAGTTCTATACAATTGATTACAATTATGTACATATGCTTGAGGAACTAATATGTTGGATTTTTAGGGCCACCGAATAGTGAGGACCGTAAAAACTGTAATAGAATCGCCCCTATAATATAGGTTTTTATTTGCCATACTTTAATTGTATAATTTCGGTTTGAAAACTTTGCAATAAAGGCGAACCAAAAAAGAGGGTTGAAAATAGAGGCTCGTGCACCTCTATTACAATTTGTATTGATTAGAAATAAAAATTGTTCTGCAAATGAATGAAAAATACGTTTTGTGGTTTACATGATTTTGTTTAGACGCGCGCGCAAAAGTTGTGCAAAAAAGAATCAGAATGAATGAATCGCGTAGGAAAAGGAGGAAGAAGAAGAAGAGGGAGAGGTTTTCAAATATTCGATAGTTGAATGTACGTTTATAGTATTACAAAGAAAAAGTGACAAATCATTTAAATATAGGTCACGGCCCCCATTCGCCGACAAAATGATGCGCGCAGACCAAGATAGGGCAATGCAATGCAATGCCTACTTCATAGTTGAATGCAAACAACGCAATCTATCTATCTATCCATCCCTATTGCACGACTTTCGTATCCAGGGTATCAGCTTGAAGAAATGCTTGAAAGAAGGTGGCGGCGGCGCCGGCAGCTCGGCTTCGCCAAACGAAACAAAACGAAACGGGTCTCGCTATGCTATGGCAGTGTCTGACCCAATTTTTGTAGTTTTAAGGAATCATCGTCTAATGACCGTCGCCAGTCGCGAACATCGATCAATAAAACTGGGTGTTTCTTTTGTTCCTTCCCCGCAGCATCCTTTGATCTTGTATTTTTCCACGCTACGCTACCAGATCAATGTCCGAAAACGATGCTTGAGACGGTGTGTGTAAAAAAAATTTCACTTTTCATGCTAGTACGTTGGGTTGTGTGACTTCGCGTCCGATTAAAAGGGTTTGAAGTTTGTTATGAGGTGTTGTGTCTTGACGTTTCCAACCAGTCGAGTGTTCTAAAAAAGCTATGCATCAGAGAAGATGATCTGGAATAAAAAAATCAGTTTAAATGGATGTACCGTAATGCTTACTCGTCTCCAATCGGTTCTCTTTCTCGATGTTTTTTAATCGGAAGTGGACACTTCTGCATCTTTCTCCGTTTGACGAACTCGCTTTTCAAAAGGACATGGATGTCTCGTCAGACACTGGCAAGCCCATTTCTCTCTTGCTTTTTGAGCAAGTGATAACAGCGTTCGACGCTTGGCGAATGATTCTCCGCTTTTCTCTAAAAATAATGGCGAGTTCTAGGTTCTTCAGGACCTCATGGGGTTATTCACAAAACCGGAAAAAAATATAAAAAAACGGAAAAAACTTGCGGGAAATGAAAACATGAGTCGGCTATCCCTTTTTTTGTCTGCGTCTCTTCAAATAGCACTGTGTTTGCGTGGTCGCGCACAAATAAGTGGGCGGAGTTTCACGTTCTCATGTCGCAACTCGATTGAAAACCTAATACACGCTCAAAAAATTTTGGACCAAAATATCGTCCTTATCTAGTCGGTGAATGCATGATCAGCCGCGCTCCATTGACAAAATTCTGCGAAACCGTGCCGCACTTGCAAAATTGGCGCGAATTCAAAAATTTTTATTTCATTGTGTAAAGGATAAAGATATCCTTTATTAGGTCAGAGTATACGATACAGTATCCCCACTAGCCTAGGCCCTCGGGAGCACAAAGACCATACGTCACGCACCACTCAGGAGATTGGAATTCCAATCCCGAGATCCATTAACGCCCGTGGGAGCTGAAACGCCACATTCCCTCTCTGCATTCTCCTCACTTCCCACACACACACACTAACAGTATTCTTACAGATCATCCAAGTGCAACCGGAAGTCAGATGGAGCCCCGCCCGACACCTACACGAAAACGGCCGTATAAATATAATTTCTTTCACTGTTTCTTGGCCTTGTATTCTTACTCTAATAGGGTCTCAGACCCGTTAATAAACCATTTTCCTCCAAACACGCGTTGCACCTCCATTATTGTTTACTAATAAATTAAGTAATTCACATAATTTGTCATATTTATTAACAAAAATAAATCAAATTACAATGTATTGCAAAATACTCACTATATAGCACGTCGCAGTTGCGCCTCCTCAACAGTTTGCGGGTTTGCTAAAATCAATAAATAATTTACAAATAATTAGTATCATTTTTTAAATAATCAAAAGGAAAGAAATACGCAGCGAATAAATCAATAAAAAAATTGCCAAACGACTGATGGCAGCTCAAATTTGAATCTTCCCGCCGAAAAAGCGCGCCGCACACTTGCAAATTCAAAAGTCCAGTGGAGCGCGGCTGATCATGCATTCACCGACTATATATAAAATTCCGTTTGGGTCTGTAATTGAGTTTCTTGGTGTGTCTGTTTCCAAACTGCATGGTGGAAGCGAACTGAGCGCCCGAGACAAACACAAAACTCGAACCTGCGTCGTTCTTTTATTGTGAAAACAAAAAAGTTGCAACGCGGTGTTTGCGTACTTTTAAAATTGAAACGAAAATGGGAACAAATCTCTTCATTTCCCATGCTATTTCTCTCATTGCCGTTTAAATTTCAAAAATACGCAAACACCTCTTTGCAATTTTTTTGTTTTCACAATACTGGACAAGCGTTTAACGGCCTGCGCCACAGGGCACACGCGGAAATTGCATAAAAAAACTATATATTAAATGAAGAATAAAAACCTTTTTAAAATGAAAAGGAATCAAAAGTAGCTTTTGATGCAGCCAGGCTTGTCGATTTAAAAAATTTTCAGAAAAAAAATTGATGTTTTGGTTCAAAATTTTTTGAGCGTGTACAGGAGAATTTTTCCCAAAATTTCAGCTCAATCGGAGCATTCTCTGATTTTTCCCGCAATTTTTTCCGTTTTTTTTCTTTTTTTTTTCCGGTTTTGTGAATAGGTCCATGAAAGAAGAAGTGGGAGGCGTAGACTTTTTCGTATTGTAGACGGCTGGGTTCGAAGTGTATCGGTTAATATTACTGCGTCGCGAAAACCAGGCAGAGCTGCTCGTGGCTCGTACATTGAATGATCGACCTAAATCTCTGGCGATATCCCGTTGCGATTTGTTTTTTTCCAATTCACGCGATGCTCTTCAAATGATTTTAGTTTACGTATAAATTCAACATGAAATGAAATGATTTGACAACTAAAATGAAAATCGGAAAGCGTTGAGTTCGGCGGAGTGCGTTTGACTATTTCGGCGGGCCGACAATACGCAAAAATGCAAAAAAGTTTCGAAACGCCCCAGAGTCATTTTTTGAAGTGATTTTTCCTTCTTTTTTTTCACATTTTTTCCTCATTTCGCAGTTTTCATTATGTTTTTTTGATACATTTTTGTTTCAGATCAATAAATGGCGTATGCGAATGGATATTGAACAAGAAAATTCGAGAAAAAGAGAAAACATTGCGAATGATGCAAAAATCGCTAAAAAATGTTTCTCGTTTTTTCATGGCAATTTTTGCATTTTTTTTCCTCATTTTTTTGGAAATAATTGATTTCAGGTCGCTAAATGTGTTGTTCGAATGAGGATTCGACTAAAAAGTGGGCGATTTTCTTCAAAAATGCGGGATTTTTCTCAATTTATCGCACTTTTTAATCGAATCCTCATTCGAACAACACATTTATTGTGTTTTCAATCGACTTGCGACATGAGAACGCGAGACTCCGCCCACTTATTTGTGCGCGACCACGCGAACACACTCATATTTGAAGAGACGCAGACAGAACTGCACAAAAATGGGCGGAGTCTCGCGTTTTCATGTCGCAAGTCGATTGAAAACACAATGGCGACCTGAAATCAATTACCCTAAACTCGCGTAGATAGGTCCGATTTCATTTCTGCGAGGGACACACTATCTCATTTTGCCTGGTTTCTCTGACGTGTTGTATTTTCATGTCCGCTCACTTCTCTCTCAGCGGTCGACCACACTATTGGTACACAAGTTATTGGTAAACAAGCGTGGTCTGAGAAACGAGAGAGTGTGTCTATCTTGGAGAATTGGGCGGTCAAAGAAACGAGAGAGTGCGTCTAACTGGAGACGGACCTATCCATTGGCAGACCTATCTACACGAAAAACAGAAGAAAAACTGGAAAAAAATTAGAAAAAAAAACGGAAAAATCACAGCAAAAATTGCATGTCAGTGGGCGGAGCCTCGTAAATCGGTTTGCAACGCGAGTATTTACGCAAACACCGCGCGAAAACTTAAATATTGTGTTTTCAAAGGACTTGCAGCATGAAAACAGGAGTCCGCAATCACCGTTCTGTCTTCGTCTCTTCAAATAGCACTGTTTGCGTGGTCGCGCGCACAAAGGTGGGCGGGATTTCGTGTTCTCATGCTGCAACTCGATTGAAAACGCAATAAAACAATAATAAAAATGAGAAAATTATATTAAAAAAAAACAATTTGTAAAGTTTCAATGGAAAAAAATGTATAAAATGCAAAAAATTAAAGTGATCTTACAAAAATGAAAAATTGCGGTCTCGCAGCGAAAAACTGCGAAACAATTGCGCTGAGATTCCGTCGCTGTAACGTAAAACGAAATTTCCGTGCAACACTGATTTGAATAGAAAACAACTGCAGTTCATTGCTTTACAGAGGGATACAATACCAAAAAAGAATCAGCAGGCATTTTTATTCCGCGTGACGTGATTTGGAAACACTTTAACGCAATTCCAATTGGTCGCTCGGTCAGTCCAGCCATTCATTCCGTTACTGGAATGCCGATCCGATACGCTCATAGAAACCGACTGCTCGCACAATTCAGCGTTTCTCAGGAATAAGGCCACCTGGAACAGTTATTTATAGAATTGTTCTACTCGCTAAAACTACCAATTTGGTACAGTGTGGAAGTATTGGTCCTCCGTCTAGCTCAAGAACGTACTCGGGAGCCTTGGAGCTGACTTTATTGATAACTTGGGATGACTTCTGAAAAACAAAAAGTAATTGTACGAGCGTGTTAAACATTTAAAAGGTTCGATTTTTGAATTGCCCACGATGAGTACACGGCCAACAAAAAGAAACGAAGAAAAAGTTGATGGGACTTTAAACTGGAATAGATTTAAAGGAGATCCTCGTTTTTGCAGAGGAAAAATATGGAACTTTTGGAGTTGTTCACAAGAAGTATACGACGACAAATATCCCTTAAATCCACACAAAAAATTGAAACGAAAAAATATGCACGAAATGGCAAAAATCTCGAAAAATTCTCCGATTGACCTGAAATTTCGGGAAATAATGGCAAAAATACTGGATAAATCTTTCTTATTATTGTTTTAAAAAATTTGTCACCTGGCGAGAGGCGCGAATTCAAAAAATAGGCTCCGCCCCCTCGCCGAGATTTTTTTGCAACGGCTGCACCTCCGTTTGCAATCGCGCCGCGCGCGATTTTCTGCGTTGAGTTTTCGTTCACTGTTGTTCATTTTTTCCGCCAAACCTTCACAAAAAATACATATTTAAACGTATTTTCCAAATTTTTGCGATGAATTTGTGCGCGAATTCATGCGTTATTTATTTTTTTCAAAGTTTTCTATTGTCTGCGGACATCTGCAAAATATTATTATTATAAAATATTTAAAAATTTGAAGAATATTGGGGAAAAAAAAAAGTTGCAACGCGGTGTTTGCGTACTTTGAAAATTCAAACGTTAATCAAAGAAATAGCATGGCAAATGAAGAGAGACGTTCCCCTTTTCGTTTGAATTTTAAAAGTACGCAAACACCGCGTTGCAACTTTTTTGTTTTCACAATAAAACTCACAAATTTTTAAATCGATAGCCAGGCGCACGGCCTGTTGGCCAGAACGAGATCGGTAACGTGCTCCACTGCACACGCTTTTTTTCTCTCGGTCTCTTCGACGAGAGCTCTTGGCATGGTGCCAACAACAAACTTATTTTTATTTCTTCTTTATGAATGCTGATTTTTCATGTATTTATTTGAAATTTACAGTGGAAAATTTAGGTAAACTTTTTACAAGTTAGAGCAGATCGATTTTCCCGTTTTAATTCTGCAGTTTCTCCATCTGGTCAAACAAATTTATTTAGTTGCCAATTTTTAAAATAATTAAACTCTTCCAATTTATTTTTTAAATTTTTTAAAATAAGGAACAAATAACTATTTAAGCCGCAGTCGGAGTTGGCTTGTTGGTTGGACGACGAAGTGTTTGACGTTTCTGAAAAAAAAATAAAATGTTAAGTATCACAGGTAAACTTTTGGAGTTGAAACTTGCTCCATGTGACCAGTGGCCTCGTGTGAAATATTTCATGACTAATATTAAATGTGCCGCTAAATTCACGCTAAAATTCTCAAATATTTGCCAAAAATTCAGGATAAAGCCTTTTCAACCAAAAACGTGGAATAGCAGAAAACGGCAAAAAACTGGGAAATGTATAAAAAAAAGTAATATTTTTTAATATCGATACTTCGGTCCAAAAATTTCTGAGTATGTTTAGGAGTATTTTTGCCTTCATTCTCCAAAATTCCAGGTTAATCGGAGCATTTTCCGAGTTTTCGCGAATTGTTTTGCTATTTCGTGAATAACACCATAAAAAAAACTGGAATCAGACATTAAAGTGGTGCGAGCATGTTTTTCTTTTAATTTTTTTGAAACTTTAAATCGTCTATTTTTTCTGATTCCAGGATTTTTTTACTTCAAGCGAAGCATTAAAAATAAAAAACATACCAGAACGGCGGCGAGTCTTGCAGTTGTTGTTCTCCATTGTTCCCTGAAATTAAAAATATTATTAAAGTGGCATAATGTATAAAAAAAAAGAAGAAAATAATACATTTCGCAAAAGAAATTCGGAAATATTACAACAAAGCTCAGAATAATCATTAAAAAATCGCAGAAAAAAACGTGGCAACGAGAAAAGCGTCAACAATATCGAAAAGTGCGTCAGCGATACGTAGCCAACGTGGCTTTGTGCGGTATATACCGTATTAGGTTGCTGCGAAGCGAAAATGCGACCACGCTTATTCCGAAATTTTTATTTTTAGGAATTTTGGCGCGCAATTCAAATTTAATTTTCCAATGTAGCGCGCAACACACCGTGCAGGCGAACAATAAACAATACCTGGAAAATCTGTAAAAGAATGCCAGAGAATTGTTTTCCAGCGAGAAAAAACAATTGTTCAAATTATTAAGTTGTTTTTGTTTTTCAGATGTAAGAAAAAAAGAAATTACCAAAAATGACAAAATTAGTTTTAATATATATTTTTTAATTTTGGCTGAAAAAATGAACAACACTGAACGGAAATACAACGCAGAAAATCGCGCGCGGCGCGATTGCAAACGGAGGTGCAGCCGTTGCAGAAAAATCTCGGCGAGGGGGCGGAGCCTATTTTTTGAATTCGCGCCTCTCGCCAGATGACAAATTTTTTAAAACAATCTTTCTTACCGTAAAACCTGTAATTGAAGTACATGTACTTCTATTTTTCAAACCCCCTAAATGGGTGTACTTCTAATACAGGTGTACTTCAATTAGAGGGTGTACTTCTATTTTTCAAAGGCCTTTCAAAAGAAAAATAAGAAAAAAGAAAAACGATTCGAGACCAGGCTTTCTCGGAAATTTCCGATTCCGTTCTGAGACAAAATGATTTCCGAAAATAATTCCGTTTCCGTCGGAAAAAAAAAACATGGTTTTCTGTCGAAATGTGGTACAAAAAATGGTTTTTTTTTTTTTGGAAGAAGTTCGACCATGTCCGTGACACAAATTTCCTATTTAAAACACAAGTTTACGTATCTTTCCTCAATTTTTTAAACTTTTTTTTGGACTCTTTAAGATTTTATGGACCTAACGTCGGAAGAGAAAATTACAGAATCGGAAATTTCCGACGGAACTCGGAAGAGAAATGTTCATTTCCGAGAAAGCCCGAGACCCAGACAAAACCGGGGAAGACAAACCCGAGGAAGACAAAACTGGGAAAAACATTTCCAAAACCGAGGAAGAAATCCCGCCCATTGCAAACGTGCGGCACGAGTTTTGTACTAAAAGAATTATGAAATTCGAGGAAAACTGCGCCGCAGACATGCAAATTTTTCCCGGTGTCGGGGTCTCGAAAATTTGAATTCTGCGCTCGTCAATTAAAATGTTGCCGGTTTGTTCCTCCATGAACGTGTTTGGACACTTGTGTCGTGGGTAGGCTTTCCACGTCGGGCGTTTTTCGCCCGCCCGACCCGCCCTAGCGAAGGGCCGTCCGAAGCCCGGGCGAAGAAAAAAACCCGCGTGAAATGTTCTTTTTTTTCGAATTAAAATAAACGATACAAATAATGTTGAATATCATTGAAAATAAATAAATAAATTCGAAAATCGAATTACGTGCCATGCAACGTGGCGGCCTATCGAAACACCGTCACGTAAATTCGCGGACAGGGCGAAGCGGGCGGGCGTAGGGTGCCCGACCTCCGGACGGGTGTAGGGTGTTTTCGGGCGGCCCGCCCGAGATGGAAAGCTTAGTCGTGGGCATTCAAATGATTTTCAATTCCAAAGTTGTTTAAACCAATGAAAAACGGAAAAAAGCTTAAAAATGGAATAAAATTTTTTTTCAAAATAATTCACCCGATGGTGTACCTCTATTAGGGGGTGTACTTCAATTAGAGGGTGTACTTCTATTTTTCAAAGGCCTCTTGGGGGTGTACTTCTATTAGAGGTGTACTTCTAATACAGGTGTACTTCAATTACAGGTTTTACGGTATATAGAAAATTTTAGATTAGTCTGTGTGTTTGTTTGTATGTCTCACACACGAGTATGCAGTCAACAAAACTCGATCCCGGGACCTCTAGATTGACGTTCAAACGTGCTAACCCGAGAACTTGAAATAAATAGGGAAAAGAAATGGTTGCCATTACCAGCAATAAAAACAAAAATAAATATTTGACGAAGGCGACTTAGTCGCCACAAGCTGCAGGCTTGTAATACACAGCAGAAATGCGGTGTATCTATTGCAAATGAAAGTCTATGGTGAATGCACGATAGATCAACCGCAGCTAAAAATCAGCTAGTGACTCGCTGATTGATCTATCTTTGCGCTGCCTTGCGATAGCTCGATAGTGAATCTATGGTGCGCTTGTGTCGTTTGGAGCGCATTTGCATTAATTGTGCTGACAGCGAATTTTCGTTTAATTTTGTGTCCTATTTTTCTTATTTTTCTTCAGATTTTACCAAATCTTTCATAATTTTTTTTGTTTTTTAGATGAGGAGATTGATGGCAACACATTTCGACAATGAAAACTGATGAAGGTAAGCGAAACATCATTCAAAACATGTATTGATTTTTTGCAGAGTCAATGTTTGCTGCAAACGGGCCGAAAACACTTCCGCAAGCTGGTGAGTCTTTCTAATAATTTTTAAAACTCAAAAACAAAAAGATGGTGGAATTTGAATGCTTTTGGAGATCGGTAGGAACTTCTGCGCAAAGATTAAAAAATTTCGCAAACGGTTTAAATCGCTAAAAAGAAAATTCAAAGTTGTCCCGTTCGGGTTGATTTTGTAAAAAAAAATATCCGTTTTCCCTCAAAATCGTCGAAAAATTTTCACAAAAAAGAAAAACTGTAAAATTTCGGCGGAATATTTCGAAAAATCATATTTCCGGCAAACTATCTTTCGCTACCAGTTAAGGTAATTTTCGTGGCTAAAATGATTTTCCTCACTATTTGTTTGCTATTGAAATTCAAAAAAAACTTCTTGCGCCGAATTCAGGAACAACTAACTCGCTATACGTTTTCGAGTCATTAGATCACTATCAAAATTTGTTATAAAAGAAAATTTAATAATACAACTTTTTCATTGATTAGAAAAATATAGCTCTTGCTCTTCCGAGTTCCGTCTGAAATTTCGGATTTTGTATTATCTTCTACCGATTTTCCGATCGGAAAAATCGGAAAAGAACCTGAATATAAAATTCTCCACAAAATTTTTTTTTTCAAAAAACAACTGAAATGGTGCGTAAACTAGTGTTTTAAATAGGACATTCGCGTCACGGACAGTCCAACTTTTCCAAAAAAAAAAAAAGATTTTTCGTACCATATTAAATACGGCACCAAAAAATGTTTTTTTCGGACACGGAAAAAACTATTACTTTCGACGAGAACGGATTTTTTTCATGTGGAGCCACTCACGATTAAAAAATTGTTCTTTTGTACCTTTTTCTGAAGAATTATTTCCACACTTGCTTATTATAGGCGCTGCGTAAGTTTTTGTTTAGTTTGCTGAAAAAACACGTGGAAATTATCTGAGCGGGGCCCAAGTAAATGAAATTTTATTGTTATTTAGTAAAAAATCGCGGGTGTGGCCTTGTCAATTTAAAATAAGTTTTCTATACAGGGTGGCCGATAAGTATAGGACGCTCGCTTTCAGCGTTCCCTGGCACGGTGCCAAGGGATATTTTCGAAAAATTTCGAAACTTTTCGAAAGTCCAGAGACTATATAAGTAAGCTTCTCAGTCATTTGTTCTCACTTCTCCATATCGCCGAGCTATGAAAAGTTCTCCTCATCGTCCTTCCATTGAACTCTTGTTCAAGAGAGGCCTCGGAAGTGCTGAGATCGCTCGACGCCTTCAAATTTCGTCTTCGACGGTTCGAATTCTTCGACGGCACTTTGCTGGTGGTCCATTTATCCTTCAACAAGACTGGGCACCGTCCCATGGCTCGAGATCGACATTGGCCGTCTTGGAGGCGCATTTCCCTGGATTCCTGGACAAGAACTTGTGGCCTGCTTCCAGCCCGGATCTCAATCCGATGGATTTCAGCGTTTGGGGCATGTTGGAAGGGAAGATCGCGGGAAAAGTTTTTGCTACTGTCGATGACTTGAAGGCCGCTCTCGAGGTAGCATGGGCTTCGATCGACGACGGATACCTGCGGCGCACTGTCAATTCGGTGAAGAAACGTTTGAGAGCCTGTGTCAAAGCTCGTGGATCCAACTTCGAAATTCTCTTGTAAAATCAAATTTTCTGCTTATTTTTTGTTGTTTAATAAAGGTTGTTCTCGAAAAATCCTCAAATTGAAAAAATGGGAGCACTTTCAAAACGTCCTATACTTATCGGCCACCCTGTATTTAAAATAAATATAATATCTATTTATTTTAGGGGTTGTCTACTCTTCAAGCGATTTCGACATCTGGAGGATTTTTTTGTCATACCCGAGATTACAAGTGCAAAAGGAAGATTCGCAAAAATTAATAATTTTTATGTCAACTATTTTTATTTTCTTTTTTTTTGATGATTTTGTGTCACCAATAAATTTTAAATAACTCGCAAGTCAAGAATGGTTTATTAATACTATATCCATGGAAGCCGGTCGCCTCGCATGCTCTGAACAAATTACACGCCAAAAATGCGCCAACGATGCGCCACCGATGCGTCAATGATGCACCAATAAATGCGATTGATTCATTATGCGTCTATGATGACACCCTTGCAGTGCCCCCATGCCATTTGCGCGCGAGTCACCAGCGAGCTGTGATGCACGTGTCGCATTTCACCTGTGTATATATAAAAACCCAGATCGGGATGTCTGTGCGCGTCCGCAGTTGCCTTTTAGCAAGAAAATGCAGTTGACAAAACACGAACACGGGACCTTAGGATTTTTATTCAAGCGCACTACCGACTGAGCCACCGAGGACATCCCAAAACAGTGTGCGTATAAATGAATCAGGAAGAGTGGAACGTAAAAAAATAGAATGTGGCGACGAAATCGCCAATAGGCTGCGTCAGCAGCCGCGCAGGACTGCGCAGCAGGCTTGTATTCACAGAAAAAAAAATGGACCGAAATGTCGATTTTTAAAATTTTCTGAAAAAATGTATCCAGGAGTATTTTTCCCTTATTTTCCGAGATTTTTGCCATTTCGTGCATCTTTTTTCGTTCCAATTTTTGTGTGGATTTACAAAATATTTTTCGTCGTGTACTTTTTGTGGACAACTCCAGAATTTCCACACCAGTTTAAAGGCGCATCAACTTTCCTTCTTTTTTTTGTTGGTCGTGTACCTCTCGTGGACAATCCAAAAAATTTCCGATTTTTTGGAATTTTTGCATATTTCCCGCTTCAATTAGTGTGGATTTACCGGAGATTTGCTTTTTCGGATAATTTTCCTGGAGAAGCAATTTCAAAATGAATTAAAATCCACGTAAATCCACACTATTTTAAAGGCGCATCATCTTTTCTGTGTTTTTTGGTCGTTTAGTCACCAAAAGCCTTGTCAATTATTTAAAATAATCAAAAATTTACATTCAAACTAAGAAGTTGTCCATAAAGGAAAGGAGCTGGTGATATCAGTGTTGGCGGAACTTTTGTATACGGCCCAGTTTTCTCGTGTACAAAATCCGACGACATCAGCATGTTGTACAATGATTGTACCGCTGATCCCTGAATAATGTTAAAACATAGAGTCAGATGAAAAGCAAAACTTTAACAAGGAGACAGGAAATTCCATCTTGATCAGCCATCGTTGTTGCTAGTTTCCTGCAAGTTATTTTGTGAAATAAAAATATGATAAAATAGGCTCTGGGTCGTTTCAAAACTGTTTTTTTTTAATGGTTACTGTCGCACTCGTTTCAACTGTGTCAATACATTTGTGCTTCGAGATATGTCGCGGGAAAATTGGCGTTTATTAGCAGCTATGAGAGCAATAGTCGATTTAAATTCGCAGAAAAATGAAAATAATTGATAACGAAAAAAAAATGGAGGCACTTGGAGAAAAACGTCACGCAAAAGTTTCGAAACGCCCCAGAGCCATAAAATGACATGACATTACCGTTTCGAACTTTTTAATTGGCGTGGTGAAACACCGATATCATCAAGCCACTTTTGATTTGCTTTCGTTGGACTATCATTCTCATCACTGCTGTCATTATCACTTCTGCTAAGCTTGGAACTATTATCATGATCTCCAGTCGATTCCTTTGATTCAAACCCACTGAGCGAACAACTTTGTGAATTATTTATACTAGAAAAGCTAGGCATTTTCTTCATGGGTTTTGCGTTGATAACTTCATAGTTAACACCTAAAGGAAAAATGGGATGAATTGAAGGAGGTGGCTTGAAATGTAGTATTGAGTGGGGGATTTACGAATACCACATCGAAATCGATGGCACATAAAAATTTCTTTGATTTTTATGATCTTACAAAAAATAGAAGACCACGGTGAGTACACGAAGTCGCGGCCTAGGAAACCGGTGACCAGCATTTTTTTTTGGTTTCAACTCGTTTGAAAACACAATAAGCGAAAATAAAGGTTCTATCCATTTTAAGACACATAGTGTCCAGGATTGGAAATGTGGGCGGAGCCTAATTTGCTGGCGCACTTTCGGTGCTTGCGCATTTTTCGACTCTCGCATTTTTTTTATTGTTAGCCCGCCAAAATGGTCAAAAGCGCTCCGCTGAACTTAGTACTTCGCGATTTTCATTTTGGTTCCCAAATTATTTTATTTCACGTATAAATTCAACGTGAAATGAAATAATTTCAAAACCAAAATGAAAATTGCATAGCGTTGAGTTCAGCGGAGCGCGTTTGACCATTTTGGCGGGCCGACAATATTGATTGTATTATTTTTCTTTCAGTAAAACCTGTTTTTCTTTGTAAAATGTATGGTTTGTATATTTTAACAAGCCTGCAGCTTGTGGCGACTAAGTCGCCTTCGTCAAATAATTATTTTTACTGATTTTTGTTTTCTTTTTTTATTGAAATGGCAATCATTTCTTTTCCCTATTTCTTTCAAGTTCTCGTGACCTTTGTGGTATAGTGGGTAGCACGTTTGAACGTCAATCGAAAGGTCACGTTTTCGAGTTTTGTCGACTGCATACTCGTGTGTGAGACACACAAACAAACACACAGACTAATCTAAAATTTTCTATATAAGAAAGATAAGAAAGATACCATAAAATTGCCCAAACTTCGAGTTTCGTAAAGATTTATCCTGCAAAAACACTAAAAGCTCACTTTTTTAGCTCCGCAATGCTAAAAACCATTACTCCGAAATGGTGGCTGAACCAAATTCGACGTTCTTAGGCTTCAAAAATTTCTAAAGGCCTCGACTATAATTCTGTTGGAGCACATTTGGGAAAAAAATGAAGAATTTATGCTTTTTTTCCCGAAAAACGCGTCAAAATTTGAATTTCGCGCGAAAAAATCCAGCGGACACGTTTGCTCGGCTCCGCCCACTTTTCGGGGAAAAAATGCTGGCCGTCGCTTTCCTAGGCCGCGACTTCGCGCACACCCCGTGGTCTTCTTTTTTGTAAGATCATAAAAATCAGAGAAATTTTTTTGTGCCATCGATTTCCATGTGATATCCGTAAACCACCCACCCAATACTACATTTCAAGCTACTTTCCTTAGGACACACCTTGACTCCTCAAATGCTCTCTAGTGGAAGAAACTGTATGTGATACCAAGGCAACCAACTTTTGCCCGCTGAATGATCGGAAACAAGATTGTGACTCCTCATTAATTTCCACTTCGTCCGAGATGTTAGTTTTGGTAAAAAGTACATTGAAAACTGCACAGGCAACGTAAAATGACTCTCGTTCGTTTTTCTTGAAAGACATGAATAATTGCTCAAAGCATTCCGTCCATTGTTCGGTCAGTCGATCCGTGGCCACCGTCGTCAAAGGTACACGGTCGACTGATTTCAACTCGGAAGTGATCCGTGGATATAGTGCCATTCCAGGAATAACGGGAAATTGCCAATACAACGATGCAGCTTCGAGTACGGAAAGACAAGACGTTGGGACAGGAGTCGTGGGATTCTAGAAAAGGTATCTTAAATGATATTTAAATAGTCATAAAACTCTTATTTATTACCTCTAATCCAGTAAGATACAATTCATTAAAGTACGTCATTCCTTTAAACCTCTCTGAAGCCGGAATACGGACAGAAACTATTCCTGTTGTTTTTCTAGTGCTCATCCACGAAAATGGAGACTTTGATACTATCCTAAGCTTGCTCCCAATTCGTAAATCCAATGGAATCTCCTCACTTTGCTCTTCTTCGCTCAACAATGCCACTGGTTTTTCGTTGAAAGTTCGGTCAAACAAGTGAGAAAAGTCGACAGCGTGAAATTCCTGAATGAATTTCTGAAAATTAAATCTATGCTATTTAATTCATTCGTGTAATTTAAATTACCGAATCAAGATTTTTAAAACGATTTGGTTGATCCTTTTCCAGCTCAGTGTCCCGTTTTCCTACTCCATGTAACTCTGACAAAATGCTTGCGTTTTTGTTATTCGTTTCTTCAGAATTTATCTGAAACCTGTAAAACAATAATTAAATTTTTTTACAAAACGAATAAAAAATTGCCTTAGAATATTGGCTGAAAATGAATCTTGTGCATTCTCTTCTGAATCAATGAACTTGACTTGTGTTTGGCGACGTTTCCTTGGAGGTGATGATGCCTAGTGAAAAGGAATTATGAAAAATAATGGTGACTTCTATGTAGATGAGTATTTTTAAAATGGGAACTTCAGGACCTTCAGGACCTCAGGGAACTTCAGGAAAAAATACCTATTTTTAATGGGTCAAGGTCGCACTCATTTCAGCTGTGTCAAAAAATTCGCTCCGAGATATTTCGTGGGAAAATTGGCTGCTGAGACGAAAGTAATAGCAATGAAAACTCACCTTGAAAGGATTCGAAGCAATCGGCACAGGGCAACTTTCACTATTCATCGTGACAAATCGAATTTCAGCAGCTGAAGATGGCATCCGAGGAGAATCAACTACTCTGCTGCTCGACTTTCGCTTTAAATGATGTTTGATACGGTCCTTTGGATTGTAAATATTTTCGCTCATTTTGAGAACTGGTTTTGCTCGTCTGGTTCTGCAGAAAGAAACATTTGAGAGATTCGATTCGCAATTTCCGACTCAATTTAAGAGCTTTAAGAGCGAGTTGCGACATCAAACCGTGAAACTCCGCCCACTTTTTTTTTCACGCCAACATTAAATTTTAGTGCATTTTGAAATTGTTCGTGAAAAAAAGTGGACGAGGTCGCAACTCGATTGAAAACACAATAATTGTATTTAAAAAACGAATAAACAAAAAGCTGAAAGGGTGTTTAAAAATTGTCTGAAAAATGGGAAAATCCTTTTAAAATCCGCGCGTCTCTCATCGCCTCTGCGTCTCTCAACTCTAATGCGTGCAAGTAGAGCGCGATTGCATCGTACCTCACAGTTCTTCACGAATTCTCGTATTTATAGTCAGCGAATGCATCATCAGCCTCGCTCTACGGCACTTTTCAATTTTCAACAGTGTAGTGCACCTTTTTTGAAGCGAAAAATCAAATTTTTACTGCAATTCGTTGTGGATACGTCATTTTCCATTGAAAATAAGTATAAACACTAGAATTCGAGTTAATCTTGCAAGTGAAAACAGGAGTTTTGCAGTAGAGCGAGGTTGATGATGTATTCGCCGACTATAATTAAAATTAAAATTTCAGTAAATCTCAGTCTTCAATATCGATGCAAGATGTCGTTTCACGAGCTTCCAAAAACGGCGATTGTTTTGATTGAAGGTATATTTTTGTTTTATTTTGTGCAAACTTTGGCATCCAAAATCATGAATACTCAAATATCCAGCTTCGGATGTCTCTGATTCGGTGCGACTGTCATTGAGAGCTTCAAATGACGAACGAAAATGCATCATCTGTCACACGTCAACTGAAGAGTGGATTAGAGGGGTCTATTGTGAAACACCGGTTGAAGTTTCTACGTTTTCTGAAGAGATGGATAATATTGAATCAATTAAATCATTGACGTCTAAAGAAGTGGTCTTTCTTGATTTTGATATTTATCAAATTCTTCATGGATTTCGTCGAACAGTTCAACTTCTCGCGGCGTTGTCAGGTACTTTTCTTAACAGCCGGAAATTTTGGAATGTTTGCATTCTTCATGGTCCTGTCTGTAATTCAGCTTGCAAGTAACTGTGAAGAAGTTCTCCAAAAGAGTCTTAACCAATGTGCTCAACCGATTTCCAACAACCGGTTTTCACCGGTTTTTATTCAAAAAACCGGTGGAAAAAAACCGGTTGTTCGAATAACCGGTTATTCGAAACAACCGGTTTCTATTCTGATGAAAACCGGTGTTTTGTGTGCAAACACAGCGACGCGCAATTGCAGATACATTGAATAGTACGCGCAAAGTTGTTTTTTGCGGCTCCACAAGGTCTGAATAATTAATTCTTCATTCATCTTAAAATTTACGTTTTTTTCATCTTTGAAAATTATATTTCTCTTGGTAATTAAGAAATTTCGTTTTATTTCAACAAAAAGTAAAAAAAAAACCAAAAAAAAAAAAAGAACGAATGAATGAAAAAAACAAATGTATTTTAGTAATTTGATCAGCTGAATCTAGTCGAACAAAAGTAATCGTCCTCGTTTTCAGAATTTTAAGATTCCGCTCTGACTTTTCCTGGATCTTCCACAGCTTCCGTATCAATGTAATCGTACTCGATGTCGTCTGCGGTTTCTTCGTTTTCGTCTCATAAATCAAACCTGCAATAAAAATAGCATGAAATAATCCAGACTTATCATTGGGAAAAATATTACTTTTTGAGAGGAGTTTCGAAACACACCGACACGGTGATGGTCAGGGTTCCGGCCGGGGGGACAAAGGCGAAAGCAGCCAGGGCGTCAGCTGGAGCTGGGGCGAATTGAACGAGAGGCTTGTTCTTCTTTGGCGCTTCGGTGTTACGGGGGATGGCGACGTCCTTGGAACCGACTGGGGTGATGCGATACTCCTTGTTGTTCGAGGACTTCATTTTGAAGAAGATCTTGTCGGCTCCGCCGTTGACGATAAGAAAAATTTTTTTTTCAAAAAATTAATTTCCTAGCTTACCTTTTTGTCCTTCTTGCGTATTCATCTAAGTGAGTATTTTTTAATTTCGATACTCAGGCATTTCATTTCTTTAATTATTAGAAAAATTAGAAAATATCAGAAAAAATTGGAATAATATTAGGAGACCCGAGTAAAATTAGAAAAATTAGAAAATATCAGGAAATTTAGGAATCTTAAACAGATCTTGTAAGATTCGTATCGATTTCGCAATAAGCGCATATTATCAGGAAATTTACGGATCTGATCAGATCTTATTTTACTCCGATCGCAGCGCGTTGGGCTGCGTCGCGTGTCGCCAAACGAGTTTGAATGTAAAAGCATTTTTCATTCTTCTGGCCTAAATTATTTTTTCGTTTCTTTTAATTTCAATTTTTTATCAACTAAATATTTGATATTCCTTTATTATTGATTTAAAAAATGTGCCACTTCACAATCAGCGATACCTTTAAATTAAGGCTTCGCCTCTTTGCTCAATTTTCAGGTGATTTTACTTTTACTTTATTTTGCACGTGGAAATTTTGCAACAAGGTTGAAATTTGAGGAAAGAAGCGGGGCCGAATTTTATGGGCTTGTCAAAAAAGTATCCAAAAATGGGAAAAATGACAAACAATTGGAATAAAATTCTGTTCAAAATTTTTAACATTTTTCCCGTTCCAGGCTTATCGAAGCATTCTCCGGGTTTTCTCCCAATTGTTTGTAATTGTTTTCTTATTGTTGACATATCGCTGAATAGGCTCACGAAAGTTCACGCCGCTTGTGAGGTGACGAAGTTTTAAAAACAATAACATTTTTTCAGAAGTCATGTGCATCGTATTTGTGTCTTGAACCAATGGCCTATCGATAACTGTCGCAGGTTAGCGCTTCTTCATTTAATTGTGAAAATATTTGCATTTTTAGGCCTAAATGGTTATTTCGTGCCACGAGCAACATTCCGTTTCACTCGAAGATTTTTTGGCGAACTCGGTCAAAACTATTGTTTGATTTGACGTGTGGATCTCTCGTCGAGGTCTCTTTGAAAGATTTGATGTAATGAATCGTTTTTTAATTCTGAATCATAAGCATTATTTTCAGCGCGACCGCGAGATGGAGACAAGCTGCCAAAGCGACAACAGAATGGAATGGAATGGCATACAAAATGGAATACGCGGAAAGATCGAAAACGACGCGTTCAATTTCTGCATAGAGTTCTTAATAATTTGTATTTTTGTATTCTATTTATATTTTATGATACTTTTCGTTAAATAAAACGTATTTGTATGGCAATTTATCTGCATTTTTACGTTGTTTCGAAAAATCAATAATTGTTGATACGACAAAATCTTGCCAGCAAAATTACGAATAAATTTAGAAAATTTACGGATCTTATCAGAAAATTCACGAATTATTTTAGGAAATTTACGGATATTATCAGAAATTTTAAGGGTAATATTAGGCGATGCGAATCTGATCAGAAATTTTACGGATCTTTTCAGGTATTTTATGAATCTTATCAAGCCACAATATAGTCTTGAATCGTTCGTTTAAAATCCGTAAATTTTCTAATAATTCAAGAATTTAAATGCCTGAGTAATTTTTTTGAACATTCCACAATTTTTCGACTCGAATCAATCGACTTATCGAATACTTTGCATACTGGAGACGTCATTTTGCTGAAAAATTCGAAATTTGGGGAGTTTTATAAAAAAAAAAGAGGAAAAAAAAAGATAAAAATAGAAAAGCAAGCAAGATTTGAACATTTAAAATTAAAAAAAAAACAACTTTGGTCCGCAATTGCGCGTCGCTGTGTTTGCACACAAAACACCGGTTTTCACCGGTGGAAACCGGTAGAAACCGGCGGAAACCGGTTTTTTTCACACCGGTGGAAACCGGTTTTTTTGTAACCGGTGGAAACCGGTTTCTACCGGTTTTCACCGGTATTAAAAAACACCGGTTTTTATCGGTTTTTGCCACCGGTGGAGCACATTGGTCTTAACAGCTACTCATAAACTTTGAAAACGGCAATTTCCCCGCGAAATATCTCGAAGCACAAAATTTTTGACATAGTCGAAATGAGTGCGACAGTAATCATTATAAATGTAAGCAAGTTCGAAAAAATAACGAAAAACAATATCTGCTTCTTAATTACTTTTTTCAACCTACAATCATTACAGATCACAAGAGAATATTCGTTCCGACGTCGTACGACTTCCCGAATTTGCGGAAATTGGAAAAACTGTCGAATGGAATTTTTTCGATGTAAATTTCAGACCACTGAAACATGAAAACGCCATGCATTTTCCGGAAAATGGACTTGTCTGTTTCTCTGCGTCTCTCACCATCATACAAAATCACGGGGTGTTGAGAGGTACATGAAAATGAAAATTTAAATTTCGCGGGAAAGTTGCCACGTCACTCGAGAAAAGAGCGCGCGAAATGGCGTATTCAAAACGTCGTTACTGCGGCGCCACAGGAATATATATAATGCCGCGTCCAAAGTCAAAAAAATTCCTGAAATCACGTTTTTTCTGCAGTCCAAAGTTGCAAAAAAAATCACAGAAATAACAGGTGTTTATATACCACTGAATTTTTCGGCGTGAAAGTTGTAAATAAAAAATCACGCGAAAATTCAGTGGAAAAAAAATCTCTTCATTTCTTCAGTTATTTCTTCATTTTTTCGAATAAAAACGTGAAAAAATTGTCACTCCGCCACGAATCCATTATGTATATTTTTTTCTTGTGGGTTCATATCTTTTGCATTATTCTTAATAAATATTTAAACAATATTTTCCTATTTATTTTCTGCAGAAAGCGCATTCCGCCAGCGCCTCGTTTTTGAAAATTCAAACCGTTTCAAATCTGTAACAACCGCGTTTCCTCAAATCTGTGTGAGCAGTGGAGCGCACTGGGGTATCAGGAGGGAGTGAGTAAACGCGCCCGGACGCACATACGCAACGCATCCAATTGAGGCCCAAAAAATAAAAAGTCGCGCGAAAAATTTCGCATTATCGGAGAGAAAAGTCAACGCGCGCGAAATAATTTTGGATAGGATTTCGTAATTTTCACGATTTTGTGTTGGTTTTTCTGTCCGATAATGCGAAATTTTTCGCGCGCTTTTTTTTATTTTTTGGGCCTCATTTGGATGCGTTGCGTGTGTGCGTCTGGGCGCGTTTACTCACTCCCTCCTCAGACCCCAGTGGGAGCGCATTTTCACGATGTACTCTTCAACACGCCGTGAAAATTCATACATTTTCAAATTTCGTTTTCCGGAAAACGGTTTTCCGTGAAGTGGGCGGGGTTTAATTTAGCACCTCGATTAAAAACAATAGTTTTTCAGCGAAAGCGTGTCTGACAACACGTTCGAAACCAAAACTACAATGACTGACAAAAAAGGTTCGATTTCAAAATCGGTAAGTGTTCATATTTTTCGTCTAAATTTTCATTCAAAATTATGTATTTACAGGAGCACACAATCACTTTTGCGTCAACTGGCAAACCGGTCTTTAAATTGCGCAAGACACCAGCAATAGCAGAGGATTGTTCACTCAACGAGCTGCAAATTACAGAAGGTCACTCCGCTGTTGAGCTTCCCTTTTTTGCCTCCAAACACGAGGACGGTACGTGAGATGTGTACCGATGCATTGCTTCACTGTGAATTTTAATATTTTCATTTAGGCGTGGCGATTCGCGATGCCACAACAAAAAAGATTCGAATCGGCGGCCAGGTTGTGTATGAACCAGATCGAGACGATGACTTTGATGACAGTGATCCCGATGACGATTTGAATATTTAATTTCTTCAAGAATTTATACCATATTCATAAAATCGCATTCGATTACAACTCAAATTACAACTCAAAAAAATATATTTTTTTTTGTTGCAACCAGTGAAAGTCTATGTTTGCCATTTTTGAAAATCGTATACGCGCTCTACCGCACGACAAGAGTGTCGCCTTTCGGCGCGCGGATGAACATTTCCAAATGTGTAAGTCTGTTTTTGAATATTTATATTTCGTACTTTTTCACAATAATTTTACTTTGAAATCGATGAATTATGTTCAGACCCTAAAAGTTCAATAGAAAGCTGTGATACTGCGTAAAGTCTGTCAAAACGAATATTTCCTCCAAGTCGGCGACCACGATTAGGTCACATCCCGAAAAAGTGTGTTTCTCGGTTTTTTTTTATTCTTGACTTGTAAATATTTTGTTTTCAATCGAGTTGCGACATCAAAACGTGAAACTCCGCCCACTTTTTTCACGCGAACATTAAATTTTAGTGCATTTTGAAATTTTCCGTGAAAAAGTGGGCGAGGTTTCACTCGATTGAAAACACAATAGAATCCGAAAAAAAAATATTGTAGGAAAATGGAGGCACAGAAAAGGGGCGGAGCTTGCATGAACTAGTAAACAATTCCGTTCCCACGGGGTCGTAAACTCTCTGTGCCTCCTCACTATCAATGGTCTATCATCGTCAATAAACACTTGTTTACCATTCGTTTTTTGACTTTGTTTGTCGTTTTTTTACATCTATGAATAGGAAAAAAAATGTTTTTTTCTCCTATTAATAGGTCCATTGTCCTTAAATATTAGGGAAACAAAACCTGGGAAACCACGAAACCGGGGAAAAAAGAGACAAAACCGGGGAAGAGGACTCGCAACTTTTCCCCTGTTTTATCATTTTTCCCCGGCTTTGTCTTCCCTGGTTTTTTCTTCCCCGGTTTTGTCAGGGTCTCGGAAATTTTCCCCAATTTGCGCGGAAAATCAGAGTCATCCGCAATTTTACGTGTTAGTGTTGAACTTCCCCGGTTTTGTCACGCTCTCTTTCGCACCACTGATATTTAGATATTGTGAAAACAAAAAAGTTGCAACGCGGTGTTTGCGTACTTTTAAAATTCAAACGAAAAGGGGGACGTATTGTGTTTTCAATCGACGGTAGCGTACAAATAAGTGGGCGGAGTTTCGCGTTCTCATGTCGCAAGTTGATTGAAAACACAATAACTTTGTTTTTGCGTCTCTTTCTTTGTTGTTTACCGCCAAACAAGCAAAAAAAAAACAATTGTAAACATGTTTATTGTCGGCCCGCAAAAATGGTCAAACGTGCTCTGCTGAACTCAACGGTGCTACCTCGGAATAGAACTGTTTTGGAATAGAACTGTTTCGGAATAGAACTGTTTCGGTATAAAACTGTAGTAAAATAGAACTGTAGCGAAATAAAACTGTTCGGAATAGAACTGATTGGAATAGAACTGTAGCGAAATAGAACTGTTTTGGAATAGAACTGTTTCGGAATAGAACTGTTTCGGTATAGAACTGCAGAGAATTAGAACTGTAGCGAAATATACCTGTTTTGGAATAGAACTGTAGTGGAATAGAACTGAAGCGAAATAGAACTGTCCCGAAACAGAACTGTAGCGGAATAGAACTGTTTTGGAATAGAACTGTAGCGAAACAGAACCGCCTGAAGTGGAGCTGTAGTGGCCCAGGAAAGCTAGAGCAGGTCGAATAAGTATTCAGTTGTACATGGTGGGTTATTGATTTCAATTTCGCGCAGCGGTTCTTCTTGTACAGCTCCATTTTAGGCAGTTCTGTTCGCTACAGTTCTATTCCAAAACAGTTCTATTCCGCTACAGTTCTGTTTCGGGACAGTTCTGTTCCAAAACAGTTTTTTTTCGCAACAGTTTTAATCCGCTACAGTTCTACATCGAAACAGTTCCATTTCGCTACAGTTTTATTCCGAAACGGTTCTATTCCGAAACAGTTCTATTTCGCTACAGTTCTATTCCAAACAGTTCTACTTCGTTACAATTATTTTTCGCTACAGTTCTATACCGAACGGTTCGATTCCGAACAGTTATATTCCGAAGCAAGTTCTATATCGCTACAGTTCTATTCCGAGCGAGTTTTATTCCGAGGTAGCACCAACTCAACGCTATGCGATTTTCATTTTGGTTTCCAAATTATTTCATTTCACGTTTAATTTACACGTGAAATGAAATAATTTGGAGACCAAAATGAAAATCGCATAGCGTTCAGTTTAGCGGAGCGCGTTTCACGGCATGCTGGCATCTACGTTTTAGTCTCATTTTATGAAATTCGATTTTTTCGCGCGTTCAATTCGCTGCGTACGTTCCGCGAAAACAAAAACATGTTTTTTCCCACAGTTCACCCTTATATTTTAAAAACATTTGATACAGCAGCAGCGTTGGCAATGCCGCGAAAGAATGCTCTCTTAACACACGGGTCACAGCGTTCCATCAAACGTTTAGTGTGATTGGGGCGCGTTTGCACTGAGGTAGGTGCCAGCATGCCGTGAACATGGGTGCTACCTCGGAATAGAACTGAAGCGAAATAGAACTGCAGCAAAATAGAGAGGAGGGCCGAGAAAAAAATGATAAAAGTTTATTCAAAAAAACAACACAACAAACAATTTTTGATTAATAGCTCAAATATAGAACTGTTGAAAAAACACGCGCGTGAGAAATTCCAATATTTGAATGAGCAAGCAATGCAATCGCGCTCCATTTCTAATTTCGTTCCAAAACGCTACAGTTTTATTCCGAAACATTTCTATTCCAAAACAGTTTTATTCCGATCAATTCTATTCCGAACAGTTTTTTTCGCTACAGTTCTATTCCGAAGCGAGTACAATTTCGCTACAGTTCTTTTTCGCTTCAGTTCTATTCCGAGGTAGCATAAACATGTTTGTTGTCGGCCCGCCAAAATGGTCAAACGCGCTCCGCTGAACTCAACGCTATGCGATTTTCATTTTGGTTTCCAACTTTGGTAAAATTTGCGGCGAGACCCCAAGACTAATCGTGAGTTTTTCCATTTTTTTGAAAAAGGATGAGCATTTGATGAGACGAGAGTAATAAATACCTCGATGCGCGCAAATCTATTTCGCGCTCCGATGCATCCACCCATTGCAAATATTTAATATTTCAGAAAAAATTGTTAATATTTCAGAAAAATGGATACGACAGACTTGCTGGCGACGATCTCCAAACTTCGCGAAGACATTACCGTCTGGAACGAGCATTTTGACGGCGAAATTCCAATGACGGTGAGAACTGCTTTTTAATAATAAAAAGCAGGTATTTTATCTGAAATGGTTGAGAAAATATTGAAAAAGTGCATATTTTATCCTAAATTTCGGTCATTGTCGAAAAAAAACGGGCTGTTGAACGCTATTTCGTAAAAAAAAATAAAAACGCGGTGTTTGCGTTTTTTACTTTAAAAGTTCAAACGACAATGAAAGAAACAAGAAAAAAATCCAGTGAGGTGGCCTGAATAACTCCGTAAATCGTATTTTTACTGAATAATATACAGTATTCTGTTCCGCGCTCCACCGAGCGCGTCCCAAAAATTCAACGCTTATAGCGTTGCAGTGCAGCGCAGCACACCACAATAACAGTGGAGCGCAAAAAGGCGGCTCAAAAAACAACTAAAATAAGTTTTACAGAGGCAGAAGGAAAACTACATGGAGCTGAAAGAAGTGCTCAAAGAGCTTGAAGCGATCCGATCACAAGTTGAACGAAACCAGAAAGACATCCAAGCGATTTATAAAATGTTGGCAGAAAAACAGGTGTCGGAAATAGGCGCTGGAAATAGTGCAATCGCCGTTATTGACACCGGCACTGTCCCCGCGATTCTTCGCACTATTATCGGAACGTGGAAATTGGTGACGTCGAACGGCGTGAAAGACTACCTACGCCACTGCAATCACTATGTGAGCACCGCCTTGTTTCGCTCCAAAATCAAATTCACTTTTAACGCAAACACCAAGAGCATGACGTGTTTTGTCGACGACGAGCCCTTCAGAATTTCCACGGGAATCACGCAAGGAGTTTGGATTGCGAATGAGATGTTTGACATTGTGAATGACCATCTTATCGTGCAATGGGGCTCTTCAAAAAATGTCGTCAAGAAGTGTGAAGTGTACTTTGAGAAACAAAATCTCCACGTCATCACTACTAATCGCGGATACACCTGCGAGAGGGTCTACGAAAAAGTCAATTAATCATTTTTAACGAATGCAAATAATGGCTTTCAAATATTTCAATGTTTTACCTTTCTTGTTATTTTGTGTATTTCATTACGAGTGTTGTTGTTGTTATAAACTGTTTTTTTTTTGACAATTTCCAAATTAACACTTTTTCAAACGCTATTTGAAGAGACGCAGACTGAAAAAATGATTTTTAAAACATTGTCGGCCCGCCAAAATGGTCGAACGCGCTCCGCTGATCTCAACGCTATGAGATTTTCATTTTGATCTCCAAATTGTTTCATTCCACGTACAAATTCGAGGCTACCCCGAATCAGAACTGCCCCAAATCAGAACCGTGTCCTGAATCAGAATTGTTCGTATCTGAACTGTCCCGAATCAGAACTGTTCGTATCAGAACTTCCCCAAATCAGAACTATTCAATAAGCATGCTTAATGCCAATATGTTGTTTTTTTATAATAAAACAAATTTTATTTAAAACTTATACAGGATAGTTCTGATTTGGGGCAGTTCTGATTCGGGACAGTTCTGCTTCGGGACAGTTCTGATTCGGGACAGTTCTGATACGAACAGTTCTGCTTCGGGACAGTTCTGATTCCGGACGGTTCTGATTTAGGACAGTTCTGATACGAACAGTTCTGATTCAGGACACGGTTCTGATTCGGGGTAGCCTCACAAATTCTCAGTCAAATAAAATAATTTGGAGACAAAAGTGAAAATCGCATAGCGTTGAGTTCAGCGGAGTGCGTTCGGCCATTTTGGCGGTTCGACAATAGAGAGATCAGCATTTTTATTGTACATAATGCCGCGTCCAAAGTTCAAAAAATTCCTGAAATCAGTTTTTTTGCAGTGACCTTCTATGCTTGAACTTGAATTTTCTCGTAAACAAGAAAAATTGACAAAATGTGGGAAAATTCAAGTTCAAGCATAGAAGGTCTCGCAGCGAAGCCACTACGGTAACCTCGGTTTCCACTGTGAGCGCCTGTTATTACAGGAATTTTTTAAACTTTGGACGCGGCATAAAAGCTTAAATACATGCATCCGGCGATAATATTTCGTCATCTTCTTTTCTTCGGCGATGGCCGTTTCACAGGGCTCTTTTTGGTATCTTCTGAAGAAACTTCGGGCTTAGTTCTTTTCAGATGCCTGGGCCGGAGACCTGAAGCTTTTTACTATTATACAGTATTGTTAATAAGTTTTAGATCCCGCTTAATTTGGGACGCCCAGCCGAAGCCAGAACACATGATATAGGCAGCTACATGGCTACTAGCCTTCGAACATTCATAGAATTCGTTTTTTGTCATTGTTTGACGTTTTTTGACATCTATGAATAGGAAAAAAAAAGTTTTTTCTCCTATGAATAGGTTCATAATAGCCAATACTGACGCAAAAATCATTTTTTAATGGAAACTTGAGTTCGTTGTTTTTTAAGCTCCAGGACGTTTCAAAACTTTAGTGCATTTTTAGCGGTGAATTTTCCAGTAAATTCACATTGCCTTGGCCAATAATTTTGTCAATAGTGCGAAAATGGTGGCGATAAATAGCACTGAAGTTTCGAAACGTCCCAGAGCTATAGTTTTTTGATATCTCTTCTGGTTTCGGCTGGAGTGTAAAACTAGGAGGGTCTAAAGTGTGTCGCGTACCAGGTTTATCTGATGAATTTCGGTCCGTAGAAGGCGCACCCATTGTGCCTGTCGAGCCATCGCTCAGATGGACCAAAACATGCTGTAAAAATTGTCTTGAAATAGGTTAAACATGTGAACTTGCCTCAGCGTTAGGTACAGATACATTCTCCAATTGTACCGGTGTGTCTTGGATCATTATGGGATAAAGTTCCATTCCATTTAGCGCTGAAATTCATTCTTATGGGATTAAGCACGAAATGACAAAAATGCTCCGAATATTTTGGGGCGAAATATCGATTTTAAAAATTTTCAGAAAACTTTTTTTTATATCGATATTTTTCATACATTTTTTACCAAAATTTCAGGCCAATCGGATCATTTTTTTTCAAATCCGTGAGTAAATGAACTCACTTTCCATTGCCGCGTAGTGTTGTCTAGATGTGGGATCCACATAAATTTGCATCTGTTGTTGCTGCTCCAATGCTATCACAGTATCAGCCAAGTCTGTAGACTGTGTGCGAACTCCACTGCTAACTGTAGTTTGCCGCTGAAACGTTTCGATGCGAGGATTACGGTCGATCCGCCGTGAAAGCAAGTGCGCTCCACGGTAATTAGTACTTCGTGAATTTCATTTTCGTCGCCAAATTATTTTTTCTTAGATTTTTGCTCAAATTTTTCGGTTTTCTTGTTTTTTCTTTGTTAAAAATTCTACTTTTTTCACGCAAAAAGATTGTAATCGTGCCAAGACCTTTCGTGTCGATTTACGGATCTTTCAGACAAAATTAGGTCACGCCACGATTTGGGTACGGTTACAATTTTTTACGTGAAAAAAGTAGAATTTTTAACAAAGAAAAAACAAGAGAACTGAACAATTTGGCGACGAAAATGAAATTCACAAAGTACCAAGTTCCGTGGAGCGCACTTGCTTTCGCGGCGGACGGATAGAAAATAAAAACTCACAACATTTATCGAATTTGCAGCAGTATTATTACTAGCGTCCTTCGGCAAATTCAGAGTTCCCGTTTGCTCGTTCCATTCGTCTGCCAGCGGAGCATTTTTAACCACTTCGCTGCCATTAACGACATATTGTGTCTCCGTACCTAAAAATGTCCAGAAGTTGAAATGTGGGTGGAGCTTACATTTGCTGGGGCGCTCTCTCCGTAAAACTCGTATTTCTTTTAAATATTTTTTTAATTGTATCCGTTAATTCTCTGTACCTATCTTTAATGTATATGTGTATGCAATATCAACACGTCACATTGGCGTAAATAAATAAATAAATTTGAAGTATGAAAAAACCGCGTTTTTTTGAAAATATAAACACAGGAATTAAAAAAAAAACTCACACCGTCTCCCTTGTTCAGTATCGAAAAAGAGTGGTCGAATAGGCGAGTCCTCCATGAACTGCTTCGGTCGCATATAATTTGCGTGTGGTTTGTGAATCGGACCAGTTACTTTATGCGCTTGTCGGTATTTCATCAGAAATATCCTCATTGGTTCTGCATAATTGTCGAACCCGGTAGCTTCTAAGGCTGTTAACAAATCATCCGCGGTTATCGTTTTCCGTTTTGTGTTATGACAAAATTCAGCAGCTTCTGACGCAATGAAACTAATAAACTCCGATACGCACTCTTGGACACATTCTTTCGCGTCTTTCGCCAACTTGGCTTGCGGATCCATTTGCGTTTTCATTATTCTCACTACGTTCGCTGAAAATTCAAAAATCAAAATTTTTTCGTTTTTTTGGAAGAAAAACAATTGTTTTGTTTTATTTTTGCAGAGCAGCGGAAGCGCAAAAAATTCCTATTTTTGACAAAAATTACTGTTTTTTTTAACTGAAAACTTGGTTACGCTTTTTTTTTTTTTTGGGATTTTTTTCTTGGACACAAGATGTTTTATGGACAAAAATCATTTTTCGTTTAATTTTGAAATTTTTTGTGGGCGGATATTGATCGAAAAGACTTTTCTGGAAATTTACCTATGGGAAGATACCGTTCTTGATCCAACAAAACCGAGTTTTTTTGTTCGGAGACACTTGCGATACTTCTAATACAACCGTTGGATAATTCGCATTCATCGTTATCTAATTGAGCTGATGGAGATGTAAATTCTGCTTCATTGCTTCTCGGTTCTAGGGCTTCATCAACCGAGTTACCTCGAATGAGATTCTTCACTTCACTTGACATTTCATCTTTTGAAGAACTAGAATGTTCAATGACCATCGAGAAACGAAGGTTTAGCAAACTAAAAAGTATAAATACGTGTATGCGAAACTCCGAAGCGTAAATAGGTACATTTTTGAAGCTCATACCTCTCACATCGCTAGGTTAGTCTGTTCTATTATTCTCAGTACGGAGCGCTGCAAACGCGCTCCCTTCGCACAGTGATGGACGCGGCCGCGTTTGCGACGAGAGAGTGCTGAAAATTGAGAGAGCCGTGGCCGATGTTTTGCTCTGATTTCTCTAAACCTCACTCCAAATGCATGCGAAATTCTTTGTTCGATTAGAGCGAGTTATCAGCGTTTTATACCGAGTATATGAATTCAATATTCTTGCCGGCTAGAGTAAACAGTGGCGCGAAAAATCGACGCTCCGCCCTATCAGGTCTTTTCAACAGAACGTAGATCAAAAAATTTGAGGGGTGTGTTGCCCGCTATGTCTGCGTCTATTAAACAACTTTCGCGCCACTTCTTATTGTAGCCGGCAAGACTATTGAATTGATAATATTAAATACTGCGTCGCGAAAACCTGGCCGAGCAGAGCGTGCAACTCGGCTGTGGTCTCGCCGCGAAAAGTGATTCATAGCCGAGTCGCGCGCTCTGCTCTGACAGTCCTAGCGATGTGAGAGGTATTATACTCGGTATAAAACGATGATAACTCGCTCCAATCGAACAGAGAATTTCGCATGCATTTGGAGTGAGGTTTAGAAAAATCAGAGCAAAACATCGGCCACGGCTCTCTCAATTTTCTGCACTCTCTCGTCGCCAACGTGGCCGCGTCCACCATTGTGCGAAGGAAGCGCGTTTGCAGCGCTCCGTACTGAGAATATCAATTCAATATTCTTGCCGGCTAACACATGCGCCCGCGAAAGTTTTATAATAGACGCAGACATAGCGACACATGTCTGTGGCGACACACCCGCTCACATTTTTTGATCTACGTTCAGTTGAATTCAGTTGAAAAGACCTGATGGGGCGGAGCCTCGATGTTTCGCGCCACTGCTTACTGTAGCCGGCAAGAATATTGAATTGATAATATGAGCTTCATAAATCCATTGTGGACCTATGACCTACAGTAAAAAAACGAAAAAAAAACACTGGAAGAAAATTAGGATCAGTCTGAAATTTTGGAAATAATGCCAAAAATACTCCCGTATGTGCTCAAAAAATTTTGATCCGAAATATCGATTACATTTTTTCAGAAATTTTTTAAAATCGATATTTCGGTCCAAATTTTCTGAGCAAGTCCGGGAGAATTGTTGACAGTTTGTCCAATAATTTCTGACCAATCGGGAGTGACATTTCACGTGAAACTGGGAGACGAAAAATCTCTTCATTTTTTCGAATAAAAACGTGAATTTTGTTGTCACTTCGTCGCGAATCCATTATAAAAAGCAAAACGTTTCTTGAGATTTTTTTGAGCATTTTGAACCCCGGCTGGGTGAGATAAAATATTGCACTGTTTGAAACAATTATCGATGTAGCTATTTCAAGTAATAAAAAAAATATTTACTAATGAAACAATTAACAAAAAGCAGAGGATCTATAAGTTTTTTCTGTTCTGTATCCTGAAAATTAATTTGTCTTCGCCTGTTGGATTGCGGCTGATGGTCCTAGAAGCATCTGTCGCTGTTGAGCAACTTGTGTTTTTTCAAGATCACTTCGTTCTTTTTCGATTATATATGGTAAGAATGCGATGAGTGATGTTGTCGAAATGAGCCAAACAGTGCTTTTCGTTGCATTGAACTGAATAAAAAATCAAATTGCACGGTGTCCAGGATTTGAAAAGTGGGCGGAGCCGAGCAAACGCGCCCCACTGGATTTTTTCGCGCGAAATTCAAATTTTGACGCATTTTTAATGTTTTTCGGGAAAAAAAAGCATAAATTCTTATTTTTTCCCACATGTGCTCCAACGGAATTATAGCTGAGGTCTTTAGAAATTTTTTAAGCCCAAGAACGTCGAATTTGGTTCAGCCACCATTTCGAAATATTCGTTTTGAGTTTTTTGGTGTTTTTCCAGGATAAATCTTTACGAAAATTGAAGTTTGGGCAATTTAATGGTATTAAAAGATACAATACATACATTTTACAAAGAAAAACAGGTTTTACTGAAAGAAAAATAAAAAAAATCAATTTAAAAAATTCGAGAGTCGCAAACTGCGCAAGCACCGAAAGTGCGCCATGAAAGTTTGCTGACGCGCCAGCAAATAGGCTCCGCCCACATTTCAAATCCTGGACACCGTGAATTGTTTTTTACCTCAACAAAAAAGGACAGTATTCCCTAATTCCAACAATAACGTCCACTCGCCAAAACGTAATAATAGTAGATTTATTTTCAATATTGGGAAAACAAAAAAATTGCAACGCGGTGTTTGCGTACTTTTGAAAATTCAAACGGCAATGAAGAGAAATGTTCCCATTTTTGTTTGAATTTCAAAAGTACGCAAACTCCGCGTTGCAATTTTCTGTTTTCACAATACAGTGCACAATTTCCACAAAATTATTTTTAACTTGAACAAAGCGGGCAGAGACAGCCCGGGCCGGCATGGCATTTATGACTACTAATTATCAGGTTTTTAGAATTTTTAGAGCTTGGTCGGAAAATCGAATTTTTTCTGAAAATCGGTTCGGCGTTAATCTAGTTCTCTGTGTTAAGTTATAATGGGCTCTCGGTGTAACTTTCAGAGATGGATAATACCATTGTTATTAAAAGTACCAAACATACCAGCCCTTTGATTCCCCAAACAGACCAATTAGCAGTTGAAACGGCAGCTGACTGGATAGCATCCGGAAACATTTCAGTAAGACCTAAAAACTCTTTCCGTTACTTGGAAAACAATGCCAGAACTTTATAACCTTCAATCCTTTCAAGAAATGTTTCTTGAATTTCTGAGTCATGAATATCGTCAAACTCGTCTCGAACAACAGCCATCTGAATAAATTCGCAGTGAATGTAGCTATTATAGTTTCAAAAAATACGATACGGTTGAGAACCGAAGGCAACGTGAAAATAATTAAAAAAAACATATTCGAGGATCAACAGTTCAAACAAATAACAATAAAGATGGAACAAATAAACAGAGCAAAAAATTATTGTTGTTTCGCTAACATTTTCTTTCTTCTATTCTTGACAGACTTCGCACCAGTGCGAGCTGCAGCTCTCTTTGGAACTTTCGACTTAAATATTGTCGGTTTCTTAGGTCTTTTGATATTTCCAGCCTGCAACAAAAATGTTAGAAAAAAACACTATGAGAACTAGGAGAAAACTGGGAAAATGCTCCGATCGGTCGTAAACTCTGGAAATTAATGTTTAAAAAAATACTCCCGGACATGCTCCAAATATTTTGGATTGAAATATCAATTTTGAACATTTTTTTGAAAAATCGATATTTTGGTCTGAATTTTTCCGGGAGTATTTTTGCCATTGTTTCCCAAAATTTCCGACAATTTGGAGCATTCTCTGAATTTTCGCTGAATATTTTTTGCTGGTTTTGGCTATTTTGTGAATAACCCCATAAACGGGTGCAAAAATAGAGAAACGAAAAGGATAGCTTGCAAAAATTCATTTTCAAAACCGTAGGTACGCTGCCAACATTTGTGAGCCAGTTCAAGGGAGCGCACTTTTGCGAAGACGTGTGCTACCGTATCGATTTCCTTACAAAGCACAGTAAGAATTCACGTTAAAATCCGTGACCACGCAGACTCAGGTGTTTAATCTGATATCAATGCACAAAAAACTGAGTGGGTGGCTTGCGGTGTATACAATTTTTCGAGAAAATCGAGCCAACAATGTTTTTTCCTAATTTTTCTTACCGTACTGAAACCATCGTCATCTTTCGAAGCATCTTGCTTAGCCTGCGCCTTTTTTTGATTACGTCGTTTCTTGTTGGCACGAGCACCTGATCCAATATTTTTCACTGAAAATTGTTTTTTTAATCTATCACATTTTGAAAGAGGTATTACTCGGGATAGCTTGTTCTCCGTCGCTATCGTCACTTTCAGCTTGCTTCGTTCCTTGTTTTTTTGGTGTTTTCCCGAGTTTTTCCGCAGCAAGTTGTTCAGATTTTGCTTTTGAAGACTCGTTGTCCGCTTTTTTTTGCATGGACTTCTCCTTCTCCATCTAAAAAAAAATGATTGAATTTATACACAGTCGCACGGTGTCCAGGATTTGAAATGTGGGCGGAGCCTAATTTGCTGGCGCGTCAGCAAACTTCCATGGCGCATTTCGGTGCTTGCGCATTTTTCGACTCTCGCATTTTTTTTATTGATTATATTGTTTTTCTTTCAGTAAAACCTGTTTTTCTTTGTAAAATGTATGTATTGTATCTTTTAATACCATTAAATTGCCCAAACTTCCATTTTCGTAAAGATTTATCCTGCAAAAACACCAAAAAACTCAAAACGAATATTTCGAAATGGTGGCTGAACCAAATTCGATGTTCTTAGGCTTAAAAAATTTCTAAAGACCTCAGCTATAATTCCGTTGGAGCACATGTGGGAAAAAATTAAGAATTTATGCTTTTTTTCCCGAAAAACACAAAAAATGCCTCAAAATTTGAATTTCGCGCGAAAAAATTCAGTGGGGCGCGTTTGCTCGGCTCCGCCCACATTTCAAATCCTGGACACCGTGAGTCGGGAATAATAATTTTTTACAATATCTCTCGATCAGTTTTAAATACAATTGAAGAGAAACCATTCGTTTCGAATTGGAAAATGTATCTTCTTTTCACTGGGGCATGAGGAGGGAGTGAGTAAACGCGCTCGAATGCAGACACGCAGCGCATCCAAATGAGGCCCAAAAAATAAAAAATAAAAAAGCGCGCGAAAAATTTTGCATTATCGGAGAGAAAAACCTTTTATTATGACAGCCGTTCTCAGCGATTTTTTCTGAAGACTCACGCTTGTCCCACGGAGACCACAGAAAAACTTCGACTTCTCCGCTGCTCCGGAAAAAAAAACGCAGACCCCTCAAAGTTATATTAAAAATGAGTTCGACCTTACCCGCTCTATGAGGGGTCCGCGTGTTCTCATATTAGACAGAGAGTTTGCAAATGGAAAGGTTTTTTCTGAGGACTCCATGGGACAAACGAGAGTTCACTTGAAAGATGAAAAGCAGTTTCCTTAACAAAACATTTCGAAATACACAAAAATCGAAAGTTGTTGCGTGTTTTACCAAAAATTCGAAGCAAATCGCCTTCTAGAAGTTTTTTGAATTCGTAATATCATTATTTTTCCCAAAAATCACAAATTCTGATTGAAGGAATCCTAAACTGCGCCCGGGTGCGTTTGCGTGTTGTTCTAACTTTTCCAAACTATATATAAAAATTCAAACCTCCATCACTCCCTGCTTGCTCATCTTCGCATTAGAAAGTTTTTTAATTTTGGCCACGTAAAATCCATCGATATTATGAACATGCGGATAGTAGCGTTTTGTCATAGAAAGTGATGAATGGAAACGGTAATCCTTAAAACGAGTAAATCCATCAACTCCAATGGGAAGACCGGTGGGAACAAGCTCGCAGTGACGCCTTTCAAGCAGAAAATTTACAACTGCTTCGTTCTCTTCGACAAGAACGGAACAAGTTGAATAAACAAGGTATCCACCATTCGGAGAGTTAGCATCTACTGAATCGAGAGCAGAAAGAATGAGTTGTCTTTGAACTGTATGTCGTCTTTGAACATCTTGACTGTCCTTGCTAGTTTTGACTGACTGATCTTTCCAGATAACTCCAGTTCCTGAGCACGGAGCATCCAGAAGAATTCGGTCAAAACCGTTTGGTCGAATCTTGCTAAACTCTTCACCTCCCAAGTTGCAAACCACGGCATTGTTGACACCCAAACGGTGGAGATTTCCAATAATAGCACGGCAACGGTCAAACTGAATAACATACATTTTCAAAACTAATAAATAATTCAAAACGAACGCTGGCGTCATTTGCAAAAAGCACTCCACTGTTTTTCATTAAAGAAGCGATATGTGATGTCTTTCCTCCCGGCGCAGAACACATATCAAGAACTCGATCTCCTGGTTGTGGAGCCAGTGCCATTACCGGAAGAAGAGAATTAAGTCCTTGAATCATATAATGACCAGCGAGATATTCCGGTGTAGCTCCTGTTAAGAAGTCAAATAATTTAGAAGAATAAGGAAAGCATACCAACTGGTACTTGAGAATCATAGACGACTAATCCAACTTTAGTCCAATCAGCAGCAGGGTCAACGTTCATTCCTCGATTAATGAGATTTTTGGCTAGGTCTCGCCTGAAAATCCGTTTGATATTACGTTCCAGTGATGCACGGAAATTCCGTTTCCATATGCCGCAAATAAAAATTTACAAATATTTCCGTTTCCGTAATTTTGGCATTTTTACGCAATTCACAGAATTTTTTTAAACAAGCGTGCAGCTTGTGGCGACTAAGTCGCCTTCGTCAAATATTTATTTTTACTGATTTTTGTTTTTTTTTTATACAAATGGTAATCATTTCTTTTCCCTATTTCTCTCAAGTTCTCGTGACCATTGTGATATAGTCGTTAGCATGTTTGAACGTCAATCGAAAGGTCGCTCGATTGAGTTTTGTCGACAGCAAACTCGTGTGTGAGACACACAAACAAGCACACAGACTAATCTAAAAGTGTCTGTATAAAAAAGATATATTTAAAAAATGAAAAAGTTTGCTTGTTTTTGGAATAGATTCCTGAATTTTTCACTTGAAAATGCAAATTTTTTTGCTCAGTGTTATGGACCTATTCACAAACCGGAAAAAAAATAAAAAACGGAAAAAATCGGAGAATGCTCCCATTGACCTGACATTTTGGGAAAAATTCTCTAGTACACCCCCAAAAAATTTTGGACCAAAATATCGATTTTTCTGAAAATTTTTAAAATCGATTTTTCGGTCCAAAATTTTTTGAGCGTGTACAGGATAATTTTTTCCAATATTTCCCAAAATTTCTCCGATTTTTCCCGCAATTTTTTTCCGTTTTTTTTTTCGGTTTTGTGAATAGGTCCATTGAGGAAAAATCGATATTTTGGTTTGAAAATTTGTGGGTTTGTTGTAATGTCCGGGAGTATTTTTGCCATTATTTCCCAAAGTTTCAAGGTCAATCGGAGTATTCTCCGACTTTTTTGATATTTAGTAAATAAACCCATAAATACCTTTTCACTTTTAACGAGTTAGCACGGATTGTAACCGGTCTCGGGTTGTCGTTAGCCTCGAGAAACTCAAGAAGCTCGGCACCATTCGGAAATAGATCCATAAATTTGCCCATCAGAAAATCGTTGTAACCATACTGCGAGCAAAGATCGGATTTGAGTACTTCAACATATTCAGTACGATTTTTATTGGGATCTCTACGAATCTTGAAATCTCCCAACACCTGGATGATGTCAGCAATTCGTTGCTTGATTATCTCGAGATTCGGGACTGATTTCAATTCACTTTCGATTTCTTCGACAGTTGGCAACTTAAACATAGCTTGATTGGCAATGTTTAATTTAAGTTCTTCCTCTCCTTCTTTCCTGAAAATAGGATAATAGAATAAAGTAATTACTCTCTTTCTATTAATATGCAATACTATTTTAGTATTTATTTACGCTATCATATTTTCGACCAATCACTTACATCTGTTGTTCTTTTTTCTTATCCAACGCCATGGACTTTTTCTCGATAGGAAGGACGGAATCATTCGTTTCAACGTCTCCATCTGAAAGTTTAAAAAAAAAGTTACATCTAGTTTAAAAAAATTAAATTAAACCGTCAGAGAAATCGTCGTTTAGATCGTCAAAGCTATCGTTTTCATTGTTATCAGCAAAATTGAAGCTTTCCGAAACTTCGTCATCGTCAATCTGAATTTTTCTCAAATTGTCACACATCAATTAAAAGAATTAATTTCTTCGAAGAACCTATTGTCGGCCCGCCAAAATAATCAAACGCGCTCCACTGAACTCAACGCTATGCAATTTTCCTTTTGGTTTCCAAACTATTTAATTTCACGTATAAATTCAACGCATTATTTAATTGTGAAAAGCTGTTTTAAAAAAAAAAACAGAACAACAAATTTTCGAAAATGACCGATTTGTGATCTTGACCATTCAGACCATTGGCACGACCAACCATCTTTTGCTTATTTCTTTTTCTACATTTAACTTTTGGGTTAGTAAATGGAAAAACCATCATCTAGCCGAATAATGTTACTTTCAACTTTCCTAAAGTTTTGCTCCAGGAAGATGGTTCTTTTCTTTCTCACCCTGTGAGATAGTCTATGGAAAACATTACGTTAGCTGAGGGGCTGAAATCACACACGGATACAGGTATCACGGGGTCGTCGAGGAAACATCGAGGAAAGCGCGCTCTACCGGAATACCGTAATCTGCTAGATTCAAAATTGACATCAGACAAAAAATCGTATTTTTTCCATAATTTTACTTATTTTTGATGCAAAATGGTAATATTTGTTTAAAGTTAACGTTTTTCTTTGTTCATTTTCCCCCTAAACTCTTTCACAATAATATATTCCTTGTTATTTACCTGAAAAATCAATTGTTTAACCGTTAAAAACTAAAAAACGAGGTGGCGCGTTCAAAATTGTTTCAGCGATGTTCCCTCCGATATGGCTCTCGGACGTTTCGAAAGTGGATGTTTCGAGAGATTTTCTGAAATTTTCGTCGCGATGTTTGAGGAATTTTCCGTAAAAAGCTTTTTAAAATGATTGTGTGAAACACCGCTCGACAAAATCAAGAAAAACCTTCGAAAAGTCCACTTTCGAAACGTCGCACTTTCGAAACGTCCGGGAGCCTCCGATATACCGTGAGGTATACATCAACGCTTAATAATAGTAAAGATTACCAGTTGCAGCTTCTTTTGGGGTTTCTCTTCAATCGTCGCACGAGACCTTTTAACTGCCGATTTTTTCGCTGAACCTTCTGAAGCTTTGGATGCTGCCCTCTTAATTGCCGATTTTTTCACCGAACCGTCGGAAGCTTTGGATGCTGCCTTCTTCTTTTTGACAATCGCCATAGTACCTGAAATACCATCAATATAAAAAAAAAAAAAAGAATCACGTATTGTGAAAACAAAAAATTGCAACGCGGTGTTTGCGTACTTTTAAAATTCAAACGAAAATGGGAGACCCTGACAAAGCCGGGGAAGACAAAACCAAGGAAGAGGCTCCGCCCCCTTTTGCAACTGCTGCACGATGTTTTGTACTGGAAGTGTTGAAAATACAGGAAAAAGCGCGCCGCAGACTTGAAACTTTTACCCGGTTTTGTCATTTTTTCCCCGGTATCGTGGTTTTCCCCGGGTTTGTCAGGGTCTCGAAAATGGGAACAAATCTCTTCATTTCCCATGCTATTTTTCATTACCGTTTGAATTTCAATAGTACGCAAACACCGCGTTGCTATTTTTTTGTTTTCACAATATTTAGATTAATACAAAATGTTATAGTCGGCGAATACATCATCAACCTCGCTCTACTGCAAAATTCCTGTAAAACAGTGTTGCACTTGCAAGATTAATTCGAATTCTAGTTGTATTCTTTTTTTCAACGGAAAATGACGTATCCACGGCGAGTTGCAGTTAAAATTTGTAGAGTTCGCTTCAGAAACGGCGCACTACACTGTTGAAAATTGAAAAGTGCGATAGAGCGAGGCTGATGATGCATTCGCCGACTATAGGTAAACACTCAAAAAAATTCGGGATTTTTTCGCACTTTTTGTTCTTCACGGCGTTATTTTCAATCGATTTGCATCATTAAAAAAATGAAAACTCGCCCACTTTTTCCACGCCAATGTTAAATTTTAGTCAATTTTTAATTTCTTTTCATGTTTTGATATAATGCAAATCGATTTAAAATATCTTTCGAAATGCTCGCAAAATGCAAAACTATTGAAAACACGAAAAATAGGATTTTTCAAATCAAGGTAAATGATCAGTGAGAAAAGAACGTTTCGGATCGTTTACCAAAAAATCTGTGAATAAAATAAATAAAAAAAACAAGAAATACGAAACCCGCCAAAAATATAGAAGCGATTTTTGGGAGCCGCCAAAAAAAAAAAAGAAAATACGAAAATTACGCGCTCCACCCACTTTGCAATCTGCGGCGCGATAGTCTGCAAGTTCTGCACACTCTCGTTTCCAACGTATCTCTCGTTTCATCGCTTACCATGCTCTCTCGCTTGCTCGTCTCACTGCCTGGGTCTCCATCGCTACGGCATTGCATTAGTTTTTGGGGAACTCTCTGGTAATTCTTACGAGGTTATTCATGTTGTGCATCTTGCATTTTTGTCTTATTCATTTTGCGCAGAAAACGTGATTTGTTGCAGAAGAAATTCATAAAATTTCGTTTTCTGCAAGAAATTAATAAGACAAAAACTGCACGATGCACAAAACCACGGTGTGTTGAAGCATTTTTTTTTGTTTGAAAATGATTCAAATTTCTAATATTTCCGCCACATGCGCGTTCAAATTATATGGGGGTACTACTGTATAGAACTCACACGGAACAGAACCGCCTGAAATTGAGCTGTACCGACCACGGGTGCCACAAAAATTTTTTTTGCGAAAAACAAAAAAAAACCAAAAAATGTTTTTCATTTTCACCGCGTATATTTGTCGTTTTTTATCAAAATACTATCAAATTTACAAATTTTATTCATGCAGAAAGGTGGAAAATTGAGTAAAATGTGCGAAAACCGTTTGCGAGACATCTCGAAAACTTTTACTCTAGTCTTTGATCCAAGTTTTTCTTTCCAATCTTTGATTTTTTCAAAAAAAAAAAAAAAAAACAAAAATTTTCAGCACTCTCTTCGAGAATGTTTTCTTTTTTTTGCGAATTCCTGCAAGGAACATCTGTGGCGGAAACCCATCGAAAAATTAGGCATGTGATAGGCGATGACACTCTTCATTATGCCACAGTAAAGTTTTGGTTTCATCGTTTCAAGGGAGGAGACTTAAATAAAAATCCCAAAGACAAAAGGACATCTGAAAGAACAAATATGTATTTCAATCGAGTTGCGTCAATAGTGCTGTAATTTTATGGTCGCGCGCAAATGAATGGACGGGGTTTCATTTCTTGATGATGGAACTCGATTGAAAACGCAATACATCTTGTTTAGAATCAGGGAATAATGTGGCTGTCACTTGATACCTAATGGGGTTATTCACAAAACCGGAAAAAAAGGAAGAAACGGAAAAAAACTTCGGGAAAAATCGGAGAATGCTCCGATTGACCTGAAATTTTGGGAAAAATTGGAAAAAATTCTCCTGTACACGCTCACAAAATTTCGGACCGAAATATCGATTTTAAAAATTATCGATTTTTTTTCTGAAAATTTTTAAAATCGATATTTCGGTCCGAAATTTTGTGAGCGTGTACAGGAGAATTTTTTCCAATTTTTCCCAAAATTTCAGGTCAATCGGAGCATTCTCCGATTTTTCCCGAAGTTTTTTTCCGTTTCTTCCTTTTTTTCCGGTTTTGTGAATAACCCCATAAAATAGGCGACACAGTCTCCGAATGCTGCACCAAAATCGAATTTTGTTCCAAACATGCCGAATGGAAAAAAACGAAGCCTCAAAATAAGCATTCCAAGTTCCAAGAATTTCCAACGGTGTATTTAACAGACCAATACTCTTGGGAATGCTCCCCCGTTCCCAGAAACGCGGTCTGGGAGGGAACACCAGACAATATAGACTATTACCCTTGTATACCTATACCATGATGAGCGGTGTGCAACAGTGAGTATTATGTGTTCACGAACGAGGTTTGCAAACGACGCTCCGATGTTCCGCAGATTTTCCACTGTTCCGCAATATTCGCTGCGAGACCGCAGTGATAAACTGCGGAACATCGGAGCGTCGTTTGCAAACCTCGTTCGTGAACACATAATATAGAAATAATATGATTTATTAAATAGAGGAAAACATTTATAAGCGCACTGAAAGGAGTGCGCTCTCCTTTTGCGACCAAACTGCGCAGAGGGGACCAAAGCAGAGCAACTCGGGAAAAAGTGAGCTCGTATGGAGCTTTTCCACAAGGGAATCAGAATATCAGTGAGCGGGGTGACGAGACAGCAGGTATTTAGCACGGAGCTCAGCTAGAGTGAAAAACTGGACAAAAATTGCACGAAAAATAAATATTTCTGGTGAAAATAGATCTTTCTAGAAGCCGCGGCCGCGGGTTTCCTAGGCCACGGCCACGATTTTCGTGTACTCCTCGTGGTATTCTATTTTTTTTTCTGTAAAAATCATAAAAAATCAGAGTATTTTTTTTGTGCGATTTCAATGTGATATTCGTAAATCCCCCACTCAAGAGTATATTTTAAGCCACTTTCCCCAGAAAGTTGGCACCCCCTTTAATCAATAAATTTACGTGATTTTCTACCTTTTTTGTACTCTTCCGCATAAGAAAAAATTAATGAGTCGATTAGAAACACTTTTCATGGAATTAACATAATTGTTTCATGCATTTTCAATGAAAATGTTTTTTGAATTTCGCAAGTTTCGGCGCATGCACAGAAACCTGTAACGTTATAATTTGAAAGCGCATCTGACGGCAATTTGCGTACTTTTTATTATTTTTGAAAAAATGTACGCTTCAACATACCGTGTTTTTCGCCAATTGACAAATTCCAAAACAGTTTTATTTTGCTACAGTTCTTTACCAAACAGTTCTATTCCGAACGGTTCTATTTCGCTGCAGTTCTATTCCGAGGTAGCACCGAATCCACTAGTATGCCGCAAAAATTCAAAAAAGTTTCGAAACGTCCCAGAGCCGCGCGGGAAATGGATCGTGCGTTTATCAAAAACTCTAATTTGATTTTTAAAAGTTTTATCAACACCGCCAATCTTTAAATTTTCCACAATGGTTATTTAAGAAGTGATGCCTTTCTTCAATTGTTCATAGTTGCGAATAAGATCAGCTGCTATCAATAGAAGTTTGTTCAACTCTGATTGATTATCCTTGATGTATTCTTCCAAAGCTTGTAACGTAGACTCCTGACCTACGACCTGAAAATTGCATCATTGATGACAACGATAAATTTTCAATTTTATATTGGAGCCTGGATTAAGAGTTCACCCCTTTTCACCGGTACTCATTTCGGGCAAATACTCACTTGCTTGAGGATCATTTGCTATTTTTACCATTTGCTATTTTGGATCATTTGCTATTTTGGATCATTTGCTATATTGGATCATTTGCTATATCTCATTTGCTATATTTGTCTCATTTGCTATTTTTGCCTCATTTGCTATAGATTGGCTCATTAGCTATGGGTTGGATCATTTGCTATTTTGGATCATATGCTATTTCTCACTTGTTTTACTTGTCTTATTGGCATTGATAGCCCGAAATAGAGTGAAAACAAATTTCGGCAACTGGCCGATGACGACGCATAACCTTGCCGTCCGCTTGCCGATTTTGTAGATTTTTCCCTTCAATTCGAATTATTGTTATAATTTTATTGTAAAATTGTAAATTAAATATAATGAAAATTGTAATGGGGTTATTCTCGGAACCAGCAAAAAAAAGCAAAAAATAGAAAAAAACAGCAAAAAATTCAGCCAAAATTCGGAGAATGTACCGATTGATCTGAAACTTTGGTAAATTATTTAAAAAGTAATTCCGGTCATTCCCTGAAAATTTCAGACCAAAATATCGACTTTGAAAAGTTTCATAAAGAAAATTGATATTTTTTAAAATCAATATTTCGATCTGAAATTTTCAGGGAATGTCCGAAAGTATTTTTTAAATGATCTCTCATAGTTTCAGACCGATCAGAGCAGTCTCCGAATTTTCGCTGAATTTTTTGCTGGTTTTTTCTATCATTTGCTTTTTTTTTGCTGGTTCCGAGAATAACCCCATAAGTACAATAGAAAGTTTGAAAAAGAGAAAATTATACAAAAGAAGAAATTAAAGAAAATGGTACGAGAAAAAATTGGAAAAAACTGAATTTCTAAAAAATGAAGAACAACCATTAGCTTCGTTTCGTTTCATCCGTTTTTGAATTGGCTTTTGGCTTGTCACGCTGAAAAATAAATGTTTCGCGCTGGCTCTTCAGGCGATCTTGGATGAGCTAGACCCAGCACCTTGTGAGGATGATAAGACCGGAATTGACATCAATGGAGAATCAATTCACCGTTTGGAATTCGCAGACGACGTTGTTTTATTCGCGAGCTCTGTGAAAGAGGCAGAAGATAGAGCAAATCGGATTGCAATGGGATGTCCCAAGTACGGCCTCAATATAAACCCGTCCAAGACGCAAATATTGATGAATAAGTACGTCACAAGATCAGATATCGATATTCTGAACACGAGGATTGAAATCTCCCAAAAGGTCAAATACCTCGGAAGAACGTTTGCGGACGACGGATCTCTCACTGAAGAAGTCGCTAGAAGGATTCGCGCGGGATGGGCTGCTTTCAACGCCATTCGGCGGGAGCTCTTGCAGTCTCCTCAGAAGACAAGAATAAGACTTCTCACAACAACTGTCATCCCAGCGATGACTTATGGATGCGAGACATGGACTTCCAAGGAGGCAGACACGAAGAGACTACAGAGAGCGGTTAGCAACATGTTCGAAATTGCCGGATGTGACCCACCAGACATGGAAAAGCAAGTCTTACGAAGAAAACTGAAGTGGGCAGGACACGTATCACGCATGAAATACGACAGATGGGCGAAGATAGTATCAGAATGGGATCCTAGGGGATCAGCACGACCACGCGGTCGTCCTCCGAAAAGATGGGCCGACGACATCAAGGATTCGATCAAAATCTTCATCCACAATGAGGCCCTCAGGGGCAACCTCGGGCACGGCCGCCGAAGAATTGGCATACTCGAGGCAAGACGAGCATGGTCCACTGTCGGAAGGGATCGTGTAACTTGGCGCAGCTTGGTTCGCAGTATCCAGGATGGAAACTGAGGTCGAACCTCACAAGTATCACAAGTACAAGTAAGTTTATCTGATTTTTTGTTTTCCCCCTTTTAGTAAATTTTTGTAAATAACGGGAATCATTTATTATCTCGGTTAGGGTAGGCCACTGCTTAATTTTTCGGAAATTTTCTTAAATGTCAAGCTATTTGTTTACAGAGGTGTTACTTAACAAGCCTGAGCTGGCGCCTATCGGCGACAGAAAAAAAAACTTAAACGTGAAAACCAATTGAACTTGACCATGACCTTTTAAAGTGAGCAGATGGACATGTTGACTAGCGTAATATATATGAGAAAGATTTTATATGCTTTATTAGTTTTTTTTTTTCTAAAAATAGTTCAAATCGGTAAGTTTGTCACATTTATTCACAATCACTGCCAGTTTTGGGAACTAGAACGAGAACAAATTAGGCTAAAACGGCAAGAAAATTACTAAAATATATTTTTTTCCCAAATCTTTAAATTTTTTTTGCCAAAACTCAGCGAGAACCTCGTTGAATTCAAAGTTTTTTTGTGTTCAAATAACGGAAAATTTTGGAATAACAACTAGACATCAGTAAGCACGGTGTGCTATTTTTGGAAATGAATTTTCGGAGGTCATCTCTTTCGCATTTAGCTAAACGTGACATAATGCCACTTGAGACGCAGATAAATGCGACAGGGCGCGTTTGCCGTTTCGTAGGTTCTAACACGCTGTGAATCGTAATTTTTTGAACAAAAAGTGATAAATCACGGCGATTTCAAACAAATATTTTGATAATTTTTAATGATTTTTAAGATGTTTTGGTGTTATCTTGTTGTTGTAAAAAGGAATAAGTAACTGACAAGGAGGAAATAAAGAATGTTTTCGTCATTCAATTTGGCGTGAAATGTCACTTACAGTCTGAAGATACACGAAATTCACAAAAAAACTACGATTTTTCATGTATTTTCAGTTTTTTTTTGCAAAGAAAATTTTGAGTCGTTTTCAAAGTGTTGGTATTTTTCAGGCCACGTAACATTTTTGGATAGAATATATTTTTTTTTTTAAACAATTTTTATTTGAAAAAACTCACTATCAATCCTTTTACTTGATAGTTGAAAAAACTCTTCTAAAACGTTCTCTTCGTGTTCGGAAATTGTTGCCATCGGAGTCTCGTCATCGTCCTCTGAGTGAACAATTTCTAAAAAAAAATATATTTTTTTAAAATAAAACAATATGACCTCCATACGCACTTTTTTAATAAGAATTTCCAAAATAGGGAGAAATGAACAGCAGGTGAACCAATCGCCCAAAATCCTCCAGGTAAATTGATTTTTGTTGCACCGCAGGTGTCAGACTACAATAAATATCAATTATAAGACCAAAGTAGCGATTAAATGTTAAAAAAAAGAATAAATCAGCCAAAAAGCAGCAGAAAGTATTAAACGAAAAGGCTTTTTTAAAAAGCTGTGAAAAAAACGCGAAAATTTGGGAAACGCGCGAAAAAGTTAGGCCCGGCGTTGGCTGAGTATCCAACGTTAAAGCATTGGCAGCCAAATTGCCCAAAAAAATATGTGCTTTGAATTAATTTTCTTGGTTTCCTATCGGGTTTCTGCTGTTTTTTTGCTAATTTCGTATTTTTTGTTAACATTTAATCGCTACATTGGTATTATAATAAATATTTATTGCAGTCTGACACCTGTGGTGCATCAAAAATCAATTTTGCTGAAGGATTTTGGGCGATTGGTTCACCCGCGGTGCATTTCTCCCAATACTGGCAATTCTCATCTAAAAAAACGTGGGTAAAGAGTACATATTGAATTATTTTGCAGTAAAAATTATTCAAAAAAAAATATATAATTTTTTAGAAATGTTCCACTCAGAGGACGATGACGAGACTCCGATGGCAACAACTTCCAAATACGAAGAGAACGTTTTAGAAGAGTTTTGTCAACTGTCAAGTGAAAATATTGATAGTGAGTTTTTTCAAATAAAAATTGTTTAAAAAATATATATTCTATCCAAAAATGTTACGTGGCCTGAAAAATACCAACACTTTGAAAACGACTCAAAATTTTCTTTGCAAAAAAAAAACTCAAAATACATGAAAAATCATAGTTTTTCTGTGAATTTCGTGCATCTTCAGACTGTAAGTGACATTTCACGCCAAATTGAATGACAAAAAAATTCTTTATTTCCTCCTTGTCAGTTACTTATTCCTTTTTACAACAACAAGATAACAACAAAACATCTTAAAAATCGGCGTGTTAGAACCTACGAAACGGCAAACGCGCCCTGTCGCATTTATCTGCGTCTCAAGTGGCATTATGTCACGTTTAGCTAAATGCGAAAGAGATGACCTCCGAAAATTCATTTCCAAAAATATTGTGAAAACAAAAAAGTTGCAACGCAGTGTTTGCGTACTTTTAAAATTCAAACGAAAATGGGAACAACTCTCTTCATTTCCCATGCTATTTCTTTCATTGCCGTTTGAATTTCAAAAGTACGCAAACACCGCGTTGCAATTTTTTTGTTTTCACAATAGCACACCGTGCTTACTGATGTCTAGTTGTTTTTCCAAAATTTTCCGTTATTTGAACACAAAAAAAACTTTAAATTCAACGATGTTCTCGCTGAGTTTTGGCAAAAAAAATTTAAAGATTCGGGAAAAAAAAATCTATTTTAATAATTTGATTTCCGTTATTTACAAAAATTTACTAAAAGGGGGAAAACAAAAAATCAGATAAAACATTTATTTTTCAGCGTGACAAGCCAAAAGCCAATTCAAAAACGGATGAAACGAAACGAAGCTAATGGTTATTCTTCATTTTTTAGAAATTCAGTTTTTTCCAATTTTTTCTCGTGCCATTTTCTTTAATTTCTTCTTTTGTATAATTTTCTCTTTTTCAAACTTTTCTATTGTACTTATGGGGATATTCTCGGAACCAGCAAAAAAAAGCAAATGATAGAAAAAACCAGCAAAAAATTCAGCGAAAATTCGGAGACTGCTCTGATCGGTCTGAAACTATGAGAGATCATTTAAAAAATACTTTCGGACATTCCCTGAAAATTTCAGATCGAAATATTGATTTTAAAAAATATCAATTTTCTTTCTGAAACTTTTCAAAGTCGATATTTTGGTCTGAAATTTTCAGGGAATGACCGGAATTACTTTTTAAATAATTTACCAAAGTTTCAGATCAATCGGTACATTCTCCGAATTTTGGCTGAATTTTTTGCTGTTTTTTTCTATTTTTTGCTTTTTTTTGCTGGTTCCGAGAATAACCCCATTACAATTTTCATTATATTTAATTTACAATTTTACAATAAAATTATAACAATAATTCGAATTGAAGGGAAAAATCTACAAAATCGGCAAGCGGACGGCAAGGTTATGCGTCGTCATCGGCCAGTTGCCGAAATTTGTTTTCACTCTATTTCGGGCTATCAATGCCAATAAAACAAGAAAAACAAGTGAGAAATAGCATATGATCCAAAATAGCAAATGATCCAACCCATAGCTAATGAGCCAATCCATAGCAAATGAGGCAAAAATAGCAAATGAGAAATAGCAAATGAGACAAATATAGCAAATGAGATATAGCAAATGATCCAATATAGCAAATGATCCAAAATAGCAAATGATCCGAAATAGCAAATGGTAAAAATAGCAAATGATCCTCAAGCAAGTGAGTATTTGCCCTCATTTCGGTCTACCCGTGCTTTACCCATTTGGTGTCAATGTGAGCGCGTACTCGGAACGGAGTTCAAAGGATGATTTGTAATCGGGTTCGTCTCTTAATACTATTTTGCCTACGCCCTATTCATTAATCTTCTGGTGAAGCTGTTTTTTACGCGTTGTTTTTAGTCTGGGGAGAGGATATTACTTGGAAATGCCGCGCATATTCAAACCTGATCATCTCCCAGAAAGCATTTCATGTCGATGGTGTCAAAGTTTGGCAATGGAATAGAAGTTGCGGAAAATTCGGCCTCCGTTTTACCAATGACAGTGTGCAGGTGTGAGTTAACACTTCTAATATCTTCTAGTAAGACCAAAGCATCGTTGTTGTCTGCCATTCTGGAAAAATAGTAATAATACACGGCTAATTAAGGGCGACGATCGACGAATATGGTGATCGCAGAGAAAAATTAGAAACTAATGGTGGCTAGAGTGACCTACTCAGCACGATTACCACAACATAACATTTTATATTGACATTTTGACTCACAATTCCAGAGAAAACAATGCCTTCTGCAGTTTTCGGGTGATATTAATTAAATTTTTTTTCGATTGTCTCGATTTTTCTTTTTCCTGCTTGCAAGTTGAGTGATTTTCATCATCCTTGTCTGCAAAATACGTAACATCATTATCATTGCACGGTGTGCTGGTGACTGTCTTTTTTTTAAACGATTTTTTTTGGCGCGAAAAAACGCGCGACGCGTGTCGAATCTCTCGTCTTCTCCGCCTCGTCTCTTTTTTATCTCGTCTTTTTTCTAAATTGGCATAGTGTCCAAATTTTTTGCCGTCGAATGAGGCGCGTGCGGCGTGCCCGTGTTATCAATGGAGCACGTTTTCACCAGGGCACTCGCCATTACCCCGTGTCATTGTTATAATTATAAACAACGCATTCTGACGGAATTTCGCAACAAAAAAAAATATTAAACACCAAAAAATGTGATTTTTATAAGTATACCCCTAATTAGACGCCGACGCGGTTTTAAAGTTGGCCTCTTTAAAATTAATAATTATGCAAAAAATGTGCAAGAAAACTTTTTTTGCAAAAATTTTTTGCGTTGTATTCGCAAAATCGGGTTTTTTTTTCCATATTTCCAAGCGGCGACCTACTTATTTGTGTTAAAATACCCGATCAGTGGACTAATAAATTAATCGGCTGCCGGACACTAATAGGGTTATTCTCGAAACCAGCAAAAAAAGCAAAAAAAAAGAAAAAAACCAGCAAAAAATTCAGCGAAAATTCGGAGAATACTCCGATCGGTCTGAAACTTTGAGAGATCATTTAAAAAACTCTCGGACATTCCCTGGAAAATTCAGACCGAAATATTGATTTAAAAAATAATCGATTTTTATTTCTGAAAATTTTCAAAATCGATATTTTGGTCTGAAATTTTCAGGGAACGACCGGAAGTATCTTTTAAATTATTTCCCAAAATTTCAGGTCAATCAAAGCATTCCCCGAACTTTCGCTGGTTTTTTCTATTTTTGATTTTTTTTTTTTTGCTGGTTCCAAGAATAACCCCATAAGGTAGTGGTTGCGTTAACTTGAAAATTAAATTCTCACCTTGACAGAAAGGTTTCGTATTCTCACGATAATCATGCGTGAAAATTTGGAATTGATGAACCATAAAATCAAATCGATCAATTATCCGATTAGTATCGTTCGAATCCAAATCTTCAAGAAAATCCGCCATCTAAAGATTATTGCTGTTGTGTTTTTAATCGAGTTGCGACATGAGATGTTTGCGTACTTTGAGTATTTTTGGGGTAACAGTATAAAACTTGATTGTAGGAGACAAAACAACAATATATATTCGTGGAAAAAAAGATCGGATTTTCGGACAAGTTTTATTAGCAAACGATCATAGAAATCAGACAACAGGAATGACAGATTCCGATTTAAGTTTTGAAAGAAGGATACAGTAGTTTACAGTACTTTTCAATGAAGGCTTAATGAATTCCTCGGTGAATATAGGTTTTGAGTGCCATTGATAATTAATGAACTTCAAAAACATCGATACAAAATCGAAACAACTCCAATTAATTTCGTCGTAATCCTGAAAAAAAATTCGCAAGATTGCGGCACTTGTGCGGTTGGCTCCGCCCATTTTTTCACTGAGGGGGCTGAAAAATACGTACCTTTGCTTTGAATTTGTCCAAATACTCCAGCTGAAAATTTAATATCGCTGAATCCAACAACTCGGCGACATTGAAAAAGAAAGGGAATAGATCACAAACTATTATGGAATTTCGCCACGAATCATCTGAATCGGAAGAGGATAAAATCTAATTAGTCAAGAAACTGAATTATTGTGCAACCGTGAAAATGTTATGGGGTTATTCTCGAACCAGCAAAAAAAGCAAAAAATAGAAAAAACCAGCAAAAAATTCAACGAAAATTCGGAGAATGCTCCGATCGATCTGAAACTTTGAGAGATTATTTAAAAAGTACTCTCGGACATTCCCTGAAAATTTCAGACCGAAATATTGATTTAAAAAATATCGCATTTTATTTAAGAAAATTTTCAAAATCGATATTTTGGTCTGAAATTTTCAGGGAATGACCGGAATTATCTTTTGAATGATTTCCCAAAGTTTCAGATCAATCGAAGTATTCTCCGAATTTTCGCTGAATTTTTTGCTGGTTTTTTCTATTTTTTGCTTTTTTGCTGGTTTCGAGAATAACCCCATAATCGAATCGTTAAAACGGTAATTACCGAATTCAAAAAAATTATCAAAACGAAAAGAATAAAACGGAAATTTTCTATTGTCGGATTATTATTTACCGAAATTACCTGTTAAAAATATTATTGTCGGCCCGCCAAAATGGTCAAACGCGCTCCGCTGAACTCAAAGCTGTGCGATTTTCTTTCTGGTTTCCAAATTATTTAATTTCAGGTTGAATTTACACGTGAAATGAAATAATTTGGAGACCGAAATGAAAATCGCACAGCGTTGAGTTCAGCGGAGCGCGTTTGACCATTTTGGCGGGCCGACAATAATATTTTTAACAGGTAATTTCGGTAAATAATAATCTTGATTTTTGATCACTCAAAAATACTTTTTTTTTCATTTTTATTGGCGATTTTGCATCGCATTTGATTTTGGTCCGGAGAGTTCAGCGGCAACGCGCCGGAAGCATGTATGATACTTTTCAAATATGCGACCGAAGGGGGCTGGGCGGAAGCTTGCTTTGATTCTTTTGAGTTTTCTATTATCCCGAATTTACCGAGTTTCAAAAAAAATTTACCGTTCACCGAATCGGTAAAACGTTTAGCGAAAACTAACCGGTGAATCGGTAAACGGTAAATCCCACCTCTGGTTGGCACCTCCTTTAACTGTACCGTGCACATCAATTCCATTTGCCCAAAATGAATACACCATGGATCGAGAATTAGATATTCCAATGTGCAAATCTTCACCCAACGAGTATCTGAAAAATTTTAATATTTACAATTGGTAGTAGGGCTGGGATTTTACGTCTACGGGTTTTACGGATTTTTAAGGGATCGTAAAAATTTATCCGTATGAATTCTAGAGCTATTTTCTTCAGTTCGGTAAGAAATTTTTTTTTTCGTAATATTATTGAAATTAAAAAAAATTGTGCAGAAGTAGACATTAAACATGATTTCAGAAAACGCTCAACATATTTTTCGATGTAAAAAAAATGCAAATTATTTTTTTTAATATGAAATTTATTCTTGTTGTACGCGCAACGTTGTTGGTAAATTTCCGTTCAATTGTTTTTAAAAAAATTACAAGCCTGGCTGCATCAAAAGCTACTTTTGATTTCCTTTCATTTTTAAAATTTTTTTCTTCATTTGAATTCTTCATTTGAAATATAACTTTTTCATGGAATTTCCGCGTGTGCCCTGTGGCGCAGTCGGGTAAACGCTTGCCCGGTAAGCTACAGACCGGAGTTCGAGTTTTTGTGTTGGTATGGGGCGCTCAGTTCGCTTCCGCCATGCAATTTGGAAACAGACACACCAAGAAACTCAGTTACAGACCCAAACGGAATTTTATATATAAGGATGATTTTTGGTTTTAAAATTAGCAATTAACTTTCTTTACTGAACAGTGAAACTCTAATGGGGTTATTCTCGAAACCAGCAAAAAAAGCAAAAAATAGAAAAAACCAGCAAAAAATTCAGCGAAAATTCGGAGAATGCTCCGATCGGTCTGAAACTTTGAGAGATCACTAAAAAAAATACTCTCGGACATTTTCTGAAAATTTCAGACCGAAATATTGATTTAAAAAATATCGCATTTTATTTAAGAAAATTTTAAAAATCGATATTTTGGTCTGAAATTTTCAGGGAATGACCGGAAGTTTTTTTTGAGTGATTTCCCAAAGTTTCAGATCGATCGGAGCATTCTCCGAATTTTCGCTGAATTTTTTGCTGGTTTTTTCTATTTTTTGCTTCTTTTGCTGGTTCCAAGAATAACTCCATAAATTTTACGGATTTCTAATCGGTAAAAAAATAAATTTTACGCCCAGCCTTGCTCTGATCGCGACAAATACATACAATATGAAACATACTCTTGAATACTGCCGTATGATGGCTTTATGATGATGGCACCTTTTGTATTAATCTGATCCACAATTGGGCATGGTAATAGCGACGTTTCCCATCCGCCATCCTGGAAATTAATTTTTTATGTGCCGCTATAATGGATTCGTGGTGGAGTGACAATTTTTTTCACGTTTTTATTCGAAAAAATGAAGAAATAACTGAAGAAATGAAGATATGTTTCGTCTCCCAGTTTCACGTTAATTGTCACTTCGTCACGAATCCATTATATCGAAAAAACTTTCATGAAAAAACCAAACCTGTGAATTATAAACTGTTTGACAACTTGGGCACTTTAAACTTGATTTTGGTGGAAATGATATAAGAATCTGGATCGGGCAATTGTAGTGCTGAGCACGTGCTATCCGCATGAAAAGTTCGAAAACTGGCGAAATTGGTACACAACTCTCAAGCCGTCGGAAAATGTGCCAGCCAGGTCGCAGCGCGCCTGACGTCTCCACGCAGTGTCCCACTCTCTCGTTTTGCCGTCTCAGTCTCTACGTCTCCGCGAAACGAGTGTAGCCGCCACGGTGTCTCGCACGAGAAAAGAGACACCTCGGCGTCTCTCATCTCTAACACATGCAAGTAGAGCGCAAATGCATCGAAACTCGCCTGGAAAATGGGTGCAGCCCCAAATCCGAAGCGCCCGAATCCGAAGTGGTACGAATCCGCACTGCGCCCGAATCCGAAACCGCCCGAATTCGAAGTGGTACGAATGCGAGGCGCCCAAATTAGAAACGCCCGAGTTAGAAGTGGTACGAATCCGAAGTGGTACGGATCTGAAGCGCCCAAATTAGAAACGCCCGAGTTAGAAGTGGCACGAATCTGAACTGATACGAATCAGAAGCGCTTAACACAAAAATTTCCAGCGATGTCACCGGTAAAGCTACAAAAAAGAACTGGAAAAAATAGAACTGAGCGAAATAGAAATGCTACGAAATAGAACGGCTACAAAATAGAAATGAGCGAAATAGAAATGCTACAAAATAGAACAAATTTTGGCGATGGAGCGCGTTTGCATTATTTTTTCAATTGCTCAGTTTTTCGCCGATTTTCCATTTTTTTTTTTCTGAAACTGCATTGATTTTATACCTTTCTTCATTTTCGATGTTGTTAAGTGCGTAAAATATCTGAAAATTACTGAAAAATCCTATAATAATCGGAAAATTCGAAGAATAATGCAAACGCGCTCCATCGCACCGATTTCTATTTCGCCCATTTCTATTTTGTCACATTTCTATTTCGCGCTGTTCTATTCCGCTCATTTCTATTTTGTAGCCGTTCTATTTTTTCCAGTTCTTTTTTGTAGCAATTCTATTTTGTAGCATTTCTATTTCGCCTATTTCTATTCTGTCGTACCCCCTTCGGAAAAAAAAAATAAATTGAAGAAATGAGTGCAACCGCACGGTGTCCAGGATTTGAAAAGTGGGCGGAGCCGAGCAAACGCGCCCCACTGGATTTTTTCGCGCGAAATTCAAATTTTGACGCATTTTTTATGTTTTTCGGGAAAAAAAGCATAAATTCTTAATTTTTTCCCACATGTGCTCCAACGGAATTATAGCTGAGGTCTTTAGAAATTTTTTAAGCCTAAGAACGTCGAATTTGGTTCAGCCACCATTTCGAAATTTTCGTTTTGAGATTTTCGGTGTTTTTGCAGGATAAATCTTTACGAAAATTGAAGTTTGGCCAATTTCATGGTATTAAAAGATACAATACATACATTTTACAAAGAAAAACAGGTTTTACTGAAAGAAAAATAAAAAAATCAATAAAAAATATTTCGGGAGTCGCAAACTGCGCAAGCACCGAAAGTGCGCCATGAAAGTTTGCTGGCGCGCCAGCAAATTAGGCTCCGCCCACATTTCAAATCCTGGACACCGTGAACCGTAACCCATTAAAAATGTAAACAAGTCGGTGCTACCTCGGAATAGAACTCGCTCGAAATAGAGCTGTATCAATATAGAACTTGCTTCGGAATAGAACTGTTCGGAATAGAATCGTTCGGTATAGAACTGTAGCGCAATAGAACTGTTTCGGTGTAGAACTGTAGCGAATTAGAACGTTTGCGAAAAAGAACTGTCCCGAAACAGAACTGTAGCGGAATATAACTGTTTTGAAATAGAACTGTAGCGAAACAGAACTGCCTAAAATGGAGCTGTACAAGAAGAACCGCTGCGCGAAATTGAACTCAACAAGTACTATTTATTTATTTATTTTTTTTTCGTTATTCTTTTAAACTTGTCTACATTTATAATGATGTACGGTCGCACTCATTTATTGTGAGAGCAAAAAAGTTGCAACGCGGTGTTTGCGTACTTTTGAAATTCAAACGCTAATGAGAGAAATAGCATGGCAAATGAAGAGATTTGTTCCCATTTTCATTTGAATTTCAAAAGTACGCAAACACCGCGTTGCAATTTTTGTTGTTTTCTCAATACGACAGAATAGAAATAGGCGAAATAGAAATGCAGCACAATAGAATTGCTACAAAATAGAATAGGAAAATATAGAACGGCTACAAAATAGAAATGAGCGAAATAGAACTAGGAGCGCATTTTCAAAATTCTTCGAATTTTCCGATTATTATTGTGTTTTCAATCGTTTTGCGACATGAAAACGCTAAACTCCGCCCACTTATTTGGGCGCGACCACTCGAACACAGTGATATTTGAAGAGACACAAACAGAACGGTGAATGCAGACTTGCGTTTTCACGTCGCAAGTCGATTGAAAACACAATACAGGTTTTTCAGTAATTTTCAGATATTTTACGCACTTATTGTGTCTTCAATCGACTTGCGACATGAGAACACGAGACTCCGCCCACTTATTTGTGCGCTACCTGTCTGCGTCTCTTCAAATATCACTGTGTTCGCGTGGTCGCGCCTAAATAAGTGGGCGGACTCTCGCGTTCTCATGTCGCAAGTCGATTGAAAACACAATAGCAACAGCGAAAATGAAGAAAAGTTTAAAATCAATGCAGTTTCAGAAAAAAATTGGGATACTGTAACCCCTACTTGCCATAAAATGTAATTTTTTTTTTTTAATCGGCCGCGGATCAGGCTTGAATTTTTAATGCGGTTTTTTTCCTCTTTTGATCAAGTGAATTGGTTGAAAATTACTCCAGTCATATGTATACTCGGTATAAAGCTCTTACACTAGAGGTTTGTTCCCATTTTCGTTTGAATTTTAAAAGTATGCCAACACCGCGTTGCTATTTTTTTGTTTTCACAATACGATCCGACAATACCTCCCGCTGGTCGTATCCAATTGTTTCGTGAGCATACTGCACACGTCTCGGCACCTATCCACTCCGACCAGGAGCAATCTGTCACAAGTCTACCAGTAGTATGCTACCAATGGGCAACGTGAACAACACGTCTCCTTGATGTTCGCCAAGGAGACCCCATCTCTCCGAATTCACGGGATGCTGGCACCTACAGTACTGGCCATAATTCTATTTCAAAACAGTTTTTTGAGTATAACTTCCTTGAAAGTTGCGGGATCGCTCTGAAATTTTTACACACTATTTAGTGCAATATGAAACTGGTTTAACAAGTTCTAGCTAAATATTTTGAAAAAAAAAATCAGAAATTCACTTTTTATCAAAAATATACTTACTTACTTACTTGTGATACTTGTGAGGTTCGACCTCAGTTTCTATCCTGGATACTGCGAACCAAGCTGCGCCAAGTTGCACGATCCCTTCCGACAGTGGACCATGCTCGTTTTGCCTCGAGTATGCCAATTCTTCGGCGGCCGTGCCCGAGGTTGCCCCTTAGGGCCTCATTGTGGATGAAGATTTTGATCGAATCCGTGATGTCGTCGGCCCATCTTTTCGGAGGACGACCGCGTGGTCGTGCTGATCCCCTAGAATCCCATTCTGATACTATCTTCGCCCATCTGTCGTATTTCATGCGGGATACGTGTCCTGCCCACTTCAATTTTCTTCGTAAGACTTGCTTTTCCATGTCTGGTGGGTTGCATCCGGCAATTTCGAACATGTTGCTAACCGCTCTCTGTAGTCTCTTCGTGTCTGACACCTTGGAGGTCCATGTCTCGCACCCATAAGTCATCGCTGGGATGACAGTGGTTGTGAGCAGTCTTATTCTTATCTTCTGAGGAGACTGCAAGAGCTCCCGCCGAATGGTGTTGAAGACAGTCCAACCTGCGCGAATCCTTCTAGCGACTTCTTCAGTGAGAGATCCGTCGTCCGCAAACGTTCTTCCGAGATATTTGACCTTTTGAGAGCTATCGATCCTCGTGTTCAGAATAGTGATGTCTGATCTTGTCACGTGTTGATTCATCAATATTTGCGTCTTGGACGGATTTATATTGAGGCCGTACTTGGGACATCCCATTGCAATCCGATTTGCTCTATCTTCTGCTTCTTTTACTGAGCTTGCGAATAAAACAACGTCGTCTGCGAATATTTCTGAGTGCCCATGGTCTCATTGTGTTTTATAGGCTCTCGGACGTTTCGAAAGTAGACATTTCGAAAGTGTGACGTTTCGAAAGTGTGATGTTTCGAAAGTGGACTTTTTGAAGGTTTTTCTGGATTTTGCCGACGCGGTGTTTCACACAATCATTTAAAAAAATATTTTAAACGCGACGACAAAATCCAGAAAAACCTTCGAAAAGTCCACTTTCGAAACGTCCGAGAGCCGTTTTATAGAATATCTTCGTTTTGATATTGATCCATTATTCTATTTACAGGCTTTAATGCTCCCACCGCAGTATCCGAGAAGCATCCCCAACCACCACCACGCTTGACTGTTGCGACTTGGTATTTTGGAGAATACCTGGTCCCGATCTCACCCACTTTGTACCATCACTTCCAAACAAATTAAATTTAGATTCATCGCTTCAGACATGTTTTGCCCATTCTTTCCGTCCCCAGTTGAAATGTGCTTTAGCCCACGCGACACGAACTTTCTGATTCTTCTTGCTGATGAACGGCTTCTTCACAGGTCTGCGCCCAAAGAGTTCATAAGCATTCAGACGTCTTCTAATAGTTCTTCTAGATGAAGCTGGCTCAATTGGACTATTTACAGCCTTTAAAATATTGGTTGAGTTCCTTCGAGGGTCTTATTTTGAGGAACGAACGATGTTTCGATCCATGTTACGGGAGGTGGAATCCGGTCTGCCGGGATGGGGGCAACAACAACTTGTTTCTGAACATATTGTCCATTCGCGAAAAAAGCAAGTGCGCTCCACGAAACGTAGTACTACGTGGATTTCATTTTCGTCGCCAAATTATTTCATTTTACGTTGAATTTACACGTGAAATGAAATAATTTGGCGATGAAAATGAAATCCACGTAGTACTAAGTTTTGTGGAGCGCACTTGCTTTTTTCGCGAATGTAAAATAACTACTATAACAACAATCGATTTTAAATTTTTACATTGATCATATATCGCTTCCAAACTTGACCAATGGTTTGAACTGTTACTTGAAACTGCTGAGCCAGTTGTTTGTTTGTCATCCCATTAATGCCGCCTCGGACGATGGCTTCTTGAACATCCTTGGATAAATTTTTGTTCCCTGGTGCTCTAGTCATAATTTGGAAAATAGTGGCCAGAAGATTAATTACTAAAATTATCTAGAACATGCTCATAGTGAAATAGGCTGATAATGAAAAAAAAGGAAAAAATGAAAAAAAAAAAAAAAAAAGGTTTAATATGCAATTTTGCAGTCCGCAACAGGTGGGACCTAAAAAAAATTTTTTTTTTCGATTTTTTTTGTTTTTTCGGGTTTTTTTTGGATGAGACAAACAATTTTTTGTTTTTTTTTGAGGATGTGGATAAGACCAAAAATTTTTTGATTTTTTTTTCGATGGTGAAAGTGAGACCAAATTTTTTTTTTTTTTTTTTTGATGATGCGCCGCCGGCAAATTTTTTTTTGGTAATTTTTTTGGGGGACAAAAAAAGTTTTTTTTTTTTTGGGGACAAAAAAAGTTTTTTTTTTTGGTAATTTTTTTGAGGACAAAAAAAATTTTTTTTTTTTTGTGGAAAATTTTTTTTTGTCCCACCCCTGGTCCGCAATAATCCGTCACGGTGTCATGCATGTACCGTAAAAATTCAGAGCGATCCTGCAACTTTCAAGAAAGTTATTATTGTTTTAAAAAAATTGTCACCTGGCGAGAGGCGCGAATTCAAAAAATAGGCTCCGCCTCCTAGCCAAAATATTTTTGCAACTCTGCGCGCGCCAATTTGCAATCGCGGTGCGCGCGATTTTATGCGTTGAATCTCCGTTACTTTATTAACAAATATCCAATTAAGAAAATCAAAAACTCACTTTAAATCAAAAGTTGCCAAATTCGCTTCAAAATAACAATTTTTATAAAGGTTTCCAGGAGAAATTGAAAGGCACTGGACAAAAATTCAATGCAGAAAATCGCGCGCACCGCGATTGCAAATTAGCGCGCGCAGAGTTGCAAAAATATTTGGCTCTCGGACGTTTCGAAAGTAGACATTTCGAAAGTGTGACGTTTCGAAAGTGCGACGTTTCGAAAGTGTGACGTTTCGAAAGTGTGACGTTTCGAAAGTGGCCTTTTCGAAGGTTTTTCTGGATTTTGTCAACGCGGTGTTTCACACAATCATTTTAAAAAGCTTTTTAAGGAAAATTCCTCAAACACCGCGTCGACAAAATCCAGAAAAACCTTCGAAAAGTCCACTTTCGAAACGTCACACTTTCGAAACGTCGCACTTTCGAAACGTCACACTTTCGAAACGTCGTACTTTCGAAACGTCTACTTTCGAAACGTCCGAGAGCCAAATATTTCGGCGAGGAGGCGGAGCCTATTTTTTGAATTCGCGCCTCTCGCCAGGTGACAAATTTTTTAAAACAATAATATGCTCAAAAAACCGTTTTGAAATAGAATTATGGCCAGTACTGTACGTTTCAGTCTCATGTTATACTATTCGATTTTTTCGCAGGTTCAATTCGCAGCGTATTATGTTTTCAATCGACTTGTGACATAAAAACGCAAGTCTGCATTCACCGTTCTGTCTCAGTCTCTTCAATTGCCACTGTGTTCGCGTGGTATTATCAATTCAATATTCTTGCCGGCTACAGTAAGCAGTGGCGCGAAACATCGAGGTTCCGCCCCATCAGGTCTTTTCAACTGAATTCAACTGAATTCAACTGAACGTAGATCAAAAAATGTGAGCTGGTGTGTCGCCGCAGACATGTGTCGCTATGTCTGCGTTTATTATAAAACTTTCGCGGGCGCATATGGTAGCCGGCAAGAATATTGAATTGATAATAGCGCACAAATAAGTGGGCGGAGTCTCGTGTTCTCATGTCGCAAGTCGATTGAAAACACAATACGTTCCGCGAAAATAAAAATATTTTGCCTGGATTTTACCAGTAGTCAATCAAAACAATTAATTTGAGCCGGAAGTTCACCGAAGACGCCGAGCAGCATGTAATGCGTTCAATACCATCAAGAACACCACAGATGCCATGTCTTGCCCGCAAATCCGAGATCAACTCTTCGATTCCATCGTTTTACCGGCTCTCACGTATGGCTTTGAAGTTTCACAAGAGCACTTTATGAAAGAGTCAGAGTGAACCGACCATCATTAGAAAGGCGACTAGTCGGAATCTTGCTTTCAGAACAATTCCAGCGAAATCCGTTTTAACATCCCCGGTTTCGTCTGGGTCTCGGAAATCTTGTTCTCCATCTGGTGTTCTATTTTTTGTGAATACAAAAATCAGAACTACGACACGTTTTGCTATAATCAATCGATACCAAGAAATACATGTGTGCAGGTGGAAAAATGTGGGTCGTTATCAGGCAAGGTGTGTCAATATGTATCACAAACCACGGAAACATCCTCCTACTCAACTTCCATTCTTGCTACATTCCTCCATTTCAAGTAATATGATGTCAGAGGTCTGTCAACTGAGTGGGTGGTCGCTGCACATTGCGATTTGTAATATTCGTATCATAAATCGGCCGTGATGTTTTTTGCCTATGTTTACCTGCCGAGGCGGGAAAACACAAAAATGCAAATTTCGGACGAAATCAGTCGGCACACTATAATAGTTTTTCAAAAAGCCGCACAATCATTTCAAATTCCACTAAAAATGCAATTAAATTTTTTTCCTCATATATGCCCCAGAGCCGTTGAAATTCTTCGGTTTCTACATCGAGTGCCACGTCATTTGAAATCTCTGCATACATTATTCGAAATTCGTCACTTTTGATTGAATAACTCAGCTTCGTACACGTTTTCCCTATTCAATAGCGCCTTTTCATGTTTGCTTTAAAATCGCCTTAACCGTCACCATTTTGTCATCTCCTTTTTCGATTTGGTTACTTTGCCTCGTCATTTCCCCCATTTTCACATTGTTCGCTTTTCAACACAGTGCCTAGGCCGTCACTAATCTTTAAATTAGTTACATTTCGGGATTACTATGTTTTTTATTCCGCCTTATTTTTGGATACAAATACTCTACAATTTAATTGTTTTTTTTTCTTTTTAGGAAAAATGATCGGTATGGTAAATGTTCAGTGTGATACTCCTCTTGATTATTACGCCACTGCACCTACTTTATTAAGTCAAGAGACATCAACACGAAAACGTGGTGAAAGCGAGTCTGGTGAGAAAGTTATTTTAATTACCGTACACACTCTAATAGAGTTGCATCCAACACTGTTTTTCGGGGGGGGGGGGGGTGAATTAATCTCAAGCTAAAACTTTACGTATCGTAAATCTTCTGAGCTGATTTTGGTTTTTCAAGTGCTTTTTTTTGTGCCCACTTCTTACTTCGTGTATGAGATCCATCCTGCAGGCAACTATATTATAATTCTATTGGTGGTGCAACGATATTAGAGTTTTTACGCTATTTTTCCACATATTACAGTAAGTCGTCATAATTCTACAAAGAGAACTCCATCTTGGAGACCACTGTTCACCGGCCAATTGAAGAAGAAAAGTTCAAAGCCAAAATACTTAAAAGACGGCAGAAAGATAACAGAAGAAGGTCCAGATGAAGTTGAGTGTTACGCTCTTGCCGACATATAAAATCTTTTTCAGCCAAATAAGTTGTGGGAAGAGCTCTTTCTACGATCATTCGCCCACAAAATTGAACAGGAAATATCTTCCCCAAGTCCTCTAGAAGCTCATCGCAACCTTACTTCAGAACTGTCAAGATTGAATATTCAAGGTGAGAGTCTAATTTCACTTAAAAAGGTTCAACTATTGGTTTTGCAGACAAATCGTTCTACAGATCGACTTACTCCTTGGTTTCCCCTACCAGAATAGAAAACATAGATTTCGACGAGTTGGAGAGATTCGAGAGAGAGGAAACCACCGATACGCTGATGGATTCGTTAGTATTTAACTTACGATTTTACAACTACATATCACGATATTTCAGAAAACAGAATAGATCCAACTCATCGACAGAACGGCCAACGTCGATATGTAGCGTCTTTCTTCCGTTTATCAAGACAATAAAGGGAAATAGAAAGAAAAATTCGCTGGCGTCGTCGACGAACAACAATAACACACAAGAATGCTTATAAGCTGGCCAACCTCTCAAATATGACTGTAATAATAAAAACTTCGTAATATGGTGATGGTAATCATAAAGATCATTTGATAAGACAGTTCATTTTGGACCTCGAGCATGAAGAAATAATGTTAACTATTCATAAGCTCATTTTCATCAACAGTTTATAGTCGGCGAATACATCATCAACCTCGCTCTACTGCTAAAATCCCTGTAAAACAGTGTTGCACTTGCAAGATTAACTCAAATTATAGTTTTACACTTCTTTTAAACGGAAAATAATGTATCCACGACGAGTTGCAGTTAAAATTTGATTTTTCGCTTCAAAATAGATGCTCTACACTGTTGAAAATTGAAAAGTGCGGTAGAGCGAGGCTGATGATGCATCCGCCGACTATATGTGAAATTAATCAAAAAGTGACACGGCGCTTAATTATATAAAATTTTCCTATCTGGGCCCCGCACGGCGTGCTAGACCCTACGTAAAGGAATTTGCGCCGTTTCGCTTGTGTCTGTATTCTCAGTACGGAGCGCCACGGCATGCTAGACCCTACGTAAAGGAATTCGCGCCTATTTGCACGTGCCTGTGTCTCGACAGTGGCATTCTGCCAAGTCTAGCAAAAAGTGTGCAAAAATGGAGACACAGAGACGCGAGAATTGGCGCTCGAGAATTTGATCTCAAAAAAGTTTTCTGAAACGTAGTCCCTAGCACGCCGTGAGCGCTGCAAACGCGCTCCCTTCGCACAGTGGTGGATGCGGCCACGTTGGCGACCACGGTGATTCTTTTACTACCGAGCACACTATTCTCGTCCACCGATTTGTTTTTTCTGTCGCGATTTTCTAAATGACTTCGGATCGAGAAGTTTTTTGTCACTTTACTTCCTCTCATTATGGCGCATATTTAAAACCGGAATCGGTCTGATTTTTTACGTACAATTTCAAATACACGGCGATTCTTTTACTGCCGGCCACGCATTTCTAGTCCCGCGATTAGGTTTTTCCTGTCGCGATTTTGTAAATGACGTCTGATCAAAAAGTTGTCTGTCACGTTACTAGCTCTCATTAGGGCGCATATTTTAAACCGGAATTCGTTCGTTTTTATAAGTACAATTTCAAATGAAACTGATTTTCCGTGTTGGCCAACTCATTTCCGCAATTGTTTTGCCGCATTTTGCAAAAAGGGGAGGGAACTCCGCCCACTTCATGTGATGAGAGAGTGAGAGAGGAAATACTTGGGATCGGGGGACTATTGTGTTTTCAATCGACTTGCAACATGAGAACGCGAGACTCCGCCCACTTATTTGTGCGCTACCTGTCTGCGTCTCTTCAAATATCACTGTCTTCGCGTGGTCGCGCACAAATAAGTGGGCGGAGTCTCGCGTTCTCATATCGCAAGTCGATTGAAAACACAATAGAAATGCGTGGCCGGTAGTAAAAGAATCACCGTGGCGACGAGAGAGTGCAGAAAATTGAGAGAGCCGTGGCCGATTTTTGCTCTGATTTCTCTAAACCTCACTCCAAATGCATGTGAAATTTTTTTTTTCGTTTGGAGCGAGTTTTCAGCGTTTTATACCGAGTATATCTCGACAGTGGAATTCTGCCAAGTCCACGGAATGCTAGACCCTACGTAAAGAAATTCGCGCTTTTTCGCAAGTGTCTGTGTCTCGACAGTGGCGTTCTGCCAAGTCTAGCAAAAAGTGTGCAAAAATGAAGACACAGAGACGGGAGAATTGGCGGTTGAAAATTTGATCTCAACGTTTTTTTCAGAAACGTAAACCCGAACACGCCGTGCCCCTGTGAGTTATTTAATTTTCCAAATAATGCGAAAACAATAAAATTGCAACGCGGTGTGTCTCTGCGTACTTTTAAAATTCAAACGAGCGCGCCCTATCGCATTTATCTGCGTCTCGCCAGTAGCATCCTGCCAAGTTTTGCTAAAAGCGTGCAAAACTAGAGCCGCAGAGCAGACTTGAAAGAGATGACCCGCGAAAATTAATTTTAAAAACGTAGACTCCAGCCCGCCGTGGTGCGGAACTAAAGATTGCGAATTTACCTTCTTTTTTTTCCTTCGGAAATTTCGTAACTTTTTGAAAAATCTTTGGAATTCAGTGTTATCTTGTTTCAATGAGGAAAAATGTAATAAAACGTTCAAACATTAACAAACTTATAATAGAAAACTCATTGAAGTCAAAAGAAAATGAACAAAAACTGTTTTCTGTCACAAAATACTTTAAAACAAGAAAACAACGTAGCCCGATGCCGAATAAAACAACAAAAAAAATCGTTTCCGGGCGGTCCCCAGCGACAACTTCCATGTGCACCGGATTGAGATACAGTGAAGATCTTCGATATTCGTGCAACACGAATAGTGCATATGGAATACTGGTGCCGCGGAATAAATTAGCTAATATTTATTCCACGACTCTTTTCAAAAAAAAAAAAATGTCCAGGTTTTGTGCCTGCCTGACACGGCCCGGCATATGGCATCTATGCTGCAATTGTCCCTATGAGATTGTGCCCCATGGGTGTTTGAGATGTTTCCACAACCAGATGTGTACTTTTAACAAAATTTATTTTTATAAAAACTTAAATGAATATCATTGTAACGATAATAATCATTTCTTCTTCCCCCCTCTCTCTCTGACTTGAAGAATAACCAGAGATCTATTTGTCAGATTGTAGAACGCACTACTAAGATTATCCTTCATGAAAAATCCATCACACACTAACTTTTGTTTGCTGGCCATCATTCCATATCTGTCTTGAATTTGTTGTTTCAGCTCACTCAACTAAAAAAATAAAAGTGAGTGAAAATGTGCATAGTCATACATACCGGAGCTGCCGCATTAACGTTGAATTGCACTAAAGAACCATCCATACCGTGGTCGGCTGCTTGCGGTAATTGAACTACGATTTCAATCTGCCCGCTAATTTTTTTGAGCCACTCTTCTTCTGGCTCTAAATCTTCTTCAGTCTTTTGCCGTTTCGCTGGTGGACCTTCCATTTGTCTGTGTGGAACCATCTAGAAAAATAAATATATCGTTAGATAGAGAAACCGCTCAATTACCGAACTAGATGGTGGAATTGGTGGTAGCTGTTGCGGCCATGAAGAATTTGCCACGTTAGATCCAGCAGCAATTCCTTGGGTAATAGTCACATTTCCAGTAGTAGTAGTAGTATGCCGAGGCACTTGCACACCAATTTTATCCTTGTTCGTCTCACTTATGTTTCCCACTTGATCTGCAGTTCAGTCCGTTTAATAGGGTTATTCACGTAATTGCAACAATAGATAAAACCAGCAATAAATTCGGAGAATACTCCGATTGGCCGGAAACTTCGGGAAATAATGCGGGCACTTCCAGAAAAAAAAAGACCAAAATATCGCTTTTTTCTGAATTTCTTTAAAATCGGTATTTTGCAGACATGTCGCGGGCCGGGCCAATGGTGAAATTTTGTCGGCCCAACCCGGCCCGGTTGGCCTGATCGGCTCGGAAAATTTTTATAATACGTGAAATGAAGAGAAAATACCTGCTTATTGTCACTTCGCCACGAATCCATTATATATAACGACGAAATTACTTCGAATATTTGTTTTTAATTGAAAAAAACCGAAATAAAAATTTTCTACCGACCCGGGCTGGTCCGTGGACCGGCCAGGACGGGGCGACCCGGGGCGGCGCGAATTTCGACATGTCTGGTATTTTGGTCTTACTAGGAAGGTACTTTCTGGTACGTTTTGGAAAATTCTGAAAAAAAATCAGGGAGATACTAGAATTTTTTAAGATCTTAAAATCGGCAAAATAATTCCAGAAAAGATTTATGAGCCGTCAATTTTTTGCTATTTTTTGAGCACATTTTTACCTGTTAAATTCTAAATTCTACACGGTCCTCTTCGCTACACCAAATTTCTAAAAACACGCAGCTTGCTGAAAATGTCGATGGGTGGCGCAATTGAGACTTGACGAGTATTTTTCGAAGCCATAATGCACTCCAAAATTTATTAAACATTTTTGAGCGTATTTTCTAGACCTCCCACCTCAAAAAAAGTGCCAAAAAAAACCTTTTTTTCCAAAAAATAAAAATTTTTTTGGCCATTCAGGCACTTCTTTGAGATGAGGACTAGAAAATACACTCAACATTTTTGAATTTTTGCGGCATACTAGTAAATTCAAACTCCCAAAAAAATAAAAATAACTGATAAAAACGAAAAATAATTACCAAATGCTCGCGTGTTTTGGTGTCAATTGGCGAAAAAAACATACGCAAAAATGCAAAAAAGTTTCGAAACGTCCCAGAGCCGTATTATGACTTCCAAAAATACTCATCAAAACTTTGCAAACAAGTTTATGAGGACAGGGGAGCGAACCCACAGCCTCAATATCACAGTGCTCCCGCTGCACCCAGTTGCGCCACCCATCGATTTTTTCAGCTACCAGTGAGTTGGTGGACATTTCGGCTGGTGTAGCAAAGGGGACTGTGTGTAATGTAGGATTTGACAGGTAAAAATGCGCTCGGAAAATAGAAAATTTAACGGCTCTTAATAACTTTTCTGGAAATATTTTGCAGATTTTTAAGATCTTATAAAAATTCACCAAAAATTCTAGTATCACCCTGATTTTTTTTCAGAATTTTCGAAAACGTACCAAAAAGTATCTTCCTAGTAAGACCAAAATATTGATTTTAGAAAAATTTCCAAAACTTTCTGAGCATATCGGGGAGCACTTTTTTAATTATTTCCCAAAGTTTCAAGCCAATCGGAGTATTCTCCGAATTTTCGCTGTATTTTTTGCGGGTTTTGGCCATTTTTACTTACCAGTTGCAACTTGATTTTGTACAGCTCTTGTTATCATATCTCGACTTTCCTCGGTACCATCCCAAATCAACTTATTTGGCTGATGAGCATCTTCTTCGCCAAGTTTCTTTCCGATCATGGTTTGTTCGCCGCCTACACCGAAGATATCGGTACGTCGTTCGGCAAATTGGCCGAGATTTTTACTGATATCTGCTCCAAGTGCAAGAACTGGTTCTTCTGTACTGCGTTCACCAATATGACGATCACGGTCTTCCTTGTATTGTGAGTCAACCGTATTATACCGAACATGTTCAGCCAGTTTGTCGGAAGGAATTCGTTCTCCGGTAAGTGGCGATATTATCCAGTTTTCCACATTCTTGTTCTTGAGTGCCTGAGCTCTCTTTGGATCGTAATCTCGAACAATAACATCTTTCTGTTTAGTCGGAGGCAATGGTGCCGTGAAAGTTTGTTGTTCGCTTTTTTCGGGTTCTTGTTCTTCTTCACTATCTGACTCTTCCATATCCATTTCTTGCATTTCAGCGGCAGCTTTCTGCTGTTCATTTCGTGCATCTAGGAGAATTCTTGCTCCCACATCTTTAGGAGTACACAGTGGTGGTAACTTTGACGAGTCGCCAGGTTGAAAATCTACGGTTTGAACAACCACGAAATCATGCCAGTCGATTTGCGCATAAGCCAACCGCTCTTTTTCCGCCTCTGCTTCTTCCCTGTCTTTCAAGCTCTTTTGGTGTTTCTCCCAAGAAACTCGATAGTTCAAGTCGTCCATAAATCGTGTTTTATTTTTAGAATCATCCACCAGCTGATTCACAATATTTGTTGCAGGAACAATAACCTACATTTAAATTATTTGAAACTGATTTTTATTAACTAACTTGCCTTCTGATATTGATCAACAAGCTTGGAGAAATAACTAAAAGTGCAATGCGCAGGTTTTAAAAAATCAAACTGGTAGTTCCTGGCTTCTCTTGTCATCAGTTGAGTCAAAAATTGGCGCCCATTTCGAGCCACAAAAAGGGCAACTAGTCTCACCAGATCTCTGTAAAATTAATTTTAGTTAATGTGGGTAGTGAGAAATCAGGTCCTGGGACATTTCGAAACTTTTGTGCATTTTTACAGCCGAAATTACCGGTCAATAGTGCGAACACGGCAACGAAAATACGCACTAGTATCGAAACGTCGCAGAGCCAGAATTCACTTACAAATCATAGGCATTAAGAGTTGTTGGATCAGCAGAAAACTCGAACAATGGCGGTGGTTGAGTAGGAATAAACTCGACTTTTTTCACATGTTCCTTAACAGCAGGTGGTGGCTTTGGAGCATCAATCTTTCCTTCCGCGAAATCGTAAACTTTCTTTTTGTAGTACGCATGATACGGATCGGTCAACGATAGAAAATTAAACCTCGGATTCTGCGACTCTTTCTCACGAATTTTGTTCTCGAAATCGACTCCGTTTCTCGCAACAAAACCAGCAGTTTTATCAACGATTGCTGAAACAGATATATTATAAATTTTAAAATTCTAGCGCTTTTTCACGAAATAGCAAAAATGGCCAACAATTCAGCGAAAATTCCTCCGAATTTTCGTCGTTTTTTTGCTGCTTTTAATCTAACTTAATTTAAATAGCATGAAAAAAAAAGTACCTGGAAAAATACATTTTTCTGCAAACTTTTTTGGGTGCTATCTCGGAATAGAACTGTAACGAAATAGAACTGTTTTGGTATAGAACTGTAGTAAAATAGAACTGAGGCGAAATAAAACTGATCGAAATAGAACTGTAGCGAAAAAGAACTGTTTTGGAATAAAACTGTTTCGGAATAGAACTGTTTCGGTATAGAACTGTAGCGAAGTAGAACTATTTTGGAATAAAACTGTAGTGGAATAGAACTGAAGCGAAATAGAACTGTCCCGGAACAGAAACTGTAGCGAAATAGAACTGCCTGAAGTGGAGCTGTATTGACGAGGCTACCCCGAATCAGAACTGTCCCAAATCAGAACTGTCCTGAATCAGAACCGTGTCCTGAATCAGAACTGTTCGTATCAGAACTGTCATAAATCAGAACTGTCCTGAATCAGAACGGTTCGAATCAGAACTGTCCTGTATAAGAACTGTCCTTTATCAGAACTGCCCCAAAGCAGAACTGTCCCGAATCAGAACTGCCCTAAATCAGAACTGCCCCGATTCAGAACTGTCCCGAATCAGAACTGTTCGTATCAGAACTGCCCCAAATCAGAACTATTCAAAAAGCATGCTTACGGCCTAATATGTTGCTTTTTCATAATAAAACAAATTTTTTTTAAAACTTATACAGGATAGTTCTGATTTGGGGCAGTTCTGATACGAACAGTTCTGATTCGGGACAGTTCTGATACGAACAGTTCTGCTTCGGGACAGTTCTGATTCGGGACAGTTCTGATACAGGACAGTTCTCATATGGGACAGTTCTGAAACGAACAGTTCTGCTTAGGGACAGTTCTGATTCCGGACAGTTCTGATTTAGGACAGTTCTGATTCAGGACACGGTTCTGATTCGGGACAGTTCTGATTCGGGAACGTTCTGATTCGGGGTAGCCTCGTATTGACCCAGGAAATCTAGAGCAGCTCGAACAAGTATTCAGTTGTACATGGTGGGTTATTGAGTTCAATTTCGCGCAGCGGTTCTTCATGTACAGCTCCATTTTAGGCAGTTCTTTTTCGCTACAGTTCTATTCCGCTACAGTTCTGTTTCAGGACAGTTCTGTTCCAAAACAGTTCTTTTTTCGCTACAGTTTTATTCCGAAATATTTCTATTTCGCTACAGTTTTATTCCGAAATAGTTCTATTTCGCTACAGTTTTATTCCGAAACGGTTTTATTCCGAAACAGTTCTATTTCGAGCGAGTTTTATTCCGAGGTAGCACCCTTTTTTGAGGCAATGAAAACGATTTTTTCTGGTTTTTTTGTATTTCCGAAACAATAGACTTACTTCGTATTTCTGGTGGTGGATAAATTAGACCAATTATTGTTTTTCCTGATAATGATGGTTCATTGTTCATAGAGTCTTCCTCTCTGTTGGAAACAACGGCTGCTCTCATCTCTAAAAAAAAACGTTGTCAAGTTAAATATCACAGAAGTTCAATTTTGCCGGAATGGAACTGTACCTAAAAAGGAATATACAAAAATCGGGGATCATCATGCTTATGGGCTGGATTATTTCAAATTTTTTCTTTTTAAAATGGGAGCCTAAATATTGATGATAAATAGCATGAAGTTATGGGGTTATTCATTTCATGCAGAAAATGACAAAAAGTGCATTTTGCAGTTCGACGAAATGCAGTTTTCTGCTGCAGAAAATGTCGTTTTCTGCATGAAATGAATAAGGAAAATTTGACAAAAAATGCAAAATGCATGAAATGAATAACCCCATTAGATCGTCTTGAAAAGTTTGAAAGTTTAAAAATGGCTTTAATGTTGTTCAGAAAAGTTTGACGGATTTGAAAAATTTCAGAATAAAAGCTGCAGGACTGCGCAGAAGGCTGGTTTTTTCTAATGGACAAATTCATAGGATTCGTTTTTTGGCATTTTTTAACATTTTTTAACATTGTTTGACATTTTTTGGCATCTATGAATAGGAAAAAAAAAACAAAAACAAAAAAACAAAAAAAAAAACGTTTTTTTGTTTTTTTTTTCTTCCTATGAATAGGTCCATAACCACTAAAAATGAGAAGATGCAAGAAGGATGAGTTGAGAATGCGGGCGGGCCGAAATTTGCAAATTATTTATGGTTTCGAAGGCCCGGGACAATTCAAAACCGGAAGTTTCAAAACCAGACGTCTAACATCGGTTTTTACATAGGAAGGAAAAAAATACAGTAGTTGTATTGAAAACGACGAAAACGTTAAATTTGTGGTTTTGAATATAAGCCCGATTTCGAACCCATCCGTGTTAAATAAAATGGTTTTGAAACGTCTCGGTTTTGAAATGACCCGGAGCCGTTTCGAAGAGTTTCACGGTCTCACCGTCGGGAAATGTGCCAACCGTTTTGCAACATGTCTGCCGTCCCCACGTGGTGTCTCACTCTCTCGCTCTGCCGTCTCACTCGTTTCGTCTCCAATCTCTCTATGAATGGAGACGAAAAGAGTGAGACGGCAGAGCGAGAGAGTGAGCCAATGCGTCGAGACGGCAGACCCGGTGCGAAAAGACTGGTACATTTGTCGACCGTCTCAGAAGTCGTTTCCAGCTGCTGTGAATTCCTGTTTTTCTCTGAATTTCGGAAGTTTGAAACTACAGACAATAAAAAATGAATGATTCCAGGATTTTTTAAAATGTAAATAAAACTTTGAGATTCGCTGTGACAGTTTTCGAAGATACGCAGAGAGCGAGCGTAATTCTTGATAAACGCTGGCGCATTTTCTGACGAAAAAAAGTCGAACTTTTCGAAAAAAAAATTTTAATTTGCAAGCTGAGAACTGCGTAATTTTCTTTTAAAATTTTCTAATGGACCTATTCATAGGAAGAAAAAAAACAAAAAAAATGTTTTTTTTTGTTTGTTTTTGTTTTTTTTTCCTATTCATAGATGTCAAAAAATGTCAAACAATGTTAAAAAACGTTAAAAAACGTTAAAAAATGTCAAAAAACGAATCCTATGAATAGGTCCATAACAAATCGCTCATGCCAAAAGTTAAAAAATGTTTTCTTCCCATTCTCTTCACTTTTTTTCCGTCAGCTGATTTATGGTCTAGTTTTCAGATATGGAGGAAAATTCAACAAGCCCGCAAATTTCAGTCAGCTTTATTTCGGAAGATAACGAGGAACTCGGAGCTTCAGGTGTTCTCGTTCCGGTGGACATCTCAACTGAAAGTTTGCAGATTCTCTGCAATCAGCTGTTAGAGAATAGGTGAGGAAATAATGGCAGAAATACTCCCGTACATGCTCAGAAAATTTTGGACCGGAATATCGAATTTGAAAACATTCATAAATATGTATGAATTCCTAGGAATTCTCTCAGCGTTCCGGGAATTGATGATTAATAAAAATTTCAGTGATGATCCAGTCCCTATTTCATTCTTTACCGATGATGGGATAGAAATTGTCGACTCTGTTCGCAAATCGCTAGATGTTATTGATTTTGAAAAGGTAGCATAATGTACTAAATTGTTAACTTTAATGTTGCATACTTGTTTTGCAGACTCTTAAATTGGTTTATCAGCCCCAGGCAGTTTTCCGAGTTCGACCAGTCACAAGATGTTCTTCAAGTATTCCTGGCCATGGCGAACCGATTATCTCCGCTCAGTTTAGCCCTGATGGAAGAGGATTAGCAAGTGGGTCAGGAGATTCCACGATGCGCATTTGGGATATCGAGCTTGAACTTCCTTTACACACATGCAAAGCTCACAAAAATTGGGTTCTCTGCATTTCATGGTCACCAGATGCCACCAAAATTGCTTCGGCTTGTAAGAATGGCGAAATTATAATTTGGAATTCGCAAACAGGAGAGCAAATAGGAAAAACTCTAAAGCGACATAAGCAATGGGTTACAAGTCTTGCCTGGCAACCGTTGCACAAGGATCCCAATTGTCGCTTCCTGGCTTCGTCCGGGAAGGATAGTAATATTTTCATCTGGGACACTGTGAATGGATCTGTTGTTCGCTGTCTTGGTGGTCACACTGCTTCTGTGACATGTTTGCGATGGGGAGGCGAGGGACTGTTATATTCTGGATCTCAAGACAGAACCGTCAAAATGTGGCGTAGTGAAGACGGTGTTTTGTGCAGGACCATGACGGGACATGCCCACTGGGTTAATACACTCGCTTTAAACACGGACTATGTACTTCGAACGTCGTGTTTTGAGCCGAGCAAAAGATGTATCAAGCCGAGTTCAGTGGAAGAGGTATTTAAAATCAGAGACCGGAGATCCATGAAACTGGAGAACGAGAGGAAAACGAAATTTGGGAATTTATGAATTTTGTATGCCCATTTTCCGGAAAATGCCGTTTTCCTGTTTCATGATTCCTAGCTCTACGAAGATTGCTCGGTCATTTCCCTAGCCAGGATTTGACTTAAATAATGTCTGGCTCTGAACGGTACACCACCAGTCGTCCACGTACGCAGAAAACCGTGATCCGCAGTACCTTCGGTACTTGAAGAACGGATCGACTTTGTAATCTTTGTTGTTGTTGTAATAGTTAAATATTTAGCCATAACTATTCAATTTCAGAGACAGACAGTTGCCAAAACTCGGTATGACGCAGCCCTGAAAATTGCAAGTGGTGAAAGATTAGTCAGTGGATCTGATGACTTCACCTTGTTTTTTTGGAATCCGAAAGAATCGAAACAAGCTGTTGTCAGGATGACTGGACACATGCAACTTGTCAATCAAGTTGTGTTTTCGCCAGATACAAGATACGTCGCTTCCGCGTCTTTCGACAAGTCTATTAAACTTTGGTGTGGCCGTTCCGGAAAGTACATCGCTACGTTCAGGTAGGCATAATTACGCTCACCACCACTCACATAAATTTTGTCAGCTATTGGGCAGACGTTTGGGCGATAGCCCCATGCAAACGGCAACTTCGCCTATGCCAGTGGGCGAATCGGCCGTTTGCATGGGGCTATCGCCCATTTGGTGTGGCAACTCGCCCAAGTGACGGGCGATTCACCCAAACGGCAATTCCGTGAGTTGAAGGATAACTCTTACGCCATTCAAATTTTAATGTTTCTTTTAATATTGTCGGCCCGCAAAATGATAAAACGCGCTCCGCTGAACTAAACTATGCGATTTTCATTTTGGTCTCCAAATTATTTAATTTCACGTGTAAATTCAAAGTGAAATGAAATAATTTGGAAATCAGAATGAAAATTGTATATTACTGCGTCGCGAAAACCTGTCAGAGCAGAGCGCCACGGAGTAATGGCGAGTGACCTGGTGCAAACGTGCTCCATTGATAACACGCGCACGCGCACGCGCCGCATTCGACGGCAAAAATTTTGGGCACTGTGCCAATGCAAACATTTAGAAAAGAGACGAGACGGAGAAGACGAGCGAAAAAAGAGACGAGACGGAGAAGACGAGAGCGTCGCGCGTGTTCCCGCGCCAAAAAAAGTCGTTTGAAAAAAAGGCAGTCGCCATTATGGACCTATTCATTTGAATTAAAATGAATTTTTATGTCACATTTATTCAATGCATTACAACACATTAATGAGTTAATCTGAATTTTCCTGAACCATTGAGTTTGAGTTTTTCTGCAAATTGCGCCTATCCATCCTGGTCAAAAAATGCATCTTTTGTCATCATTTTTGTGTAATCGTGTCTACTGCTTAAAGGCGCATGCATTTGTTTGTTAATAAATTAACTTATTTGACCAGGATGACTAGGCGCGATTTGCAGGAAGGCTCAAACTCAATGGTTCAGAAAAATTCAGATTAATTCATTAATATGTTGTAATGCATTGAATAAATGTGACATAAAAATTCATTTTAATTCAAATGAATAGGTCCATTACTCCGTGGAGCGCGCGACGCTGCTGTGACTCGACGCAGTAATAGCGTTGAAATCAGCGGAGCACGTTTGGCCATTTTGGCGGGCTGCCAATATTAGTACCATTTTCCATGTCATTAGGCGCTGTTTTGGCAGAGTAGGACCACGAAGGAAACTGAATGAACGAGCGGTGGGCGAGTTGCCACACCTTTGTTTCCTCTCTCACCGCCAAGAGCTGAATCGTGGCGAGACGCAACATTCGCTGACGCATAACTTGACACGCTGTCTCGCTACGTCACGAATCCATAATACGACCCTGAAATCAAAGACAAAGAATTGTTTGCATTGGCACAGAATTTCCTTTCAGAGGACACGTGGGACCGGTGTATCAAGTGGCCTGGTCGGCTGATAGCCGATTATTAGTATCTGGTTCGGCTGATTCCACTCTAAAAGTTTTTGAACTAAAGACGCGATCTCTGTACTATGACTTGCCGGGGCACGGAGACGCGGTATTCACTGTAGACTGGAGTCCAGAGGGAACAAAAGTGGTCAGCGGAGGAAAAGACAAAGTGTTGAAGATTTGGAGACAATAATTCATGTGTCCAGTTTTTTGTTCTGTTGTTTTTGTTGTTGTTTTTTAATTTTACTGTTAATTTTTTTTATTGTTAAGATGGCTTGAGCTGCTAAAATAAATTTCTTTTTTATTTTCAGGCATTTTTAGAAAATATACGGATCTCAAACGACTGATTCGGATAATCATCGTGACTGGATGAGATTCGTAATGCCGCGTCCAAAGTCAAAAAAATTCCTGAAATCACGTTTTTTCTGCAGTCCAAAGTTGCAAAAAAAAATCACAGAAATAACAGGTGTTTACCACTGAATTTTCGCGTGTTTTTTTATTTACAACTTTCACGCCGAAAAATTCAGTGGTAAACACCTGTTATTTCTGTGATTTTTTTTGCAACTTTGGACTGCAGAAAAAACGTGATTTCAGGAATTTTTTTGACTTTGGACGCGGCATAATATTCCTTGCATTGAATTGTTGAAAAGCACACAAAATTGAAATTTAAACTTGATTTTCAGATGCGATTTTCTCGAAAACCAGCATGACCAAAAACAATTTTGGAATCTCCTTAAAATTACCGTAAAACCTATAATAGAAGAACCCCTATAATTAAAGCACCCCGAAAATAGAAGAACAGTCCTAGGCTGCCAATTTAAATTAGAAGGACACCCTATAATTGAAGGACACCCTATATTAGAAGGACATCATTTGAGGGGGGTTGAGAATAGAAGGACATGTCCTTCTATTACAGGTTTTACGGTATCTTTCGAATTATGTAAGACTCATCGCGAAAGCTCTGTAAGTTTTACGAAGTTGTTCCTTGAAAAAACGGACACTGCCAAATTCAACTCGCTCCGGATTTTTGAAAATTTCACCGTTTTGACAGCTCTTCTTGAATTCTAATACACACAAAATGAAAGTCTTGCTGCAAATAAATAATTTTACTCAAGAAATCACGAGTTAAATGATGTTTTATGAAGTATTGGCGACAGGAGGTGGAGGTACTGTGTTCGAATGTGGTGCAAGAACCATCTTCTTCTCTCTCAAAGTGTCTAGAAGCATCCAACAAGCGACAGGGTTCTGAAATTTGAAATATATTACGATTTTTATGCGCGGATATTACGGTGCTATCCCGATTATCAAAAAAAAAAAAAACGATTAGAGCATCTAGAAGCCGCGGGGTTCCTATTAAAGGATCAAAACTTTGAAACGTACAGATATCCGCTCTGGTTCCGGTTTTGTGTGTGACGTTGCCGCACGCAATCCCCATTTGCCGTACAAAGGATCCTGCAAATGTAATTGTTGGATGAATTTTCAGTTTTCAACATCAAAACATGAAATTCCGACACTTTTTCATGCAAAAGCAGCCCCCAGTGCAATGAAAATCGTGTTTTGTAGCGGATGGTCTTTTGGTCAAAAAAATCTAGAATAAAAGACCGATGCTTCGTATGACAAACTGTTAAAAAAACAGAACGAACAAATTTCAAAAAATTGACCGAGTTTTGATTTTTTTTTTCTTCTTTTTCTAAATTCAATTTTTACATGAGTGGATGGAAAGAACCGTCTGCGAGCCCAAAATTGATACTTTCAATTTTCCTAGAGTTTTGCTCCAGGAAGATGGTCCTTTTCATTAAAAACTACGTTATCTGAGGGGGCTGAACTTGCTATACTAAATCTGCAAATGCTTTCAATACTAAAAATTACTCTTGAATCAAAGACAGGTTTTGGAGTTCCCCACAATGTTGGAGGCGAGTTGACTGTTTGCTGTTGTGCGATGTTTCCTTAAAAAAGAATTAAATTTTAGTTTAAAAAGTATTCATTAACTACCATTCGCTATGACGTTTTTAGGATTCATAACGTCTCGAATAAACGCATTTGTATTTTCAACTGAAAACAAAACTTTGGTAAATACCACACTTGGCGCGGAAGTGGTGTATAAGAAAAATGATTATAAAATTTACCAGTTTGATGTCGAGGCAAGGAATTGATCAAATTTTGTTGCTGATTTGAAGCTGCTACCGCAGCCTTTTGCTGGAGTTCGGCTTGTTCCATAGCTTTCAAATGGTGAGACACGTAAGCTTCCTGAGACTGAGCGTATGCTGCTGCTGCTTCCGCTTCTTTCTCGTCGATTCCCAGCATTCCAACATTTCGTTGATTTTTTTGCTGAATAACAAATTATTATGTGCTCAACAACGAGTACCAGTTCATATGAGCGGTGCCTCGGTAGGTATGCAAGTGCGCTCCACTAGAGGAGCATTTGGAGGTGTCAGATTCCGCCACTGTGGGTCGGGTCTGATTCCGAGTATCCTCGTCAAACAACAGCACCGTTGGCGGCCACTCACCTGGGCCTTCCTGGCTTCAACCTCTCTCTCCCACTGTTCAAACTGCTTCACATACGAATTGTACGCGTCAGTTCCGATCGATGACCTATAAGTATATATATAAAGAAAAAAAACATGACGCCATCCAACTTATTGCTTTCTTTCCAATGCTCGAATTGCGCTCTGTAGTCTTCATACTGTTTTTCGAGTTCTTCTTCTGATATCTGGTAGAAAAGTTTCATCATCCCCAAAAAAATGAACACAAATATAATCAACTTACTTTCTTTGTTGCCTCGGCCATTATAAACAAGCTATTTGGCTGAAACCTATCCGTTATCGTTGTTTTTATAATGAAGAAACGTGACAGAGAAAGTTTTTAACGCCATTTGAAAAAACGCGACTAAAACGGGGTACTACGGTATAGATCCGCGCGGAATAGAACCGGCTGAAATAGAACTGTACTAAAAAAACCACTGCACGAAATAGAACTCACAATCAGGGACTCACTTCTTCGAGTTGTTCGAGCGGTTCTGTGTCGTTAAATCTCAATTTCAGGCGGTTCTATTCCGTGCGAGTTCTATACCGTAGTACCCACAACAAAATTGCAAAAATGAGATCGGGGGACTAGAAATTCGTGGCCGGTAGAAAAAGCATCACCGCGATGAAGATGAATGAGAGAATAGCATGATCTCCCCATCGGGAAATGTGCCAACCTTTTCGCACAGGATCTGCCGTCTCCACGCAGTGACTCACTCTCTTGCTATGCCGTCTGACTTGTTTCGTCTCCACTAAAGAATGCGATAGACCCCAACCTCTCTATGAATGGAGACGAAAAGGGTGAGACGGCAGAGTGAGAGAGTGTGTCACTGCGCGGAGACGGCAGACCCGGTGCGAAAGGTTGACACATTTCCCGACGGGGAGACCATGGCATTCTCTCAATCTGCCACACGGTGATTCTTTTACTACCGAGCACACTATTCTCGTCCACCGATTTGTTTTTTCTGTCGCGATTTTCTAAATGACTTCGGATCGAGCAGTTTTTTGTCACATTACTTCCTCTCATTATGGCGCATATTTAAAACCGGAATTGGTCTGATTTTTTACGTTCAGTTTCAAATGCAGGGCGATTCTTTTACTGCCGGCCACGCATTTCTAGTCCCCCGATTAGGGTTTTCCTGTCGCGATTTTGTAAATTGTCTGTCACGTTACTAGCTCTCATTAGGGCGCATATTTGGCGCTATGCGGGTTGGGGGGGGCCACCCAAAAAAAATTTTTTTTTTCGTTTTTTTGTGCGGGTTCGCATCGCTTTTGGTTTGTTTCATATATTAATCTCATTCTGCATTATTTTTTAGCCAGGACAGTTCAGCGGCAACGCGCCGGAAGCATGTGTGATACTTTTCAAATATGCGACCGGAGGGAGCTGGGCGGAAGCTTGCTTTGACCCTTTTGAGTGTTTAATCGGCTCCCAGTAACCTTTTCTTATCTTTTTAGGCTCATCTTTAGACTTTCAATCACAAAAAATCATCCCGCAAAGCATGCTTCCGCCCAGCTCCCTCCGGTCGCCAATTTGAAAAGTGTCACACATGCTTCCGGCGCGTTGCCGCTGAACTTTCCAGGCATCGATAAATGCTCAGAAACGAATATTCAAAGCGTGAACAACAAAAAAAGTGCAAAAAAAATTAGTGAAAAAAAAAATTTTTTTGGGTGGCCCCCCTCAACCCGCATAGCGCCGCATATTTTAAACCGTAATTCGTTCGTTTTTATACGTACAATTTCAAATGAAACTGGTTTTCCGTGGTGGCCGAACTCATTTCCGCAAATTTTTTTGCCGCATTTTGCAAAAAGGGGAGAGAACTCCGCCCATTTCATGTGATGAGAGAGTGAGAGAGTGCGAGAGGGAGAGGGGAAATATTTGCGATCGGGGGACTAAGGCTTCCATTCGGACCAATTTTCGTCCGTCCGGTCCGTCCGTTCGTCCGTCCGTCCGCCGTCCGTCCGCTTCGTCCGCGGTTCGTCCGGTTCGTCCGCGGACGGATCGGTTGGTCCGTTTCGTCCGGTTGGTCCGGTTCGTCCGTTTCGTCTGGCACGCTCTAATTGGCTGGGGATTTTAATTTATGGCACTCTCTTTAAAAATTCTGACATTGAAAATGTAAGCGGTTGCAAATTTATGTAGAATTAGCTTTGCAAAAACAAATTTTTTAATTTTTTTCCGAATTTTTGATAGCAGAAACAAGACATTTCTGTTGATATTTTAAAGAAAAAAGAACAAAAACAGCTTTTGAAAACAAAATATAACAGAAACAAGAACAAAAACTAACAAGAAAAAAAACGGACGAACCGGACCGACCTCGGACGAACCGGACGAACCGCGGACGAGCGGACGAACAGCGGACGAATTTCGTCCGCTTTTTTTTCGTCCGAATGGAAGCCTTACGGGGGACTAGAAATGCGTGGCCGGTAGTAAAAGAATCACCGTGTGCCATCTCATTCTTTTCGTCTCCATTATCCCGGCGATGCTTTTTCTACCGGCCACGACGAATTTCTAGTCCCCCGATCAGGGCTGGGATTTTTTTTACTGATTCCGTAAAATTCCGTATTTAAAATCTCTGAAAATTCTAGAGCTATTTTCTTCAAATCGGTAAGAAAAAATAACACATTTTTGTATTTTTCTTGAATTTTTTCAATAAATTCTGAATTAGACAGAAATTCCAGTACAGTGAGATTTATTCAATTGGTTTCAGAAAAAGCTCAACATATTTTTAGATGTTAAATACTGACACTGAACAAAAATATCGAAATTTTCGAATTTTTAAAAGCTAATTTTCTATTTTGAAATTTTTCAACTATTCTTCACCAGATCTGGCGAGAAGTTTCAATGTCAATCTGAAATATCACAGAAAACTGTTATTTACCGTTAAAATGAACATATTTTCTTCAAATTACCTTGCATTTTGTCTTATATTTCTTCGAATCTCACTTTTTCTCTTTTTATTTCACTTCTCATAGTTCTGCACCCAAGTTTTAAAAAATTCATGGAATTCCTACAAAAAAACAGGCTCACAGCTGGAAGTTATGGTATCATAGAGCCTCTGGAGGTAGCGTACTACGACTTTCTATATTCAAAACCTCCAAATAATACTTTCGAAGATGAAAAATCCTGCTATTTTCAAGCAAACTTTGTTGGTAAACTATAATGGGGTTATTCACGAAATGGCAAAAAATGGCAAAAAACGGCAAAAAACTGCGCGAAAACTCGGAAAATGCTCCGATTGATCTGAAATTTTGGGAAATGAGGGAGAAAACTCTCCCGGACATTCCCACAAAATTTCAGACCAAAATGTCGAATTTAAGCATTTTCAGACAAAAAAGCAATAATTCTTAAAAATCGATATTTTCGTCTGAAATTTTGTGGGAATGTCCGGGAGAGTTTTTTCCCTCATTTCCCAAAATTTCAGATCAATCGGAGCATTTTCCGAGTTTTCGCGCAGTTTTTTTTGCCGTTTTTTGCCATTTTTTTCCATTTCGTGAATAACCCCATAACTGTCTTTTCTTTATTCCTTTCTCTTAAAATTTATGCAAAAATTTCAGTGCATTTGAAAAATGTTCAATATTACACTACTGTTGCACCGGCCCGGCCCGTGCCAAGTAAGACCGAAAGCTTTATTCGTATTGGTTGTCAATTTTCTTCCACTTTTTTGTTAATATTTCTGGTTTCAGCAATATCCACTGGAGACCAAAATGAAAATCGCATAGCGTTGAGCTCAGCGGAGCGCGTTTGACCATTTTGGCGGGCCGACAATAGGGAGACCCCACGAAAAGGGGGGAAAGTGTTGAAACGCAGGAACGAAAAGGGGGGAAAATGGGCACAGTTTGTCTGCAAAAGTGCCGCACGGTTTTTTCTGCATTTTTGGAGAATGAGCAATAGTGTTTTTTTTCTGCTTTTTTTGCCTGAAATTAGTTTTTTTGGGTATTTATTGTCCATTCGCGACAAATGCAGGTGCGCTTCATTGAACATCGTACTTTGCGATTTTCATTTTCGTCACCAAATTATTTTTCCTCTTTTTCTTCGATTTCTTGCTAAAATTCTCCGTTTTCCTTGATATTTATTTGTTAAAATGACTAATGACAAACAAATTCGTAATATTTTGTAAAAATTTTCCTAAATATGCCCAATTTTAGTTAAAATTCGCCATGTTTCGAAATTTTCGCTGCTTTAAAAATTCCTAAATCATTTATTTGGAAAGCTTTTAGTTCAAATGATTTTATGACGATGTATTTCAATGTATTCTTTCTTTTTAGCACACAATTTTCCTATTTTAATGCGAAATCACCCGGATTTTCGCAGAAAATATTATTTTTCACTAAAATCAATAATTTTGTAGACCTCTCGCAGCTTTTCCGCTCCTTTTATTTTTTAATCGTTTCTATTTTGTCTCCGCATTTTAAATACTGAATTCCAGCAAAACAAAGCAGGAAAAAAACACTATTTCTCATTCTCCAAAAACGTAGAAAAACCGTGCGGCACTTTTGCAGACAAACTGTGCCCATTTTCCCCCCTTTTCGTTCCTGCGTTTCAACACTTTCCCCCCTTTTCGTGGGGTCTCGTTTTTTTCTGTCACGATTATTTAAATGATCACGTTTCTCCCTTTCATTAAGTATTTATTACGCATATTTATGCCCTGAATTCGCTTTATTTTATTTGTAAAATTTTAAATATACAGAACGACTGCTATTTACATAGTAAAACTGTATCAGAATAGAACTTGATCTGTAGAACTTTTGCGGGGGGGGGGGGGGGGGGGGGGCGCGTTTGCGTTGATAATCCCACGTCTCATTTCAATCATTTCAAAAGTTTTTTAACAGCTTTAAATATACGAAGTAATTGAAAAATAGAAAAACAAATGAAAAGATTATCGCTGCAAACGCGCTCCCTCGCACGACAGTTTTATTTTTCGCTGTCCTATTTTTTGCGCATAAATTGACGAGGTATCCAAAATCGACGAATACGTAATATCAGAAAGCCCACTTGAATAGTCCCGTTAATATTGCAGAAACTGAGAACCAACACCGAAATTTTTATCAGTATGAAGCTATCACTCTTGGTAATTCAACTACTTGTCTACTCAGTAGTCGCCATATTCGAAGATCAAGCTGGGAAGTTCGATTGGAGGAAAACATTGATTGGATGCCCTAAAAGTACAATCTTTGATGATTCTGGCAGGTTGAAAAAGTTAGCGTATAACAGAGTTCATTGTTTCTTTGAAGATCAGACCGCATTGTTGTATTCACTAAGGAGTCTATCATGGGATCGCTCAGCCTGCATACAGGAAAAATTGGTATACTTTATTTTTTATGGGTTTCTGGCCGATTATTTGACAAATTCTATATCAGAATGGCGACGTATTTTGGAATCCACTGCTTCAAACGATGCTGCTTTCACAAGCGATGATGAATGTAAGCTTTTGAAATAGCTAAACCCAGCAAAAAATTTGGAGAATGCTCCGATTGGCCTGAAGTTTTCTGGGAATGTCATGGCCGGGAGTATTTTTTTCCATTATTTCCCAAAGTTTCAGGCCACTCGGAGAATTCTCTGAGGTTGCCTGCAGTTTTTTTGTTTTTCTGTGAACAATCGTATTTAAAGACATCTATACTTTATCTGATGGTGGCAGAATATTCCGTTCTTGGCGAAAAGTGGACGGCGTTCTTGTTCGGCAAATCCTTGTCAGCGAAGAGATTTCCACCCGGTAAGTTGAAAATTCATTTATGGACCTATTCAAAGTACTGTGGAAAAAGGAAAAAATGACAAACAACTGGGAGAAAACTCGGAAAATGCTCCGATTGGTCTGAAATTTTAGGAGAAACTGTCAGTATTTTCCGGACTTTCTCAGAAAGTTTTGGACCCAAATATCGATTTTAACAATTTTCAGAAAAAATATCAATATTGTCGGCCCGCCAAAATGGTCAAACGCGCTCCTTTGAACTCAACGCTATGCGATTTTCATTTTGGTCTCCAAATTATTTCATTTCACGTTGAATTTATACGTGAACTGAAATAATTTGGAGGCCAAAATGACAATCGCATAGCGTTGAGTTCAGCGGAACGCGTTTGACCATTCTGGCGGGCCGACAATATTTTTTTTAATCGATATTTCTGTCCAAAATTTTCTGAGCAAGCCCGGAAGCATTTTTGACAGTTTCTCCCAAAATTTCAGACCAATCGGAGCATTTTCCGAGTTTTCTCCGTGTTGTTTGTCTTTTTTTTTCCCGTTTTTCTACAGTACTTTGAATAGGTTCATTATACCGTATTTCCTCTAATTTAAGCATGCCCTGCTATTGTTTCATTTCATCACACCTGCCTGGTGTTTAGAAATTTTCACACCAAACTCGGCAAAACACTGAAGTTTGGTCTGCAAACCTCTAAATACCAGGCACTTGGGATGAAATGAAATAATAGAAGGACATGCGCTTAAATGAGAGGAAATACGGTATATCAGAGCTCACGTATATATTCAGAAATTCCATCGAAGTCTTGGATGGTAACATCTTCATTGCTACAAGTAATAAACTAATGAGCTTCACTCCAGAAGCTGATTCTCCAGCGAATGTTGTTAAATTCACCTCAGACAGGTACATTTTTGTTCAACGATGGCGTGTTCTATTACTGACTTCAGAATTTTCTCCTCCTTCTTCAAACAGGGTAATGAACTTCTTTTTGCTTCGGTTTCAAAAATTTCCCCGAAATTGAATTTTGTATCTATTAACAAAGTTGAATTATTCGCGGACGGAGTGGATTTGGATTTTGTTAGCTATGAACCAGAGAGGTGAGTGAAATTTGTTTTAAGCTCACGGGATTTCGGATTGAACGCGGCCAATTAACTGCGTTGCGAAATCGGCGCGAATGTGATTTTTATTCGAATATTTACTTTTTAAACTAGATTTTTGATTTATTTTGTGATTACCATATTTTACTTGTATTTTTCTCGATTTTCTCAAATTTTCAAAAATACGATTTTTGGCATGATGGCAATTTTCGGTAGAGCGCGCTTTCCTCGATATTCCCTCGGCGGCCCCGTGTAAGCTTTACATCATTTTAGCGGAATTTAGAATTCAAAATAGATAAAATTACTAAATTCTGCGTTTCATGCATTTTGAATTTTTTGTCAAATGACAAATGCAAAAAACGACATTTTTTGCAGCAGAAAAAAAATGCAAGAAATATGGCGGCCATCGGCAGCTGTGTGGCTAATGGACCTATTCATTTAAATTAAAATGAATTTTTATGTCATTTTAATTCAATGCAAAACAACATATTATTTAATTAACCTGAATTTTCCTGAACCATTGAGTTTGAGCCTTTCTGCACATCGTGTCGAGACATCCTGGCCAAATAAATGCATGCGCCTTTAAGGCGTGTAATCCGAGTGGACAAGATGACAGATGAATTTCGTTCGACAACGTATCATCTTGCCCACTCGGAGTACACGCCTCAAGGGCGCATGCATTTATTTGGCCAGGAGGTCTCGACACGATTTGCAGAAAGGTTCAAACTCAATGGTTCAGGAAAATTCAGGTTAATTAATTAATATGTTGTTTTGCATTGAATTAAAATGACATAAAAATCCATTTTAATTCAAATGAATAGGTCCATAATAGCCGTGGAAAATGGCTGATAGCCATTGCATTCGGGGCCTGCGCCAAATGGCATATTATTCGGAGGGTACAAAATTCATGATTTGAGGTTAATAAATTCAAGGTGGGGGTACAATATCCAAATTATTCGGGAGTACAAGCCAAAACCCTGAATTTATTAGCCCCAAACCATGAGGCACACGGCCTAATTCGATGGCTATTAGCTAAAAATTTTCTGAGAAATTTATTATTTGTTTCAAGGTGCCATGTTCAAAATATGTACATTTCTTGTTTCAATGGAAATAAACTTTCCGTAGCTGACGTCTTCGATAAGAACGTATTTCATACCGAATTGGATCATGACATTACGAATGTTTCTGGATCAGGAAGAATCATTTTTGCCCGTGGAATAACAGATTTAGAAGTGTTTGAGATTTCCAATAGCAATATTGTTGCTTTGAAGAAAATCAAGGTGACTCCTGACGAGGAAATAGGATTCGTAGAACCTCAAGATTCACTGTTTTTGGTTTCACCAAGCTATGTCCGAGTAGTCTCAATCACCCTTGATACTGCTGTTCGCGTTCCTCGCGTTGCAAGCGAGAATCATTCACCTCTGATCTCGGTTTTTGTTAATCCAGTTAAGAAAAACGCCAAGGATTACGAGTTGCTGGTTGTTGGTGCTGACTGTCGACTGGAATTGCTCTCTGTAGACGTCTCGGCGAAGGCGATTGTGTCTGAATGGAACAGAGAAGGTGAGGTACCGCAAGAAATACACGTCGCGAATAGGCTGCGCAACAGGCTTGTTTATAATAAAAATGTATATTTCAGAGTCACTAATAAATGTGGAATCAGTGGAATTGGTGGATTTGCCTCTCACTGAAAGCCAGCAAATGATAGAGGACGAATTCGAAGATAATGAAAGTATGTTTAAAATTTCAGAAATGTATATAATTTTGTGATTCTAAGGCAATATCATGTCTGCATTCATTCGGCGCCTACAGGTTCAGTTTGGCCAGTTCTGCCGAATTCTTTCACGAACTTTTGAAAATATTTTCTATACACTCTCGACATTTTCCATACATGGTAATGGTTTATCGGATTTCATTAATTCTATTCGTTCTACATCAAGTTCATCGTAAGTCAAAAACGTTTTTTTTTTTTTTAATTTCCTGGGTGTAACTAAATGAATATCTTTTTAAATTCAGTAACAACGCGCCATTCGAACGGGATTATTTCAATTTACGGAAAGTTATTTTGGCAACAACTATAAACGGAGCTGTGTTTGGTATTGATAGTAACGACGGAAGTGTCCTATGGAAAATTTGGCTGGGTGATGATTTTGCACCGTTGGAGTCGATATCGGCAAAGCAGCGAGTGCCGTTGTATGTTCAGAGAACCACAGCTCATTACCAGCTGGACGGGCTAGCGTCTGTTGTGTTTTCCAACAAGGTAATACACTTGGGGGTCCGGAAAGTGCTGGAGGTGGTGCGGTTTTATTTCCCGATTACTGCTCGTAAAAGTTGATCATGGGGAATCGATTGAACTAAATAATCAGATTTAACAACAAAAGGTTATTTTGAAGTGCAATTTTTATATATATATCAATATTTATATTGTCCATTCGCGAAAAATGCAAGTGCGCTCCACGAAACTTAATACTTCATGGATTTCATTTTCGTCGCCAAATTATTTCAATTCACGTGTAAATTCAACGGGAAATTAAATAATTTGGCGACGGAAATGAAATCCACGAAGTACTAAGTTTTGTGGAGCGCACTTGCTTTCTTCACGAATGGACAATAAGTAATTAAGCCACGTGGCGTTGAATAATGTAAAAACTGTAATTGAGTTGCACCTCTAGTAGGAGTGCCTCTAATAGTGGTGCGCCCCGAAACAGTTGGAAAAATAGTAGTGTACCCTCTAATAGTGGGGCTTCACTATCTACGAAAACACACCGCCAGCGAGTTCAGTGTTTTTTTTTCGATTGCAAAGTTTTTATCTGTAAGCGATTTTACTATTTTTCTGTTTTCTATTAATTTTCCACTGCTTTTACTTTTTTTTTTCGATTTTTATTTTCAGATAAATCTGATGGAGAGCCATTGGAGAGGTAATGTCAGACGAAAAATATGATAACGATGCGTCAATGAATGATGCAACTCGAAAGCGACGGTTGAATTTAACTTTGAACTTCAAAAAAGAAGCGTTGGAATTGGCAATCTGAACAAACAACGCGAAAGCCGCAGAAAAATTATTGTTAATATTCTCTTTTTTGTTATTTTCTTTGTTTTGTTGTTACCTGTCTTATCGTTTTACATTATTTCTTGTGGCCTTTTGTTTGGCTTTAATAAAATACTTTTAGAATTTTTTAAAATTGATTATTATCAATTCAATATTCTTGCCGGGTACAGTGAGCAGTGGCGCGAAAAGTCGAAGCTCCGCCCATCAGGTTTTTTCAACTGAATTCTACTGAAAATAGAGCAAAACATGTGAGCGGGTGTGTCGCGTCTATTATAAAACTTTGGCGGGCGCATGTGGTAGCCGGAAAGAATATTGAAACGATAATACAACAACAACAAAGATTACAAAGTCGATCCGTTCTTCAAGTACCGAAGGTACTGTGGATCACGGTTTTCTGCGTACGCGGACGACTGGTGGTGTACCGTTCAGAGCCAAACATTATTTAAGTAAATTCCTGGCTAGGGAAATGACCGAGCAATTTTCGTAGATTTCTCTACTATCCAATTAGAGGCTGGGTGAACCCGGGGGGTGAGGGCGGACTCGAACCTGCTGCGCTATCCTCCCTATTCTTTCAACAAAACCCTGTTTGAAAAATAGTGGTGCATGCAACTCAATTCCAGTTTTTACGGTATATGGATAAACGTGGTGGGTCATGCGAAGATCACTTGTAAATAGTGTGTGGTTTAATTTGATATTTTTCAGAAGACAAAATATGGTGTAATTGTTACGTTCAATCCTATGATCGGTCAAGTTGTATCCAAAAATGAATTGCCATATTCGATTAAAAGGTAAAATGAAACCTATCTATCGAGCATTTGAACCTTTATTCATTTTATTTTATTTTTCCAGAATTTCTTTATTGCCGATTACTAATCAAAAGCACGTGTACCCGATTCTTGTTGTTGATGAAGAGAACGAAGTTTGCATTAAAGAAATGAACATGGGTTTATTAATTTTTCTGGTTTAGATATCTTTCTACCCTTCAATAAACCAAAATGAGCTCTCATCATGTTCTTCATTGTTCCTGATGGATGTTGACAGGAATTCAAAAACAATGAAGGGGTTGGAAGCCGATTTAATTAACCGAAAATTGAGGACGGTTTGGAGCGGAAACATTGGGTTGGCATCTAATGAAGAAATAGTTGCCGTGAAGGGAAAATCTTTCCAACGTAAGATTGCGGTTGAGACCCAAAACTGCAAACACAAATTATTGTAACGCGGGCGGTGTTTGCGTACTTTTGAAATCCAAACTGCAATGAAAGAAATAAGAGAGATGTTCCCATTTTTGTTTAAATTTTGAAAGTACGAAAACACCGCGTTGCAATAGTATGGGTATGGTGTTTCTCTATTTTTTCTTGTTTTCAGAAAAAGTTCATTCGCAAGGAAGAGTTTTAATAAATCGAGATGTTCAATATAAATATGTGAATCCGAATTTGGTTTGTTACATGTTTTGCAGTTCGAAATTTAAAATATTTAAAATTTTCTCAGGCTGCTGTAGCTTCTCTTGATAGAAAAAATCAGCAACTAACCATCGTGTTGGTAGATATCGTTACTGGTCATGTAGTTCACAGTGCGAAAATTGTGAAAGCCGCTGAACCGGTTCATCTCGTCCACTCTGAAAACTGGATTGCGGTTGGATTATGAAGCAGAAGGTTTAAAATGTTATAAAGTTAATTTTCAGTACTCCTATTGGTCGGAAAAAGGTAGACGAACAGAGCTTGGAATTATTGAGTTGTACGAAGGACACGGCGAACAAGCTCGAAAAGTTAGCCAAGCAAAATTACATAAATCATTTTTTTTTTGTTTTAAGGAATTTTTCGATTCAAAATTGGGAAACAAGCATCAGCCTGCGGTTTTGATGCAAAGCTATATATATGCTCAGGGAGTTGAAGCCATGACTATATCAGAAACAGGTTTGTTTGACCGGCTCGCATGAGTCGGGAATTGTGTTTTTTATTTTGTGCATCTTGCAGTTTTGTCTTATTCATTTCATGCAGAAAACGTCGCTTTCTACATAAAAGGGATAAAAAAAGGCAAGATCCACGAAATAAAAACCCACATAAGTCTTACTAGGAAGCAGGGATGCCAAAAAAATTTTTTTTTCGAAAAACATATGTTTTTCGTTTTTATCGTTCGATATCAAAATAATATACAATTTACCATATTATTCATGCAGAAAGGTTTCAAATGACCAAAAATTTACGAAACATCTCGTACACTACGTATTCTAGTCTTTAATCCAACTTTTTCTTCCATTCTTTGTTAAAAACAAAAAATTTTGGCACTAGGTGCGAAAAACGAAAAAATACGGCACCCCCGATAGCCACACCACTATAGTTTAGGGGTGGGTCTATCTTTCTGTAGAGCACTCTATGTTGGGACAGAAACATGTTTTTTTTTTCAGAAAAGGGTTTATCTATGAGATCGATACTGCTTGCTCATCCATCGGGAAATATACACGAAGTTTCGCGGCGACTTCTCGATGCCACTCGTCCAATGGAGTTGACACCGGCTATGAGAGAGGAAATGATTATTGGATACGTCCCAGAAATCGCCGTTTCATCTGAAGAAATGATAAACTATAATCTGACAGTCCATCGCGTACGAGGAATTAAGGCTTCGTAAGAAAACTATTGATTTTTTATTGTTGAATTTAATTTTTTAGACCATCCGGACTCGAGTCTACTAGTTTGGTTTTAGCTTACGGCACAGACTTATTTTTCACACGACTTGTACCGTCCGGAACCTTTGACATACTTAAGGTAGGAGTTTTCATGTTTCAGTTGAGAACTGGGGGCGCATGCTCCTATATTTTTAACCGGATTCCGCCGATCATTATCTACGATCGACCACATCCACTCAATCCAACGCCTACTCTAGGTTGGGCGCGTGTACCAGATACAGCTTTATGAACTTGCACAAAGCCTTCGACAGTGTTGAACCAACAGCAATCTGGGAAAGCCTGAAAAGTCAACCTACTGCAATAGTGCTACACCAACTGCATAACCACCATCACGTCATTCCACAAGAAAGTAGAAGTCTCGATCACAATAGGTTCATGCCAAGGGGAACGTATCTCTTCGAACCTCTTCTCAGCTGGTCTGGAGAACCACAGTGTGCTAGAACCTACGTGAAGGCAAACGTGATCTATCGCATTCTCTGCCTCTTCAAATTGGCGTCCTGACAAGTTTAGCTGAAAGCAAAGAAAATTCGCATTTAAAAAAATTGTCAAAAACGTAGTCCCCAACACGCCACGACACTGGGGTGTGAGGAGCGAGTGAGTAAACGCGCCCGGACGCACATATGCAACGCATCCAAATGAGGCCTAAAAAATAAAAATGCGCGCGAAAAATTTCGCATTATCGGAGATCGCGCGAAATAATTTTGAATAGATTTTCGTAATTTTCACGATTTTGTTTTGGTTTTTCTCTCCGATAATGTGAAATTATTCGCGCTCCTTTTTTATTTTTTGCGCCTCATTTGGATGCGTCGCGTGTTCACAGTGAATCTTTTACTACGTGCCGATTCGGATCGAAGGCCATTTTGAGAAATTTTCTCTTCCATGAAAGAAATCCTGGAGCTATTTTGAAAATGAAGGCTCAATAAATATTGTTCTTCGCTTAATTTACTACATTTTGCAAAAAAAAAATTGGCTAAAATCGGTGCACTACCGGCTCTACGTAATTTGTTAAAGGTGTCGCGGACGAGCAAAAAAAATATCGCATCTTCTTCCATTTTCAGTTTTCTGTACTTTTCTGGAAAACAAAGGAAGTTGACTCGAAACGGGCTACCACCGCCGACCCCACAAGATTTGTTTAAGGTGTGGCCTAAGTTTCGCCATTAGCTAATAGAGACCTGAAACTTGTCGCATGAGCTGTTTTCAACTGTAATTTATTTTTGCACGTTCTTTTAGTTGTTTTTCCTCTAATATTCACACTATTTATTCCCGAAATTGCACTTTCTTCACCTGATTGGTGGACTTTTAGTCAAAGAATTTCTGACTTGACGTAGTAAAAGATTCACTGTGGTGTGTGCGTCCGGGCGCGTTTACTCACTCCCTCTTCATACCCCAGTGTCACGACTTGCTGACAAGGGAAGTATTTTTGGGCACCGTTTGAGATCTTTATGAAACTTGGGTCAGAGGTAGTCTAGACCCTCCTGAATCGAAATCCGTTTTCAAAAACTGCGGGTTTTGCCTCCTTCTGGAGTTATGACGTCTTCAAGATGGAGCGAAAAGGGGTGCTTCCTTTATAAGCGCTCGCGTCATTTATGGTCTCATTATTGATTTTCGAACATTTCCGGTGTGTTCAAAGACCTATCAATTGTAAATGGCTATATTACTGCGTCGCGAAAGCCGGTCAGAGCGCTCGTGTCTTGCGACTGTGGTCTCGCCGCGACCAGCGCGTATACGGTAGTTTGTTTACGGAAAAAACGAAAAAAAAAAGCAAAAACAGAAAAACAATTCAAAAAAGAATGTAAACAAACTACCGTATACGCGCTGGTCGCGGCGAGACCACAGCCGCAAGGCACGAGTGCTCTGACTGGTTTTCGCGACGCAGTAATACTCGGTATAAAACGCTGATAACTCGCTCCAATCGAACAAAGAATTTCGCTTTGGAGTGAGGTTTAGAGAAATCAGAGCAAAACATCGGCCACGGCTCTCTCAATTTTCTGCACTCTCTCGTCGCAAACGCGGCCGCGTCCATCACTGTGCGAAGGGAGCGCGTTTGCAGCGCTCCGTACTGACAATATAATAAAAATGTGTCGATGAACAAGTTATAAGTGGCCTGTCATACAAGTCACATCATGACAAAAAAAGTGACGATCGAATTTTTTAAAGATGTTTTTTTCGACTCCTCCATGCCAAGCATTATGGATACGGATAAGATAATTCACAGTATAGGCATTTGATGAAAGAAGCTCCGTTGCAAGCCTTTGATGAACAATGAACAGCCATGTTATTGGTGAACAGAAGTCCTGCTAGAAGTAAAAATTTTGGTGGGTGTATGATGTTGTTTCTCCAGACATTCCAAGCGTACTGTGCTCATGGATCCAACTTCGGAGGAAAAATCTATCCATAGACCACCAAAAACATTGGAGACCGCCACAGGCATTTCCAATGTTTGGTCTCTCCGGTTGATTTTGCAGGCAATACAATTTTATTTGGCCAGTAATGTATTTGATGACCTTTTCGAATCCATAAACGCTGTCGATGGCAGCTTTATCCTGACCCAGCAGAACTTCTGTTCACCAATAACATGGCTGTTGATTGTTCATCAAAGGCTTACAACGGAATTTCTTTCATCAAATGCCTATACTGTCTTCTCCGTATCCACAATGCTTGGCATGGAGAAGTCGAAAAAAACATCTCTAAAAAATTCGATCGTCACTTTTTTTGTCATGCTGTGACTTGTATGACAGACTTATAACTTGTTCATCGACACATTTTTATTATAGCCATTTACAATTGATAGGTCTTTGAACACACCGGAAATGTTCGAAAATCAATAATGCGACCATAAATCTTCCTAAAAATTCGAAAAGAAGGGACGCGAGCGCTTATAAAGGTGGCACCCCTTTTCGCTCCATCTTGAAGACGTCATAACTCCAGAAGGAGGCAAAACCCGCAGTTTTTGAAAACGGATTTCGATTCAGGAGGGTCTAGACTACCTCTGACCCAAGTTTCATAAAGATCTCAAACGGTGCCCAAAAAGACTTCCCTTGTGAGAGGGTCAGTCAGCTTTCTGAACGACGTCAGTGAGATCTGTGGCCGTATTCATGAGATCATTCTGAATTCCGAACGGGCTCCGAAAAGTATTCAGAACGAAAGAGATGATTTTCCGAACCCGCTTGGAATTCCGAATGAACAGTTGAGCAATTTGGAATGTCTGTGATCCACTACGCATTATGAAGAACAATAATATTGGATGGGTCGGACCCCTACAGATTCCCACAGATGAGAAGCGGTTTGTTGGGAGACCATTGATGAGATTGAGCGACTACAAACATTACAAAGTCGATCCGTTCTTCAAGCACCGAAGGCACTGCGAATGATGGTATTCTGTGTCCTCGGACGACTTTTCAGAGCCTGTCATTGTTTAAGTCAATTCCTGGCGGGGGAAATGACCGAGCAATCTTCGTAGATTTCTCTACTACCCAATTAGAGGCTGGGTGAACCTGGGAGGTGAGGGCTGACTCGAACCAGTGACCTCTCAAACGGCAGCAGCCACCACTACTCATATCCCCTGGGTTTCCACAACTGTGTTACGCTTTCGTTTGGAATTTTGAAATAATGATATTGCAGGATGACTTCGATCACATTTTTATCTCTATGGTGTTGTCCGGCTTGGTTTTTGGATCGTATATTACAAAAAGATTGGCGCGTTCTAACGCTTTGTCAGCCCAATGGTCTTGAATGCCTGTATTGTTACAATTGTTTAAACATAAACATTAGCTTTTTTTATTATATTTATTTAATAAAGTATACTGTAATAATTTAAATTGAGTTGTGTTCCATGAAATTTTATTATAGGATTTTTCAGTACTTTTCAGATATTTTACGCACTTGAAAACATCGAAAATGTAGAAAGGTATAAAATCAATGCAGTTTCAGAAAAAAAAAATGGAAAATCGGCGAAAAACTGAGAAATTCAAAAATTGATGCAAACGCGCTCCATCGCCCAAAAATTTCTATTTTGTAGCCGTTCTATTTCGTAGCATTTCTATTTCGCCTATTTCTATTCTGTCGTACCCTCAATTTCAGATCATCTTCATCTTCAGCGATGAAAAAAAAAGTTCAATTGCGACGGTCCGGATGGCTATCGTGATTATTGGGATCTGGGACGTTTCGAAACCTGCCATTTCGAAACTGGGACGTTTCGAAACTTTTATGCATTTTTGCTTAGCGGTTTTCACCAAGTAACACCAAAATACACGCGCATTTGCTTTTTATTTTCCTTTTTTATCAATTATCTTTATTTTTGTGTGAAATTAAATCTACAAGTATGCCGGAAAAATGCAAAAAAGTTTCGAAGTGGCAGGTTTCGAAACGTCCCAGAGCCGATTATTGGCATGACTTATGGACCTATTCACAAAACCGGAAAAAAAAAGAAAAAAATTGCGGGAAAAATCGGAGAATGCTCTGATTGACCTGAAATTGTGGGCAGTATTGGAAAAAATTATCCTATACGAATAATTTCACGTTATCGGAGAGAAAAAAAAAGCAAAATCGTGGAAATTACGAAACTCTATTCAAAATTATTTCGCGCGCGTTGGTTTTTCTCTCCAATAATGCGAAATTTTTCGCGCGGTTTTTTATTTTTTGGGCCTCATTTGGATGCGCTGCGTGTGTGCGTCCGGGCGCGTATACTCACTCCCTCCTCATACCCCAGTGTATTCATCGCCTGGTATAAAAAAATTTAAAACATTCCAAATCCGATCTTAATTTACACATTCCTCAGCAGAAATTATCGCATTCAATGAACAATGATGACAAAAGAGGTGGTCGGCAAAACCACGCCGCGCGCATGCAGCCGAAGCCCCGCCTCCCCCTGGTGAGAAAATCAGTGGTAAATAATCGCGACTTTGAAAGGCTGAAACTCGGGAACTAGCGGGAGTTTTGCTGAAAAAATTTGGGATTTTACTAATATTGAGGCGTAGAATACAATGGAATCAGTAGTTTTTCGAGATTCGCACGTTTTTCAAACTCGTTGCGGTACCTACCTATTGTGTTTTCAATTGACTTGCGACATGAAAACGCGAGACTCCGCCCACTTATTTGTCCCGTTCTGTCTGCGTCTCTTCAAATATCACCGTGTTCGCGTGGTCGCGCACAAATAAGTGGGCGGAGTCTCGCGTTCTCATGTCGCAAGTCGATTGAAAACACAATATACTCGCTCAAAAAAATTTGGACCAAAATATCGATTTTTCTGAAAGTTTTTAAAATCGATATTTTGGGCCAACATTTTTTGGCGTGTACAGGATAATTTTTTTCCAATACTGCCCACAATTTCAGGTCAATCTGAGCATTCTCCGATTTTTCCTGTTTTGTGAATAGGCCAAGGCACCCCAGCCTTCCAAAATTGTTTCTACCTGGCGCATTTTTAAAACCCTAAGGCTCGGTCATTTTTTGACCAAAAGGCCTCGTTTTTGGATTAAAATAATGGTGTCATCCTGAATAATCAGACAATGATTCGAATTTCTCAAAAAAGTAAATTTTCGAGTGAAAAAATAATTTCATTATCCAACGATATTGGTGGCGCATTGGACGACGGGGGAGGCGTGTAGGGCCATTAAGAAAGGAAGTCATTGCGCGCGTCGCAAAATCACGTGCATATCTGACCGATGCAGTTCTGTTCTCGATTGGCCGGCGTGTCCCCGGGCATAAACATCATCGAAAATGTTTGGCGATACACGCTGAGGAAAATTACGATGGAAACAAGAATTATAATAGTGTACCGGCCCTCAAACAAACGATTATCGACGCGTGGCTGCAGGTGGATCGAAAGTTGCTGGATAATCTATCTCTCGATGGATGCGCGAATTTTTACTGTGATCTTTGGGTCCCAGACTTTTTCGGTACGTTTTTTCATGGTTATGGCTGCTCTTCGGGTTAAATTTGCAAGTTTTGTACAAAAATATATGTCGTAACTAAAGAGAAAATGTACCCTAAAAGCAGTCGTGCCCAAAGAGTCTGGTCGCGCAAAAAAGAGTGGGGCTCCACACCAGGCTTTCTCGGAGATTTCCGAAAAGTCGGAATTCCGATGTCGGAAATTTCCGATTCCGGTTCCGAGGCAGTTTCACTTCCCAAAAAATTTCCGATTCCGTTCCGAGACAAAATGATTTCCGAAAGTATTTCCGTCGGAAAAAAACATGTTTTTCCGTCGAAATTTGGTACGAAAAATAGTTTTTTTTTTGGAAAAAATTCGACCATGTCCGTGACACAAATTTCCTTTTTAAAAAACGAGTCTACGTATCTTTCCTCAATTTTTTTTAAACTTTTTGTGGATAATTTAAGATTTTATGGGTCTATTCAGGTTCATTTCCGATTTTTCCGATCGGAAATCGGAATTCCGACGGAAATTCGGAAATGAAAATGAAAAACTCGGAATTCCGTCGGAACATCGGAAGAGAAATGTACAAAATCGGAAATTTCCGGCGGAACTCGGAAGAGAAATTTTCAGTTCCGAGAAAGCCTGCTCCACACCACCAACACCCATTATAATGAACATGAAACGCCATTTCAGAACTGTCAATGCAAGTGTGCCCCGCTGCGAACCACTTCACATTTTTATTCGGTTTTGTCACGTTGTGGATAAGAGTATGGATTTGTGTGGCGGGTCATGCGATAAGACAACAACACCCGCACACTCTTCTTCACAATGCTAGACGAGGATACGCAGACAACGAAACAGCTGCGTACACAACACGCCGGCACGTAGCTAGACTAGAGTCGTTTCCTTGGCCGAGCACGTAGAAACCAGTATTAACGGACCGTGACCGAACGACACTCTGCGGTATATTGTGAGCAAACGTTTTAAGAAAATAAAAAACACATTTTTTTTTCGCGCCACTTTTCCCCCGCCATCTACCGCAAAGAGTCATATTTTTTGTTTTTTTTTTCGCTTTGCACATTCCATGGGGTATTGGCGACTGTCTTTTTTCAAACGTTTTTTTGCCATCGACGCCCACGCGCTGCGGTTGTTTCACGTGTTAAGGCTGCATCTCATCATTTCCCAAACAGTGAAATCGCATAATTTGGCACACTGCCAACATTTTTCCAATAGAGCGAACTTTCGCAAGGGCACACGCCAGCACGCCGCGGCGTTCATAATGAACACTGCACGCTTGGAAACATTTTTATTCATGCCGCACTCACGCTGACCAAGATTCACGGTGATTCGCAACAGCCGACAGGAAGTATTTTCTCTCCCCCTCGCACTCTCTCACTCTCTCTTCTCGTTCAGTGGGAGTGGTTTCCTTCATTTTTTGCAAAGTGCGGCCCCCGTCGTGTTAAACAGAACGTTTGAAAATAAAATTTAAACTGCGCGGGTTTTTTACCCAAAAAAATTCTGGCCAAAGCGTGATCGCATTTTTCTACCGTAGGCTGCATTTAGCTGCACAGCTGTGTTAAATCAGATACGAAGAGGAGACGCAGAGAAGCAGAGTGTGACCTCTATTATAGTAAAGTTTAGCGGGCATTATATTAGGGATGGCGATTTTTTTCAAAAGTTTTTGAAATGTTCGAGAAATTTGGAAACAGTTCACTTGGAAATTGCGTACTTTATTTTCTACAGTACCCAAATTCCGAAAAAAAAACATGTAAAATGCATATTTTTTCTCAAAACACAATCCTGCGGTTTGTGGCGACACGACATTTTTGCACACTTGGCACAACACCACTGTCGAGACACAAACACATGAGAAAAAGCGCGAATTCCTTTACGTAGAGTCTGGCACGTCGTGTAACGTTCCGGTCAGCACACCGTGTTTCAAAGAATAAGCCCAATGCGCCGGCAAAGTTTGACACATGGCCTCTCACATTTTCATGGTGAGGTGCTTGCTTTCACTGCACATCACTCACTCATTTCACTCTGCTCGCATTCACAAATCTGTTTTCTCTTCAATTACTCCCATTTTTTATTGATTTTATTGTTTTTTTCTCCGTAAAACTTATTTATAATGGATTCGTGGGTGAGTGACAATTTTTTTCACGTTTTTATTCGAAAAAATGAAGAAATAATTGAAGAAATGAAGAGATTTTTTTTCTCCCAGTTTCACGTGAAACATCACTTCGCCACGAATCCATTAGATCTTTGGAATAAATGTGTATTTTTTCCTTCAATCATTTAAATATCTCAATTTCACGGTGTCCCGGACGGGAAAAGCGCCGCTAGGAATAACTGCTGGCGCATCTCTCGTTCTCTCTCCCTCACCACCGCAGCGCAGCTATTTTTTCAACGGGAATTTGTTTCTTTTTTGATTTTCAGCAAAACTTGATCACTTTTCGAAAATCTGTGCTAAAAATATATTCTTCAGATGAATTGCTTTGTTTTTATAACAAAAACAACACGATTGGTGCAGAATTGACGAAGGAGATGCATTTTTAAATAATTAGTACAGAATTTTACTAAAAACTCACGGTTCAGCGTTTCAAAAAGTGGTCTAGTTTTGCTGAAAATCAAAAAAGAAACAAATTCCAGTTGAAAAAATAACTGCGCTGAGGTGGGGAGAAAGAGATAAGAGAGTGCAGACGGTTGAAGAAATTTTTCCACTTTGGGACACCGTGAATTTGAAGTATTGTGTGTTTCAAACGAATTGCATCATGAAAACATGAGCCGGCTATCCCTTTCTGTGTGTGTCTCTTCAAATAGCACTGTGTTTGCGTGGCCGCGAACAAAAACTCACTTTTTCGCCATTATCAATTCAATATTCTTGCCGGCTACAGTAAGCAGTGGCGAAACTCCGCCCCCCGCGGGAGAATATGGTAGCCGGCAAGAATATTGAAACGATAATAAAATCGGTTGGATTTCGATAGTCACTGAACCACATTCGAGCCCTTTAGGCTTCAAAAAATGTTAGCAACTCAATTCATAAGGATCTCTAGGCAAATTTTAGAAGAAATTAAATTTTAATGCTTTTTCCCCAAAAACGCTTCAAAATTTATATTTCGTGAAAAATCTAGCGAATAGCCTTTTTGCTTTGGCTCCTCCCACATTTCGAATCTTGGACACCGTGGGTGCGGCATAAATAAAAATGTTAAAATGTTTTCGGTGCGTTAAACAGGCGTTGTCGTCTCTATTTTCTTCGAACCTAATCTAAACTTAAAAACAGTAAAATCAGAGTCATTATGAACTACTCGTAGCTTTCCTCTGTTTCAATGTAAAACCTCCTACGCGGCGTGTCGGACGGAACGTTGGGATGTAAAGTTTAACTGCGTGGGCTTTTTTCTCGAAAAAAAAAATCTCACCTAAGCGTGGTCGCATTTAGTTGCGCAGCGTTTTTCTGCGTTAAACTGATACGAAGAGGAACGAAAACTGATATGCAGACAAGCAGAGTGCCCGGATACTGTTGGTTTTGTAGCAAACTCTCCCCGGAGAGACGCAGACACTCAGCGGAGCGCGTTGCCAATAACGTTCCGGACAGCACGCCGTGCTCCTATTTTAGTTACCGTAAAAACTCTATTATATGACCATGGCACTCTATTGTTGGGAGAAAAGTTTAGCGGGGGGTACTACGGTATAGAACTCGCACGGAGTAGAACCGCTATGGAATAGAACTGGATATGGAATAGAACTGCGCGGAATAGAACTGTGCGGAATAGAACTGCTACGGAATAGAACTGCACGGGATAGAACTGCTACGGAATAGAACTGCGCGGAATAGAACTGCTACGAAATAGAACTGCTATGGAATAGAACTGCACGGAATAGAACTGTGCGGAATAGAACTGCTACGGAATAGAACTGCACGGAATAGAACTGCTACGAAATAGAACTGCTAGGGAATAGAACTCGTACGAAATAGAACTCGTACAAAATAGAACTCGTACGAAATACAACTGGTACGAAATAGAACTGGTACGAAATAGAACTGGTACGAAATAGAACTCGCACGAAATAGAACTCGTACGAAATAGAACTCGCACGATTAAATTAATCGAGAAAAATATCGCTAAACAACACGCGGTTCGTAATTTCGGAGCGTCGATATGGTTTTTTCAAATTAAAGAATTCAAATGATAGCGATCGCGGACCCGTGATTTGTCGGTACAAGAAACTATGTATAGCCGGTCGCGTTCTCCAAGAGGGTAGCTACCAGACAGCTACCTGGCAGCTACTTGGCGGCTACCTGGCGGCTACCTGGCGGCTACCTGGCGGCTACCTGGCGGCTACCTGGCGGCTACCTGGCGGCTACCTGGCGGCTACCTGGCGGCTACCTGGCGGCTACCTGGCGGCTACCTGGCGGCTACCTGGCGGCTACCTGGCGGCTACCTGGCGGCTACCTGGCGGCTATTTGGCGGCTATTTGGCGGCTATTTGGCGGCTATTTGGCGGCTATTTGGCGGCTACCTGGCAGCTACCTGGCAGCTCTTTGGCAGCTCTTTGGCAGCTCTTTGGCAGCTCTTTGGCAGCTGTCTGGCAGTTATCTGGTTCTATTTCATTCATACCAGTTCTATTTCGTACGAGTTCTATTTCGTACGAGTTCTATTTCGTACGAGTTCTATTTCGTACGAGTTCTATTTCGTACGAGTTCTATTCCGTACGAGTTCTAATCCGTACGAGTTCTATTCCGTAGCAGTTCTATTCCGTAGCAGTTCTATTCCGTGCGAGTTCTATTGCATATCCAGTTCTATTCCATAGCGGTTCTACTCCGTGCGAGTTCTATACCGTAGTACCCCCGTTTAGCGGGCATTATATTAGGGGGTGCTACCTCGGAATAGAACTGAAGTGTAATAGAACTGCAGCGATATAAAACTTGCTTCGCAATAGAAACGTTCGGAATAGAACTGTTCGGTAAAGAACTGTAGCAAAATAAAACTGTTTTGGAATAAAACTGTTCGGAATAAAACTGTAGCGTTTTGGAACTAAATTAGCAATGGAGCGCGATTGCATTGCTTGGCCGTCAAGGCGGGCCGAGAAAAAAAATGATAAAAGTTTATTCAAAAAAACAACAAAACAAACAATTTTTGATGAATAGCTCAAATATAAACCTGTTGAAAAAAGCACGCGCATGAGAAATTCCAATATTTGAATGAGCGAGCAATGCAATCGCGCTCCATTGCTAATTTAGTTCCAAAACGCTACAGTTTTATTCCGAACAGTTTTATTCCAAAACAGTTTTATTCCGATCAGTTTTATTCCGAACAGTTTTATTTCGCTACAGTTCAATTTCACTACAGTTCTATTCCAAAGCGAGTTCAATTTCGCTACAGTTCTATTACGCGTCAGTTCTATTCCGAGGTAGCACCTATTAGGGGTGCATTGTGTATTATTCGAAGTGATTTTTTTTCAAAATTGTTTGAAATGTTCGAAGGATTTGGGAACAGTTCACTTGGAAATTGCGTATTTTATTTTCTACGGTACCCAAAATTCCGAAAAAAAACAAGACCCCACGAAAAGGGGGGAAAGTGTTGAAACGCAGGAACGAAAAGGGGGGAAAATGGGCACAGTTTGTCTGCAAAAGTGCCGCACGGTTTTTTCTGCATTTTTGGAGAATGAGCAATAGTGTTTTTTTTCTGCTTTTTTTGCCTGAAATTAGTTTTTTTTTGGGTATTTATTGTCCATTCGCGACAAATGCAGGTGCGCTTTATTGAACTTCGTACTTTGCGATTTTCATTTTCGTCACCAAATTATTTTTCCTCTTTTTCTTCGATTTCTTGCTAAAATTCTCCGTTTTCCTTGATATTTATTTGTTAAAATGACTGATAACAAACAAACAGTAATATTTTGTGAAAAATTTCCCAATTATGCCCAATTTTAGTTAAAATTCGCCATTTTTCGAAATTTTCGCTGCTTTAAAAATTCCTAAATCATTTATTTGGAAAGCTTTTAGTTCAAATGATATTATGATGATGTATTTCAATGTATTCTTTCTTTTTAGCACACAATTTTCCTATTTTATGGGGTTATTCACAAAACCGGAAAAAAAGGAAGAAAACGGAAAAAAACTTCGGGAAAAATCGGAGAATGATCCGATTGACCTGAAATCTCGGGAAAAATTGGAAAAAATTCTCCTGTACACGCTCACAATATTTTGAACCGAAATATCGGTTTTAAAAATTTTCAGAAAAAAAATCGATAATTTTTAAAATCGATATTTCGGTCCAAAATTATCATTTTTCACTAAAATCAATAATTTTGTGGACCTTTCGCAGCTTTTCCGTTCCTTTTATTTTTTAATCGTTTCTATTTTGTCTCCACATTTTAAATACTAAATTCCAGAAAAAAAGCAGGAAAAAAACACTATTTCTCATTCTCCAAAAATGTGGAAAAACCGTGCGGCACTTTTGCAGACAAACTGTGCCCATTTTCCCCCCTTTTCGTTCCTGCGTTTCAACACTTTCGTGGGATCTCAAAAAAACATGTAATATGCCATTTTTTCTCTAAACTTCAATCAAGTTTCACTATTGATGTTTTTACCTAAGTGGCATTATATTAGGGGGGTGGCATTCTATTGTTCGATGTAGGGTTTTGAGTGGCATTCTATCAGAAATGGCATTCAAATAGGGGTGGCCATTTAATAGAGTTTTTACGGTAATATTTACCAGGCCCCATCGTGCTCCCCAGAAAATTCTAGAAAACTTTTATCACGCGTAGTAATTTCCGGCAATTTTAATTCATCTGATACCGAATTCTCACCTGCTACCTATGAATCTTAAAGCTGAGTCAGCGCCAAGTCACATCTGAGGCTTTTTTGCTGATCAGTCAAATCATGAGGTATGAGTTGTCCAAACTTTGGGGCCCTTCCACTTTCACGAGTTCAAGACTTTTGGTTCCCTCAAGCTTTTAAAAATGTCGCACAAGCTTCGAAAAACAAAACCTTCGACAATGACTCCTGTGGTCGAATTTTCGAAATGTTCCAAATTGGTGACCGTATTTTCCTTGTAACCAAAAATCTAATAATAGAAAATTGTTTTGTTTTCAGTTGCTATTACAACCACTAGGAATATGGATCCGAACGATGGCGACTCCAAAACACCCTTTCGCGAACAAGAAGCTCTTCCTGAGGTTGGAGAGTTTTTTTTCTTAACATTTAGCAATATAATTTTTAGGGACGTCTTACAAAATGGCTTGCATTCTCTGCATTTGTGATAACATTGGCATCATTCCAGTTTGGATATCATATTGGTTGCGTGAATGCCCCAGGAGGTGTACGTTTCATTTGCTATTTTTGTTTTGTTTCTACATAATTTGAAGTTTGGTAGAGAAATATTGCCAATTCAATATTCTTGCCGGCTACAGTATGCAGTGGCGAAACTCCACCCCCCCCGCGAAGTTTTAAAACGTTTTGTTTACGATTCACTAATTGTAAGATCTGCAGGTTTGGCGGTAAACTGTAGAAAAAAAAACAGCGTTAATAAGTTACTTTGGGCGCCTCTTTTCGTCACTTTGGACGTACCACAATAAACAGTTAAAAAATGAAAATAAATTGTTTGGCACAACCAGACTTATGAATACTGAAAAAGCAATTTTCATGCGTGATATGATTTTCAAGGTGGTCCTATAGTTAAATATTTATTTTCAGCTGATCACTGAATGGATCATTGGTTCTCACAAAGATATTTTCGGAAACGAATTATCCAGAGAAAATGCTGATTTTGCTTGGTAAGTTTTTTTTTTGAAATGTACAGTGGTTTTTCGGTGCTACCTCGGAATCAGGGATGTGATTTCACGGTTACGGATTTCACGGATTTCACGGTTTTCACGGCATTTTTTGAAAAAAATTATTTCACGGCTGACCGTGAAAAAATATTCCGTGAAATCCGTGAAATTTTCGTGATAGTGAGTTAAATATTTTAAAGGCTAGTGCGCTGGTTGCTGTATCATCCCTCCAGTGTTTTCAGTGTTAGAAAGCAACAAAGTTTCGAAAAAATGCTCATTATGCATGCAACACCCATAACTGCCAGAAACACTCGAATCTTGTCGACTGCATTTCGTGAAATCGTATTCCCACATGTACCACGAGTAGCAGGTTAAAACACTGAGTGTGCTCCACAAATTCAAAAATATAATTAAGGTTTCAACATGATCATGTTTAACTTTTAAATTCAAGACTACATTTCACTAGTTGAACACTTATTTGTACGACTCCATTTAAAGGTACTGTAGGCCATCAAAGCAAGGACCAGTTAAAAATTGATGGAATTTGGGCAGAGAAACATATAATTTTACTTACTTCTCATTTCAACAATTTACAGTGTTTTTGAAAGGAGTTGTACATGAAAGGGGATACTAGCTTTTAGAACTGGGTGGTTCAGAACTTCTACAAAATATAACTGTGCGGTTTCGAACTCAATTTTCCTGAGAGAGTGTTATTTTTTCCTTTGTAAACATTGTCTATCTATTGTCGGACCCCCAAAATGGTCAAACGCGCTCCGCTGAACTCAACGCTATGCGATTTTCATTTTGGTTTCCAAATTATTTCATTTCACGTTGAATTTATACGTGAACTGAAATAATTTGCCGACCAAAATGAAAATCGCATAGCGTTGAGTTTAACGGAGCGCGTTTGACCATTTTGCCGGGCCGACAGTAACCATATTTATTGTTTTTTCAATCGACTTGCGACATGAGAACGCGTGACTCCGCCCACTTTTTTTCGCGCGATCACGCAAACACAGTACGATTCGAAGAGAAGCAGAGAAAACATGTCTTTTTTCTCTCGTTCTCATGCTGAAACTCGATTGAAAACACAATACTTTGATCAATTTTCGAAAATTTGTTTTTTCACGGATTTCACGGTTTTCACGGTTTTTCACGGTTCTTCGAAACCGTGAATTCACGTTTTCACGGATCCGTGAAAAAAATAATTTCACGCACATCCCTGCTCGGAATAGAACTGAAGTGTAATAGAACTGCAGCGATATAAAACTTGCTTCGCAATAGAACCGTTCGGAATAGAACTGTTCGGTAAAGAACTGTAGCAAAATAAAACTGTTTTGGAATAAAACTGTTCGGAATAAAACTGTAGCGTTTTGGAACTAAATTAGCAATGGAGCACGATTGCATTGCTTGGCCGTCAAGGCGGGCCGAGAAAAAAATGATAAAAGTTTATTCAAAAAAACAACAAAACAAACAATTTTTGATGAATAGCTCAAATATAAAACTGTTGAAAAAAGCACGCGCATGAGAAATTCCAATATTTGAATGAGCAAGCAATGCAATCGCGCTCCATTGCTAATTTAGTTCCAAAACGCTACAGTTTTATTCCGAACAGTTTTATTTCAAAACAGTTTTATTCCGATCAGTTTTATTCCGAACAGTTTTATTTCGCTACAGTTCAATTTCACTACAGTTCTATTCCAAAGCGAGTTCAACTTCGCTACAGTTCTATTACGCGTCAGTTCTATTCCGAGGTAGCACCGGTTTTTCGGGCATCTTTTGAATGGACAGGGTTATGGTTCTGAAAATTTGCATGAATTTGCCCCGTAATGTGTTTGACAAGCTCCAAAAATGGATTTGGTCATTTTTGAAAACTGCAGATTTTTTAAAAGATTTCAGATGCCAAAATTTCGACCCAAAAAAAACTTTTTTTTTTTAAATTTTTCAAGACTCAAAATTTATTTTTTAAATGAAGTTTCAAAACTAAAAGTATGATTTCAGTTGACTATGGGTCGATCGGACAATTTTCAGCTGACTTACAGCACTTTGAATATCAGGTTCCACGTGGGTAAGCCAACTATATATTTTATTGAGAATCACCAAAACCAAAGAAAATTAGGGCAAATTAGATAAAAACTGTTAGATAAAAAAAGCAAATTTTATATAATTTTATTCGGTTTTGGTGATTCTCAATAAAAGTTAAAGTTGCCTTGCCCATGTGGACCATGATACTCAAAGTGCTGTAAGTCAGCCGAAAATTGTCCGATCAACCCATAGTCAACTAAAAGCATACTTTTAGTTTTGAAACTTCATTTTGAACATAAATATCGAGTCCTGAAAAATCTGAAAAAAAAATATTTTTGGGTCGAAAATTTTGGCATCTGAAATTTTTTGAAAAATCTGCAGTTTTCAAAAATGACCAAATCCATTTTTGAAGCTTGTCAAAAACATTACAGGGCAGATTCATGCAAATTTTCAGAACCATAACCCTCTCCATTCAACAGTTATACTCCAAAAACCAAAAGTTTACAACCTTTTGAACGGTACTGTAAATAGTATTCACATTATTGCCACGGCGATTTTATTGGGACCTCGGCCAGCAAAAACTAGTACAAGTCCGTGGCCGTTGAAAAAAAACACGAAAATTCTAGGCCCCCGTGAGATTTTTCAGGATTTCCAAGAAAACGAGTGGGTGTTTTCAACATTTTTATTTTCAGTTTGTAGAAAACTTAAAAAGCTGCCACAGAAAAAAATAAGTTGCAAAAAAAGACAGAACACCCTATACGGACCGATTAAAATGGCAGGGACTAAAAACTTATCCGCCATGTTCAACCAATCACAGCGCTAGAAAACGCCCCTTATTAAGCTGCGTAATATCTTTCTAGAATTTCTCGAAAACTTTTCCTAGAATTTTTAAATTACGTTGATATGTTGTAGACGATTCCAAGAGCTTCAAACAAAAAAAAGTGGTACCTGAAAAAGTTGTCCAAAGTACCTAAATTTTGGTTTTTTTTCGAAATCCGGTCAGAATCCACCAATCACAGCACGAGGCCGAGGCGTTTTTTCGGCCACGCTAAGTTTTTTGGAATTTTCGCGAAAACTGTACCTAGAATTTTAAAACTTTTTCAATGTGTTTTACAGAATCAAAAGAGTTTTTGACAAAAAAAGCGGCACCTGAAAGAGTTGTATAAAATACCTTAATTCCCGGAGACGAGCTTTTTTTCTCAAAAATTGCCAAAATATCGCATAATTTCAATTAGATTCCTACAATTTTGGATTTATTGGTCGTATTTTCTTTCCATTCTCCTATTATGATCGTTAAACTGAATCTTTTGAGCAGAATTCGATTTTTTAAGGCGAAATTTGCTTTTTTTCCTGTACTGAAAAAACCGTGCCCGCATATTGCAACCAGACTCTGCCCACTATTCGCTTTTGGCTTGGAGGCACCAAAAAATTCACCGTGATTGCGCCAGAAAGAGTATGACACGGCATGCTGCACGGTGATTCTTTTACTACCGAGCACACAATTCTCATCCGCCGATTTGTTTTTTCTGTCGCGATTTTCTAAATGACGCCTGATCAAAAAGTTGTCTGTCACGTTACTAGCTCTCATTAGGGCGCATATTTTAAACCGGAATTCGTTCGTTTTTATACGTACAATTTCAAATAAAACTGGTTTTCCGTGGTGGCCGAACTGATTACCGCAAATTTTTTTTTGCCGCATTTTGCAAAAAAGGGGAGGGAACTCCGTCCACTCTATGTGATGAGAGAGTGAGAGAGTGCGCGGGGGAGAGGGGAAGTACTTGCGATCGGGGGACTAGAAATGCGTGGCCGATAGTAAAAGAATCACCGTGATGCTCACGGTGATTCTTTTACTACCGAGCACACTATTCTCGTCCACCGATTTGTTTTTTCTGTCGCGATTTTCTAAATGACTTCGGATCGAAAAGTTTTTTGTCACGTTACTTCCTCTCATTATGGCGCATATTTAAAACCGGAATTGGTCTGATTTTTTACGTACAATTTCAAATGCAAGGCGATTCTTTAAATGCCGGCCACGCATTTCTAGTCCCCCGATTAGGTTTTTCCTGTCGCGATTTTGTAAATGAAGTATGATCAAAAAGTTGTCTGTCACGTTACTAGCTCTCATTAGGGCGCATATTTTAAACCGGAATTCGTTCGTTTTTATACGTACAATTTCAAATGAAACTTGTTTTCCGTGGTGGCCGAACTGATTTCCGCAAATTTTTTTGCCGCATTTTGCAAAAAGGGGAGGGAACTCCGCCCACTTCATGTGATGAGAGAGTGAGAGAGTGCGAGGTGGAGAGGGGAAATACTTGCGATCGGGGGACTAGAAATGCGTGGCCGGTAGTAAAAGAATCACCGTGATGCTGGACCCTACGAAAGTGCAAACGCGCCCTGGCGCACTTTTGCGTTTTTCTCTGCGCCTCCATATATTTCTCTTGGAGTATTGCCAAAAATCTTTGGCGCCTTGCCAAATATATATTTTTTTGGCTAAATATAACATTGTTCGCATTTTTGGTCCCAATTTTCGTATTTTGTTTTTCAGAATTTCAATTAACTGTTTTATTTACGAAAAAAAACCGACTTAAAATCAATATTCCAACAAAAAAAATGTATCAAATTAATCTCAAAAACAACCATTGCGCCAAAACTTACGACAATTCAAAAACATTTTCATTGAAAACGCATGAAACAATTATGTTAATTCAACGAAAGGTGTTTCTAATCGACTCAAACATAATTTTTTTTAATGAGAAACAAACAAAAAAATAATGGGTCGCGAGAGTAGTGTAACGCGCGAAAATTCGCTTTTGAAAAATAATTCAAAAACGTATTGTCAACCCGTCAAAACGATCAAACGCGCTCCGCTGAACTCAGTACTACGTGGATTTAATTTTGGTTTCCAAATTATTTTATTTCACGTTGAATTTACACGTGAAATGAAATAATTTGGAGACCAAAATAAAATCCACGTAGTACAGAGTTCAACGTAGCGCGTTTGACCATTTTGGCGGGCCAACAATAGCCTCCAACACGCCGTGTATGATTTGACTCAAGAAGTCCATGACTTTCCCTAAATTCCGTAAAATACATGTTTCACGTGAAAATTCTGCAAATGCCACAGTTATTTTTAGAAATGAAAAAGCCACGTGTGGCCACACCCACTCAGATGTCTTCATTACGTTTAGTTGAAAAATCTGTGGATAGCGCTGTCGGTAGTGGTGGTTGCTGCCGTTTGAGAGGCCACAGGTTCGAATCCGTTCTTACCCCTCCCGGGCTCACCCAGTTTCTAGTTTGGTAGTAGCACGAAAACTACGAAAGTTGTTCCGTCATTTCACCAGCCAGGAATTGACTTAAACAATGTCAGGCTCAGAACAGTGCGCCACCACTCGTCGTGGCAATATCATTTTTCGTTGAAAAATTTTGCAGTAGAGCGAGGTTGATGATTCGCCCACTATAAACACATTAAAACGCAAAGCAAAACAATTTATTTTTGTTCACAGGTCTGTTGCCGTTTCGGTTTTTGCTGTTGGTGGAATGGCTGGTGGATTACTATCCGGATGGCTTGCGGATAAAGTAGGAAGACGTGGAGCTCTTTTCTACAACAATCTCTTTGCTCTTGCCGCAGCTGCACTAATGGGTCTTGCTAAATCAGTTGGTGCATATCCAATGATAATTTTAGGAAGATTAATTGTTGGATTCAATTGCGGTAATAGTTTTTAACAATAAACTATTCCATTTGGTTTTCAGGCCTTTCTTCTGGACTGGTTCCAATGTTTCTTACGGAAATCTCTCCTGTGAACCTTCGTGGAATGCTCGGCTCTTTGCACCAATTGTTGGTCACTATTGCCATTTTAGTATCTCAAGTTTTTGGTCTTCCGCATCTTCTTGGAACAAGCGAAAGATGGCCGTTAATTTTGTCGTTTGCGGTTATCCCTGCAGTTCTTCAGCTCGCGCTTTTGCTACTCTGTCCTGAGTCTCCCAAGTTAGTTTTAAATGAATGTTTGTAATTATTAAATAGAAATAAAACCAAACAAATGAAATTTTGAAGTAGGCAAAGTAGTCGCCACAAGCCATAGGCCCAGTTATATAGCCTGTGACACGAGGATTTCTTTTGATGTTAATGAACGAGTTTAAAGTGTTTGAACCTTGTAGAATCTCAATAATTCATTTAAGATACACGATGAACGTTCGTGGTCAGCGCGAGACTGCAGAAGTTGCTTTGCGAAAGCTGAGAGGTACAGACGACATCACAGCGGAAATAAACGCCATGCAAGCTGAAGCAGCCATAGTTGGTGAACAAAGCAAACCTTCTATGGGTGATATGTTTAAAGTAATTGCAATTAAGGGTGCTACTTCGGAATAGAGCTGTAGCGAAATAGAACGGCCTGATATGGAGAAGTACTGACTCAGAAAAGCTTGAGAAGCTCGAATAAGTATTGAGTTTTACATGTGGCTTATTGAGTTCAACTTCGCAGATCGCTTTTTCCGCTACAGCTCCATTTCAGGCAGTTCTATTTCGCTAGTTATATTTCGAAATAGAACCCAATTAACAAATGTACCAATAAACTATCTTTAGGGTACACTCTTATGGCCTATGTCTATTGCTATTATGATGATGCTCGCTCAGCAATTATCGGGGATTAACGTTGCGATGTTTTATTCAACTGTTATCTTCCGCGGAGCAGGTTTAAAAGGAAATGAACCATTCTATGCAACCATTGGGATGGGCGCTGTTAATGTTGCTATGACCATTATTTCTGTCTGGCTAGTCGACCATCCTAAATTTGGCCGTAGGTCACTACTGATAACCGGTTTGTCAGGAATGCTTATTTCTACTATTTTGCTAGTGGGGGCTCTCACTGTGCAATCATCAGGAGTCGATCACCCGGTAAGAAATCTGATTTGAAGTTTGTCATTACAATCAAGGAGTGCCTTAGAAAAACTAGAGCCTAGTCTATTTTGCTGAACCCATTTCTAGATTAAAAATTTACCCACTTTTCTGGAAACGAATTTAAAAAGGCACATTCGTACAGATGACAAGAAATTATGGGACTGTCACTGAGGGAGAAAATAGCAGTTTGGAAATCTTCTACAAGTTTTTATCCACATTTTATTAGTGGGTCACAAACTTTGTGTTTGTCGGCTAACTCTCTGGAAGAAGCCGATAATCTTATTTGTCGGGCAACATAGCTCACGGCCACTGCATAATCTTTTAAATGAGTTGAAAAAATTACAGATTGCAAGTTATGCAGCTATTGGATTTGTACTGCTTTTTGTTATATCTTTTGCGACAGGCCCTGGAGCTATCCCGTGGTTTTTTGTCTCAGAAATATTTGATTCTTCTGCTCGTGGAAACGCAAACTCGATAGCTGTAATGGTGAATTGGGCGGCTAACTTGATTGTTGGACTCACATTTCTTCCTATCAACGTACGTGAAAATGTTTATGTTAGTTAATGATTAATAAATGACAAAACTTTCAGAATGTTCTGCATCAATACTCGTTTTGCATTTTCTCCTTTTTCCTTGCATTTTTCATTTTTTACACGTGGAAGTATGTTCCAGAAACAAAAGGAAAATCAATTGAGCAAATACAAAACGAATTCACAAAGAGACGATAAACCAATAAACAGAAGATTTCTTGAGGTAGAACAATTATTATATCACATGTTATTTTATATAAACAGTGAGCAGTATCTTTCAAATGTATTTTGTTAATTGACATTTTCAAAAGCTTGGCTGTACTTATTTAGTCGATCCGCTCTTCGAGCACCGTGTGGTGCGGTCGCCGATAACAGCATTTCAAGCCATTCGGTCCTTGGCGATTGTTTACCAGTGTGTTTTGAGATCTTCGCCATCAAATAATGATATTTCTTTCTGTAGGGAGTATCTCCATCTCATTCGTGGTTTTCCAACAGTTTCATTCTCATCTATGGGATACCATTCTTGCATTAGCCTCGTCCATCTGCCACTATCCGGCTCATTCAAGCTCCTTTATTTTAATGACTAGTAAGGGATCTCGGACATTCGAATGTGCTCGGATATCTTCCCTGTGCAGATTCCTCTGACGTCCTTCCGATCATGACATTCCGACTAATCGTCTTTGTAATGCTGCGTGGGTCACTTTGACTCTTTCAGAAAGTGTCTTTGCGAAGGTCCAAACTTCAGAGCCATACGAGAGAGCCGGTGGAACAATGGAATCGAAGAGTTGATTTCGGATTCGCGGGCAAAACATGGCATATGTGGTGTTTTTGATGTTGTTGAACGCATCCCATGCTGCTCGGCGTCTTCAGTGAAGTTCCGGCTCCAATTTGTTGTTTTGATTGATTAGTCTACCCAGGTAGACGTACTCATTGACTTCTTCGATGTGGACGGTGCTGTTGTTAAGCGTTGTTTCGACAAGGGTTTTTGCTGGAAAAGCCATTCCTTATCACTTTGGTTTTGTTAGTATTTATTCGTATACCTACTTTTCCACACATTTCGACCATGGCTGTGCGAAAAATAAGTTTCGAAAAATTTTCGAAAAACTTTTTTTTCGAAATTTTTAGACCGAAAAAAACGAAAAAAAATTTTTTTCGAGTTTTTTAAGACGAAAAAAAAACCGAAAAAAATTTTTCGGTTTTATTTTCCCGAAAAAACCGAAAAATTTCGAAAAATGTTGTTTTTTTCCTGAAATTCAGTTAAAAACAGATTATTCATTTAATACATTCAACAAAATCAGTAGTGACGTATTTACGAATATCATACCGAAATCGCACAAAAAATTTCTCTGGTTTTTGGCGGATTTTACAACAAACTCTGGTAAACCGATTACAATCTAACCTCAGTTGTACAATGTAATTTCACCCGATTTACAATCTAAGTTCAGTCGAATTCAATTGTACGGGCAACCTTGGCGCATTGTGAGCGCACGCTAAATACGTCAATCAATAGTTGGCGCAATATTTTTGTTTCCTAAAACTTTTTTCACGTTTTAAAAGTTTTTTTTACCATTGCAGCCTATTTTTTGATTTTTTTTTTCATAAAAATTCATAATTAACTTGCAAATTATTATTATTCTTGCATTTTATTCGGTTTGTTGTGCGTTGTCGAGCTGGCTTTCTCGAAAGATTCGATTCGACAAAAGTTGTATCAACAATTTAGGATGCGAAATCAACCAAAATTGCCCCTGTCGCCCCTTTTCCAATGGTTTTGTGGGCAAAACATTCGACATGAAAAATTGATTTACAGAAAGCCTGCTGATGATGTCTTCTTTGTCACAAAATTCACTATACTTATTTAATTTCAGAACGAAATCACAATATACGAGCAGTTGCGCATGCCACAGAAAATAAGTTTAAAACTTTCAAAGTCGCGAAGAAGAACTATTAGAAATTAACAGCAAAGTAAGTTCAAGTTCAGATATTTTTTTTTGATTGCTTGCTAGTAGAGTTCCTTATCGATAAATGCCTTTTTCGACTACTTATCGGCAAATATATTATAGCGTATTTCGTCTTACAATAAGTTAAGCGCATGCGCTTCTATTTTTCGGCTCCCGGACATTTCAAACCCAGACGTTTCAAACCCGGGACCGCAATCTATCGTCGCTTTAGTTCCGTATTTCGGTTCGTTCTGGGGTTTTTTTTCGTACGAAAAACCGATTAGAACAAAAAAAGGTAATTTGCGTGCAATCCCGCGACGACAGATTTCGGTTTGAAACGTCTTGGTTTTAAATGTCCGGGAGCCTATTTTGCAACCTCTTCTCCAAATGGGCTTATATTAGAGGAAATACGGTATATCTATTTGTAAATTTCATTGAAAAGGCACACTGCTTCTGACGTTTATCGTCAGTTTCTAGCAGTGTGCCTTATCGACAAAGGTTCGACAAATTTGTCGATAAATTTGTCAAAATTTTTCGTCGAAATTTATCGACAAAAAATCGACAAATTCGACAAATTTGTCGATAAAAAATTTCGACAAATTTGTCGAAATTTTGTCGACAAAAATTCGACAAAAAATTTCGACAAAAATTCGACAAATTTGTCGACAAAATTTCGACAAAAAATTTCGACAAATTATCGACGAAAAATTTCGACAAATTGGCTAAACAGGGAGCACTATTTCGAAATGTCGTTGTTACTGCTATTTTTCAATAATAATGCGATTTTTTAAAAAGCTTTTTTACTATTTACTTTTATGATTTCTTTCGCTATTAGTTGCATTCATTGTGTACATGACAATACATTTCAAATGTTTCGATAAATCTTGTAGTCGCACCGGCGACATCCGACGAGAACCTTATACTTTTATTAAATATAGAAACAAAGAACGCTTTTATTAAAAAAACGGATCAATGGAAAAAAAACATATAAAAAGGAAACCACAATGCATAACGGTCGAGTATTTTTACCAAACTTTGACCAATGATGAATTTCAGTACGGAGGTTGCGAAAATGATTTCAGTTTTTGCCATTCAGCAACGAAAATCAATATTTTTGAAAATTGTTTGAAAAATTATTGTACAATGATAAATTTGAGCGTGAAATGATGTATTTCATCTAGCCTAACTACACGTGGCATTTCGCCACACTGATTTCAATGTATAGTTTGCGTGAGTGAGTTAAAGTGTTCAATCCAACCATGTCACAATTTTTTCATTTTTCGTTATACCGTAAAAACTCTAATACAACGGCGTGCCCTTCCATTGTTTCATTTAATCATAACTGCCGGGTATTTAGAGGTTTGTACACCAAACTCGGCAAAACAATTTCTAACCAAGCAGGCATGAAACGACCGAAGTTTGGTGTGCAGACCTCTGAATACCTGGCAGTTATGATGAAATGAAACAATAGAAGGATATGCCGTTGTATTAAAATTTTTACGGTAATTTCTGCTTATTGCTACTTTTTCGTAATACGACTTTTCCTTTTTTTTTACTTTTCAATAAAGCCGCAGAGCTAATATTCCACCTGTATCCACCCATTCGACGGAAAAAATTTGATACGAAATATTTTTTGATGCTTGTATTACCCAATATTACTTTCAAAAAGGTTGAAAAAAAAGCAGTCGTATTAGAGAAAAAAGAATGTAACATGAGCGGGATAGAACATCCTAAATACATTTTACTCACACGAACCATACATTGAAACCAGCGAGGTGAAATGTCACACACCGTTAGTTATGATGACGCTCTTTACCATTTTACATTAATTTTTCAAATAATTTTTAAAATTAATTGATTTCAATGATGAATGGGGAAAAACTGAATTCATATTCAAAACCACCGTACTGAAATTTGTCGTCGCCAAACGTTTGGTAAACTACACAACAGTCATGCATTGTTTTAAACGTCTTGAATATTCGCTTCGGCTTCTCTCTCCGGCACATCGGAAGTTTCATCGGGCATATCATATTTGTTTTGATCGTCCATAACTTCCTGATCCGAGAAGCTTCCCGAGAATATATCATTGTTATCTTCACTTTCAATTAAATATGGATCGTCGTTATCAGAAGAACTGCTATCATCAGTGTCGTCGCTTCCATCGAGAATATTTACATCAGGAGCTCTCCTAAAATCATTTAAACATTCGAAGTCCATAAGATAAAACAAAATTACTCTAATTTTGCGAGTTCAGCGACTGTTAGTATTGAATTCAACGTTTCCGGTTTGATGCGATTTCTCTTTTTCTGATTAATAAGATCAGAACAGCGGCTGAAATTTTAGAACGATTAATTTATGTTCGTGGTTTTCAAACTTAATTTACCTGAAACAGCGTTCGCACACGGAAGCCGAAGCGGGACTACTGAATAGTTCTTTAGCGATGATGGACAGGCGCTCGAAGTGGATCTTATTTCCTCGCCAAAAATCCAGAGGATCGTTGTAACTGGGGCGACTTGTTGTGATAAAAGCCCGATATCGTATTAGTTCAGACTGAAATAAACCTGTTTCTTTTTAAATTTATTTAAAAAAAACCTTGATGTCTTCTGGAGTGTTCGGGTCGGCAATGAGGGAGCTTTCCAAAAAATCGTCTATATCCTCAGCAGTGTGCCTTATCGACAAAGGTTCGACAAATTTGTCGGTAAATTTGTCAAAGTTTTTCGTCGAAATTTATCGACAAAAAATCGACAAATTCGACAAATTTGTCGATAAAAAATTTTGACAAATTTGTCGAAATTTTGTCGACAAAAATTCGACAAAAAATTTCGACAAAAATTCGACAAATTTGTCGACAAAATTTCGACAAAAAATTTCGACAAATTGTCGACAAAAAATTTCGACAAATTGGCTAAATAATGCAGCGCGCAATTTCGAAGTGTTGTTGTAGAACTGCAGAAGACATCAAATTTTACAATTCTATTTCGGATAGCTGTATTCCGGGCAGTTCCTTCGGGGGTGCTACGGTATAGAACTCGCACGGAGTAGAACTGCCACGGAATAGAACTGCACGGAATAGAACTCGTACGAAATAGAACTCGTACGAAATAGAACTCGTACGAAATAGAACTCGTACGAAATAGAACTCGTACGAAATAGAACTTGTACGAAATAGAATTCGTACGAAATAGAACTCGTACGAAATAGAACTGGTACGAAATAGAACTGGTACGAAATAGAACTGGTACGAAATAGAACTCGTACGAAATAGAACTCGTACGAAATAGAACTGGTATGAAATCGAACCAGATAGCTGCCAGATAGCTGCCAGACAGCCGCCAAAAAGCCGCCAAAAAGCCGCCAGATAGCTGCCAAATAGCCGCCAAATAGCCGCCAAATAGCTGCCAAATAGCTGCCATATAGCTGCCATATAGCTGCCAAATAGCTGCCAAATAGCTGCCAGGTAGCCGCCAAATAGCTGCCAGGTAGCCGCCAAATAGCTGCCAGGTAGCTGTCTGGTAGCTGCCCTCTTGGAGAACGCAACCGGCTATACATAGTTTCTTGTACCGACAAATCACGGGTCCACGATCGCTATCATTTGCATGAGATCGGCGCGGCAACCGATGTCGACTAGCAAGAAAATATATTTTGTCGAAATTTTTTGTCGTTTTTTGTCGAAAATTTTTTGTCGATTTTTTGTCGACAAATTTGTCGAAATTTTTTGTCGTTTTTTGTCGACAAATTTATCGACAAAAACGACAAATTCGAATTTTTGTCGATAAATTTGTCGACAAAATTTTGACAAATTCGACAAATTTTTTTGTCGATAATTTGTCAAAAAGGGCATTTGTCGACAAATTTTTTTTCGATAAGGCACACTGATCCTCAGCCAAATCAACACTTGTAGAAGTGGAGCTACAATTAGACGAGTCGGTTTTCTTATCATAAAAACTGATCCACGACTCGACTTCGGTCCAAGTGACAGGGAAAATCCATTTATCGACGTAAGCGTAGCGATGATCCAACAACATAGTACATAACAATCTTTCATTCATCAAACAGGCATCCATACGCTTTTGTACCAGAGCTTCTAACTTTGACGAAAATGCAGATAATGAACTTTTCAGTGCGTTTTTGATGAAAAGTAAAGTCGGTAGAATTTCGGAACTGTGAGAAGAGTCTTTTTCAAGCTGGAAAAAAAATGTGTTACTATAATAAACGGGAATGCTCACATACCCTTAAAATACCTCGATGAATAGGCTTAAGAATTTCCGCTAATTCTTTAATTTTATCAACTTCCTGTTGCTTAAAAACAAATTTATGCAACTCTGCCAAATTCCGTGCTTGTTCAAACTAAAAGATAACATTATCCGCGCAGAAACAGTCAAACGATAGTTATTGGCAAAACAAAGAAATGCAACGCGGTGTTTGCGTACTTTTGGAAATCAAACAAAAAAAAAAGAAAAAGTATGACAAATAAAGAGAAATGCTCCCATTTTCGTTTGAATTTTAAAATTGGGCAAACACCAAGTTGAAATTTTAATGTTTTCACAATATAATGGATTCGTGGCGGAGTGAAATTTCACGTGAAACTGGGAGACGAAAAATATTTTCATTTCTTCAGTTATTTCTTCATTTTTTCGAATGAAAACGTGAAAAATTGTCACTCCGCCACGAATCCATTATATTAGACGTTCATTTCACTACACTACATAACTAACAATCTTCAAGCAATCATAGCGAAAAGAGTGTGCAAATCTAGTCATTTCGTCAACAATTTATCGATGAACTCGGAAAAATTACCGAAATAGATTTATCCATAAGTTCTCGAAAAAAAGACGAATTCGACTTTTTTAGTTCAAATTGGAAAATCATCGATAAAAAAGCCTGCTTGTTTTATCCAAATAATTTATTTCTAGTATTTAACAGCATTGATTTCTTTACCCTAACAAAATTGATTTCTTTACCCCAATGCGGTTATTCACGAAATGGCAAAAAACTGCGCGAAAACTCGAAAAATGCTCCGATTGACCTGAAATTTCGGGAAATGAAGGAAAAAAACACTCCCGGACATTCCCACAAAATTGCAGACCAAAGTATCAATTTCGAAGAAATTGTTTTTTTTTTCTGAAAATTCTTAAAATCGATATTTTTGTCTGAATTTTTGGGGTAATGTCCGGGAGAACTTTTTTCCCTTATTTCCCAAAATTTCAGATCAATCGGAGCATTTTCCGAGTTTTCGCTCAGTTTTCTGCCGTTTTTTGCCATTTCGTGAATAACCCCATAACAAAAAGGTAGTTTTTTTTTAGATTTACAAGCCTGCAGCTTGTGGCGACTAAGTCGCCTTCGTCAAATATTTATTTTTACTGATTTTTGTAGTAAATAGGTTCATGACACAATTTTTCAAAATCAATATACGTCTATCGCCGCCAAAATACTTCTAGTTTATATAAATAAAATATGGTGTTTTTTCGATAAGTCCCGACTAGTTTGAAATTCTCTCACGTGAGTTACGTATTGCTGCAATAAAATTGGAAGAGCACCCCAGCGGGTAGGTGACAACGGAAGTGGAACTGGTGAGGTAATTCCTTTCGCTCGCGACATCCTGAATACAACATAAAGGCTAGAAATTTTCTGCAAAACTCACGTTTGCAAATTGAGTCTATCCTCTTTGTTTCTCGAGAGATGTTTTGCAAAACTTTGAACACGGCATTGTATGTTTTGTACTTCCCGTACTTTGCAAAAATCGGTAATGATTAAATTTAGGAGATGGCAGCCGCAGTGAATTCTAAACATTTCATTTTTAGGGTCAATGTTTTTGTATGTAAAAAATTTGGATACAAACTCACTGAACTTTAAACGAAACTCGAATTTTGAACCGCTTTTCAAATTTTAAGGGGAAAATGCATAAAGAATAAATTATATGTGGTACGCAATAACGACGGGCCCCTGGTACCCCGAATCCAGTTATGCACGGAAATTCCAGTTTCGCTTCCGTTACCGCTTTTTGGTCCCTTCCGTTTTCGTTTCCGTATTCCGCAAATAAAAAAAAATATATTCCCGTTTCCGTTTCTGCTTCCGTAATGTTTGGCATTTTTCCGCAATTCACGGAATTTTCATATGTGTGCCCACTCATGCGAACACTCATTTTTTGAAATGAATCTTGAAGCAAAAAGCGTGGGATCGACAAAACGTAGAAAAAAACCAAGCTTTGCAACATGTCCCGACAAAATTCGAAAAATTAAATTTACCGCTCCAGATTGTGCTTTTGAGCCAAAAGCACTAAAGCACTTCCCGCATCCGAAGTGAGAGCAGTGCAATCGGACAATTTAAGACCGAATTTCCTTAATACTGTGCAAACGACTTGGGAGATAGAAGTCGAGTCGCCGCGCTTCACAGTTTGAAGTGAGCAAAACTGAAAAATTGTTGTGTGAAGGGAAGTTTCTATGATACTGCACTTACTCGTATTTTTCGCGTGAATTTGTCATCGACAAAGCTTATGTGCACTGAGTACACGTGAAACTTTTGTCTGGAATCGGTGAAACCGTCAGTTAGAAGCGTGAACCTCTCCAATCCATTGAATTCCTTGCTTGAGCGAAGAATGTGGTCTTCAGCGATTTGTTGGACAATCCTTTTCATTCTATCAGCGCTTGGTGCAATGAAACTTTGAGGTTTTAAATCCAAAAATTGGCGAAACTCGACATTTTCTATGAACCGAAACGGTACAAGTCCGGTGGCAAACGCCCTAGAAACGTTTAACATTAAATATTATTTCCAGTTCTCAGCTTACTTTGCTAATTGAAGCTCCGCTTCTTTCACTGTATTCGGAGCTGTAATTTGACACTGACTCTGCAATCCATTACATATTATGTGTTCACGAACGAGGTTTGCAAACGACGTTCCGATGTTCCGCAATTTTTCCACTGTTCCGCTGCGGAACATCGGAGCGTCGTTTGCAAACCTCGTTCGTGAACACATAATATGTTTTGTATGTTTTCATGTTATCACCTTTTTCTGACTCAGTTTTTCGTAATCTTCGGGATGTTGTGTTTGCAAGTGGTATTTGAGACCACTTGTGCTGCCACAATATTTTATATTCGCTTCACATTTCGGGCACTGAACAATGGAATTTCCTTCGCTCGAATTTCCAAAAAAATCCCAAACCAGAGATCGTGGCTTAAAATTTCCTCGCTTCGTTCTACTTGAAGATGGTGGCGCCATATTTTCTGATTTCTGAAAATTAATTTATTATGAATAGACAAAGTGCCTTATCGGGAAAGTTTATAAATTTATCGACAAATTGTCAAAAATGTATAGAATCATTTTCGATATTGCAAACTGAAAATACAAATTGACATGAAAAATATTACTAAAAAAAGAAAATTGAACTGAATCAATACAATGCAGCACTTGTTTGAAGAGGCTGGCCAAAAAAGGTGAAAAGGGGTAATTGAGCGCGTTTGCACAATTTGTCTGCGTCTCGCGTTTCGACAGCCTCTCGTGTTTGCAAAAACTTTTCTTTCGGCAATTTGCCTGTGGGCAGACGCGCCGATTTTGGCGGCAAATTTACTACGCGGGGCAGAAATTTCCGAAAAGTGTGACACTTTTCAAAAGGGCGACCGGAGGGAGCTGAGCAGAAGCATGCTTTGCGGGAGGATTTTTTGTGATTAAAAGTCTAAAGGTGAGCCTATAAAGATAAGAAAAGGTTACAGGAAGCCGATTAAACACTCAAAAGGATCAAAGAAAGCTTCCGCCCAGCTCCCTCCGGTCGCATATTTGAAAAGTATCACACATGCTTCCGGCGCGTTGCCGCTGAACTTTCCGGACAAAAAATCAATGCAGAATGAGATTAATATATGAAACAAATCAGAAACGATGCGAAACCGCGCAAAAAAACGAAAAAAAAAATTGTTTTTGGGTGGCCCCCCGTCTTCAAATAGCATTTGATATACTCGTGCGAAGGGAGCGAGTTTGCAGCGCTCCGTACTGAGAATAGCGTTTACGCGAGCAAAACGTGGGTGACGTTTCATGTTTTGATGTACTGCCGGCCCGCCAAAATGGTCCAATGCGCTCCGCTGAACTCAACGCTATGCGATTTTCATTTTGGTCTCCAAATGCAATCGAAATGGAAATTAAAAATAAAATTGCATAGCGTTGTGTTCAGCGGAGCGCGGTTCACCATTTTGGCGGGCCGACAATAACAGCTCGATTAAAAAACACAATACATAATGGACCTATTCAAGAGAGAAAAAAAAAGAAAAAAAAAGAAGTTTTTTCTGATGCAGGAACGGTGTCGACCATCCGATTCGGGGGGATTGGAGCCCCTCGGATCGTCGACTTCCTGGGAGACGTTCGTAGTGCTGAAAACGGGGGTAACGATCCCCAATATTTTAAAGATGAGCGATGTAACACGGAAAGCGGTATATGAATTCATGACCATTTATTAGACGCTCAATAGCGATTATCGGCCCTAGGCCGATACAAATAATCAATAATAAAAGGTCAAGAATACAAAAAAGGGTGCGCTGATCCAGAGAACAATCATGATCGTAACGCTAACAACGAGATTATATTAAAATATATTAAAAGTGGGACAATTATGGTCATTGTCGCTGGACAAACGAGCCAAAAACGTGTCGCTGGTTGAAGGCAGACTTCATGAAGTCCCAAAAAAGTAGGATTTTTGGGTCCATTTTGCGCGGTCCATTAAAGGCGCATTGAGTCGGTTGACGGCGATGGTCCCGCCACGCTGCAACCTTCAATCGGCGGTTATTCAAAAAGGGATTTATTAATATCATCATTAGCGGTGTGCGCGAGAGAGGGTGAGAGATAGAGAAGGAAGAGGGGAACACTGTGAGGAGATGTGTCTGCGCACTCTCTCCTCTCGTTATCGATCGATCGTTTAGAGGTTAGAAAGGTTGTGAGTTCATCCCAAAGGGGGAATTCACGACACTCCGGGGGGGAGGAGTTTGGAACGAAGCGGGTTCTGAGAAGATACATCTGTCAGGTGGTAAGGTATAGCTTCTTCTAAGCTTTGGCCTTCTTAACATGATCACCCGAGTCGCTTCTACTAGCTCTTCTCGAGTCGTGTAGGATTTACTGTAAGCGCTGGGTGTGTTGACCTTAGGATCTGGAGTATCTTCTGGAACCCGTTGAGTTCCTCTTACTTCCGCTGCGCAGACATAGTTTATCCATCTCGCTTTTGCCTTTCTTGATAGCATTGCTCGAGTTCGCTTTGGATTTGTCTGCGCTGTTAATGGAGTGTTCTCACTTTCGTTTCTCTCTGGATCAGAGTCGTCGGACTCAGTGTTTGTTTCTCTCTCGGTATTCTCTTCATCTTCGTACCCTTCTGGAAGCTGAGCAAGATTGGATGTACCCTCGTCTATTAGTCCTGCTGGACTTTTTCTCGATGGGATTACTAGTCCTTCTTCTTCGAGCTCATACTTCCTTCTCTCAATCAGCTCGACTCGCTGGTTTGGTATTGTTTCAATTTTTGTTTGTTTGGCCAATTCTCTGCTGTGCATGACGCTAGATCCAATCGGGAGTGGTGGTACCGGTGTTCTCGGGAACACTGCCGCTGTTGGGAGGTCGAACTGTGGACGATCTCTACCTTGTGGATCGTGGTTGTTCTCTGTTTCTCTGTTCTCTTCGTCTCCTATTTCTAATGGTATTAGGTGACAGACGGAACGTAGAAATTTCTTTCCCTTTATGCGTACCAGTGCTTTTCTGATCTTCCCATCCGGGCTTTTGATCAGCTCCAAGATTCTCCCGAGATTGTAATCTCTGTGCGTTGTCAGATCTTCCCAGACCATCACTACTTGATCTACTTTTGGTACCATCGCGCTACATTTCTTGTTTTTGTGGTGGGATTCCAACATTGTCAGTAAGTACGCGGAGGTCCAGATCGAGTGATACATTGTTCTCGAGTTTTCGAATTCTGCTAAGTGAGCTCTAGCTCTCTTTTCAGCTTCACCTGCTCCCTTTGCAATTGCTTCTGGGCACCTAGGTACTTCGACTAACACTGAGGGTAACAGAAAGTCTATTGGTCTGAGTGCTGGCAGGTCTTCTGCTTTAGTGGGATTTGGCATGATTGGTCGGTTGTTCATAAGGCTTTCGACGTCTTTCACCGCATGGTGGAGGTCAAACCACGGAACTAAGGATCGTCCGATGGCCTTGAACAGATGTCCTTTAGCGATACCTACCAGTCGTTCATACACACCTCCTTGCCATGGGCTGAGTGGTGTGATGAATTTGAAGATGATCTCTTCATCTGCCAGCAGGTCCGTAAAGGCCGGCGTTGGCGCTGGTACTCGTATTTTTTCGCTTCCGACTCTCGCCTTCGATCGTAGGTGTACGAAGCTGTTAATGTCATCGTTGATCATTTTTCCGCCCAATTGGAATGTTCCCGCGTTGTCGCTGAACATAGCCTCTGGTACACCTTTGCTTCTGAAGATAGTCTTTAAGGCTTTTAGGTAACTCTCTGTTCTTCCATCTGGAACGAGTTCCAATTGCACTCCTCTGACCATTAAGCATGTGTAAATGAGAATGAACGCTTTGCCGACGGTTCTATCTTCCTTGCGGTATTCGATCGGACCTATATAATCGAGTCCCACTTGAGAGAATGGTCTTGATAGGTTTGTTCGTGATTTTGGTAGAGTTTCAGAAAACGGATACGCAAACGCTTTACCTTGGTTTTTCTTGCATTCTACGCATTTCGAAACAACGGAATGAGCTAGCGCTGTATCTCCTGTAATCCAATACCGTATCCTTAGCGCTGGGACCATGTAGCGTTCTGCTAGATGTCCGTTTGTCAGGTGAGTCTCGTTGACTATGAGTCTTGCTAACGGATGCTTGCGATGGATTAGGATGGGGCTCGTGCTCTCTTTTGACAGGGTCCCTGCAGATTCAATCGATCTGTGGGTTCGATTCAAACCGTGTTTGTCTTCGAATGGCGTTAGGTTTTTTGGGAAGAAAAATCCTTGACTTTCGCTTTCGCGGTAGTGTTCTAGGATGATGAACCATCTGACGATCCTTCGTCTATTGACGTAGTCTGTTTCTTCACAGTTTGTGAAGGCTTTCAAGACTGGACCTTCAAATTTATGGTTCGGTAAGTTGCGTTCGATTATTGTGAAAACTCTGTACACGGTGCTAATGATCTTTTTTAGTGAATTGCTTTTCTCGAATGGAACTATTGCTGATTTGTATGGATTCTGAGATTTTGGTGGTGATGCTAGAACAGTGTGTAGGTCTACTTGTTTAGCTGTTACCGGTCTGGGTATCATCGCTTTTTTGACAACTTTTTCCGTGATCTTTCCCTCTTTCCTTTTGGTCTCTACTATCTCCTCGAAAACTAGCTTTCTGAAGTCTTCTGGACATGTTATGCTACCTTCAATTCGGCAAGGCCATGTTTCAGAAGGTTCTTTTAAGAAGTGTGGACCGTGGAACCAGAGATCTGACGCTACTAATCTATCCATCGTTGTGCCTCGTGTAGCTAAGTCTGCTGGGTTTAGCTCTGACGGGCAGTGGTGAAACGATGGGTTGATGGATTGACTGATTAGTACGGAATGTCTTGCGTGAATTTCTTTGACTCGGTTTGCTACCCATACCCTTTTCTGTTCGTTTCTCAGAATCCAGTAAAGTGCTATCGTTGAGTCCGTGAAGAACATTGTATTGCTCACTGGCATTTTTAGTTCTTCGACAATCTGACAGGCTACTTTTGCTGCAATTTCGATCCCTAATAATTCGAGTTTCGGTATTGTAAAGCTTTCACTGTTAGATGGTTTAATTTTTGATTTACATGTTAGAAGATTTGTGATTGGTGGGCCATTCTCAAATTCAAAATGCAGGTAAGCCACGCAGGCGTAGAAGTCTTTTGATGCGTCACTGAACATCAGCAATTGAACAGACTTGTAGTCGTGTCTGCTTGTGATTTGACGAGGGAATTCTACTTCTTTTAGTGTCCATCCATCTTTGATGGCATTCCACTGTGGAAGCAATTCTTCTGGAATCTTTGTGTTCCAGTCGATTACGTCTTCCCAGACTTCTTGCATTAGTGATTTGAATGGTAATGTGGCCGGAGCTACTATTCCTAGAGGATCAAAGTTTTTTCCTTGTCTAGAAGATACCTGGCGCTTTGTCGGGTGGCTCTCTTTCAGCTCTGTTAGTTTGACTGTCAGGACGTCGCGGACGCTGTCATAACCGTAGCCGAGTAAGTTGCATGACAATGCTGATGCGCTATCTTCTTCTGGGATCAACTTCATTGATTCTTCGTGGTTCACTAAAAACTCTCTGAGGTTCATCTTCATTCCGTTGAACGCTGCTTTGGATTTTTTGTACAGTGGTAGAATTTCGTTCTCCTCGTTTGTTGTGAACAGTACGTTGTCTACGTATAAGTTCTCTTCAATCCGTTCCGCTGTATCTCCATCAGTTACTTTCTTATTTCTGAGGAAGTATTGGATTGTTGCGGCTAGGATAAATGGGGAGCACGTAATTCCGAATGGGATTCGTGTGAACCGATGTGTGACCAGATTATTTACGGTCAATGGCTCTTGTACATTTTTAATCCAAAGGAATCGAGTCACGTCTCTCTCCTCTTCTCTCAATCTTACCTGGTGAAATGCTTTGGCGATGTCCGAAATTATGACAAATTTCTTCATGCGCGATCTCAGTAGGATTCCGTAGATTGGTTGTAGGATAGACGGACCTGCGTGTAGGCAGTCGTTCAGGGATAGTTCTCCTCTCATGTGGCTAGAGGCATCGTAGACTATGCGTAGCTTCGTTGTTAGTGATTGCATTTTCACCACTACTCTGTGCGGAATGTAGTAGATCGGCCGTGTTTTACTTTCTCTCGTTGTATTTACGTTTACGATCTCAATGATGTTCTGTTCTAACTGTTCTTTAAACAGGTCACTGTACGCTTTCTCTAATCCTTTCTCTTTAAGCTTTTCTCTGGTTGACTTTAATCTCACAAAGGCCATTTGAAAATTGTCGGTTAGTCTAGTTTCATTACCATTCCATGGAAACGCTACTTCAACGTGTCCCGAGGCACGAATCCGCAAATTTTTCAAGAACTCGTTCAGCAGGTCTACTGATTCTTCTTTATCTTTTACGGATGGTGGACTGATGCCGATATTTTCGATTCGCCATAGCTGCGCTATTTCTTTAGTCAACTGTTCAGAGGAGTCTTCTTCGTATTGTTCTAGGATTCTTGAGTCTAGCGCTGTTTCTAACTCTTCCCTGAACTGTATCGCATCTGCGATGTGGCACTGCATTTCTTCTGACTCTGCTTCTTTTCTAAACGATGGGTACGCTAGTAGTCCAAACGGGGTGAGTTCAATCTGTCTGCTGCTAGGCAACTTGACTCGTACTGACTTTTCTTGAATCCATGCTATCAGGTCGTTACCAATGATCATATCTATTGGTTGGTTATCGTATACGAAGCTGTTAGCTGATTCATTGTAGTCAATCCCCTTTGAATTCATGAAGCGTTCGTCTTCGAAAGAAAAGGTTGGTGCAGAAAATGCTGTGTTCGGGAGTGTTGGGCAGCCTGCTACGTGCGTACAGAAATATATTTCCTGATTTTTAGTTTTAAATGTAATTTTGTAAATATTTGCTCTGTTAGAAACCGTGTTGCTGAATCCCGTAATGGTAAATTGCGTACTACCGACCTTTTCCAGACCCAGCCTTTCTGCGCTTTTGTGACTCATCAGGGACAGTGATGCTCCTGTGTCGTAAAGTGCTAGGATTGGTTGGTCGTCTTTTGTCCGTAGACATAGGAATAGTAGTCTATACTGCATGTCTTCCATTGGGAATAGGGAGTTCACGTACGGTTTCTGAGAGTTTATATTGTGGATGAATTCGGACAAATTTGAATAATTTTCTTGTTTTATTTTATTTTGATTGGAATTTTTTAATGATTTGTTAACGGAAACGTTCATAATCGATTTAGTATTAACAGAGTTTTGATTTTTATTAGCAGAAAAACAGTTCTTTGAGGAAATATAATTTGTGGATGGTTGTTCAGTCTGTGTCTGGGGTAATGGTTCGGTTATTCGGTTGATGTTATTGCTGGTGTCCGTATCTATCGCGTGCCCGAAAAATATGATTCTGCTCGTTGCGGATTCCTGTTTCTCGGTTAGGCGTGTATCTCGGTTTCCATGCAAAACAGTCAGACGGAAAGTTTTGGGGCTGTTGGAAGTATTCCTTCTTCTCGCACCCCGCCGATGTGTGACGACCATTACAGAAGATGCACAGAAATTCTGATGGGCAGATTTCATTCGGGTGGTGTTGTGTGCAGCCTATGCATCGGTTTTCTTTTGCGAGTGTTTCTCTTACCTTCATATAGGGTATGGTACACTGCATTATTCGATGTCCTACTGCTTTACACATGTAGCACCTTTTGTTGCTTAATGCTCTGCTAGGTAACCCCATCCACAATTTGTCTTTGCTATAGCCGTTTCCAAGTTCCCAACTAACTGGCGCTGTCACCGTTCTTTGGGCTCGGATGTTATCAAACGGTATGCTGTCTCTGTTTGGTGCACTTCTCTCGAACCGCCTGGCATATGCGTTTGGTGCGTTTCCCGCTCTTTCCTGGAATCTTTTATCAGTTCCTCGTTGGTTGGGAAAGCGCGGGTTTCGCGGTGACGCCTCGTAGCTTGCTGTTCGTGGTGCTTGTATCGCCAAGTGGATGCTTTGGATTGCGTTGGTGAGTGCCAGCATATGCTTGGACCACTCTTCACCGTCCGGCGCTTTCGACTTGTCGGGTCTATTCTTTACCTCTGTTTGTTTTTCTGCTGCTACTCTGCTTGTGTTTGAAGTCAGATCTGCTACACACAGTTGATGATGTTTATTGATGTTTGTCGATCTCGCATGGCTTTCGAAGTTTTCTCTTCTTTGCAGTTTCTGCACATGTGATCTCGCTAGGGTGAGAGTCTTCGTTGCTGTCCATGCGTTGTCTCTGGCTTCTGCCTCGCCTCGAGCGTCGCTGACTTTCTCCCAGAGATCTTGCGGAAACTTGTCTTGAAGGATGGCCAAAACTCCATGCTCATCGACATCTATCTTTTTTACTCTCATGTTTTCGAGACACGCTTCTATTGCGGCTAAGTCTTGAGCCATTTCATCAGGCGAGAAGTGGTTAAATGGTAATTTTTCTAGTCTTTTCCGCAGCACTTGCGACTTTCCTCCTTGTTGACCATAAGCTTGGTCCAGGAGTTGTAAGGATTTGCGGTAGCACACTTCGCTGTCATCGCCGTTGGTGATGATGCAACTAGCTGCTCTATCGGCAACTAATCCTTCCAGTAGTTGCATTTTTGCGTCGTAGTCAAATTGGTCATTTTTATCCACCATTCTCGAAAATTTATTTATGAAGCTTTGGTATGTGTCTGGATGTCCTCTGAACTTTGATACTTTTGCACACTCGCTAAAAGAAAATGGGTAGCACCGCGTGAGTAATGGGACTGGAGTTTTGTTGTCATAACGCGCTGGTTATTGACGTTCAGAATGATATCTTTTGTCGTTCTTTAGCGCTCTCTCGTAATCTTCCGAGAATTCTCCCTTTCCCATTTCGCTCTTCCATGTTGTCTCTTTGTCCATCGTTCTGATGGTGTAGAGAGGGTCATGTCTTGGCGCTGGTGTGTGTTCCCATTCGCTTTTAGGATGTTCTGTCGCTCTTTTTAGACTCTCAACTTTCTCAGTTAGTTCTAATAGCGCATTTGTGAGCGTGAGTATGTGTTGCTCTTGGACACCTTCTGGCGAGGATATTATTGGTGCGTTCTGATGCTGACTTTCGTACACATTTTCTGTTTGTCCATTCAGGAGCTGATTTCTTTGACGAATGTCAGATGTGGCTGCAGCTATCTCAGCTATTTTCATTTGCTTTTCGTCGGTTTCCCGTCGAATCTGACGCAACGCTTGAGAGTCTGCTACCTGACTGACCATTGTCTGTCTTAGAAGTGTGTCGACTTCTTTCATTTCGTTTAGGTGTTCTACCATTTTCTTGCTCAGTTCAGCTCTTTTTTGAGCGTTAACTTGAAGTGAGGTTTGACGCCTTTCGAGATCTTTTTCTAGCTCTCTCTGCTCATGCATTGCATCTGATAGCTCTAGAATTCGTATCTCTTCTTAATCTGTTGTTGAGCAACGTCTGTTGCCTTGAACTTGACTTTCTAAGTCATCGTCTTGGAAAACCTTGCTGCAATGTTCGGAACTTTTGGTGGAGTTGGCTCCGGACTGGTCACTGGCCCGCTCGCCCTTCATAATAGGGCTCTCGGTTTGCGTCAACCATTCCTGAACTAGCTCTCCTTCCGATTGCGGGGTTTCGTCTTTTTCCGAAGGAATCTGCTCTATCTTAGCGATAATTGCTGATAGCTGCGCTACGGCTTCATTCACTTCGTTCGAATCGCACGCCTTTTCCCACGCCTTCACAGCTTCTGTCGCCGTCTCGTCAGCTTGATCTAAGGCTGTGATGCCCTTTATCGCGCTTTCTTTGGCTGTACTAAGTGCATAGCGATGTAAAATCATGGATTCTCGTAGAGCCTGCAGCGCTGTCTCTGTGGACTCGCTGCAGTGGTTAGTGTGGCGCGCTTTCGTGGTTGGCCAAAGCTTGTAGGCTTTTTCTGCGCCTTCCAGATTTGCGTCTAACACTTCTAGACTTTGTTTAAGCCACTCATCCACTGATGGTGGGGTGGAACGGTTGAAGTGCGCTGGCACAAGATTGATAGATTTCGACATTATGCCTGAGTTTGACGGGGGTTTAGACCGTAATTTAGATCCCAAGTAATCAATATCTGCAAATACAAAATTCATTTGTTATATTGTATTGGGTTGTTTGGAATGCTGACGTTAAATTCCGTCGTTGCAGTGGGGGATAAAGAACGTTGTAGACTAGAGAGGCATGTTGCCTTCACTATTATGCTGTTGGACGTCGTGAGCTCCGATTGATCAGATCGGGTGGGTTCAATAACCTCCTGCTCCGTCTTTTCGTCTTTCAATCGTGTGGATATCTCTCCCTTTTTATTTATATATATTTAATTATTTATTTATATATTTATTTATTTATTTATATTTATTTATATTTTTATTTATTTATTTATTTTATTTATTTATTTATTTATTTATTTATTTATTTTTTTTTTATTTTTTTTTTTTTGTGGCCATTATAATTTTTGTTTTGCAAGATCAGTGACCCTTTGACGGTTGCCCTACCAGGAAGCTCTTAATAGCTCCCCGCCAATAATGCGGGAGGTCTGATCCTGTTCGTGATCGAAGACCCTTTGACTCGTGCCCGACATTCTTGTAGGAGGTTTGATCTGCATGCATGCATTTGCGATCAGCGGCCCTTTGACGGTTGCCCTACCAGGGACTTTTTACAGTTCCCCGCCGATATTGCGAGAGGTATGATCCTGGGTATGATCAGTGACCCTTTGACTGAGGCTCGTCAAATATCGTAGGAGGCATGATCGACTGAGTACTCTTTTTCTTATTTGCGATCAGTGACCCTTTGACGGTTGCCCTACCAGAGAGCCCTTGAGGCTCTCCGCCGACATAGTGGGAGGTCTGATCCTGGGTTGTGATCGGAGACCCTTTGACTAATGCCCATCAATATCGTAGGAGGTTTGATGCGCTGGGAGGGGACTTCAGACCCTTTGACGGTTGCCCTACCAGGGAACCTCATGGTTCCCCGCCAATACCGCGGCCTCTATTCTGCTCAACGTGTATTGTGGGAGGCCTGATCCTTTTTTCCAATCCCTTTATTTACAAGATATTTGGGAGGGGACTTCAGACCCTTTGACGGTTGCCCTACCAGGGAACCTCATGGTTCCCCGCCAATACCGCGGCCTCTATTCTGCTCAACGTGTATTGTGGGAGGCCTGATCCGTGTTTCCAATCCCTTTATTTACAAGATATTTGGGAGGGGACTTCAGACCCTTTGACGGTTGCCCTACCAAGGAACCTCATGGTTCCCCGCCAATACCGCGGCCTCTATTCTGCTCAACGTGTATTGTGGGAGGCCTGATCCGTGTTTCCAATCCCTTCATATACAAGATATTTAATTTCTTTATTCTTTTTATTTTATTTTATTTTTTATTTATTTTTTTATTTTTTTTTTTTTTTTACACACTGCAACTGGTTTCTCATAGTCATGTCAGTATTTTACTTATCAACCTGACTGATTCTTATCCCTCGTCTACCTTTCGGATTTGATGACTTCGAGTGGATGGTAATCGGTCCTGTAGGAGCTGAGAAATCGCTGCGCATACGATGCTCTGCACTGATACCGACAAACTTGAGACCTTGTTGCTAGTGAGAAAAGTGTTTTTTTTTATTTTATTTTATTTTTATTTTTATTTTTATATATTGATTTATTTCATTTTATTTTATTTTATTTTATTTTATTTTAATTTAAATTAAGTTTATGTTTGTTTTATTTTTAATAATATTTAAATTTATTTATTTTTTATTTAATTTTCTCTTCATTTTAAATCAGATGTCCTTGAATCCTCGATCAGTCTCTCCCTGATCGAGCCATTCTATCTGTGGTTGTTATTGACCGATTTCCTGCCACCTACTTTCTAGGCGGCCCAGAACTGGGTTTCAATACAATTTGAGTGAATAATGATAGTTACCAGGATCACCGAATGTGGTTGGAAACATAAAGAAAAAGAACAAATTTCTTCAGCCTGTGTACGGCCTCGTTGCGTTGAGCTGTACCGCACTGCGTGTGGTGTCCATTCTCTTTTAACAACTGCTGCACTGTCTGGCTTTAACTTTTTGCTTCCCCTGTTGGTGAACTGCCTGAAGTAACATTAAACCTCTGCATAAGATATTATTTTTAGGATTTCATTCCTTTTTATTTAAACGCAAGAAATTGTACTCGGTTTATTATTTTTAAATTCACTTTATTCATTTGACAAAAATAGAGAAAAGAGAACACGGGACTTAAATCGGTGCCTTTTTATCGCGATTCCTTATTGGTACCCTGACTCTGTTTCTTCTTTGCCTTTCGCTTTCTCGATCTCGGCGTACGCTTGCCAGTCGCATTCAATCCAATCCTTCCAAAAGGATTCCGATCTGGATGCAAACGCTCTCATCGACGGCAGTGCCAGACACCATCCGTTTGCTGTCCACTCCGTGGCCATCTCGGTTGTCTGCACCAGCGCTGTCTTTGGTCTTCCTCCTTCTTCATGGACGTGGGTGAAGAGGTTGGCTGCCATTACGAGTACGTCAAGATAGAGCTCTGCGGTGGATGGTGGGACATCTCGGAGTGAGTCCTCTGGGTCGTGTTGGGCAAAGAGCGCTCTTTGTGTGGTCACAATCCGGTCCGTTAACGCTATCTGGTTGCGCACCGGTGGTAAGGTTTTTAGGGCACTGGCAACTTTCGCTGGCACGATACTGATTGTGATGCGCTGATCCTCCCAGTCGGCTCCTCTGAAGACGTCTTCAAAGAAATGTTCCAGGTGTGCTTCCCTGTACCTCGCGGTGTCGTCGGATTCTTTCTGTTCCACTCTGCACTTTCTCCACCATTTGTACGCTGGCATGGGTTGGACCTGCAGTCCCTGTCCGCCCTTTTCCGCCCAGAGATAGAACTTCTTTAGAATTTCTCTGCCTCCTTTGTAGTACAGTTCGAATCCGGGGAGTGTGGTCACTGTGTCGAAGTGTAAACCAAGATCCAGAGCCTCCAGCTCATCGCTCTCTAGTCTGAATCTTGCGTTGCCATTCTTCAAACGCTGTGCCACTTCAACTGTTCTCCATAGGTCTTCGATGTATCTCATGATGCCATCCAGATGAAACGCTATCCCAGCCCACGAGACGTCGACGCTGTTGGTCAGAAACATTTGTATGGTTATGACTCGTTCCATCGCTGAGGGTCGTATTGGGTGGCTCTGGTAGATCTTCCAACTCTTTTGCGATTCCAAAATCACTGCGTGAGCGGTATTGAGCTGGACTGGACCCGGAACAGACGCTGGTTCGAATCATTACAATTTTTCTGATCGCCTTCTCTACGCGGTCGTTAGTCTTTCCGTCTATCAATGCTTCGGATAGCGGCTGTGACGGGATTATCTGTAACAAGTCTATATTGGATACGTCTTTCCATCTTACTCTATGTTACCTTTAGTCCCTCGTACGCTTCTCCGTAGGCGGTTTTTTTGGGCTCGTAGGGCGCTTTCAGATTGGGTAGCTGCTCGTTGTAGTCGGACGGTCGACTCTGTAACGTGCATTTATGAGTGTCAAAAAAAAGGGATTTTATTTTATTTTTATTTTTAATTACCAGTGTCTCTCCGCGGCGATTGACCATTAAGGTGTCCACCGGCCTTGGCTCTGTCCACTCTCTTACGATCTCCATGAACTGGTCGTTCTCTTCACCAAAGTCCAGTGTCGCGAGCTGGTTCGCCGTGCCTAGCTTCTCTGGTAGTAGACCTTTGAATCGCTCCTGGGTATACGAGGTGATCTTTGGAAATCTTCTGCTCGTCCAAGTGTCTTGGTACGGTGCGAATCCCAGGAGGTTCTCTTTTCGCGGATATTGAGGGAAGTCTTGGAGGCATTCGTATCCGAGCTCGCCACGCGACGCTAGATCTTGAATCCGACTGAAGTGAGATTCCCTCAATTTCGTCCAATATTCTTTGAACTCTTCTGCGCTGGTAAACTGATTGCAGATCTTGAAGATTTGCTGATGACCGAGTTGATTGCAGTTGGTGCATGCTCTCGCTGATCGGCACTGTCGGTGGTACAGTTGTCGCGAGCCACAGTCCGGACAAAGCGCTGGCATGTTGGCGGCCATGAATCGGTGACGCTGGCTTGGTGGCAGGTCCTTCAACGGGCAGTGGTCTGGTCCGTGGTTGCTCATTTCAAACCCGAACCAGTTGCTGGTGCACAGCGGGCAACGAGCTCCGTAGCCGATGTCGGTGCGTCCCTCTGGACTTCCTCTGCATGTGTTGAAGAACGCTGCTCTGATCTTGTAGTCATCTAAGAACGGGAGCCTCGCTGACATTTCCTTGAAATGTTGAACCGGGGATGGTAGCGTTCCTTTGAGCACGTACGGGAGTATGCTCCCTCGGCTCATCGGATTCTTTGGTGCCTCCCATTGCTCTAATCCTTCGATGCGCAAGATCAGTTGCTCTGCGTCCGTTCTCGATAGCTTCGTGAAGAAGCTGGCCACTGACGTGTTTACCATTCTCGGCTTGGCGACGTACTGCGCTGGCTCCGGGCGTCTTGTGTTGGACATGATGATCGTACGACTGTGATGCTGTCTGTAATTACTGGCTTTAATTACTGGCATACATCTTCGATTTGACTACATCTCTCTAAGCGGTACTCACCAGGTGGGTCCTGCGGCGACTAATCCCTCTAGAATTTGATCTATTATTGAATTCTTTGCCGCAGGCCCAGCCTTAAGTACTGCTAGCGTGTCCTAGTGACACCTTGTGACGCGGGTCATTCAGCCCTATCTTCACGTTGGTTTATTTATTTATTTAATTTTTATTTTTTAAATTTTTATTTATTTATATATATTTTTATTTTTATGTTTTAAATTTTTATTTATATATTTTTATTTTTATTATTTTTTGATTTGACACTCATTTTTTGTTTTGTTTATTCTTGCACGCACAGGGTGCTGGGTTTTTTCTCTTACCCGCTGGCGTTCTTCTCTTAGCATGCTGGTCTTGCCTTAGCTTACGGATGCTATTGAGGTGTAGCCTTATCGAGTGTTAGAATGACGTTTATTCTCTTACCCGTTGGCGTTCCTCTCTTAGCATGCTGGTCTTGCCTTAGCTTACGGATGTTATTGAGATGTAGCCTTATCGAGTGTTAGAATGACGTTTATTATTATATAAATTTCGAGTTCATGTGCCGAGGTAACAAAGAAAGAACACGCAAATATCTATTTTTGAACCCGCGCGTTAACTTAGCTTGCTGAGTCGCAAACGCCAGTTATGCTATAAATTTCTTTCCACTCCGGAAGAAGACGAACTCGTTGTCCTTAAGCGCGACAGTTTCAACTTCTTCAAGTCAAAGGTTACCAGTTTGTGGGAAAATGGTAACATTGAAGTAGGAATTTGTTTTTTCTTTGTATAATTATTTTAAAATTTTCTTCAGTATCTTGTGGGAGTTGGAACAGAAACTTTTTCGCAACTTCTCGAGATTTGCCGTCATTCTGGGCTGAAATTTTGCAAAATCGTCCGAATCGCCATTTTTCTGAAATTTGCCAGAGAAGGTTTTAGAGATTATATAGAAAAAATAAAGAAAATTATTCAGGACAATCACAAAACATCTTGTCCCGAGAAATTGGTTTATCCCAGTCGACGATTTCCCGCATAATCTCTGAGGTCATTTGGGATTTTGTTGAAGTCGCGGATAGATACATTAGGTTTCCCACGAAACCTAATGAAATTCGAGCGATGCAGCACGCATTTTATGAAAAATGTGATCGTTTCGGAAACCAGCGCCGCATTCCGTGTTTTGGTATAGTGGACGGAAAACACTGGGCCTGCGAGCATCCACCAAAATCCGGCTCACTGAATTACAATTACAAGGCGTTTTTCAGTTTCAACAGCCTCTTTGTCTGCGATGCCGAAATGCGGATTATTTATGTGCAAATTTGTACACATGGTGTGAACTCTGATGCCCAGATGTTCCAAAATGGTCCATTGCCGGAACTTCTCAAGAATGCAGCTGGACTCGTTGGCTTACAGATTCTACCGGACGGCAAAACGGTGATGCCTGCGTTCATTTTGGCCGACAACGGATTTGGTCAATCAAAACAAGTGATGCAGCCCTATCGTCAAGCTCGCCTCACCACCGAGAACATCCGGTTCAACGAGCATATATCGGCAACGCGGGTGAAAATCGAGAACTTGTTCGGTGTGATGACCTCAAAATTTCAAGTTTTCGGTCGAGCTCTCCGTCTCAGCCCAAACAACTCACGAGCACTTATCGTTGCGTGTAGCGTTGTGCACAATATCACTGTTGGACCGCTCGTTGTGGCCGATGATGACATGGACTATCCGATAGTCATCGATCCATACAAAACCGCCGAAGAGCAGCGTACAGCACTCAAAAACTTTGTTCTGAACCCCTAGTGTTTAAAAGAAGAATAAAACATTGTTATAATTAATTTTTATAAAATCAGAAAATTCAGGAAAAATCGTTTTTGACGAGAAAACTTGGGTGACTACACACGGAATAAGGGAAATTGATTTAAAAAAAGATGGTAAACTAATTGTTTTAACAAAAAATTAGAAAAAAATGATGAAAAGTAAAGGGAAACAGATTAAAATTGAAAATTAATGCAAAAAAACCCGAAGAAATGCGTTGAGTTTAAAGGCGCGTGCATTTTCTTCAGCCGATGGGTCCCGCTGCGGAGGGCCGTGGTGGCCTAGGAAACGAGCGGAAAAAAACTCCTGGAGGCCACGGTTTTTTTCCATTTTTTTCCTCTCCTGAATAAGGAAAAAAACGGAAAAAAACCTTTTTTTCTTTTCATGAATAACCCCATAAAAAAAAAAACAAAAACAACAACACTTCGAAATAGCGCTCCTTGTTTAGCCGTTTTGTCGAAATTTTTTGTCGATTTTTTGTCGAATTTTTTTGTCGAATTTTTGTCGACAAATTTGTCGAAATTTTGTCGACAAATTTATCGATAAATTTATCGACAAATTTTCGACAAATTTGACAAATTTTTTTGTCGACAATTTGTCGAAAAAGGCATTTATCGACAAATTTTTTTTCGATAAGGCACACTGGTTTCTAGCTTGGATAGTGCGAACCAAATGAGGCTACCCCAAATCAGAACGTTCCCGAATCAGAAATGCTCAAAAACTGAAAGATTGGTGATCTGCTGATTTTCTCCTTAAAATGGTTCTGATACGGGACAGTTCTGATTTGGGAACGTTTTGATTCGGGATAGCCTCAACCTAGTCTGTAGAAAACCGAAAAGTTGAGTGTTCCCCCTAGCGCATTTTTAGTGTGCCACGCCTCTTTCTTGAATTTTCTAATGGGTTCTTAACATATCAAACAAAAATCGTGGGAATACACGGGGGAAGAATCAGATTGACTTGAAAGTGTGGAAAATAATCAGGAAATTTCGGTACCAAATATCATCCTTATAATATCAATTTTCAGACCGCGACACATGGAAGCAGGATTTTCTAAACATCACGATACAGCCAAAAAGTGGCAGATTCAATGGAATTTTCAAATCGTTGGAAACGAGGTATTTTTTATTGAAGAAATTTTATTATTTTGCTTGAAAAATAATTATTACAGAGGATGTATTTTGCGTCTGAACCGACGTATGGCCGCCTGTTTTTGTGACACGGATTTCAATTTTATCAAGGACTGCGATTTTGAATTGTAAGTTGTCCGAATTGTGTTGTTTTGACACTCAAATTTTTAGAACTCATCAGCGCAAAGGAGAAAAAGTCAATCGGCCTGGTCAATATTCTACATTTATATGGCATGACGGTTCAGGAAAATAAAATGCTTACAATTTGATAATTTATATTTTCAAAATGTATCCATTTCTCGTTTTATTTGTTGTTAAATAAATGTTTACTCCCCAATAAATTATGAAAAATATTGACCGTTGAACAATTGCTAAGCAACGCGCGCTACGAGATTCCGGCCGAACAGTACAATCGAGTTGCAGTCGGAGTACAATCTAATCTCAGTCTCAGTTCACTAGAATTAGGTCGTGTTTGGCCTTCAATCCAACTATGATTACATTGTGAACTTACTGATCTTAGACTGTAATTGGTTTACCAGAGAAATTAAAATAAAAAAATAGAAAACCACGGGCAGAACACGAAGTCGAGATTTGCTAGGCTAGCGCGCCCGGTTTTCTAGGCCGGCGGCCGACCGCGTCTTTTCGAAAATTGTATTGCCTTCAGCAATAATCGGTTTTTTTTTCTTCGATTTCTTTCATTTTTTTTTTGATAAATTATTATTATTTTTTTTTGCGCGTATTCAGCAGGAATTGGCAGCTGTGTGGCTCAGAGCCATGGAAAACGGATAATAGCCATAAAAAACGGCTAATAGTCATCGTATTCGGGACGTGTGCCGCTTGAAAATGGCGAATAGCCATCGAATTCGAGACGTGCGCAAAATACATATGGCATACGGGTCGATTCGATGACTATTATCATAAAAAACTAGATCATTTTTTTTGTGCGATTTCGATGTGATGTTTGTAAATCCCTCACCCAATACTACAATTTAAGCAACTTTCCCAAAAAGTTGGCACCTCCTTTAATTGAAATAGGTGCAAAAATATAAAATACATTGGTGAAAAAAACATTTTATACAAAATTTGGTTATTCTGCGCACATACTCCGCGTCTTGAACACATCCCAATTTTTCGAAAATTTTCGAAAATTTTTCGGTCGAAAAATTTTTCGAAGTTTTCAGACCGAAAATTTTTCGGCCGAAAAGTTTTTCGAAGTTTTCAGACCGAAAATTTTTCGGCCGAAAAATTTTTCGCACAGCCCTGATCTCGACCGATCCTTGAATAATTCGGCTTGCCGTCCTGGGGTTGTTGGCGGCCAGAACGATGTCGTCGGCAAATCTCAAGTGCGTGATATTTTGTCCATAGATTTTATATACCGTGAATACTGTATTATAAGCCCACCTGTATTAGAAGCCGACCCTGTAATATAAGCCCATCTCCAGACCCCTTTGAAAAATAGAAGCCCACCCTTTAATAAAAGCCCATCTTGAAATTGTAGCCAACACTCAATGGGTCCCGGACCTTTGGTTTCCTCGCTCTTTTGGTACATTTTCTTTATGGTTACGGTTGCTCTTTGGGTACCATATTTGCAAATTTCATGCAAAAAAGTTGCCGCAACTAAGAAGCAATCGACAAATTTGGTACCCTAAGCAGACTTAATCGAAAATCAATCGTGCCCAAAGAGTCTGGGACCCATGGATTATTGGCTTGGAATTGTGCGCGTTTCAGCGCGATGTGTTCAATTTTGCATTATTTTCACCCGTTTTTAAACATTTCAGCGAATGTTAAATTTTTTCACAGTTCAGCAAAAAAAATTGACTACTAAAACCAGTAATAATATCAAAAGTTATAATGAAAATGGCGAAAATAAAGCAATACTGCAATTTTTGGTTTATTTCGGGTAGTTAACATTGGAAAATAGGTTGAGTTCTTTAAGAAATCATCTTGAATGATTTCCGTTTTTCGGAAAATTTCACAAGTTTTACTGTCGTAAATAAAAGCAGATAAATCGACACACAATTGGATTACGAAAACTATTATTTTTAAAGTTACAAACATCTATTTTATGTTGTTACTGCTCTTGAATTAGAACTTCTGACTCGCAATCAGAATTTGATATTCTGAAAATTGCTGTTGGTTTTTTGAAGTTTTTTTTATGTGGATAAAAAAGAGGGTTGAAAAATAAAAGCCCACCCTGTAATAGAAGCCCACCTGTAATATAAGCCCACCCTTGAGACCCCTTTGAAAAATAGAAGCCCATGGGCTTATAATACAGTATTTACGGTATATATTCTTTATTTATTCACACTCGATTGAAAGAAAAAAAAATACCGGGGATACATTCCAATAAATGAGCGATTGGGCGTGAAGAATAAAAAAAAGAAGAAATATCGCGATCCACCCCGCAAGAGGCACATCGGGATTCATGAGAAAACTGTAGTAGATAAAAAAAGAAGAAAACAAATTTTAAAATAAGAAAAGTGTGTAACAGTGTACATTATAACAATAATTTAACAATGTATGGGAGAATAAAAGTGCAAAAATTTTGTTTAGGGGGGGGGGGGGTGGGATACATTCATAAACGGGAAATATTAGCATCAAGAAGGTTGCGAAATTCTGAAGGAGATAAAAAGCAGGAGCAGTTCCGGAGAAGATAATTCCAAATAGGAACAGTTTTAGCAAAGAAGTGCGCGGAGTATCTATCAATCCTGACTAACTAGGAAAGTACTTTTTGGTACATTTTGGAAAATTCTGAAAAAAATCAGGGTAATACTAGATTTTTTGGTGAATTTTTTAAGATATTAAAAATCCGCAAAATGTTTTCAGAAAAGTTTTTATGAGCCGTCAAACTTTTTAAATATTTTTCGAGTACATTTTTATCTGTAAAATCCTACATTCCACACGATCGTCTTCGCAACACCAGCCGAAAAGTCTACCAACACGCAGGTCGCTGAAAATGTCGATGGGTGGCGCAATTGGGTGCGCTCCGAGCGCTGATACAAAGAGGCTGTGGGTTCGGTCCCCAAACCTAGTACATTTTTTTGCAAAATTTTGATCTGTATTTTTCGGAGCCGTAATACAGTCCAGAAATTTTTGAAAAATATTTTGAGTGTATTTTATAGTCCTCCTCATCCTAATTAAAAGCCTAAACTCAAAAAAAAAAAATTTTTTTTCAAACTTTTTTCGAATTTTTGTCCACCAATTGCATGGCATTTTTTTCCAAAAAAACGAAAAAAATTTTTTTTTTTTTTTTGGATTTTAGGCACTTCCTTGGGTCGAAGCGTACTAGAAAATACACTCGAAATATTTTTTAAAAATTTCTGGACTGTATTACAGCTCCGAAAAATACACATCAAAACTTTGCAAAAAAAATTTTCTATGTCTGGGGAGCGAACCCACAGCCTCCTTGTATCACTGCTCCAGCGCACCCACACAGGTGAAATGCGACACGTGCATCACAGCTCGCTGGTGACTCGCGCGCAAATGGCATGGGGCACGGCCAATACTCAGTGGGTCCCGGATCTTTGGGTCCCAGACTCTTTGGGTACGATGGATCTTTGGGTACGGCTACTCTTTGGGTACCAATTTTGGGTACGGTATCTTTGGGTACGATTGCTCTTTGGGTACGGCTACTCTTTGGGTACGGTTTCTTTGGGTACGATGGATCTTTGGGTACGACTACTCTTTGGATACTAAATTTGAGTACGGTATCTTTCGGTACGGTATCTTTGAGTACGATTGCTCTTCGACCCATGTGCGCAGAATTTGAGTGCGGTTTGTCCCATAGAGCAAGTATTCCAGGGCGAGAATAAAATCAGTGAGTTGCTTTCCGGGGGTGAACTTAGTTGTGTAACTAGATTAATTGCTGTATAAATACTGCGTAAGTGTCTTTCTGGTTAGTGAAAAGGGAAACGTCCTGAGGGGTGTCGCCTGGCACTCGTGGGTGGGAAACTTACTAATAGTTCTTAAATATACTCGGCGAATGCATCATCAGCCTCGCTCTACGGCACTTTTCAATTTTCAACTGTGTAGTGCGCCTGTTTTGAAGCGAAAAATCAAAATTTACCTGGAATTCGTCGTGGATACGTCAGTTTCCGTTAAAAATAAGTATAAAAAATAGAATTCGAGTTAATCTTGCCAGTGCAACACTGTTTTACAGGCATTTTGCCGTAGAGCGAGGTTGATGATGTATTCGCCGACTGTATATATGGAAATTTTGAATTAGTATATTCTTTGTTTGTGTGTCTCGCTCCATAAAACTCCACAAAACTTGATCCCGAAACCTTTTGGTTAACGTTCAAACATGTTAGAGGCTTTACCACAATGACCGCGAAAACTTTAGTGAGTTAAGGAAATGGAATATTTGCTACTACTATCTTTCTTATATAGAAAATTTTAGATTGGTCTGTATTTTTTTGTGTGTCTTTAACAAGAGATTGCATTCAACAAAACTCGAACCAGTGACTCAGGTAACGAGTCAAACTTTGCTGGGCAACTTTCAAACATTTTTAAACCTTTTGAAGAAAAAAGGGGAAGTTGAAACTTTTCTGAGCCGTTTTCAATCTTTTTGTCGTCGAAATTGATGTAAACTTTTTAAAACTTTTTAATACATATTCAAACCTTTTCAAACTTTTTCAAACTGTAAGTTTCCCATCCACGAGTGCCAGGCGACACCCCTCCGGACCAGGCTTTCTCGGAAATAGAAATTTGTCTTCCGAGTTCCGTCGGAAATTTCCGATTTTTTAATTTTCTCTTCCGATGTTCCGTCGGAATTCCGAAATTTCAAATACTCGTTCCGATTTCCGTCGGAATTCCGACTTCCGACGGAATTACGATTTCCGATCGGAAAAATCGGAAATGAACCTGAATACCCTACCCATAAAATCTTAAATTATCCACAAAAAAGTTTAAAAAATTGAGGAAAAATACGTAGACTCGTGTTTTGAATAGGAAATTTGTGTCACGGACATGGTCGAATTTTTTCAAAAAAAAAAAAAAGAAAGATTTTTCGTACCAAATATCGGCAGAAAAACATGTTTTTTCCGACATTGGAAAAAAAAATTATTTCCCACGGAAACAAAATTATTTTCGAAAATAATTTTGTCTCGGAACGGAATCGGAATTTTTTTCGGGAATTCCGAACATCGGAATTCCGAGTTTTTGGAAATTTCCGAGAAAGCCTGCTCCGGACATTTCCCTTTCCAGTAACCAGCAAGACACTTACGCAGTATTTATACAGCAATTAATCTAGTTACACAATGAAGTTCACGCCCGGAAAGCAACTTACCGCTTTCATTCTCGATCTGGAATACTTGCTTTATGGAACATACCGCACTCGAATTCTGCGCACATGGGTCGAAGAGCAATCGTACTCAAAGATACCGTACCGAAAGATACCGTACTCAAATTTAGTATCCAAAGAGTAGTCGTACCCAAAGATCCATCGGACCCAAATATACCGTACCCAAAGATACCGTACCCAAATGTGGTACCCAAAGAGTAGTCGTACCCAAAGATCCATCGTACCCAAAGAAACCGTACCCAAATTTGGTACCCAAAGAGTAGCCGTACCCAAAGAGCAATCGTACCCAAAGATACCGTACCCAAAATTGGTACCCAAAGAGTAGCCGTACCCAAAGATCCATCGTACCCAAAGAGTCTGGGACCCAAAGATCCGGGACCCACTGAGTATTGGCCATGGGGCACTGCAAGGGTGTCATCATAGACGCGTAATGAATCGATCGCATTTATTGGTGCATCATTGACGCATCATTGACGCATCGGTGGCGCATCGTTGGCGCATTTTTGGCGTGTCATTTGTTCAGAGCAGGCGAGGCGACTGGCTGCCATGGATATTTTATTTATAAACCATTCTTGACTTGCGAGTTATTTAAAATTTATTGGTGGCACAAAATCATTAAAAAAAATAAAATAAAAATAGTTGACATAAAAAGTATTATTTTTTGCGAATTCTTCATTTTGCACTTGTATCATCGGGTATGACGAAAAATCCTCCAGATGTCGGAACCGCTTGAACAGTAGACAACCACTGAAATAAATAGATATTATATTTCTTTTGAATATAAAAAAATTTATTTAAATTGACAAGGCCATACCCGCGATTTTTTACTAAAATTTCATGTACTTTGGCCTCACTTAGAAAAGTAATTTCCATGTGTTTTTTTCAGCAAACTAAACAAAAACGCAAGCAGCGCCTATAATAAGCAAGTGTGGTAATAATTCTTTACAAAAAGGTACAAAAGAAAACAAGTTTTAATCGTGAGTGGCCGTGTCGCTCCACATGAAAAATGTGTCCGAAAAAACATTTTTTTGGTGCCGTATTTAATATGGTACGAAACATCTTTTTTTTTTTGGAAAAGTTCGACTGTCGTGACGCGAATGTCCTATTTAAAACACTACATTAAAACACACACCATTTCACAGATGTTTTTTGAAAAAAAAAACAGTTTGTGGAGAAGTTTCTATTCAGGTTCTTTTCCAATTTTCCGATCGGAACATCGGTAGAGAATAATACAAAATCCGAAATTTCCTACGGAACTCGAAAGGGCAATTTTCATTTCCGAGAATGTCTGTGATCGTTATCTCTAACAGCCAGGATTTTCCGAATATACGGCAAATGATTTTTCAATATTACGTGATTTTTCTATTTTTTTATATTTTTGTTTTCAGTTTTTCTATTTTTTTATATTTTTGTTTTCAGTGAAAAAGTTGTGTTATTAAATTTTCTTCTATAACAAATTTTGAAAGTGATCTAATGACTCAAAAAGCGTATATCGCGTTAGTTCTTCCTGAATTCAGCGCAAGAAGTTTTTTTTGAATTTTAATAGCAAAAAAGTAGTGAGAAAAATCATCGAAAATTACCTTAACTGGTAGCGGACGATAGTTTGCCGGAATTATCTTTTTGTGAAAATTTTTTCAACGATTTTGAGGGATAACGGATCTTTTTTTTTACAAAATCAACCCGAAAGGGACAACTTTGAATTTTGTTTTTAGCGATTTAAAGCGATTGCGAAAATTTTTTATCTTTGCGCAGAAGTTCCTATCGATCTCCAAAAGCATCCAAATTCCAACATTTTTTTTGTTTTTGAGTTTTAAAAATTATTAGAAAGACTCACCAGCTTGCGGAATTGCTTACGATCCATTTGCGGCAAACATGGACTCTGCAAAAAATCAATATATGTTTTGAAAGATATTTAGCTCACCTTCATCACTTTTCATTGTCGGAATGTGTCGCCATCGATCTCCTCATCTAAAGAACAAAAAAATTATTAAAGATTTGGTAAAATTTGAAGCAAAACATGAAAAAATAGGACACAAAATTCAACCAAAATGCGCTACCTACAGAATTAATGCAAACGTGCTCCAGTGACATGAGCGGGCCATAGATTCACTATCGAGCTATCGCAAGGCAGCGCAAAGATAGATCAATCAGCTAGTCACTAGCTGATTTTTAGCTGCGGTTGGTGTATCGTGCATTCACCATAGACGTTCATTTGCAATAGATACACCGCATTTCTGCTGTGCAGTTGCGCCACCCATTGATATTTTCAGTGACCTGCGTGTTGGTAGACTTTTCGGCTGGTGTAGCGAAGGGGGACCGTGTGGAATGTAGGATTTTACAGGTAAAAATGTGCTCGAAAAATAGAAAAAGTTTGATGGCTCATAAAAACTTTTCTGAAAACATTTTGCGGATTTTTAAAATCTTAAAAAATTCACCAAAAATCTAGTATTACCCTGATTTTTTATTTTTTTCAGAATTTTCCAAAAAGAAAAGTACTTTCCTAGTAAGAGCATTGGTCTGCGAGAAGATCTAACAAAAGCGACATACTCAGTGAGATGGGGGAAATGTGCAGACTGGCAAACTGTGTCTCCATTTTTGCGCACTTTTTGCTAGGCTTGGCAGAATGCCACTGTCGAGACACAGACACATGCGAAAAGGCGCGAATTTCTTTACGTAGGGTCTAGCACGCCGTGTAGCGGTGATCCTTCTCGTAAGGATTTTCGTGAAGAGTTTTGAGACGATTGAAGACAATGCAACCGGATGATAAGCTTTCAATTTCTTCGGTTTCGTGGTCTTGAAAAGGTTGGAGAATTTCCGGGTCATCTGGATGGGTGTATCTGGATCGTGGCTGTCGCGTCGTCGCTGCGTACAGATTGGAAAAGTGAGTGAGAACTAGCTTCCTGATCTCGGGACGATTGTATGTCGTTGATCCATCCGGCCGTTCTAAATTCGTGAACGGGGAGGACTTGAGTGTCAGTGCTCGCTCCAGGTACACCGCTCCAGAGAAACACCGCTCCAGACGCTCCAGATACACAGCTTTTACGATATTTATCACTTTTGGCTTTTTTCCAACTCTATGGGCCTGTTTTACTTACTTGCCTGTTTTACGAAATTCGTAAAATTTGTCTGCTTCCGTCTTCCGTCTTCCGTTTTCCGTCTTCCGTAGTTTTTTTCTGTTCCGTCTTCCGTATTCCGTCTTCCGAAAAAAAAAATGTCTTCCGTCTTCCGAAAAAAAATTTTATTCCGTGTTCCGTAAAAAAAATGTTCTTCCGTATTCCGTCTTCCGTCTTCCGTAACTAAAAATTCCACTTCCGCTCATCTCTGGTGGCAAGGCGCTGGGCTCGATTCCCGCCTAGTGGACAAATTTTTGCATTTTTTTTTCAAAATCTCAGAAGACGTGATTGAAGGTTTTCAATCAATTTCAGGACTTTTTTATTACCCTTTCGTAGTTTTAAATTACTTCAAGAACTATTTCACACGTTTTTGAGGAAAATTTTTTTTTGAAAAATTTTCGAATTTTTGTCCACCAATTGATCATCATTTTTGAAATTCAAAAAATTTTGCAACAAACATTTTCTTTCGATTGGAAAAATTTTCATACTCTCAATTGAAAACATTCAAATGGAGAAACCAAAGAGATTTTTGAAAATCACTGAAAGTAACATGCTGAAACCAAGATTCAGCCAAAATTTTCAATTTCCATTTGAACCATTTGATTATTGTCGGTCCGCCAAAATGATCAATCGCGCTCTTCTGAACTCAACGCTATGCAATTTTCATTTTGGTTTCCAAATTACTTCATTTCACGTGCAAATTCAACGTGAAATGAAATAAATTGGAGACCAAAATGAAAATCGCATAGCGTTGAGTTCAGCGGAGCGCGTTTGACCATTTTGGCGAGCCGACAATAGGCAATTACATAGAATTGTATGATTTTTCCACATCGAAAAATCATAGACACCTTTTTGTTTATTGACAACATATTTTAAGAGAGCTAATTATAAAATTTCAATTGGTTGATCGATTTATCAGTGCAGTAATTAAAATTATTGCCCAGTTTTTGGGATCTAGAACGTTTCCAAACTGTTTTGCTTGCCAGTTTCGAAATGGTAGGCTTCAAAACTTCCCAGAGCCAGTTTTCGATTACAGCTTGTTATAATTTTTTTTCAAAATTTTTGGAATTTCAAAAATGATGATCAATTGGTGGACACAAATTCGAAAATTTTTCAAAAAAACATTTTCCTCAAAAACGTGTGAAATAGTTCTTGAAGTAATTTAAAACTACGAAAGGGTAATAAAAAGTCCTGAAATTGATTGAAAACCTTCAATCACGTCTTCTGAGATTTTGAAAAAAAAAATGCAAAAATTTGTCCACTAGGCGGGAATCGAGCCCAGCGCCTTGCCACCAGAGATGAGCGGAAGTGGAATTTTTAGTTACGGAAGACGGAAGACGGAATACGGAAGAACATTTTTTTACGGAACACGGAAGACGGAAGACGGAATAAAATTTTTTTTCGGAAGACGGAAGACATTTTTTTTTTCGGAAGACGGAATACGGAAGACGGAACAGAAAAAAACTACGGAAGACGGAAAACGGAAGACGGAAGACGGAAGCAGACAATTTTTACGAATTTCGTAAAACAGGCAAGTGAGTAAAACAGGCCCATAGAGTTGGAAAAAAGCCAAAAGTGATAAATATCGTAAAAGCTGTGTATCTGGAGCGTCTGGATCGGTGTTTCTCTGGAGCGGTGTACCTGGAGCGAGCACTGACACTCAAGTCCTCCCCGTTCACGAATTTAGAACGGCCGGATAGATCAACGACATACAATCGTCCCGAGATCAGGAAGCTAGTTCTCACTCACTTTTCCAATCTGTACGCAGCGACGACGCGACAGCCACGATCCAGATACACCCATCCAGATGACCCGGAAATTCTCCAACCTTTTCAAGACCACGAAACCGAAGAAATTGAAAGCTTATCATCCGGTTGCATTGTCTTCAATCGTCTCAAAACTCTAAATGAAAATCCTTACGAGAAGGATCACCGCTACACGGCGTGCTAGACCCTACGTAAAGAAATTCGCGCCTTTTCGCATGTGTCTGTGTCTCGACAGTGGCATTCTGCCAAGCCTAGCAAAAAGTGCGCAAAAATGGAGACACAGAGATGCGAGAATTGGCGCTCGAAAATTTGATCTCAAAAAATTTATCTGAAACGTAGTCCTCAACACGCCGTGCGCTAGTGTGCGTTACCGAAAATTTTTTTACCGGTAAACGCATCTCTCGGCAAAGTTACCGGTAAATTTATCGGTAATTTACCAAATTTGACGGTAAATTCGACAAATTTACCGGAAAATGGTTTTCGGCAAAACTTAACGTAGGGTCAAGTTCACGTATTCGAAAAACAAGACATCGTGAAAAACAAAGATACGCAGACGATACGTGGCGCGACCTCGGCCTTGCACAATCACGTCTTTTTCACATTTTTAAAAAATTTCATAAGTATTAAAGCGTGACCGACTATGATACCAAGACTATAATTGTAACGTGGCCTGTCCCACTTCTTCATGTACAGGATTCAGACGTGGAAGATGATGCGCAGACAACATTCAAGTCGTCTCGCAGATGTGGGTAAAATGCACCGAATTCAAGATTCCTCTCGTAGCGGTTTTCCTGGATTTTACGTGTGCTTTCGACAATGTTAATTGGACGAAGATATTGTGTTTTCAATCGACTTGCGACATGAGAACGCGAGTCCGCCCACTTTTTTGTGCGCGACCACGCGAACACCAGACATGTCGTGGGCCGGGCCGGACCAATGGTGAAATTTTGTCGGCCCGGCCCGGTTGGCCCGATCGGCCCGGAAAATTTTATAATACGTGAAATGAAGAGAAAATATCTGCTCAAAAATAAAAAATGTAATCACAACAAACGAATTTTACGTGAAACTGTGAGACAAAAAAATATCTTCATTTTTTTCCTGATATTTGTTCATTTTTTCTAATAAAAACGTCAAAAAATTTGTCACTTCGCCACGAATACATTATAACAACGAAATTACTTCGAATATTTGTTTTTAATTGAAAAAAAAACGAAAAAACTTACGAAAAAAAACCGAAATAAAAATTGATCGGGCCGACCGGGCCGGGAAAATTTTCTACCGGTCCGGCCCGGCCCGAATTTCGACATGTCTGGCGAACACAGTGATATTTGAAGAGACCCAGACAGGTAGCGCACAAATAAGTGGGTGGAGTCTCGCGTTCTCATGTCGCAAGTCGATTGAAAACACAATATCCGAAGTTCTGAAAATCGCAAAACGTTGAGTTCAGCGAAGCGCGTTTGACCATTTTGGCGGGCCGACAATATATATATTACGCTATTCAAGTACGTCCGTCTGTTCGCTTTGAAGGGTCAGGTAAAGTTCTCACGGAGCGATAAAAACCCATCAACCTTGGGAGGAATTGAACTTGGAAGCGCAGATTCGATTTGCAACTCACTAGCCACTACACCAATTGGTACACAGGTAAACCGGCATGACCGAATGATGGTCCACTGGTGCGCCGCTCGATGCTCGAGTGACGGAACCACCAACGTTTGAATTAGCGGTTTTTCAATGGCCGACTTTTCACGCATCCGCGGCTTTTCAATGCTCGAGTTTCTCTCGTTTCACCTAAAATAGACTGATCTTAAGATTTTCGCGCGGTTTTTTGCCATTTCGTGCATAACCCCATTGAGTATAAACTCTTTTCAAAGACTTACATTATTCATTATTCTCCCATTCGAGTAAACCGTAGGAATTGCCGAAAACCAATGTTTCTCCGGTCGAATGCTAACGGTTTCTGAAAAAAGTCGATAAAATGTAGTCTTTATCTTTCGTGTCCCGTTCAAGGTAAATACAGTTATTGGAACTATTATTTAACAGTTTTTCCTATATTTTTAATTTTTACGTGCGGCAAAATTCTAGTAGATTTCGAAAGCTTGCACTTTTTTGTTTGTAGCAATTTCTCCAATTTTTGAGAAATACGTAATTCCAGGATTTTTTTTACTTTGAACGTGGAATGGAACTTACAATTTTGATACGAATAATTGCCATTCCTGTAGTCTTGTAGGCTGGAAGATTTTAGGCGCATTCTGCAATCAGAAATTATGACAAAATATTAAACGTTGTCCACCTGTTACCCATAGGAAACGGCCTGTCGTGCATTTCATCTTTGGCTTTGTTATGGAAAATTGGAGAGATGATGTCTGAAATTGTTTTTATTTAATAGCATAATACATTTATTGCACCTACTGAGTGAGTACATCCGAGAGGCACATTTCTTGGCCGTGAATCGTTTTGAATCGTCAGCAACGTAGCTTCACACGAAATGTGCTGAAAAATCATGATTTGGGAAATTAATAGGGTAATTAAGGAAAAGTTCAAGAAATAATTGAGTTTCACGAGCAAAAAAAAGAAAAGAAAATTGTATCAGATCACGCGCTAGCGCTGAGGCCGCAATCGATTGTTCGCACATCGGTGGCTCACCAGGAATCTCGATTTTCCCGCCTCGCGCATTGTTTCTCATTCAGCCGTGTCTCACACATTGTTCGAACATCAGCGTCTGAATGGTTCCTGCTCCTTCACCGTACAGGCACCATTCGCGCATTACCGCCTATTGGGCCACCATTCAGCCACAATCCATCCATGCCGGTTTACCTGTGGTACACGTTGCAGTAGAAATATTTTGAACATTAAATGTTCATGTCAATTTTACTATTTTTTTCTGTCGCCGATAGGCGACAGCTCAGGCTTGTTATAATTATCCCACTTGTACAAGTGCAAAAAAGCAGGAATCTATTCCAAAATGAAGCAAATTTTTTGATTTTTTAGTATAAAAAAGCTTTTCGTAAATCACGGAAAAATGACAAAAAATTACTGAAGCGGAAACGGGAAAATAATTTTTTATTTGCGGAATACGGAAACGGAAACGGAAGCGGCTAAAAAAGCGGAAACGGAAGCGGAAACGTAATTTCCGTGCATCACTGGTAACCAATCGATATAAACGAATGAGTTGAGATTTGAGACGGGTGTGCCTTAAAGAAGGTAAATTAAGAATTTCTAGACGGTGTTCATAAGAGGAAAATGGAACCCGCAAACCCTAATTATTTCCGTAAGACGCGTGCGGCAGTGCCGCGCCTCTCGCTTCGGCGAGAGCGCGGCCCGAACCGACGCGCTGGGCACAAATTCTCTATTTTTTCCCTCGGTGAGGTTTTGGAGAATAAACTAGTTTATTATTATAAAAAACGTGTATTGTTGTCTGGACCGCAGTCCACCGTTGCATCTTTTGGGCATTCGTTTCATGGTGCATCGAACCGAACCCCAACCCAGACCGCACCAGACAACAATTGCGCAAAAAAGACCGTTTCCATGAGAAACGGCACAAAAAAAACCCCAAATTATGGGTAAAAAAGACCAATTCTATGCGTAAGCAGAAACTTTGGCAAAAAAAAAAAATCAATAAAGAACGACCCACTATCAGACAACAAGAAAAAAAAATATAAAAGACAAAAAAATCAATAGCCTGATTACAATAACCAATATGTTAATAAAACAAATTTGCAGGCCGCAAGGAAACAAAAGAGGCAAAAAAGGTACTACAAGAAATCGATCGCCAAGACCGCATTGGGACCAATCGGCATCAAGAAGAAACAAAAGCCGAGCAGACCGCAATCCACGCGAGCTCGCCGATGACTACGGAGGATCCGGCTGGGATCACAACGTAAGTATTTGTAATGGAAAGTAACCTAAACGGTAATAAAAATCGATCAATTTCTATCAAAAGAGAAAAATAGAGGAATTATTGAAAAGAAAAATCAATAAAAAAATAACCTAATACATACAATTAAAGAACAAAAATTGCAGAAAAAACGTCGCAACGCCAAAAAATCGATAAAGCCGACGAAACTGAACAGCAACCAACTGATCAATTCGATCACATAAAAATGCTGGAACTCGGACAAAACCCCGATCGCAAAAGAAAGCAAATTCGCCGACAATCATTCGGTCAAGATTGCATCGCTGAAGGTTCGTGAAGCGCTTTTGGGTAAGTATTTATAGAAAAAATACACTAAAAAAGAAAAAAAATTGTCCAAATTCGAGAAATTAATCGATTTATTTCGATAGTGTAATGTCCGGGCTCGCCCAGGCTTACATCCTTCCCGGGACACACGTCATCAGTCCACCTTGCCTCTCCTAGCCGTCGATATCCCTCGATCACCCTGCGTCTCTCTGGTCTCCTCGCACATCTCGTCGCCCGTCTCGCACCTCCTGCGCCTCGCTGGTCAACGCAACGTCTCGCCTCTGGTCGCACACCACCTGGACTCTCTCGCTCTCGCTCTCGGATTTAAATATTTCCCGCCTTTTCGTCGCGCGCGAAAGCGCTCACGAAAAGGCTATAAAAGGGCCCAAAATTCTCATTCTAGAGGTTACTCGTTCATTTTCACTTTTGCTCTCGCTTACCCCCGTTCTTCTGTACTTTCCCCCGACCCGTTCTGTCTCCCCGCCTTAATTGTTCCCCATTTGAGTGTAGTAAGGGCGTTTGCCCCAATAAATCGTGTGTGTGAGAGCCGGTGTTAGCGTGTTAGACTGTGGCGCTTAATGTGGGCCCACGGCCCACATTACTGGTAAGCAGCGAGTGTAGGAAGCGCGTGGCATTAGGCCTATAGCCACGCGCTCTCCCAAAAGATCCCCCGCGCGCCGGCAGTCCACCCCACCCTCCCACCCACGGTTTCCCCATTTTCCTTTTTATTTTTATTTTTGCGGGTTTTCTTTATTTTTTAATTAGACAGTAGGTTAGGGATTTTATGCAGGTTTATGAGGCCGCCGCAGCGTCCGCCCCGTGGTGAGCGCACACCCGGGCGGAATTTAGCCGCCGGTTGGCTAGCAAGTTAGGCAATAGGAGTAGATGCACGAGTAAACTCGTGGCATATAAGTTCCCCCCCCCCCTCTTTTTATTTTTAGCAGCAGTCTGTGAAGCGGCCTATAGGGTCAGGATAAGTAAGCGGCCTAGAAGGGTCAGATTAGTTAACGGCCAGGATGGTCAGGAAAAGTCAGCGACCAATTGGGTCAGTATTATAGGTTTGTTTTAGTCATATTTAGCCACGAGTGCGATAGCGTTCCCACTGTCCCCTCCGCTCATCGGGAAGCGTCAATTTTTCCTGTGTTGGTACCGAGTATCTGTCGTCGCAGATACAGCATGTGCCCGTTTACAGATTGAGAAACTGGAGAAGGAAGAAGCCACCTCGGTCTTTGTGGACGCGTTTGGAGCAGCGGGAGGTAACAACTCTCGCCGGTCCACGCCCCTCAAAGCACCAGGCCAATTCCAACTCCGAGAAAAGTTTCACCAGAATGTTTACAACAAAGAACCACAAGTCACATAAGCCTCTCCTCAGGAAGAGCAGTCAATTAATCCAAAAAGTTTCAGAAAAAGTTCAGCAGCACCGTTTCCAGGCGAAACAAGTGACATCAGAAAAGCCAGTGCAGTGGCAAGAAGTAAAGAAACGGTCACGAAACAGTCCGACCCAGTTACCGAGCGCGACGCTCAACAGCCATCAGTTTGCGTCATCACCCAGACAGACGCCAAAGAAGCAGCAACATCCGAAAAGACAAGAGGAACCAGGCGTTCCACCAGCCAGACGAGCAGAATCATCCGCTCCACCAGCCAGGCAAGCAGAATCACCCGTTCCACCAGCCAGACGAGCAGAATCACCCGTTACACCAGCCAGACGAGCAGAATCACCCGTTACACCAGCCAGACGAGCAGAATCACCCGAGCCATGTCAGCCAGTCAACAACCACCAATTAACGTATTGGTGATGAAGTCCGCCGCTACTTCATTAACGACCAAAAGGTGAGGAATAATTTCAAAAATGTTCTCACAGACTGCATATCCGAATCCACATCCGAAGACATCATCAACGTCACCAAGGCATGCTATCAATAAGCCTAGAAGTCCGACATAGTATTCGAAAGAACAAAATCTGTTTCCTCGACAAGATGACACGCCGACGCCAACACAGTTTTACCGAGAATGCCACCAACAGCACCGCGGAAGCACTTGAAGATCCGAACAAGTCCGAAATCGATCGATATCGCACCGTCCACACCACGAAGTCAGTCGCCACCGATCTGTCAAGCCGCCAAGTCCACAGAGACAAACCACGACGAATTGCCATACAGTGTGCGGAAAATACGAAGGAAACCCGTGAGATTTCGAAATAAAAAGCCTGAAAAGTCCAAGCCAAACAAAATTTTGACCAAAATTTTGATTTTCGCTTCGTCCACTTGCAAAACACCACCAAAAGGCCTTTTTCTTCGTGAAAAACTCATCCAAAAGACGTTAATTCGCAAAAAGTTTAAAGGAGCATACGCTCTCACCGGCAGCGGGTCCCGCCACGAACGCAAGAAGGGATTACGGTAGCAGTCGTTTCCTTCTCGAAACTTCTCTCACCGGTTGCATCATTTTCCCTACTTTCGCGTATTCTCTGGCACTAAGGCCAAAATTTTTACTTTTTGTCAGGTATGCGGTTAGCGTCTAAAATTTTAACGCCATTTTGCCACTCACCAGGTCAGTGAACATTCACCAACGACCCAGGCAACGCGTAAAAATTTTTAGGCCACCGGTTTTTTGAGTTTATTTACCCAAGAATATTCAAAACAATGGTTTATAGACTACACACCGACCGAACGGATCGATCGAAAGCACCGATGTCGCCACCGACACGAAAGAAAAAGCCGATGCCGCCGGCCCCCGACGAAAATGAGAAGTTAAGTGTTTTGCCTGGCCTCCGCACCGATCCTGCACCCGGGGACGGACTGGAGCGTGCCGCTGAAGGGCCTAATAAGCCTGAAAGCGGCGGCCCAGCTCCGCCACCCGCGGTTTCGGCTGCGGAATCCGCCATTTCGTCCACGCCAAGCACACTTTCGGTTTCAACACCGATCTGTCAAACCGGGCTCCCGCCCGAATTATATTCCAGCACATCAACAGCAGCAGACGACAAAATGGAAGTCGTATCGAAGACGAGCTGGCAACCTGAAGACGACATCGAAGTAGACGTCTCTGAGCAAGAAGAAGAAGAAGGCATGACACCCGAATCCGAAGACGAAAGACCCAATCCCGCGCACGAAGCCGAGCCAGACTTTCCGCTGCCAGTCACCAGCGACGAACTGCAAGTCCCAGCAATACAACAGCATCACCCGTTCCATGTCCTATACGCCCCGAGCGAAAACGAAGGACCTCCGAAGGACGTAGCCAAGCGATTAGTTTCCACTGTTCTTCTCTCCCAGGTCCACGATTTCCGAATGAAGACGCTTAATTGGTTCGACCCCATCGAGAAGTGCGCCCCGCCAGTACTCGCGCCAGAAGACCAAGCCGTTGAACAGGTAGTCAGTCTCCCAGCCACACCTTTTGCGCTGTACGTCGTACACGTCCATCAAGTATCAAGTGCCACCTTGTTGCCCGTTCACCGAGAACTCGCAGCAGATGATCGCCCAGACCTGATCTATGTCAATTTCCAGCCACGCTACGCAAGAGAAAGCACAACCGGAGGCGCACACAGCGCAGAAAAGTTTTTCCCAGGTGATCTACTAGCCGTAACACGTCTCGGCAGACTCCCAAACACCACCAGCGATCACTTTATCAGGTCACAAGACGGAGCCCTCCTAACCGAAAACCACAACTTCTGGACGGTGGTCGATTACACGCTTATCAAGCGCGCGGTCAGAGCGCATACGGTCTCTTTCCATCCACGCAAACATCAAGATATAAATCGACATCATATTTTCGCTTTAGAAATTCCGGGACCCATCAACGTTCCCCCAAACTTAAGCAGTTCAGGACAACAACTACTTCCCGGTAGATTCTACAGAACAACGATGTTTGTCCCGCAAGTACACCCTTCGTCGATCTTGCACAACGTCCTTTCAGAAGCAGCAAGACGTCAAGTGCTACGAAACACAAGCCCATTCGCCTTCAGTCACACCTACCTACCGACATTGATAAGCGCAAACATCTTGACGGTCAGAAGCAGTCAATTTCCGAATATCACAAACAATCTGCAGGATTTGGCACACGTCTCAAGCACAGACGCTATGGATTCACTGTTTTTGGTCGGACGCCTGGCTATATCCACAGCGTTTGCGCTGACACACAATACAACGAAGAACAACCATAACTTCAGCAGCAGACCGAACGCAAATTGCAATTACAGCAAAAGCCGTTCTTACAACGCCGAATGCTGGTATTGCGGATTATCAGGTCACTACCGTCAGAACTGCAGAAAGAGAGCGACAGACATTGCAAGAGGGATCTACAGAAGCAACATGTGTACACCACACAACGTTCCCCCCGCACCCGTCCCGCAGCGGAAACCTCGAACCACGACGACCCTCAATGAATCCCGTGGAGAACCACCAGCAACCCGCAAATCAGCACGAAGAGCTGTGAGAGCATCAAATACCGACGCCATGGAGACAATGACGTACGCCTGAAGGTTTTCTATGCCCGCCGCAACAGCTCTATCACACAGGAAGGTAGACAACCACTTCTACACCATCACGAGTGACCACGTCGCCCACGATTCCGTGAAACGATTGCCAAGTCAGTTCAAGATACCCAGTGCATCCAGACCACCACCAGCCAAGTCATGAACCCCGAGACATCGCGTCCGACATCGAAAGCACGTATGGTAAAATTCTCAGGATGATTCAAACCACCTCGCGGTCTCAGCCCGAAACAACACCGGATCCAACGTGCAAGATCTCTGAGGTGAGGAAGTTTTCACTAATCCACGTTCAGAAAATGCGAACCACGACCTAAGAAACTGAGCCTGCTAAGAAAGCCATCACCGTAAGAAAGAGAAATCATCCGCAAACGAGCTCGAGCGTTCCAACGTCTTCCGTTCGAGCGCGCAGAAGATCCTGGTCGTCATCATTAATAACCCAGCCGTCAACCACCGAAAGTCGCGATGACAATCCACATCGGCACATCTTCGCAGAACAGTTCATCCGCAAGATCCTTAACATCGCGGAACCTCCTCAGGCCTCAGGACAAAACAGCGTAGCCTCTCCAAGCCGAAGCAGAGCCGACAAACAGACCTGAGTTTGCCTCTTCGTTTCACTTTTAAACCCAACTAATTTTGTTCCAACTAATCAAAAAAAAAAAGTTAAAAAAAAAAGGAAAAAAATACACACACATTTGTATTGTAGGTTGTAGGTTTTATCCCCATTTTTCCCACCCCACATTTTCCGACTAACGTTTATTATTTTCCAGACCCACCCCCACCCATCGCAAGCAAGCAACATCTGAGCCGAGTCAACCCGAGCCAATCCGAGCAACGACACAACCATCCGAAGCCTTCGGGAATGGCCGAGAGAGACCCACCAGAAGCCGTCAGACCGGCACAAAGGCCAGTGAGATTGCCACGTCAACATTAAAGGACCACACATCAGGCCTAGGCCGCCCGGACCTTCAGCAACGTCATCGTCATCAAGGATCAGGGTCGATCCGGAGAAAAAGGGGGGAGGTGTAATGTCCGGGCTCGCCCAGGCTTACATCCTTCCCGGGACACACGTCATCAGTCCACCTTGCCTCTCCTAGCCGTCGATATCCCTCGATCACCCTGCGTCTCTCTGGTCTCCTCGCACATCTCGTCGCCCGTCTCGCACCTCCTGCGCCTCGCTGGTCAACGCAACGTCTCGCCTCTGGTCGCACACCACCTGGACTCTCTCGCTCTCGCTCTCGGATTTAAATATTTCCCGCCTTTTCGTCGCGCGCGAAAGCGCTCACGAAAAGGCTATAAAAGGGCCCAAAATTCTCATTCTAGAGGTTACTCGTTCATTTTCACTTTTGCTCTCGCTTACCCCCGTTCTTCTGTACTTTCCCCCGACCCGTTCTGTCTCCCCGCCTTAATTGTTCCCCATTTGAGTGTAGTAAGGGCGTTTGCCCCAATAAATCGTGTGTGTGAGAGCCGGTGTTAGCGTGTTAGACTGTGGCGCTTAATGTGGGCCCACGGCCCACATTACTATAGCGAAGGACAACAACAATCCGATCGACAACGAGTTTAATCGACCGCAAAGAAGAAAAATTAGAAGAATTTTTTTTTAAAAATTCTGGTCAATTTGAGCGACGACAACAAAAAAGCCGACGTCAGAAATCGATTGAACAATTGACGGTTCCGGAAAAGAATACAAGGAAAAATTTGCTAATCGGTGAGTATTTGTTTCACGATAGTTTATTTTAAAAAATATTCTAAAAATAAGAAAGCAATTCAAAATTGAGCAAGAGTCGCCGCCTCAAATACGACTCAAAGTTTTGTATTTAAATACCAGCATTTCGAAGAAATTTGCCTGGAAAAGGACAAATTTAAGACATTTACATGAAAAATAGTGGAAAAAAAATCCAGGAATTTTGCAGACAGACGGTCATGATAGCAAAGAAAAAAATGCTGATGCCAACCAAGAAATCAAGAAAGAATTTGCACATCGACGGCAACCAGCGAAAGTCAACCGCTTGTGTTACGAATCAAGGTCTCTGATTACAACGTGAGTATTAAAAAAAAATCACGTCAAAAAAAAAATTATAACGAAATGTACGTACTGAAAAATAGAAAAAAAAATCAAGAAATTTGCCAGAGAATGGAAAACACTTTGTTTGGTCAAATAAGTTTGAAAAATTTAACTTGGAAATGTAGAAAAATTCCACGCTTAGAATAAAAAATAATAAAAAAAAACACGGGTCAAGCCCAAACTTTCAGCCAGACGAAAATAGAAATGCTCAAAATTTCCTGAGAAATCAAAATCATTTCGGTTCAAAACCGTGAAAAACTTTAAAAAATAAATAAATAACCGAAGGAATACCAAACAAAGTAAAAAAAAATTTTGCAGACAGGCGGAATCGAGCGTTTACACGTCGTGAATCACGCACGGCGAGGACAAACCACACGATTTGATCCACCGTGAGTTATTTACAAAAAATATAGATTTAAAAACAAAGAAAGAGTCATAAAAAGAACGAAAGATACGAGCCAAGGCAGACATCTCAATGTCACTCTAAAAATCAATATTTACCATCGAGCAGTCAAAAATCACTGAAAAATTGCAGACTGACATCGTCGTTCACGGAGGCAAGCAACTGCCCGCAGTCCAATTCGAGACGCAGATTGAAACGTGAGTCTTTATTAAACACCAAGAAGGATATTTTCGAGACACGAAAATCCTGTGGTATAATTAAAAAAAAAAAATTACAAAAAAGCTTAATAAAAAAAAAAAAAAAAAATTTTCCAGGCCAAGAAAATCGCCGATGCCAACGACCACAAAGTCAAAAGCACCACCGAGGCCAACAACCACAAGACAGCGTGAGCCGAGTCGGCAAACTGAACGCAAGAGTCAAAAAGAAACTCCAGAAGTAAGTGGAACCAGACGATCTGGGCAGCAAGCGGACCGCAATCACTGACGATTGACCGGAAGAGTCAGTCAAGTAAGTATTTATTCAAAAAAAAAAAATAAAAACAAGCGACCATATCTAAAAACCAAAAAAAAAATGCCCGCATATAAATTTTGCGACTTTAGTATTAAGTCAAAGGTCACGCACCTACGTAATTCTGCAAATTTCAAAAAAAAAAAAAAAGTAGTCAAACACGACCATACGGGACGTCGATCTAATCGAATGCCGCGATGACCTCAGAAAAAGTTAGCAGCCATAGCCAAACTGCTCAGCCAAAAAAAAAAAAAAACAATTTTATAAAAAATTATTATAATTCTCAAGAAAAAGTGCGTCTAGGCAAACGAATCAAATAGAAATTAGCCAAATACCTTATAAAAATAAGAGAACTACACTAATTCCAAAAAAAGAGAACTAGACTAATTCCAAAAAAAAAAAAAAAAAAAAAAAAAAAGTTAGCAGTCATAAAAATAAATTTCGGAACTCTGGCATTGTGTACGTACACAGACGTACTCACTGTACGTGTGCACAGATATTTCTCATGAAGTCAAAACGAACCATTAGAAAAAGATGGATTCAAAAAATAGAAAAAAAAAACAACAGAATGGCTAATATGGCTGACTGAAAAAAAAAATAATAATAAAATTATATTACAACTTTCTATTCCGGAACCCAGGAAAGATATCATCAGTCGATCAATTTTATGAAAAAAAAAAATATCAATGTCAAAGTGAATCGTTGATTTTGCAAATAAAAAACAAACTATGAAGTTTATTATAAATAATAAATGTATGACTTTAGTAAAGTTGTAAAGTGCAATCGTTTCGTTCATGATGTAACGTTAAATAGTTTCATAGCTTACATTAATAAGATCCAAATAGAAGTGCCCTGGTGAAAGTAGGACCAAAAAATCAGCGCGAGCCCGCTCCTATCGATCAAAATGGCGCGTTATAGCAACTTAAGCGCAAAAAATCACGATACTTCCCATTATTAAAAATAAGGATTAAGAAAAAAATTAATAAATATTTAAAAGGAAAAAAATGTATATGTAAATATACAACAATCACAAAAAAAAAAAAAAATTGCAGGTCCGGAAGACGAGTATGATGTCTTGGAGCACAACAAACGCAAACAATGCCCGTCGAAGACCACATGGAATTAAATTTTTGTATATTAATTTTAATAAATAAATCCACATATCCTTTTTTGCAATGGAAGACAAAAGGGAAAGAGAGGTAGTTGTGGACACAAGAACCATTCACTAATATGAATTTTTAAAACTCATACAACAGTCAGTAAGAAAAACGGACAATTCAGTTGTAGGTTAAGTCAGGAACTTTAACAAATCACTTTTAAGTTAGAGGTGAACCTGAATAAATGGATAACAAAAGGCACAACTTGGTTGTAGTCAACGGCGGGAGCTTTCACAAACCCCCTCGGAGTTAGATGTAAAAGGATAAGAAAAGGGACAAATAATTGTACGCCACGTCGGGAGCCTTCATGAATCCCTTGAAATATAAGTGAACCGAAATGAATTTATAAGGATACTAGCAGCGGTATCTGGACAACAAGAGATTGTCACATATTTGGTTAAAGTTGAAACAATGAAGATTAATGTGTTTGTAGAGGCATGTAAGAGCAGCATAGCCATTTGGAAATAAGATTATGATCCAGCGAATACGGCTTGGTATAGGAACCCAAGAGCATCATACCAATAAAGCGTTACGAAATAAATGTGGTTTAATACGAAGGACGTATCAGTAATGTGCAAAGGATGCACACGTAATGTAGGAAAGTTTATACGAAGGACGTATAATTATTGTACAAAGGATGTACAATGTAGTAAAGTTAATACGAAGGACGTGTTAAATCTAGAAAAAAGATTGAGTCAATAAAAATTATAAGAGAAATTGATTCAATAGAGAGGCGTTCAGCTTTAAGATTCCCTCTGAATTAGGAGTGAAGCTAGGTAAATGGATAAGGATGCAAGCGCAAGCATTCCGAACAACAAGGGGTTGTCACATTCACATATTTAGTTCAATTAAGGCAATAAAAATGAACGTGTTCGTACAGGCATGGGATAACAGAGCCACATGGAAGTACGATTAGGATCCAGGGAATGCCGCTAGGTAAAGGAACCCAAGAGCATTACACCCTAGATCGTTAAGGAATAGTGGGAGAATTCATACGAAGGACGTATAATTCATGTACAAAGGATGTACAATAAATATGGTAGAATTTATACAAAGGATGTATAAATTAGAAGAGAGATTGAATGAATAGAGAGTTACACAGCTATTATTGGTACGACGAAATAATGAAGGATTACGCGAATTGAATTGAAAATTTTAAGTCAAAAGAGCCATACCAAGCCTTGACTTGTGGACCCGGAGTTTACCCCCTCATATGGCGAACATATGTGACGACATATTTTCGTAACACCAGCCCATATAGAGAGGAAACTTGCCGAGGCAACCACGTGCCGGCATCGTCCCTGATCACGACGGACTGAGGATCTGTGAGCACCCTCTTTACTGGTTGAAAAGTCTCACCGCTTATATATTCGCTTCCTTAACCGAATCATACAGCATTTTTTATTATGCGCTTATGAGTAGACGGGAGTATCTACTATCGTATCCTTCTCCGTTTACAAAGGTGCTCGGAAGCCAACTCTCATAAATTCAGATTCATCTCTAATTTGGGAAATCTGCGGCACCGGCAGATCGCAGACAGTGACAGAGTCTGATTTTCCCGTGATAACAACATCATCATGAAAGAAGTAAAGAAGACCTCATCGGTCAGAAATAAAAAATCAGACCGTTTGCCAACCAAACAACGGCAGTTCTTTCACAAGGTGTTGAGTTTCCATTCGACGTCGAATCGGAAATAGTTTATTTGGAACTCGCGAAAAGCCGCATTCTCGATATCCACTCCAAGCTGTGTGGAGCCAGGGAGAGAATTGACGGTGTTGAAACATGGATCACAAATGAACTATAAAAAGAAACAGCTTTATAAGCTGAAAATTAAATGTTCAACGACTACTAAGCAAGAGAAAATAACTGCGAAGCTTTGAAAAAATACGTGTCGCTCGCTGCATAAAGCACACGTAATCGCTAAGGACATCAGCAAACAAGACGGAGTAGTGGTCCGCTCTACCCACCACCCGAACGAAGTATTTAGCTGAGGTCCAGCAGATCAGCAGATCCTTCTGACCCAAACGTCAGAAGACAAATTGAACAATAGTAAACAATGGTTACTTACAGAACAACAATCATCATCATAAACTTATGAAACGGGTTCAATAAGTAAAAGAAAACCAGGAAAGAAAAGAAAAGGTCAAAGACCAATGAAGAAAAAACAATAAATAAATAAAATGCCAAGAGTTTGTCTAATAACAGCGACTCAGACCCCGACACCTCCGCGAAGCACAGTCGAGAAAATTGAATGCGTCAGACATCCATGAGTCAGCCAGCCACAGAATCAATATTAACCCTGTGAACTGCAAAAGTTCTGAGGAAAGATCAAACACGACTATAAAAAATGGAGCATAATGTTCATTATAACATTTGTAAAAGATAAATTTTTTAGCTCGTTAAAAAGCACATTCACTTGGAACACTCGGCGAATGACCAACCAAGATAATCACCGATACCATCAAATTATCAGACTGAAAATTCAAAGACGCTATGAAATGTTTAAAAAAAAACTAAGCTAGTAAACACGAGACTACTCATGAACTAAACAACTCAATTCAACAATGCCAAATGGAAATAAAACAATTACGAATACATGTCAATTGGCATCAGCAACTTGGAAGCAATCTTGACTGCAATTTTAAATGAAGGTGTATTCGTAGATTGTCCAGCTCAATAGATTTGTCTTCGGGAAATACAAAAGAGATCTATCAGAAGAAATTATGGTTGAACACAGATTAAAAATTTCACGGTTCATTCACAATGCTCTATTCATAAATTTAGAAAAAAATTAATTTAAAAATCGAATTAATTTCACATTAGCTGAAAAAGAGCCAGCAAAAACAATTCGAAGGCTTCGACGTCTCAGATGCTAAAGTAAACATGGTTCATAACCGCCAGAATTCCAGTACAGATATGGAAAGGACAGAAAGAAACTACAAAACGGAAAACAGAGACATAAATCCATTTTTCCAAAGATCGTGGGAATTCCCGAAGAGATCATCAAGCAATACAAAATGCCCCATTTTATAAAGAAGACGAATATAACAAATACACGTAAAGGTGATGTCCGAGCACAACCGCATTTGAAAAATACCAGATCGCAAAGAAAGAAGGAAGGTGCTACACTAATTTCGCAAAAAGCTACTGGAGTGACCGGAAGCTTCTAAGCTCCCGGCCAGCTCATTTTTTCAGACTTCGAAAGAGGTCAAAACATCTCAAGGCCCAATTGCCGAGTTCAATATCAAGATCAAAACAAAACATAAAAACCCTCATCATATTGGAGACTCAAATTTCAGAAATAAATCAACCGTACCGCACCAGATAGATACGGAACCAATTTCGATCGATCACAAGCACATTGGATAATAAAAAGCCAAGCATGGTCAATTGAGACAACGTCACCAACGACAAAACAATTTTTTTATCGGACTCCCTAATACATGAGCTGATTTTTCACGAATTACAACAAATGCAGCAGTATTCCTGAACCAGGAACTAAAATACTCAATATCAATTGGAGCAGTGGAGATTTTCTCAGACTCCATGATCGCATTAGGATGGGTATCCACTCATAAGAAACAGAAGTGCTTTGTAGCCAATCAAGTAAAACTGATCAAAGAACTGCAATAGACTGCACAGCAACATCGGACACAACCTACATCACTGCTCCACAGACCGTAATCCAGCCGATTTCGTCTCACGCAGCAAAGGATAGAAGAATAGTTTTTATCCACACTGCGGATAGAAAGACCACAAATATTAAAATTATCAGTAGAGCGAATAGCAAAAAAAAAGTCACCCGACGGCGGCTCAAGTGACTGACCTCGTCCCCATATCAGACGAAGCTCCAGTGTCATACTACTTGTCGGTACCCTACAACATCACAAATTTGCTCTCGGTATCTTAAAACAGCATCAACTCGTTCAGTAAACTTATCAGCCATGTCGATAAAGTTTATACAAAACAACAGCCTTGATGAAAAAATAAACAAACCATGGAATGGACTAATAATGAAAAAGTACACAAACTCAAAGGAACTCACAGGGCGGAGCCAAAAACAAAAAGCAATTTTGAAATATTTGATGCTTGACCATTACAAAGAATCAGCAGCAAGGAGCAGTAACTATATTCTGCAAGAGCTTCACCCAGTACAAGACCAGCGCAGATACATCCGCCACGGAACCAGATTGAACTTAAGCTTACAGAACTGATCGTTCGCGACCTACACATCCAAAACAAGCACATCGGCACTGAATATTTAGTGGCCAAAATAAGAGAAAAATATTGGATCCCAAAATGCAGGCAACTGGCCATATCGGTGATAAGAACGTGTACCGTATGTCGAAGGTTAACAGGAAAGAAGTTCAAATACCCTTCTATCCCAGCACTCTCATCGTACCCGATCTGTACGTGTCATTTTGAAGCTGTACCAGAACACAACATACCAATGCGTACTGGCGATGAGACGGTTTTTCGCTAGACGAGGAACATCCAGGCGAGTCGTTCTGGACAATGTCAGAACGTTCAAACTAGGATAACGCATATTTAACGGCGATATCAAGCAATTGTGCGAGAACGATGAATTCTTCACAGCGTTCCTCGATTCACAACCAATCGAGCGAAATTTCATCACACCACTCAGTCCATGGAAAGGTGGAATCTATGAGCAATTAATTGCAATTGTGAAAAAACTATTGAACGCATCAGTGATACTGCAAAATTGAACTCTCTAAAATTATTGACCACAATCACCGAAATCGAAGGCATCACGAATTCCCGGCTCATCATGCCAAACAGTAAACATTTCGAAAATATGACCGCAATACGCCCTGCCGTCTTCATTATCCCAGAAGTAACGTTGGGGATCGCACAGAGTGCGGAAGAACCATCGGAGATATTCGAAAATACCAAACTACAAACCAGGAAACATTACAGGTGCTGAACGCCCAATTGAAAAAATCCGGGATCTTTGGAAAGAAATGTATTTATTGAACCTGAGAGAATGCAAAGGAAAGACAAGAGCATACTCAAAGACCAGCCCCAAAACTGGACAAAAAGGAATAGTACAAGAGAATAAATTCAGTAGAATGGCCACTGGCCAGAATAACAGAACTACACGAATCAGAAGAGGGCCAGATCAGACGAGCAACAGTACTTTGCACGAAAAAGAAAAAACAATCCGTCAACCACTTAGTATCTCGAGAAATCAATTACAAAAGAGACGGACCAATATCAATAGAATCTCAGCCACGCGCTGAGCAAAAAAGCAGAAAACCAAGGAGGCCACAACAACATTGTTAGAAAACGAAAAAAATCCTAGACTTCGCGAAGCACAATGGAACAGGCCATACCTTGATCGCATAGTTAACAGAAACATTACCTACCAGGTGTCAAACGTCTCCAACCCAGGCGGCCGGGGGGAGTGTTGCGAATTGGGAGACCCAAAAGTGGATCTCCCGCACGCAACTCCCTTTCCGCACGCGCCAACAGAAATGGTAGTGATTCTACACAAATCACAAGAAAAACGGCCCGAAATGAGCTTCAAACAGCGCCCGCATCCATCGCGGGACCTCGACCCATTTGAATCTTCGCGGCGGCAAGTTTGATGTGCAGGCGCCGCAAGGAACCCCGGCGACCGTAACCCGCCCTCGCTGCGGCGGCAAGAGGACCCGAAATTCGGAGGACTTTTTAGGATTCAATTATCGTTGCCTTTTTTGTTATCGATTTCTCTCCTTTTCATTGAATTGTTACGTGTTTTTTCCCCGACGACTTAGTCGTCGGGTTTTTACCGTTTATCTGTAAAGGGTCCGCAAACCCTAATTATTTCCGTAAGACGCGTGCGGCAGTGCCGCGCCTCTCGCTTCGGCGAGAGCGCGGCCCGAACCGACGCGCTGGGCACAAATTCTCTATTTTTTCCCTCGGTGAGGTTTTGGAGAATAAACTAGTTTATTATTATAAAAAACGTGTATTGTTGTCTGGACCGCAGTCCACCGTTGCATCTTTTGGGCATTCGTTTCACGAGACCCAGACAAAACCGGAGAAGACAAACCCGAGGAAGACAAAACTGGAAAAAACATTTTCAAAACCGAGGAAGAAATCCCGCCCATTGCAAACGTGCGGCACGAGTTTTGTACTAAAAGAATTATAAAATTCGAGGAAAACTGCGCCGCAGACATGCAAATTTTTCCCGGTGTCGGGATCTCGAAAATTTGAATTCTGCGCTCGTCAATTAAAATGTTGCCGATTTGTTCCTCCAGGAACGTGTTTGGACACTTGTGTCGCGGGCATTCAAATGATTTTCAATTCAAAAATTCTTTAAACCAATGAAAAACGGAAAAAAGCTTCAAAAATGGAATAAAATTTTTTTCAAAATAATTCACCCGATGATGTACCTCTATTAGAGGGTGTACTTCTATTTTTCAAAGGCTTCTTGGGGGTGTACTTCTATTAGAGGTGTACTTCCAATACAGGTGTACTTCAATTACAGGTTTTGGTGCAGCCCCAAATCCGAAGTGGTACGAATCCGCACTGCGCCCGAATCCGAAACCGCCCGAATACGAAGTGCCCGAATCGGAAGTGTTACGAATCTGAACTGGTACTAATCGTAACCGCCCGAATCAGCAATGGTACAAATCCGAAATGGTATGAATCAGAAACGCCCGATTCAGAAGTGGTACGAATCCGAAGCGATACAAAGTGAAATGTACTTATACCGTGGTATTACTGCGTCGCGAAAACCTGTCAGAGCAGAGCGCGCGACGCTGCTGTGGCAAGGTGCGCGACGCTGCTGTGACTCTGCTGTGACTCGGCTGTGACCACCACTTTTCGCGGCGAGACCACAGCGCTCCGCTCTGACTGCTTTTCGCGACGCAGTAATATGAAACCCAACTCATACAAAGTAAACTGCGCAAAGTTACGGTTGCGGGTGACCTATTTTTTTAAGCTGAGCAAGTTTTAAGCTTAGCAATGAGTGGCATCGCACTCAAAATGCATATTTTTCATATCATACATTTGTTAATTTTTTTGTAGTTTTATGCATATTCTCTTGGAATTTCATTCATATTTTTATCTTTAAAGTTAGATTTTTTTCACAAAAAAACTTTACAGGATTCCAGTAGGCACGCCTTTTTGTTTTTATTTTTTAATTCTTAGGACAAACAAACAAACAAAAAGACTAATTTAATATCTTTCTTATCTTTCTTATATAGAAAATTTTAGATTAGTCTGTGTGTTTGTTTGTGTGTCTCACACACGAGTTAGCATTCAACAAAAGTCGATCCATTGACCTTTTGATTGACGTTCAAACATGCTAACCACTTTACCATAGGCGTCACGAGAAATTAAGGGAGTTAGGGAAAAGAAAATAAAAAAGATATTACTATTTAGAAATAAAAACAAAAAAAAATATTTCTTATATAGAAAATTTTAGATTAGTCTGTGTGTTTGTTTGTGTGTCTCACACACGAGTTAGCATTCAACAAAAGTCGATCCATTGACCTTTTGATTGACGTTCAAACATGCTAACCACTTTACCATAGGCGTCACGAGAAATTAAGGGAGTTAGGGAAAAGAAAATAAAAAAGATACTACTATTTAGAAATAAAAACAAAAAAAAAACTAACAATTTGACGTAGTCGCCACAAGCTGCAGGCTTGTTTTATATGTAAGATTAGTCAGGTTTTCAAAAAAATAAATGTTATATCTCGATTAAGGACGAGAAATAAACCCGACACCGATATGAAATTAGTTTGCGCCCTATTCACCCAAAATTATCGCAAACGTCTATAATGTCGAAGCGTCATCTAAAAATCAATCTAACATTTCTCAATAACTTTATCGACAAATTGATCGAAAAATTTGCTGAATCTGCTTCGAAAATTCACCCTGTGTAAATATATTTGAAAACATTTTACCGGTGGCATCGCTGGAAATTTTTGTGTTAAGCGCTTCTGATTCGTATCAGTTCGGATTCGTACCACTTCTAACTCGGGCGTTTCTAATTTGGGCGCTTCAGATCCGTACCACTTCGGATTCGTACCACTTCTAACTCGGGCGTTTCTAATTTGGGCGCCTCGCATTCGTACCACTTCGAATTCGGGTGGTTTCGGATTCGGGCGCAGTGCGGATTCGTACCACTTCGGATTCGGGCGCTTCGGATTTGGGGCTGCACCCAGGTTTTACGGTATATAAGGATGATTTTCTCTTTTGAGATAAATTGGAGGTCGTGGGGAAGTTTATTCTTTCCACGACAATAACTTTTGTACACAGAGAAAAAACAAACAAGGAAAGTTTTTTGAGAAAAAAACAATTTCTGAAAAAATTTTTGCGAAAAATCGACAAAAAAGAGAAAAAAGAAAGTTTAAAAATTGCAAAAAAGTTTTTAAATAGGGCGCACTCGAACTCCACACCTTCTTCCTCACATGTAAAACGGGGTTAGCGAAATATTAGTAATTGTAATAAATAGTTAGCGAAGGGAGAACAATCCGTTACCGAATGAACTCACCAATCGATTACTAATTATTCGCTAAGTGCTCGGCTACCACTGCGCAATCATTCAGTAATCTTTTTTTTTATCTAATCAAAAATTATTTTTTTAAAGCAATTCAAGTCTATTCCGAAAAAATAACAGCATTAACATCAAAGACAAAACAACAATTAGATCGAAAATGGTGTCAAAAATCACTCCGAGGAGACACTGCCGACCGTTTTTGTCTTGTTTTTCAACTCTTTTCGAAGGTTGTCCTGAAATCAAGCATTATCTCGTTGTTTTTAAGAAAGGGTCTTGAAGAAGGGCACTTATTCCTCTGAAAAAGCGAAAGTAACCCATCTTCAGACAGAACCGTAGACGAAGCATTGTACATTTTTTATGGATTCTCTGAAAAATGAATCCCACTTGCAGTGTCGTAGTTTCAACACACCTTTGTTGTTTTTGTTTGTTTCATGGGCAGTGTCATCGTATGAGCTGTGAGATTTCGTGGTGCTCATCTGTAATAAAGATAATTTATATTTGGCAACAACTGTTTTGTTAACACTTCAAATACTTTGAAGAAATAGGACGAAAACAGATTGAAGAAAAAAAAAACAAAATTTTCGAACATTATTGGCAGATTGCTGAATGATTTTTTTGGTAGAAAAACATTCCTATTCGTTCGAACCATAATTAATGTGAACTTTAATTTTAACATACCGTAAAACCTGTAATTGAAGTACACCTGTATTTGTAGTACACCTCTAATAGAAGTATACCCCCAAGAGGCTTTTGAAAAATAGAAGTACACCCTGCCCGCGACACAAGTGTCCAAACACGTTCATGGAGAACACACTTGCAACATTTTAATTGACGAGCACAGATTTCAAATTTTCGAAACCCTGACAAAACCGGGGAACAGTCACCTCAGCACAATGGAAATGGCGTCTCCTAACAGATAGTCCAAGACTTTCTCAACAGTTTTGGGGTTATTCATTTCATGCAGTTTGCCTTTTTTGTTAAATTTTCCTTATTCATTTCATGCAGAAAACGACACTTTCTGAAGCAGAAAACTGAATTTCGTCGAACTGCAAAATGCACTTTTTGTCACGAAAAACACGCGAAAATGCAAGAAAAATTATGGTGTTATTCATTTCTTGCAGAAAAAGACAAAAAGTGCATTTTGCAGTTCGACGAAATTCAGTTTTCTGCTGCAGAAAATGTCGTTTTCTGCATGAAATGAATAAGGAAAATTTAACGAAAAGGCGAAATGAATAACCCCATTAGAAACTGTTTAAAAAAAGAAAGAATTGGGAAATTTTTAAAACTGACCGAGTTGGGATTTTTAGCACCCCCTCGCGAGAAGATGGTCTATGGTAAAAATGCTGTTAGATGAGAGGGCTGACAGGGGAAAAATTTGAATGTCTGGCGCAGTTTTTCTAGAATTGTATAACCCTTTCAGTACAAAACTCGTGCCGCACGTTTGCAATGGGCGGGGCTTGTTTCTCGGTTTTGGAAATGTTTTTCCTGGTTTCGCGCTTTTCCCCGGTTTTGTGTAGGCCTCGAATCGTCTTCCTTTTTTGTTCTTTTTCTTCCGAAAGGTCTTTGAAAAATAGAAGTACACCCTCTAATTGAAATACACCTGTATTAGAAGTACACCCATTTAGGGGGTTTGAAAAATACAGTACTGGCCATAAAGAATGCGACAACTAGTTTTTTGACGATAACCACTTGGAATGTTAACTTTTTGACCCAAATTTTTTGTGAGAATTTTTCAGCACGATCAGAAACCTTTCTGTCGAGTTGATTTTAAAATTCTGCTGAAAATTAATTTTTTATTCAATTTTTTCGAAAATTCATGAAAATTGACATTTTTGGAGATCTATACAAATAAGCTCTAGAATCACCGAAGATCAAAAACAAAAGGAAGGTAACTATAAAAAGTGATTTAATACTTGGTTGGGTATCCTTTGGCATCAATAACAGCCTGGCATCTACGTGGCATCGAATCCAGGAGCGTCTTAACCACCGTCATCGGGATACTCTTCCAAGCAGCTTCGAGTTGAGCGAATTTCTGGTTGGCATTGAAGGCTCGGACTCTATTGAGACGTCGTTCTAGCTCCTCCCACATATGTTCAATGGGATTCGAGTCCGGAGACTGACTTGGCCATTCCAGGAGATCCACACGGCGACGTCGAAACCAATTGGCGACATGACCCGAAGTATGCTTCGGGTCATTATCCTGCTGAAACACCCACGATCGGCCCAAATTTGTTCTTGCCCATGGTTGCATTTTGTTCTTCAGGATGTCTTCGTACACATATCGGTCCATGGTTCCAACAATTCTCTTCAGTGGACCCATGGAAGTGTCGGAGAAGCATCCCCAAACCATCACAGATCCACCTCCATGTTTTACCGTCCGATATCTGGAGCCAATAAAACGTCGAATCCATTGAATACAATCAGTACCGAACAGATTGAACTTTTATTCGCTGCTCCAGATGTGATTAGCCCACTCTCGAGGTCCCCAGGACAAGTGCTGTTTAGCCCATTCAACGCGAGCTTTCCGGTTTTTTAGACTAACGAGTCCGTGCAGTCCAGCAACTTGCAGACGTCTTCTAATAGTCCTTCTCGATGGCACCGGCTCATTTGGAGACGTCACGGAAACTTGAATATCCTTAGATGTGCGTCTAGGATCTTTTCGGCACGCGCGCAAGATATTTCGATCCAAAGCTCTGGAAGTTGTTCGGGGTCTTCCTGGAGATTGACGATGAACTACACCATCCTGAATAGTCGAAATTAGTTTAGAAAGCTAATTGAAACCTTACATCAACACGATTATTCTTCAAAATACGGTAAATTTGACTGGAAGAACAACCAAACTGAGTTGCGAGTATTTTCGGATGCGCGCCTAGTTCATGTCCACGTACGATGCTTTTTCGAACGTCCACAGTGAAAGTTTTTTTCCTAAATGGTCTGACCATGGCTGAAAAACAATAAAAAACAAATTAGAACTACTCCCAATTGATTTTCATTCAACTTTATACAAAAAACTGAAATACATGAAAAAAGTGCAAAAATGAGAAAAATTTTTAAAATTAAAAAAACTTTTTTTTTTTGCAGAATGATGCAATTCGCAAGTACGCAAGTTTTCGTGTGGTTTCATTGCAGATACAGTCAGAAATTCGGGTCAAAAAGTTAACTTTCCAAGAAGTTATCGTCAAAAAACCAGTTGTCGCATTCTTTATGGCCAGTACTGTAGAAATACATGTACTTCAATTGCAGGTTTTACGGTATGTTAAAATTGATAAAAAACAAAAAATAAATGGAAATTGCAAAAATAAATTCAATAAACGCTGTGGTCACAACCAGTGTGTCTTTTCGATAAATTTTTATCGAAAAATTTATCGAAAAATTTATCGAAATTTTTTATCGAAAATTTATCGAAAATTTTTCGATAAATTTATCGAAATTTTATCGAAAAATTTTCGATAAATTTATCGAAATTTTATCGAAAAATTTTCGATAAAACGTACATTTTTGAATGCAGCAAATTTAATAAGTGAATTGTTTTTTTAACGGTGCTATTGCGAAATATAACTGTTCGGAATAAAATTTCAACGGTATAGCAACTATAGCGAAATAAAAATGCTACAAATATACCTATAGAATAGCGCAAATGATAGATAATTAGTTATATTTTGCGCAATTTTTCCCCTTACAGCTCTATTTAAGGCAGTTTTATTCCGTGTAGTGACGCATGCGAGAAGACGCTAAGCTACCTAGACATACTCGAGTTTTTGTGTTACTAATGTGTACACAGAGGGATGAGACGGGTGTCAGCAAATGCGCCCGACGTACTTTCCTTCCCGAACTTGCAGAGAAACTTAGTTAAGAACCTCATTTATTGATAGATAAACAAAGCTTCGATTATCTTCTGGAGGAGAAAGATAGCTATAGTCTACAAGCCTGCTGCGCAGTCCTGCGCGGCTGCTGACGCAGCCTATTGGCGACTTCGTCGCCACATTCTATTTTTTTACGTTCCACTCTTCCTCATTTATTTATATGCACTCTGTTCTAAGAACATTTATGTCCTCTGTGGCTCAGTCGGTGGTGCGCGTGAATACAAATCTTAATGTCACGCGTTCGTGTTTTGTCGACTGCATTTTCTTGCAAAAAGGCAAGTGCGGACACATTAGGATGCGCACAGACATCCCGATCTGGGTTTTTATATATAAGAAAGATAGTCTATAGACAACATTATTTAGTACTCTTCTGATCCAATTTCTTCTCCTACGATTGCCACGTCTCTTCGGCTAACTTCATTTACATCTTCGTCATATTCTTCTTCTGAATCTTCATCCGCTGGGAAAATTCTGGAAACGTCTTCATCTTCAAGTACCACGCTGTCTTCTTCCTCAGAATCATCGGTATCCTCTGAAAAGTCTGGCTGCTCATCTGACGTTCTTCTGAAATATTATTACTGCGTCACGAAAACTAGTCAGAGCGGAGCGCGCAACTCGGCTGTGGTCTCGCCGCGAAAAGTGAGAGTCACAGCCGAGTCACAGCAGAGTCACAGCAGAGTCACAGCAGCGTCGCGCGCTCTGCTCTGACAGGTTTTCGCGACGCAGTAATAAAATAAGCCATTAAATATCAGCCAAATAAAATATCTCGGTTTGAGCAGCATTGGCTTGTTTTTTTTAACGGTGGTGGCATCATTTTCTGAAAACTGGCTGTTAAATACAAATATACGGTATATCACAAAACATTATTAAAACGAATAAATTCAAATAAATAAGCAAAACTGTACAGGGTGGCCGATAAGTATAGGACGTTTTGAAAGTGCTCCCATTTTTTCAATTTGAGGATTTTTCGAGAACAACCTTTATTAAACAACAAAAAATAAGCAGAAAATTTGATTTTACAAGAGAATTTCGAAGTTGGATCCACGAGCTTTGACACAGGCTCTCAAACGTTTCTTCACCGAATTGACAGTGCGCCGCAGGTATCCGTCGTCGATCGAAGCCCATGCTACCTCGAGAGCGGCCTTCAAGTCATCGACAGTAGCAAAAACTTTTCCCGCGATCTTCCCTTCCAACATGCCCCAAACGCTGAAATCCATCGGATTGAGATCCGGGCTGGAAGCAGGCCACAAGTTCTTGTCCAGGAATCCAGGGAAATGCGCCTCCAAGACGGCCAATGTCGATCTCGAGCCATGGGACGGTGCCCAGTCTTGTTGAAGGATAAATGGACCACCAGCAAAGTGCTGAGTGACCCAGGGTAACAAATTATCCATCAACACAATCTTTTGGTACACCTCCGAGTTGATTTTCACATTTCTTTCAATGAAAACCAACGGAGTTTTACCGGTTGCCGTGATACCGGCCCAAACCATGACACTTTTCGGGAAAAGGCGGTTATGGGCAAGACGACGTTTCGGAGACATGCTGTCATCCTTTGACAATAACTGTCTCTGGTTTTGACGGTTGGGAAGAGGTTCAATAGTGAAGATCTTCTCGTCTGTCCAGATAACGTCAGAGACGCGGCGCACTTGAAAGTGCTGGAGTAATTTTCGGCATTTTTCGAGTCGCATCGCTTTCGATTTGTCCGAGAGGTACTGTCCACGACGTAGTTTGTAACTTTTGAGCTTCAAGTCGTTCTTGACAATCGATTGGACAGTGGATCGGGCAATTCCAAGCTGTGACGCCATCCTATTGAGACTCAATCCATCATTTCGAATGATCCGTTTCTTGATGATTGCACGAGTATTCCGGGTGTTGACAGAACGTGGACGTCCGCTTTTTTTTACTTCAGAAGCATCTCCTCGCTTTTTGATAGCAGCGACAACGTTTCGAACCGTCGAAGACGAAATTTGAAGGCGTCGAGCGATCTCAGCACTTCCGAGGCCTCTCTTGAACAAGAGTTCAATGGAAGGACGATGAGGAGAACTTTTCATAGCTCGGCGATATGGAGAAGTGAGAACAAATGACTGAGAAGCTTACTTATATAGTCTCTGGACTTTCGAAAAGTTTCGAAATTTTTCGAAAATATCCCTTGGCACCGTGCCAGGGAACGCTGAAAGCGAGCGTCCTATACTTATCGGCCACCCTGTACACTATTAATAAAAACTGTAAATGAGCGAGATGCGAAATACAAACCGAGCGTTATTCAGAATGATTTACGATGGGCAATAAAAAAGCTTGGCAAATTGCATGTAGCTCATATAAATGAGAATTGTTATTAAATAAGCATATTTTCCATTCACACTATTTGAAATTAACGAAAGAAACAAAAAAAACATTGTTTTTAGGTAATTAAAATTTTTTATCGAAAACCCCTTTTTCGATAAATTTATCGAAAAATTTTCGATAAATCATCGGTAAATTTATCGAAAAATTTTCGATAAATTCGATAAATTATCGAAAAATTTTCGATAAATTTTTCGATAATTTATCGAAAAGGGCAATTATCAAAAAAAAATTTTTCGATAAGACACACTGGTCACAACTATTCGTTAATCTTTCACTTTTCATCTGTTGGCCAATCGCTGAGTAATCATTTGCTAATTTTGGCTGATTTTAGCAATCTTTCGCTAATACAGCTCTTCTTCGGTAATCGTTCGCTAACCCCGGTTTACCTGTGTTACCACTCGACCACTCTACCACTGAACCATCCACTGTTGAAAACAAGGGTTCGGAAGGCCAGCCACTATAACGCGGACTCCTCTTTTTCTCAGTGAGGCGCTGCCCGCTATAAATTTCCATTGACCACTAAATTTTTGAGCCAACTTTACGACAAATTTTCTGAAAAGCCAAATCGATTGGGGAAAAAGTGAATTCAGATTCGTACTCAAATGTACCGATCCTGAAAGTTGTTGAAATTCTCAACCCTCATGGATCTGTATACTCGGCGAATGCATCATCAGCCTCGCTCTACGGCCCTTTTCAATTCTCAACTGTGTAGTGCGCCTTTTTTGAAGCGAAAAATCAACTTTTAACTGCAACTCGTCATTGACACGTCATTTTTTTTTTTGAAAAGAAGTATAAACACTAGAATTCGAGTTAATCTTGCAAGTGCAACACTGTTTTACAGGAATTTTGCAGTACTCAGAGAATTATCGGCATGAAGTCGGCCTGAAATGAGCAATTTGCCGACGGGCAGGAAGTCGGCAGCTAAAAATGCATAACCCGGCGTGATGTTTTCACGAACACGGAAAGTTTCCGACTTCCGGCCGCGGGCAAAGGCGGCAACTTGCAGAGCCTGCGACAAGGAGTCGGCATCTAAAATCGCATAACCCGGTGTGATGTCGGCACGAACTCGGCAAGTTGCCGCCTTGCAAAACTCTTACCGATTCAGGCAGCAAATTGCCGCCGAGGGGCGGCAAATTGCCGATAATTCTCTTAGTAGAGCGAGGTTGATAATGTATTCGCCGACTATAGTTCCCTTCAGTTTTTAAACATTTTTTGTGATTAATTTAAGATTTGATGGACCTATTCAAGTTCATTTCCGATCGGAAATCGGAATTCCGTCGGAACATCGTAAGAGAAAATTACAAAATAGGAAATTTCCGACGGAACTCGGAAGAGAAATTTTCATTTCCGAGAAAGCCTGATCGGGACTTCTACTTTCTTGTGGAATGGTGTGATGGTGGTGGTGTAGCACTCTTGCAGTAGGGCAATATAGGAAGGCTAAACGCGTTGACTTTTCCGGTTTTCCGAAATATCTTGTGGTTGAACACTGTCGAAGGCTATGTGGAAGTGTATGCAGAGACGCATGTGGTCTCGCAGCAAGCGATGTGATGTGGGTCTGTGTAGACCTCTCGAAAGACAGTAGTTGATCAAGTGAAGCGGATAAACAAAATGTGTCCCCGCAGTTGATTAATAAATTGACACCGACGTAGTCGGACTTGAAAAAGTAAAAACTCACGGGATTTTAGTTTCAAATCAAATGTATCTTTATAGTTCATTAACTTATCACCATTTTCATGAAAACTTTTATGTAAAAAAATAATTCATTCTAATATAAAATTAATCGGTGACGCACCGCACGGCACCCCAGCCTTCCAAAATTGTTTCTACTTGGCGCACTTTTAAAATCATAAGGCTCGGTCATTTTCTGACAAAAATGTCCCATTTTTGTATTAAAATGATGGTGTCATCCTGAATAATCAGACAATGATTCGAATTTCTCAATAAAGTAAATTTTCAAGTGAAAAAATTGCAATATCCGACAAACTTGGTGGGGCATTGGAAGACGGGGGAGGCGTGCACCGGAAGCCTGTTTGACAGTTAAAATGGCTGATGGGAGGTAGGGAGGTGGACAGAAGCAAATTTAAAAGCAAATCTAATAGGTGAACATCAAAAAAGGGGGAAAAAGTATCATTATTATAATTCACAGTCTTCGAGAACATTGCGCTTGATATTCATTTCTTTGACTATTGGTACAATTTGGCATCTGGGAACGGTGCGCCGATACCACCACTGAAATGATGATTTAGATACCGTAAAACCTGTAATTGAAGTACATGTACTTCTATTTTTCAAACCTCCCAAATGGATGTACTTCTAATACAGGTGTACTTCAAATAGAGGGTGTACTTCTATTTTTCAAAGGCCTTTCAGAAGAAAAATAACAAAAAAGAAAGACGATTCGAGGCCTAGGCAAAACCGGGGAAAACGCGAAATCGGGGAAGACAAACCCGAGGAAGACAAAACCGAAAAAAGCATTTCCAAAACAGAAATGGAAAAAAAAAATTTTTTTCAAAAAAAATTCACTGGATGATGTACCTCTATTAGAGGGTGTACTTCAATTAGAGGGTGTACTTCTATTTTTCAAAAGACTCTTGGGGATGTACTTCTATTAGAGGTTTACTTCTAATACAGGTGTACTTCAATTACAGGTTTTACGGTATATTAATGGAAAGCTAAGAATTGACTATTACTGTTTGTTGATATCTTTATTATTATTAAGCCACTTAAAAACTCGAAAAAGTATTTTTATTTTTTTAGCGCAGCGTGTTTCGCTTCTGATTTGATTTATATTTATTGTCCATTCGCGAAGAAAGCAAGTGCGCTCCACAAAACTTAGTACTTCGTGGATTTCATTTTCGTTGCCAAATTATTTAATTTCACGTGTAAATTCAACGTGAAATGAAATAATTTGGCGACGAAAATGAAATCCACGTAGTACTAAGTTTTGTGGAGCGCACTTGCTTTCTTCGCGAATGGACAATATATTTAGAAACCGCAACGCGGTATCAGTCTCGGCAAACCGCGGTGAGCAGAAACTTTTTGTCCACTCCCTCTCTCTCTCTCTCTCTCTCTCTCTCTCTGAATGAGCTACGGTAGCACTATTTTATCTATCGTGGGAAATAGGTCTTTTTAAAAGCTGATGAACCCTTGCTGAGACAACAGTAATCACACTCACTCCTCCAATAAGTGGCTTCGCTTGGAACTTTTCATTCTGACTCGATGACGGGATCCCACTGTCATCAACAAATGTGCTCATCAATAACCATTGCAGATCATCATACACACCTGCAAAATGTTCAGTTACCCTAAAAAATCTATCTTGGTGTGTTGAAACGAGCAATGTTTTTTAAGATAAAAAATCGCACCAATTCAGCCAAAAGTAACGTATAGATAGGGACCACAAAGAGAGGTGGGCGGGGCGTTCCGATTTTTCTACCCAACGCATTTTTGGATCGTGGTGCAATATTGCGATTCTGTAACACGGATACTACTGGTATAACCATTCATGTTAAGATGCTCCCTTATGTAATCGACCACGAGGAATCGATTGGTGATATCAGATTTACTGAAAAATCATTCGTTCCACCCGAAATCGAAAAAAAAATGAAGCGAAAGTTAGAAAATGGAAGTTTTAGGGTCTTTCCATGTTGAGTCCCACTTTTTTTATTACTGATTCCTATAGTTTTTTATGTGCTGAATTTGAATATGCAGTTGGTTTTTAAGTTTTAGTTCCCCCTTTTAGGTTTTTTTTCAGTCAAAGTGAGAGGAAATTTATCTCGATTTTTTAAGTGATGAACTATCTTTTTTATTCTAGAAACCAATAGAACAATCAATTATAAGGTCAAGGCCAAAAATTTAGAGCGATTGATCGACTTTAAAATACTTTCCTACCTCCTAAAGTGATCGGCTCAAAACCAATTTCCTGGTTTTTTGCAATTTTGAGGGTGATGCCGGTCGAGTCCCACTGTTTTTATGACGGATTCGGATTCTACAGCCTTTCTTTGACTAAATCCTTTTCACAGATTTTCAAGTTGCCCCCTTTTAGGTTTTTTTTCACTTTTCTGGGTAATTTTTGTAAATTTTATGCATGAATCAGCATCAATTTCATCTGGCAGCGACAGCGAGGAGGCAGTTAGGCGGCGACCATATGTAGGAAAAAGATGCTGCGCGCTAGAGTGGTGGTGTGGCGCAGTGGTAAAACTCTTGATTCGCGATCAGGCTATGAGGCGTTTTCCTTTTGTGAGCTTCAAATTGAACGATTATCTCGCGCGGGATTCTTGCAAACATCGCCACAGGTGATGTGCGGTAGGCCTGCCGCAGGTGGTCGCCTGCTTTGAGGATGCTTTTCATTTACCGCGAAGGAGAGAGTTCGCGGCAGGCCTGCCGCGACACCTGCATCATGCCTACCGCGATATCTGCGGCATGTCTATCGCGACACCTGCGGCATGCATACCGCGACACCTGCGGCATCTCTGGTAAATTGATTGAAGTTTAATCAGCTATGTTTGGAGTTTAACTCGAACAACGGCCGATTTCGGGCTTAATCAGCCAGGAGTGGAATTTAAACCGAGTCAGGCATATTACTGACGCGCCCGCCTTTTGCGTCAACATTGGCGCACTTTCGGAAATCTTTAGGATATTTTCGAAACTCCTGTTTTTTTTCAACATTTTCTTTATTTTTTTTTTCATTTTTGTACGTAAAAATTAAATTATTTTGTTGTTTTTTATTTAAAAAAAAAATTCGCACTCGCCAAGGAGTAATATTTTGCGGCACGTTGTGAAACGACGGGTTTTTTTTTTAAGGTTACCAACTATACTATTTAACATTTGAACAATTGTTTCGCATCACAAGTTACCGCAAAATTCTCGCTGTAAAACATTTTCATCTCGTCTAAACATGGTTTTTACAGATAGGCCAAGTGCTGCACAATAATTGTTGATATCGACGTTGGCCATCCCTCTTCAAAGGTAATTTATCATTTTGTTCAGAGCTTCTGATGATTTGATTATTTTTTTAGGTATCTTTCACACCGGTCGTTACACGTTGCGAAATCGATGATCATGTAAAAAAAGAAAAAAACAATCTACTTTCAAGTGCCAGTAGGGACACAGGAATATAATTACGGTATGTTTTCATGGCGAATTTTATGAGCCATTAAAAATGGAGCTACATCGGAATATAACATGCACGGAATATAATTGCAACAAAAATAAGTCCCCGGAATAGAACTGTTTGAAATTGAGCTTTATAAAAAAATAACTGCTCCAAATCGAACTTAAATACCAACCATGGACAACTTCCATGTCAGTACAGTTCTATTTCGGAAACTTCTATTTTATTTCATTTATATTCCGTTGTATTGTCGGTCTGCAAAATGATCAAACGCGCTCCGCTGAACTTACTGTTAGTACTTCGTGATTTTCATTTCGGTTTCCAAACTATTTCATTTCACATTGAATTTATACGTGAAATGAAATAATTTGGAAACCAAAATAAAAATCGCATAGCGTTGAGTTCAAAGGAGCGCGTTTGACCGTCTACAATACCGTATTAAAAATGTTTCTCTCATTGTCCTTATAATAATTTTGAAGCAACCCAATAAAATTATCAAAAAACAGCTTATGGGGTTACTCACGTTAAGAAAAAACTCATGGCGGAGGCCTTGCTGTTACTTTTTTTTCCTTTCCTGAATAAAGAACAACCCTATCAAAAAATCAATTAAATCTCGGAAAAAAAAATGATAATTTGTCTTCTTTATTTTTTACAATTTTTCAGCGAGTCCTATGAATTCCCTGCCTGACATCGATTCCTGAATTTGGGAAGATCACCTTTTCTGGGATCGAGTGATTCCGCCAAAGCTCAACGACAAACGCAGGAAAATAAGAACATAATCTTCTCAATATTTTATTTTGTTTAGTATTTTTTTTTCTTTGCTACTGTGTGAAATTGCGGTTTAATTTGAATAAAATTGCTTTTTTTCCAGTTTCTGTATCGAAATAACTCGCTCTTAAAATACTAAACGCAGCGCACAACGACACTCCGCACTCAGATTTTGGTGCCTGATCAGCTTCCATTCGAGTCTGATCAGCTACGAGTCGGCTTTAATCATGCACCGTCAGGAGCTGATTTTACCCAGATTAAACTCCAAAACTACCTGATTAAACGTCAAACGATTTACCAGAGATGCCTACCGCTAAAGCTAGCAAGTGCGCTCCATTGAACTTCTTTGTTTTTATTTTCTTTTTCGAAACATTTTTTTTCCTTTTTTTCTTCAATTTTAGCATAAATTCGTTGTTTTTCTTTGAAAAAAATATTTTGCCGAGAACAAATTCGTAAGTTTTTGTGAAAACCTGCCTAAAAATGGCTCATTTTATTCAAAAATCGATATTTTTCGAACGTTCCGCAGTTTTAAGTATACCGCCCTTTTTGCTTGAAGTTTTTCTATCGACATGCGATTTCGACAATCCGCTTATTCTCTAACATTTTAGCACGAAAATTATTGGTTTAAATGTGAATTCTGCCTGTTTTCGGCTAAAATGCTGCTTTTTATTTGAAATTAGGTATTTTGTGAGTCTGTCGCCTTTTTCTCGTCCGTTTTGCTTTTTCTATCGTTTCTATTCGTTATATCCGCAAATATTGTGTTTTAAATGGAGTTGCTATTGTGTTTTCAATTGAGTTGCCGCATCAAAACGTGAAACATTGCCCACTTTTTACACGCAACAATTCAAGATGCACTAAAATTTCATGTTCGCGTGGAAAAAAGTGGGCGGAGTTTTACGTTTTTATGTCGCAGCTCTATTGATAACACAATACATGAAAACATGAAACTCGACCCACTTTTTTGCCCGCCAGTTTTCAAATAGCACTGAAATTGTATATTCGCGCGCAAAAATGTGGGCGCGGTGACACTTTTTCATGCAGGTAGAGCATGTAATAGCAACTTGATCGAAAATACAATAATTAGTAATAAAAGTCAATTTTTCAGAAAGCAGCGGTACGCGCAGCATCAAACGAGAGCAAGAACGACTACTGAACGTATGGTGAGTCATTTATGAAGTTTCTCATTCTTTGCAAAAATCGCCAAAACCGTAGAGCGTGACAAAACCGGAGAAATACGCGAAAAATGTAAAAGCGAAATCGGAGAAAAAGGAAAAACGGGGTTTTACATTTTTCTCTGATTTCGCGTATTTATCCGGATTTGTCACGTTCTCCGGTTTCGGCTGCAACTTTTCTGCGCCGGGCACCAATTTGCCAGAGAAATTCGCTTCAAAAAGTGGCAACCTATCGGCAAGTTGTCGCCAAAATCGGTCCATTGCCGTCTACTCAGAAAATGTTTAGCTAAAAGCCAGGCTTGCTCAGGTAACATCATATTAAGCTAATCAAACAATGCCTTTTCTAATCGAACGCTGCCAATTCTAATCGTCCACTGCCGATACTAATCGAATGGGGCCGATTCTAATCGATCGGTGGCAAATCTAGCTAGCTTTTGACTAGCCTACGGTAATAGCACGCAAAACACGTCAGCATTGTATTTGCGCGTTTCGTGGCTATATTTTTTTTTCCAGTTTTGGGACTTTTGCATTTATTTGAACTTTTTTATTTTTTTTGCCGTTTTTTGCCATTTTTTGCCATTTCGTGAATAACCCCATAACATTAATTTTTAAAGGCATTCGTCGATGCGCCAAGACAATTGTATGGTTTTCGCATGGTGTTTTCGCACAGGTTAGTTTTTTATAAATGTATTTTTCGGACTATTCATAGAAAAAGCGAAAACGGGAAAAATAGCAAAAAACTGTGGAAAACTTGGAGAATACTCAGATTCGTCTGAAATGTTGGTAAATAGTTTCAGAAATACTCTCGGACATGATAAGAAAATTTTGGGCCGTTATATCGATTTCATAAAATGGTCAGAAAAATCGATACTTCGGTCCGAAATGCTGTAAGCATGCCCGGGAGTATTTTTGACATTATTTTCGAAAGCTTCAGACCAATCGGAACTTTCTTCGAGTATTTGCCCAATTTTTCTCTATATTTTCGCCATTTTTTCAATAACCCATTTTATTTTTTTCCAATTTACAGGTGCTTGTCAACTTCCTCGCAGTGGACGGAATGGCATCGGTGGACTAACTGTCTCATGAAGTCGGTGCGCTGTTAGAGTATCACATTAAAAACTGATTGTAAGTCTCGTTTCTATAAATTAATTGTCGTAAAGTAAACGTTACAATTTATTTTTAGTAACCATATTCATCACTCGTTGCTGAGAGTCAAGCGTCGAGCAGATGAAGGAGAATGATGTGCTCGTCGATTCGTGGCAATGACTTTGGACTACGCGACTACCCAGTATGCCCAGGACTCTGGGATGTTTCAAAACCTGCCACTTCGAAACTGGGACGTTTCGAAGCTTTAATGCTATTTTTCGCCGCCGTCTTCGCACTATTGACAAAATTCGGCCAAGGATAAAATAGTAATCGAATCTTTTACCGGCAAACTCGGAGGTTTTGTCAAAATTTACCTCTAAAAATGCACAAATGTTTCGAAACGTCCCATTTTGAAGTGGCAGGTTTCGAAACGTCGCGGTTTTGAAGTGACAAGTTTCGAAACGTCCCAGAGCCATGCCCACACCACTGTCCTTGGCTCATTGCTAACCGCAATTTCAGTGTTTTCGTCTAATTTCTATTTCTCCTTTTTAAATTTGGCATGATTTCACAGTGTCGAAATTCTCGGTCTCTAGTTTTGATTTTGATGTTTTTCTTACTTTAAAAATGTATTACTATTGCTTCTTTTCTTCATTTTTGGTGTTATTAAATATAAATAAAACTGTTTTCAATAAATATGTATATTGTTGTAAGGGTCAATTTTTATTTTTAAATGCTACTTTAATTACAAATAATGTACTTCTAGTAACACCCATCCGTTAATCTAATCGGTCGCAAACACCAGTCTAATAAATTGCAAACTCTAATCTAATCGATCGCATGCACTAGTCTAATCGAACATTCAAATCTAATCGAACGCTGACCGAAAGCTACCTAGGACGCGTTAGTCGCTCATCTGCGTTTGATTAGACTATCGCGGTCGTTTGATTAGCTCAATATGATGTTACCTGAGTGTGCGAAAACGGGGTGCTCGAAAAAGTCGAAAACGAATTTTATTTTCGATTTTTTTTTTTCGAAAATTCGAAATCTCGAATTTTTTTTCGGTTTTATTTTTCGAAAAAACATTTTTCGACCTCCATTTTCGAGTTATTTTTTCGAAAATTCGAAAATAAATCGAAAACAATTTTCAAGCGAGCAGAAAACGGGTTTTAAATTCATCACTGGCACTGAAGTCAGCTAAAACTTCAACTTCGCTAGAAATCCCGCATTTTTCATAAATACCGTAAAAACTCTATTAAATGGCCATCCCAATTTGAATGCCACCTCTAATAGAATGCCACTCAAACCCCTACTTCGAACAATAAAATGTCACCGCCTATTTGAGTGCCACCCCTAATATAATGCCACTTTTGTAAAAATATTAGAACTATTTTTAAGTGTACCGTAGAAAATGAAATACGTAATTTCCAAGTAAACTGCTCCCAAATTGTTCAAACATTTAAAAACATTTTGAAAAAAAAATCGCTGCGAATAATAGAATGCCACCCCCTAATTGAATGCCACCTCTAATATAAAACTTTGCTTCAAACAATAGAGTGCCATGGCTATATAATAGAGATTTTACAGTAAGTTTTATAAATCTGTCTTTAGATTCTTTCGAAACAAACGTACCATACATTTCAAATTCTAGAGGTGCGATCAAATAAATCATACTCATCTTAAAACTAGGATCTAAAATTGATCCAAATACTAGAGAATCATTATTCTCGTGTTTTTCGAGCTCCTTTTCAGTTTTTCAGACAGCCTTATTCATTCCAGTATTTTTTTCGATTTTTTCGAATTTTCTCGAAAAAATTCTCGACGAAATTTTTTTTCGAAAAAAATGGTCGAAAAAATTTTCGAAACATTTTTTTTTCGAAAAAAAAGTCGAAAAAATTTTCGTCGAAAATTTTTTTCGAAAAACTTTGAAAAAATCGAAAATTCGAAAATTTTCGTTTTCGTTTTCGCACAAGCCTGCTAAAAGCCATTGAAAACGGCTAATAGCCATCGAATTGGGTCGTGTGCCAGTGTTGCACGGAATGGGTATATTTATGCGGAATAGGGAATACGGAATAGAGACTGAAATATTTAGGCTTAATGTAGAATCTTGAATTCAGAATAAAAATTTTCTTCGGAATTTGGAATGCGGAATGTAAATACAAACAAAAACATTAATTCCGAAATCCGGACTCCAGGTTCCGTCAAAAAAAAAAATGTAAACCCTTTCTCACATTACCTATTACGTATTCCGGATATCCTCATTCCGTGCAACACTGTCGTGTGCCATATGCGTTTGGAGAACGTCTTGAATTCGATGACGAAAAGCCGTTTTCGATGGCTTTTCTCTTGAGCTATTATTGTTTTTAAAAAGTTGTCACCTTCAAAGCCGCGTGACCTTTAAAGTTAGGATCCACCTCTTCACGCGAACTTCCACCTTTGTAAATTTTTATGAACAAAAACTGAAGGAAAATAAAAATTTCATGAAATTCGCGTGAAGAGGCGGAGCCTAATTTTAAAGGTCACGCGGCTTTGGAGGTGACAACTTTTTTAAAACAATAATACATTCGAATTTTCAATTCTGACATTCTCACAATCAGATAATTTTGGTTCGTACATGGCGACCATTGGCATCTATGTGGCTAATACCCACGGAAAACGGCTAATAGCCATTGAAAAAGGCTAGTAGCCATCGCATTCGGGACGTGCGCCGAATACATGTGGCACACGTCCCGCTTTGATGGCTATAATTATGGATTCTTGACGTAGCGAGACAGCGTGTCAAGTTATGCGTCAGCAAATGCTGCGTCTTGCCACGATTCAGCTCTTGGCGGTGAGAGAGGAAAAAATTTTTTGCAAAGTGTTTTCATTTTGCTGGCGCACAACTTGCAGCAACGTGTCGCTACGTCACGAATCCACAATAGCTAAAAATTTCCTAAGTATATTGCCATGTTGGCTACATTTCGACGGCAATTTGCCGTCAAAATGTTAGCTGAGGGGGCTGGCTATTTGCCGTTTTCTATGGATATTATCCCCAACATTATCCATTATTCACCTCCAGTGGAATCGGATGATAGCTCTCGGAAACGGTTACTAGCCAAAAATTTCTTGAGGCGATCATGGAAACTTCATATCCTCATTTCAGTGTTCTGTCCGGAGACTACAACAAAACATCGGAGAAGTGGAGGACCGCGTCGAGAACCACGATTTTTTAGATTTTTTTCTGTTGCAGTTCTAATCTGTTTCGTTTTCAATAAATTGTTTTCAGAGCCATATTTACTAATATTAATAAAGGCCTGCCGCAGGCATCTAGCGAGGTACTCTTTTCACCTGCCCACGAGCTGCTTTCGACCTGCGGCAGGCCTACCGCAAATCACCTGTGGCCCCGCCCACTGGGTTGGCAGAAAATCAGTACATTGAAAATGAGCATAAAAACGGCTGTAACTCGACAGCGAATAGCTCTTTTGGATTGATTTTTTGGCAAAAGTCTTAGAATTGGCTGTAGAACGTAATGCAACAAAACATTTCAAAGAATATTTGTTTTGAAAAACACTTTGTGGCCCCTACGTATAGAGCAACATCAAAATTGGATTTCGCAAATGGCGACAGTTTTCCGGTTGAAAAAAATGTACGTTTGAACACACTGTGTCTATTTGAACGGCAAATTCAGTTTCAATTCTTCGCTACATCACACACTGAAAATTACCTATTTGTCGCCTCTCTCGGGGTGCCCACTTTGTATCCGGTAAAACGAAAACTGGGGTTGTAGTCTGAAAACTTGTTGCTAAACCTTTACACTATTCGCCTGAAAATACTTGAAAAAGTGCACATCCTTTTGAATCCATCAACCGGCCAAACTTTCGGATTAGATGAGATTGTCCCAGTGTTTTTTTCAAAGCAGAGGAGTTTTCCCCGTAAACGCTGTGGTCATTTTTCCAATTTGGAGTATTCGTTCTGTTCAGATCAAATTCTTCTGAAAAAAAAAAATGAAATTTCAATCGATGGACACAATAAAAATGATAAATTTCTACCGAGAATACTCCTTATTGAATTTTGAAGCGACTTGCTATAATTAAAACCTGAAGCGATACTGAGTTGTTGAAACTCGGTTGAAAATTTGTAGGACGGTACGAAAATCTGCTCTTCGATATTTGTAGCATTGCTAAAAAAAACCAACAAGTAATTGAAAATTTTTTCGATAGGATAACTTACGACCTATTTCTATTTGTGAGAGTCCGACGAAATTTAAATTGCGCCGATTTCGAAATAGTTGGCAAGCTTATTGATGACCTGAATAATTACCCTAAACTCTTACGGATAGGTACTTCAACGCATAAGTCCGCTTCAATTTGAACAAACTCTCGTTTCTCTGGTCATGCTTGCTTACCAATACAGTCCGTTCCATAAGTATAGCGCCGCCCTTCGAAGTATTCTGCCTTGGCACGCTCGGGCAAAATTGAAACATGAAACTTAAAAAAACGGATTCAGCATGCAAAAGTACCCCGAAAATAACTTTTGTGCCTGAAGACATCCATGAAGCAGATAGATGTATGAAAAAATGGCTCCTGCAACCGTAACATAAGTATAGCGCCCCCCTCGGAAATTTCCAAAAAATCAAGATTTATAATAAAATTAATACTTTATTGACGTTCATTAGACGTAACCAGATTGTAAACACAATTTGGCATACAATTAATAGGCTTTGGGATGTACTGGATGATCTTGTTTACGAATTCATGCTCTTTTTGCTTCCACTCGTACAAAGGTCCAGTTTTCATAAAATTGACAAAGTTTTATTGCCTACTCTGGGCAGAAAATCTTTGCAAAAACTTTCCTCAGGTGTTCTCCATAAGATTCAAGACGTTTGCACGCCCAGAACATAGAAACAAATCGACATTTTTAGATTTAAACCAGTCCAAAGTCTAGATACTCACATGGATTGCAGCATTTTTCGCTGAAAAACAAAACAATACCGGTTGAAAAAACGTCGGAGTAGTAATAGGTGGTTCTCGATGACTTCCTCATACTCGGAAAAGATCATCCGAGTGGAGACAAACGTTAGGTCCAACTATCAAGCAAGTGAAAATACTCCTTTTATTCTCAGTACGGAGCGCTGCAAACGCGCTCCCTTCGCACAGTGATGGACGCGGCCGCGTTTGCGACGAGAGAGTGCAGAAAATCAAGAGAGCCGTGGCCGATGTTTTGCTCTGATTTCTCTGAACCTCTCTCCAAATGCATGCGAAATTCTTTGTTCGATTGGAGCGAGTTATCAGCGTTTTATACCGAGTATATCAGGCATAATGAACATAGATACTGTAACAATCCGAACCGTCTCCATTTCAGCTTTTAACCCTAGAAAAGATTATCTAAGTTCCTGATTCGAGTTTTGTAGCAACTAGCTAGCAACATTTACCACATTCAAGTTTTTAGAAAAACTTTTATGCGTGAACTCAAAAACACGGACCTTGAAAGGATCGGTGAGACGTGGAGCGGGCTTCATAACTTACTGGACAGGGTTTGGATCCATGTCATTGGCTCTCCAGATGCTCTGTTTGAAAGCATCGTGATTCAGCTCTCGTTTCATAGCAATGCAAGTCTTTATTGAGTTCGAAGCATGCCGTATGATGTTTCACCTTGTCTCTCTGGTGGTGCTCCAGACTTCGTAGACTGCTTATAACGGCTAGGATTCTTAACAAAATTGTTGATTCACTTCTTTGAACACTTCGAGTGTTGTGTAATTACTCAAATTGACCTCCCGGCTGTTTTACAGGCGTCAGATTGGAGTTGTTCGGCGCCAGAAAAGTGTTTTCCACGAAACATGGTTGAATTATTCACAATATAGACAAAAATATGAGAACTATAACCACATGTTATTTAAAAGCGCATAAAGCATAAAATTGAAAAAATCCAGGCACAGATTTCCTCATTCGATAAATTGGCCCGCGGCGCTTGCGCCACAAAAAACAGTTGACAACATGTTTAGCGAGTTTATTAATCATATGCAAAATGCTTTCAAGCAATCGGTGCCAATAAAACTCATAGACGCAAAAACAGGAGCTCTCCCGAATTACCTTCAATCGTTTCAAAAGCTAGTTGAATGGCATTATAAAAAAGCCAACGTCACAAGAAGGGAAGCCGACTTTTTCGACTATGTTAAACTTGCCAAAAAATTTCGCAAAAAACTTCAAAAATTTCGGAGAAATGCAGAACTACTTATTCTTTAAAGTAAAGGACACAGTAGATTTTCGTCAATCACGAAACACGCACTAAAAGCTAAAACGGGCGGAATCGCCAGCCTGACTCCTTCCCCAGGCATCACAATTAGGTCGGATGGAGATAAAGCCGAGCTACTAGCAGTTCATTTTGAAGCTCAATACAGAAACAAATCCCAAAATCCTTTTAAATTACCCGACAACTACGAATCATCGCAGCCCATTCCATGGATAAGAGATGATGAACTCTTAAAAATGATCTTAAAATGAAAGAACTCTTGCTCTTTAACCTCAGACAATGTTCCGTTCAAATTTATAAAATTAATAGCTCATTCCGTCGCGAGCCCCTTAGCCCAAATATTCAATCTGTCAATGATGAGAGGAGAAATACCGAATAGTTTTAGAGACTCAATAGTAATACCATTAGAAAAAATTCCTCATCCAAAAACGCCAAGCAACTTTAGACCTATTAGCTTGACATCTCAGCTGTGTAGAATCTACGAACGCTGTCTCTTATCGAAACTTCTCCCGTACCTAAATGACAATAATTTCTGGAATAAAGAGCAACACGGGTTCAAACCAAAACGATCTACAGTAACTTGCATGCTTGAGGCAACAAACGAATGGACGCAGGCAGTAGATAACGGAGCGCAGGTGGATCAGATATATTTGGACTATGCCAAAGCGTTTGACAGCATACCACATGACATACTATTGCAAAAATTGATAGCTATAAAACTGAACGCAAATTTAATAACATGGGTTAGTAAGTTTCTAGACAATAGATCGTTCCGGGTGCGAGTTCACAATAAAATGTCATCACCTAGAATAGCTCTATGCGGAGTACCACAAGGTTCCGTGTTATCTCCTGTCTTGTTCGGAATTTACGTTAATGATATTCCCACTGTTTTACCACCCGGAGTAAAATGCAAACAGTTTGCGGATGACCTAAAACTTTACACCATAATAGGAAAACCTAGTGATAACAAACTCTTACAATCGGGAATAGACTCACTAGGGAATGCCGTAGGGTCAGGCTTTGGGAATTTTCTTTAAATTTGTACCTGGGGGTTATTTTGCCTCCTGAATCGATTTTTCATAGTCTCCACCTGCACAAATCGCAAAAAGCTCGAAAACGAGCTCATAAAAATGCTCACGGCGCCCACCGTATTTATCACCGCCCTTGGCAAGCACTGTTCGGCAAGCAGCGGTGGTCGAGTGGTGTGCAGTTGGGATCTGAAATATGGTGGTGGGGGGATCGATCCCGGACTAGGTGAATTTTTTTTTTGCTAGAGTAAAGTTTATGGAATTTGCTCACAAAAAACATGAAAAAATGAATTAGAAATGTTTTTATTGAATTAACATTTTTGAACATTATACTCATCTTCTTTAAAACATAAATTTTTTTGTGCTTATGATAAGGATAGATGAAGGAACTCGTTATCCACTGCTGTAGAGCCGGCTCCGGAATAGAAATACTTGAAAAAATTATGTTTCCTGGATGATATGATTTGCGGTTTTAATCTACAAAATTTCAACCATTGATCGCCAGAAAGTGACAACCGAATGTATCGAAAACCCCCATTGAAAATATCAAGAACCATGTTGGCTATCAAACACATGACATTTTGCTGAAAAAAACAAACGCACAAACTGTTTGAAATGATGAAAAACCAAAAAAACAAGTTTTAAATATGTAAAAAATTTAATTCTTCACGAATAATCTTCTTTTGTGAGCAAATTCCATAAACATTACTCTAGCAAAAAAAAAAAACAAAATTCACCTAGTCCGGGATCGATCCTCCCACCACCATATTTCAGATCCCAACTGCACACCACACGACCACCGCTGCTTGCCAAAAAGTGCTTGCCAATGGCGGTGATAAATACGGTGGGCGCCGTGAGCATTTTGATGAGCTCATTTTCAAGCTTTTCGCGATTTTTGCAGGTGGAGACTATGAAAAATCGATTCAGGAGGCAAAATAACCCCCAGGTACAAATTTTAAGAAAATTCCCAAAGCTATTAAATGACGACAAAACAGTTTGCTTAACAATTGGTAACAATCCTCGTTTTTTAGACTACAAAATAAATAATAAACCCATCAGAAGAGAAAACGTAACAAGAGATCTTGGCTTTCTAGTGTCCACCAAACTCGACTTCACTAAGCACTGGCAATCATCTATAAACAAAGCTAAATATATCATGTCGCAAATATTTTACCAGTATAGTAGTAATAACAGCAGACTCATGACACTCTTGTATAAAATATTCATAAGACCATTAGTAGAATACGGAACAACGGTCACTAGCCCTTTAAAACAAGGTGACTCCAAAGCCATAGAATCGGTCCAAAACGCGTTCACAAGACGCCTCTACTGTAGACAGAAGAGCGGTACCTCAGACCAGATGATAAAGATTATACAGGGTGGCCGATAAGTATAGGACGTTTTGAAAGTGCTCCCATTTTTTCAATTTGAGGATTTTTCGAGAACAACCTTTATTAAACAACAAAAAATAAGCAGAAAATTTGATTTTACAAGAGAATTTCGAAGTTGGATCCACGAGCTTTGACACAGGCTCTCAAACGTTTCTTCACCGAATTGACAGTGCGCCGCAGGTATCCGTCGTCGATCGAAGCCCATGCTACCTCGAGAGCGGCCTTCAAGTCATCGACAGTAGCAAAAACTTTTCCCGCGATCTTCCCTTCCAACATGCCCCAAACGCTGAAATCCATCGGATTGAGATCCGGGCTGGAAGCAGGCCACAAGTTCTTGTCCAGGAATCCAGGGAAATGCGCCTCCAAGACGGCCAATGTCGATCTCGAGCCATGGGACGGTGCCCAGTCTTGTTGAAGGATAAATGGACCACCAGCAAAGTGCTGAGTGACCCAGGGTAACAAATTATCCATCAACACAATCTTTTGGTACACCTCCGAGTTGATTTTCACATTTCTTTCAATGAAAACCAACGGAGTTTTACCGGTTGCCGTGATACCGGCCCAAACCATGACACTTTTCGGGAAAAGGCGGTTATGGGCAAGACGACGTTTCGGAGACATGCTGTCATCCTTTGACAATAACTGTCTCTGGTTTTGACGGTTGGGAAGAGGTTCAATAGTGAAGATCTTCTCGTCTGTCCAGATAACGTCAGAGACGCGGCGCACTTGAAAGTGCTGGAGTAATTTTCGGCATTTTTCGAGTCGCATCGCTTTCGATTTGTCCGAGAGGTACTGTCCACGACGTAGTTTGTAACTTTTGAGCTTCAAGTCGTTCTTGACAATCGATTGGACAGTGGATCGGGCAATTCCAAGCTGTGACGCCATCCTATTGAGACTCAATCCATCATTTCGAATGATCCGTTTCTTGATGATTGCACGAGTATTCCGGGTGTTGACAGAACGTGGACGTCCGCTTTTTTTTACTTCAGAAGCATCTCCTCGCTTTTTGATAGCAGCGACAACGTTTCGAACCGTCGAAGACGAAATTTGAAGGCGTCGAGCGATCTCAGCACTTCCGAGGCCTCTCTTGAACAAGAGTTCAATGGAAGGACGATGAGGAGAACTTTTCATAGCTCGGCGATATGGAGAAGTGAGAACAAATGACTGAGAAGCTTACTTATATAGTCTCTGGACTTTCGAAAAGTTTCGAAATTTTTCGAAAATATCCCTTGGCACCGTGCCAGGGAACGCTGAAAGCGAGCGTCCTATACTTATCGGCCACCCTGTAAATCCGCGGCTCAGAGAAACGAACTGTACAACCTAACATCGTTAGAATGCAGGAGAAAATGGATAGACAAAAAATTTGTTTCGAAAATGCTAGCAGACAAAGTAGATATCAACACCTCAGACTTTTTCACTGTCACATACAAAAATAGAACGCGCGCAAAAACTAAATTCACGTGGAGCAAATGCAAAACCAAACTACGGCGTAACTTTTTCACTAATCGCACGCTGACTAGACTTATGCAGAAATAACCTACCTTATGTTATTCAACAATTACCCACATCAACCCCATACGTATCTATTAATTTCATTGCCCAATTAATCATCTTATTATTTCTAGCATTACATGTATAACTACTCCGGCACAATCACATGGAAATTCGATCCTTCTTTTTATTCATTTTATTATACCATGATTTTCTTTCTATTTCACGTACTTTATGTCGTGGAACTCGAAGACTCTCCTTCCTCGACCTCATTAATAAATAACAAATTATAAATTCACGCACGGTGTCCAGGATTTGAAAAGTGGGCGGAGCCGAGCAAACGCGCCCCACTGGATTTTTTCGCGCGAAATTCAAATTTTGACGCATTTTTTTATGTTTTTTCGGGAAAAAAACCCTAAATTCTTATTTTTTTTTCCCACATGTGCTCCAACGGAATTATAACTGAGGTCTTTAGAAATTTTTAAAGCCTAAGAACGTCGAATTTGGTTCAGCCACCATTTCGAAATATTCGTTTTGAGTTTTTTGGTGTTTTTGCAGGATAAATCTTTACGAAAAGCGAAGTTTCGGCAATTTTATGGTATTAAAAGATACAATACATACATTTTACAAAGAAAAACAGGTTTTACTGAAAGAAAAATAAAAAAAAAACAATTAAAACAATTCGAGAGTCGCAAACTGCGCAAGCACCGAAAGTGCGCCATGAAAGTTTGCTGACGCGCCAGCAAATTAGGCTCCGCCCACATTTCAAATCCTGGACACCGTGTCACGTCAAAAATGACCGTGAGGACACAAATAAAAGACTAAATCGACGTGACCTAACTTCCTACACTCTGTGCTCGCAATGACGTGGATGACGTGGATGACCCAGATAGCCGCTATAAAAGCCGAGAGGAACCAGCAGTCTACTCACACATTCGACGACACTCCTACCGACTGTTCTGCCCATACGACCATGGCGAAGACGACTCCCCACACCGCGGCTCCCAAGGCGCCTCTCCCTTCGGGAGAGGGGCTACCCCAACTGTTGGATCAACTACTGGTGGGGACAACCGACACGAGCGGATCACCCTCCGGAGCAACCCGCGCCAACTCTACCGAACTAGGTACTTGTCTCTTTAGTCGTTAAGTTAAATAAAGTGTCATGTTTTACCTTCTTCTTCTAATCCTTCGACCTGAGTCGGCACATGGTGCATCGACCTGGCGATAGGACCAAAGAAGAAAGAAAGGAAAACACATAATTCAAAGAATAAGAAAAAATTATATTCATTTGATAAAAATTCACCCATGGTTCTCATTTAGTAACCCTCACAAGAGATGGTTCGCGTGGCACTAAATTAGAGCACACAAAAAAATAAATAAATCAAGATATTATAAATATCAGTCCAGGCTCAGGGCCAAAAAAAAAAATTATTAAATTAAGATCGTCTTCTGTTCAAAAAGCACAGCCTTGTCAAAAGACGAATCTCTCCTAAACTCTACTGAACCACCCACAGTAAAAAGTTAACTGATAGAAATAATTATCAAGAGCTGGTAAAGATATCTTTGTCAGAAACTTTGGCTTGTTTTCAAACCCTATACCATGTCGACAATCGGTAGTTGAGGAAGGTGAAGACAATCCTTAGTTCGAGCCTACTTCAGTTGAAGATGTTATACTATTGACAATCTCGGCTGCATTGGTTAATCGCTTAGCAAACATTTGATTTGCATTCCAAGCAGTGTACTGAAAGCAGATCGGTCCCATGTGTTTAGGACGTGCACATCCTAGGGATTCTGACTAGTCTCCACCCACTGAGACGAAAAAAAATGGGTAAATGGTTCAACACAGACCGTAAATTGCTTAACCTTAAAATTTTAAGATCTCGATCTTAAAATCAATTGCTGAAAAATCTTAAAAAGATAATTGCTGAAAAATCTTAAAAAGACAATTGCTGAAAAATCTTAAAAAGATAATTGCTGAAAAATCTTAAAAAGATAATTGCTGGAAAATCTTAAAAAGATAATTGCTGAAAAATCTTAAAAAGATAATTGCTGAAAAATAAAAATCTTAAAAAGATAATTGCTAAAAAATTATAATTTCTGAAAAATACTTTCACCAGTCTCAATGCTAATCAAGATCATTACAAGCGAAATAAAATAATCCCTTGTGTGATCATCTCAAAAATAACCTCTAAAGTTATCATCTATTCAGTTACAAACTTAAGTAACCCGTCACAAATAAAGTGACAAATAATTAGATAAATTAATCAAGAGGCATGAAGCAGGGATTGTGAGAAGTCGTTAGAGTGATTAGATCTTTCAGGCCAATCAACTCCAACCCTTCCGTCCCATCGCTCATCAAGCCAGCCTCCCCATCGTCAACGGCCAAAACGTTCGTCAACTCAATCGTTCCGCAGTCGATCGTCCAACCGTTCAGCTAGCCGATCGGAGATCCAGCGCCCAATACCAGCTTCCGCTCATTGGACCAACCTAGGCCCAGCGAAACAAATTTTTACAAAGAGGGCTACCAAAGCCCTCCAGCTTATAGCGGAAGTGGATGATTTTTTGGCAAGCCCAAATCAAGCCCAATCCGTCGCAATTTTGCAAGTTTGCCACCGCAAGCTTTCGCAATTTGCAGCCAATCTCAGCCAAGCTGAGACTGAAGCATGGCAACTTTTGGACAGCCATCCAGAAGTGTCATCATCGCCAAAGGCGAAAAACAATAATTTTGGCATCCTTTGTGATCACTTAAATGCCAGAAATTTTAAAGGCTTAAGATCCCAAATGAATATTCTTCTCCAGCGTATCGAACGCAAATTAGAACAAAGACCAATTGAACATTTTCGTACATCAGACTGTGTCCAAATAAGTCACAGCGGTATGAAGAGCAATCAATGTGGTAAACTTCCTTCGTTGGATAGTTCCAACGTCTCGGAAAAAATAACCAAATTCTCAGTGGAAAATTCCAATCCACAGAAGAGCCCAAGCAAAATGCCGGACTCACCAATCATGAAAAACGAGAGATCACTCTCGCCAGAACCTAGCAAAGCTAGAAAATCTGCCAATTCCATTGAAGGAATAAAACAGTCTGAAAATGAAAATCATTCTATTTATCAACTGTTGAAAGAAATTCAACACAATATAGATAAGAACAATGTGATAACATCCGCAAAAGTAGATGGCGTAGTCAAAACTCAACATCTCGTTTTCCAAAGCATTCAAACAATGCAAACCAACTGGGAAAACATGCAGGAGGACCTGCAATATGTAAAAGATCGTTTCAAAACGATACAAGACAAAGTAGATGAAATTGATGTTACTGATGATATCAATGACCAAGAGCTATGCAGCATTCCGGAATCGTCAAACAATCAATCTAAACATCTCTGTCTTGAACGCGCAGAAGAAAAAAATAGTTGACGGGCCTTGCAGTAAAGTACCCTTCAAAATAACGATATCAAAATTTGAAAAAGACGGGCATCATCGCGGGACTCAGGAGACTCAGATTTCCAAGTTTGGGCCCCTAAGGACTTCTGTGGACTGCGCGAGCAGTGCGAACATACCGATGCACAGACAGACTTACACACAGAAAAATTTTATTAGTAACAAGCCTGCTGCGCAGTCCTGCGCGGCTGCTGACGCAGCCTATTGGCGACTTCGTCGCCACATTCTATTTTTTTACGTTCCACTCTTCTTCATTCATTTATACGCACCCTGTTTTTGCAATATTTTTGTACTCTGTGGCTCAGTCGGTACTGCGCTTGAATAAAAATCCTAATGTCACGGGTTCGTGTTTTGTATACTGCATTTTCTTGCAAAAAGGCAAGTGCGGACGCGCACAGACATCCCGATCTGGGTTTTTATATATAGGAAAGATAGTAAAGATTACTAGATAATTCGGAAAATATATGGACCACCATAATCCCAGAATTTGAAGCATTGCCTACGAGTGTTAAAGCTCCATCCTTTTCTGATCAAGATACAAAATTCTTGATACAGAAACAGATTGATATCAAAAGTTTGACAAACCTAAAGAAATTCGACGGCAAGCCGATCGACCTTCTAATTGGTAATAACATTCTCACGAATCTATTGTCATCCAGTCAACGGCATACACTACCAAGTGGCCGAATTGTGGAAGAGACATATCTGGTTTCATAACTCACCCAACACCATCCCCAGCGGCAATAAAGCCCCTGAATGGAACTAAAAATGAAGATCGTAAGGATAATATCGAACATCACATAAACAATCTCCAAATGGTGAATATGTGGGAGACAGACGAATCACCAACTGAAACAGAGATTTCGGAGGAAGTATCAACTCCACGTTGGATAAACTTCTCGAAAGATCGTAGCAATTGGATCTGTTGGGAATAGAACCGCCAACGACAGTTCAAAATAAACAAACCCTCAATCAAGAATTGATAAAAAAGTTTAAGGCTACGGCCAAAAAAGATAAGGATGCTAAAATCCATGTTCAATTTCCATTCAATGGGAAAGAAGAGCATCTGAACGACAACTACCTAGTAGCTGTCAAAAGATTGATATCCTTACAAGGGAGTTCCAAATGGTCAGTGGTTGGGAATTTTCTATAAATTGGCTCCTTTGTACTTTGAGACATGGGAAAACGATCTAGCTAGGTCCCAGCCTGCGAATTTGCCTGGTTTTCGAGAACGGGCGGCTCAAAGTTTTTGGGTCGATTTTTGAAATCCCAAAATGTGAGAAATGCCATTTCGCGCGGTTTTATCACGTCTCGTTTGAGCCGCTGATTTCGACGGCAGCAGCGGCGCAGTAGGTAGAGGGCGGCAGCAGAGAGCGATAGGTCGGGTGTTCGACCCCGTGATGCTGCAGGTTTTGGCAAACCATTTTTGTAAATTTTTTTTTCACAAAGTTGTGATTTTTACTGTCAAAAAAAAAATTTTTTTCCGTTTAAATTTTATTTTAATGTTGTAATTTTTCGAGTTATCCATTTATGTTTTATATTTTTCAATGTTTTGATTATTTTAAAAAATTTCGTCTAGCAACTATGGTTCGCGCTAGGGGTGACAATCAGAGTTCGATGAGTGTAAAGTTTCTTATCCGTAAGTCGGAATTTGGAAGTAAATTTTTTTATACTGAAGTCGAAAGTGAACAAATGGTCGTAAGGGGGTAACCTTCTATTATAGCCATCACCATGATTTATTAGATCACCCCCAACAACAATTCTGACATACCCCCATTGAAAAATCCGAGCTGCCCTTTTTTTGGATCGAAGCATGCTTCTTTCCAACTCCCTCCTGGGGCTATATCACATTAGTGTGCGTTACCGGTAAAGATTTGACGATTTTACCGATAAATATTCGGCAAAAGAGAAACTGTCTTACCGATTACTTTACCGAAAGATGCGTTTACCTGTTAAAGTTTTTCGGTAACGCACACTAATCACAATGATGCGGGAGTTTTAATATAATGTTGCCCAGAACGTTTCTGAATCAGAACTGTTCTGAAACCAAAACTGGGTATTGAATCAGAACTGTTTATAATTGGGGGGTTATTCATTTCAAAAATAACAGGATTTTTCCAATTCACGCATGTCGAAAAAATGTAAACAATATACAGTATCCCAAGTACTGTAGATTGTTTACAAGTATGCATACACCGATCGTGGCGAGACCCATTTTACGACATCTCACGTACTCGGGAATACGTAATACTCTGGCGTGAACAGGAAGCAAAAAAGTTGAGTGCACTGATCAAATTGTCAGTGTCACCACACATTGATTTATTGTCACATCGTTGGTTTCTGCCGTTGGTAAGTGGCCGAGAAGATGTTTGTCATGCTGTAATGGACCTATTCATAGGAGAAAAAAAAAACTTTTTTTTTCCTATTCATAGATGTAAAAAAAAACGACAAACAATGACAAAAAACGAATTTTTTTTGTTTTTTTTCTCCTATGAATAGGCCCATAAATAGTTAATCCAAGCAATTAAAAAGTGCAGCTGAAAACTCTACACCTCCGATTGCCACCAGAATTTCACGGAATTCCGACTTGCGACTTACGACCATTTTTTCACTTTCGACTTCAGTATAAAAAGATTTACTTCCAAATTCCGACTTACGGATAAGAAACTTTACACTCATCGAACTCTGATTGTCACCCCTAGCGCGAACCATAGTTGCTAGACGAAATTTTTTAAAATAAACAAAACATTGAAAAATATAAAACATAAACGGATAACTCGAAAAATTACAACATTAAAATAAAATTTAAACGGAAAAAATTTTTTTTTTTGACAGTAAAAATCACAACTTTGTGAAAAAAAAATTTGCAAAAATGGTTTGCCAAAACCTGCAGCATCACGGGGTCGAACACCCGACCTATCGCTCTCTGCTGCCGCCCTCTACCTACTGCGCCGCTGCTGCCGTCGAAATCAGCGGCTCAAACGAGACGTGATAAAACCGCGCGAAATGGCATTTCTCACATTTTGGGATTTCAAAAATCGACCCAAAAACTTTGAGCCGCCCGTTCTCGAAAACCAGGCAAATTCGCAGGCTGGGACCTAGCTAGATCGTTTTCCCATGTCTTAAAGTACAAAGGAGCCAATTTATAGAAAATTCCCAACCACTGACCATTTGGAACTCCCTTGTTAGTTGAGAAACAACTAACAAATTCTGTGACCAGAGACGCATATCATGATATTCTCATGCAACAACTTGCGTCCGGGATTAGTGAAGTAACACCAGAAGCAGAAAAGCAGATGGGACCTCATTACTTCATCCCTCACAGAGTGATAGAAAAACTTGATTCGTTAACAACGAAATTAAGAATTGTGCATGACGCATCCACTCATATGAAGAATGAACTGTCTTTGAATGACTGTATTCATCCCGGCCCATCGATTCTCAAATCTATCGTTGGAATATTGCTAAGAGCTCGAAATAAGCCATTCCTGATGGTCGCCGACCTCGAGAAGGCGTTCCATCAAGTAAGATTACAAGCGCAGCACAGAAATGCGACAAAATTTCTTTGGATGAAAAATCCACATAGTCCGCTAACTCCGGACAACATTATAATATATAGGTTTACGAGTCTTCCTTTCGGAATTACAGCGTCGTCATTTCTATTGGCAATAACAATCATAATGTATATGGAAATGGCTCCAGAAGCCATAAACGTCAAGATCGCCCAGAATCTGTATGTCGACAATGTCCTGTTCACTCCCGAAACAGCAGAAGAAGCTCTGGAAGATAATCGTAATTCCAAACGAGCATTCAATAACATGCACATGAATCTACGAGAATATATGTGCAATGACAGCAAGGTGATGAGTATCATACCAGAAACCGACCGAGCCTGTAGCACTACGGGCAAATTACTCGGACTGTTATGGGATTCAACAAATGACTCACTCAGTATTAAGATTGCAACTCCTCCCGAAGGAGTTCCAACGAAAAGACAACTAGTGGCATTCCAAGCCGCCACATATGATCCGCAAAACGCGTTCGGTAACTATTAAATGCAAAAACAAGTTAATCCAGAGCTGTCAACCAACTCATACCCCTGGAATTAACCCAATGAGGTAGGGTAAAGCCCTTTTCCTAAAGGAAAAAAGGCTTTCGCTCACGCCCCCAGTGTCGTGGAACTCGAAGACTCTCCTTCCTCGACCTCATCTTTCTTATATATAAAAACCCAGATCGGGATGTCTGTGCGCGTCCGCACTTGCCTTTTTGCAAGAAAATGCAGTGGACAAAACACGAACCCGTGACATTAGAATTTGTATTCAAGCGCACCACCGACTGAGCCACAGAGGACAGAAATCTTCCCAAAACAAAGTGCGTATAAGTGAATGAGGAAGAGTGGAATGTGGCGACGAAGTCGCCAATAGGCTGCGTCAGCAGCCGCGCAGGACTGCACAGCAGGCTTGTTAAAAAAAAAGAGAATTTTGTGTAGAATGTTGTGGTAAAGTTTCAGAAAATTATAAGAAACGGCTTTCGAGAAAAAAATCTTTTTTTTTTGAGTTTTTTTATTTTTTCATTTTTTTTTTTAATTTTGCAACTTCTCTCAAAAATGACGTCATAAACAGGGTATACTTTTAGTATCAAAAATAGACAATTTTATGGAAAATGTTGTGGAAAAGTTTCGGAAAATTCTAAGAAAGGGTTTTCGGGAAAAAAAAATTATTTTTTTGAGTTTTTTTATTTTTTTTTTAATTTTGCAACTTCTCTCAAAAATGACGTCATAAACAGGGTATACTTTTAGTATCAAAAATAGACAATTTTATGGAAAATGTTGTGGAAAAGTTTCGGAAAATTCTAAGAAATGGTTTTCGAGAAAAAAATTTTTTTTTTTTTTGAATTTTTAAATTTTTTCACTATTTTTTCATAATTTTCGAACTTTTCACAAAAATGACGTCATGAACAGAGAATGTTTTAAGTATTAGAAAATAAAGCATTTTCTGGAAAACGTTGTGGCAAAATTTCAATCAATCCTAAGAATCGGTTTTCGAGAAAACATTTTTTTTTGGAAATTTTAAATTTTTTCACATTTTTTTCATAATTTTTGTAATTTTTCTCGGAAATGAGGTCATGAACAGGGTATAGTTTGAAAATAAATAATAGAGCATTTTGTGTAAAATGTTGTGGCAAAGTTGCAGAAAGTTCTAAGAAAGGGTTTTCGAGAAAAAATTTATCTTTCTTATATATAAAAACCCAGATCGGGATGTCTGTGTGCGTCCGCACTTGCCTTTTTGCAAGAAAATGCAGTGGGCAAAACACGAACCCGTGACAGCCACGCAGGACTGCGCAGCAGGCTTGTTATATATAAAAACCCAGATCGGGATGTCTGTGCGCGTCCGCACTTGCCTTTTTGCAAGAAAATGCAGTGGACAAAACACGAACCCGTGACATTAGAATTTGTATTCAAGCGCACCACCGCACAGGTGATTCGCCACGTATGCATTATACGTGCAGGCGAACAATTTACAAATTGTACGTAAATCGCGAAGAGGAAAATTGCGATTTGAACACAATTTTTAAATATTGCATTGCCGAAAAATGGTCGGCATTTCCCAACTATGGGTAAATTATTGATAAGTCGCGAAAATACAATTGGCGAATCCCGAAGGAACTCTCGCAGCGATCTATTTCTCATCCTTAATTGGGGCCCAAATTAATTCATTTCTGCCACAAAAATGTTATTTTTATGCTTTTTTATTGGTTTTTTTTTTTCGTGAAAATGCTTCAATATTTTTATAGCTGTTATTCCTTCTACCTTTTTTATTGACTTTTCTATCGTTACTCTTATATTTCCAGGCGTCCGGGCAGTCATTCTAAAAAAAGGCCTGCGGCAACCAAGGAAAACGTGAGTTTTCAAATTTTCATTATTTTAATAGAACGTCCCCGAGGAGATATAATGGATTCGTGGCGGAGTGACAATTTTTTCACGTTTTTATTCGAAAAAATGAAGAAATTACTTAAGAAATAAAGAGATTTTTCGTCTCACAGTTTCACGTGACATGTCAGTCCGTCACGAATCCACTATAATACCCCTTAAATAAAAATCCCGCGATTAGAAGACGCTAACATTAAATAGATGAGATTGAGAGAAACCCAAAAGATTTTCCCCCTTTTTCAGAGGTTGCAGCTGCACATTTGGCCCCGATGTCGTCGCGAAAACGTGCGAAATGTTCCGACTACACCTTACTGTTCGTGCCCATCAAGTCGTCCAAGAGTTTTTTTTATCAACAAGAAGCTTGTCACCCTCTTCTCTCCCTACTATTGTGACCGATTGGAATATGCTTGTTAATAAATAACAAATTATAAATTCACGTCAAAAATGACCGTGAGGACACAAATAAAAGACTAAATCGACGTGACCTAACTTACTACCCTCTGTGCTCGCAATGACGTGGATGACGTGGATGACCCAGATAGCCGCTATAAAAGCCGAGAGGAACCAGCAGTCTACTCACACATTCGACGACACTCCTACCGACTGTTCTGCCCATACGACCATGGCGAAGACGACTCCCCACACCGCGGCTCCCAAGGCGCCTCTCCCTTCGGGAGAGGGGCTACCCCAACTGTTGGATCAACTACTGGTGGCGACAACCGACACGAGCGGATCACCCTCCGGAGCAACCCGCGCCAACTCTACCGAACTAGGTACTTGTCTCTTAAGTCGTTAAGTTAAATAAAGTGTCATGTTTTACCTTCTTCTTCTAATCCTTCGACCTGAGTCGGCACACTTTAAAGTCGTAATAAAATAAATAAATTAATTAATAAATTAATAGGGATTTTTAAGAAATTTCCGAGGGGGGCGCTATACTTATGTTACGGTTGCAGGAGCCATTTTTTCATACATCTATCTGCTTCATGGATGTCTTCAGGCACAATATCACAAAACGGATATTTTGGGGGTAGTTTTGCATGCTGAAGCCATTTTTTTATGTCCCATGTTGCAGTTTTGCCAGGGAGTGCCAAGACAGATTACTTCGAGGGGGCGCTATACTTATGGAACGGACTGTAGTGTCTCACTAGTCAAGTAATTTTTGGCAGTTTGCCCCGAAAAATGGCAGGTGTGCCGATGGGAGGCAAATTACCCGCTAGCTGGGCACAAGCTGCCCATGAACTGCGCATTACCGACGCATAATGCTGCGTCCAAAGTCAAAAAAATTCCTGAAATCACGTTTTTTCTGCAGTCCAAAGTTGCAAAAAAAATCCCAGAAATAACAGGTGTTTACCACTGAATTTTCGCGTGTTTTTTATTTACAACTTTCACGCCGAAAAATTCAGTGGTAAACACCTGTTATTTCTGTGATTTTTTTTGCAACTTTGGACTGCAGAAAAAACGTGATTTCAGGAATTTTTTTGACTTTGGACGCGGCATAAGCTGCTGTTCGATTTCTTTGATTTTTACAGAGATGAAAAATTAAAAATGCATAAAATGAATAGCCCCAAAAATATTGTTCACTAACGTTTTCTCCGATCTATACGATTCTTGTTTTTCGAATTTCCTATCTTGCCTTGTAGGATGTGATCTCGACTCAATCTTATTTGCTCCGGAAAGTTCCGCACTATTCACTGAAATTCAATAATAATTCGGCAAACATGACTTAAGAACTATTAGCTAAAAAAGAGATTTTGGTACTTTATTTTCCGGTATTGACCTCGCCTCCTCACACTTTCTCGGAACAAGTGAAGTCTACTCAAAAATCATCTGTAGCAACCAATATACAGGGTGGCTCATAAGTATAGGACGTTTTGATTTGGCCACTAAATTCGAATGCGGTCTAGAGTTACAAAACCAACTTTATTCAACTATCGAAAACAGTCTATAATTTGAGATTTACGAAAGATATTCGAAGTTGGAGCCACCAGCTTGAACACAGGCCTTCAGACGTCGAATCACGGAATCGCTGGTGCGGCGGAGGTAGTCGTTGTCGATATCGGCTCACGCCTTCTAAATTGCGACCTTGAAAGCATCCACAGAGTTGTAAGATCTGCCCCTAGCAGGCCACAAATCCTTTCCGAGATATCCATGAAAATGGGTGCCCAGGAACACTTTTTTGGATTTGGCTCCGTGGGACGGTGCCCAATCTTGCTGAAGGATAAAGCGGCGTCCAACAAAATGCTGAGATGCCCATGGCGACAGATTGTCCATCAGAACTGTCTTTTGGTACACCTCCGCGTTGATTTTCACATTTCTATCAATGAACACCAACGGGGTTTTACCAGTGGATGTTACGCCTGCCCAAACCATGACACTTTCAGGGAACAGTCGGTTCTCCTTCTCTCTTCTTGGGAGACTTGTTCTACCCCTTACAAAGCAGCTGTCTCTGGTTTTGACGATTCGGAAGAGGTTCAATGGTGAAAATCTTCTCGTCACTCCAGATCACGTCTGAGACTCGCCGCATTCTGAAATGGGCCACGATTTGTTTAGCTTTGTCGAGTCTGTTGGCCTTGGAAGCATCCGAAAGGTACTGACCACAAGCCACGCCTCCCCCGTCGTCCAATGCGCCACCAAGTTCGTCGGATAATGAAATTATTTTTTCACTCGAAAATTCACTTTTTTGGGAAATTCGAATCATTATCTGATTATTCAGGATGACACCATCATTTTAATCTAAAAACGAAACTTTTTTGTCAGAAAATGACCGAGCCTTAGGGTTTTAAAAATGCGCGAAGTAGAAACAATTTTGGAAGGCTGGGGTGCCGTGCAAGCCAGTTTGTAACTGCCCACTTTGAGGTCATCTTTTAAAATTCTCTGGACAGTTCTTCCGCCGATTTTCAGCTCTCCAGCGACTTTGTTGAGGCTCAATCCATCGTTTCGGTCGATTTTCCTCTTGATCACTCCCCGAATCCTGCGAGTGTTCACAGTTCGAGGACGTCCGGTTTTTGGTCTCTCGGAAGATGATCCATACTTCTTGAATGCAGCTGAGACGTTTCTGACCGTAGAATCCAAAATCCCGAGTGTTCTGGCCACGTCCGAAGAGCGCATTCATCTCTTGAGAAGATGCTCGATGGTGGGCAATGAACAGAAGCTCTCATTTCTTAACGAAACAATGAGAATGAGATAAATGACTTCGAGGTTCCCTTTTATAGTGGTCTGACTTTCGTAAAATTTCGTAACTTTTCGAAAATATTTCTTGGCATGTGCCAGCAAGCTTGAAAACAAAACGTCCTATACAAGTCCACACCGATCGTGTCAAGACCCATTTTACGACATCTCACGTACTCGGGAATTTTTCTGAGAATTTTAAAAATCGATAATTTTGGTCTGAAATTTTCTTGGAATATCCGGGAGTATTTTTGTTATATTTTCCAAAGTCTCAGGCCAGCCCGAGGGTAATAAATTATTAAACACATATAATTGATTTCTAACTTACAACTTACGTTAGGGAATTGAGTTCATTAAAAAATCAATACGTCATCATATCTGATAGTTCTCACGGCGTGTTGGACGGAACGTTGGAAAATAAAATTTTTAACTGCGCAGGCTTTTTTCTCGAAAAAAAAATTCTCGCCTAAGCGTGGTCGCATTTATTATTGTTTTAAAAAAGTTGTCGAGGCTACCCCGAATCAGAACTGTCCTGAATCAGAACCTTGTCCTGAATCAGAACTGTCATAAATCAGAACTGTTCTGTATAAGAACTGTCCTTTATCAGAACTGCCCCAAAGCAGAACTGTCCCGAATCAGAACTGCCCTAAATCAGAACTGCCCCGATTCAGAACTGTCCCGAATCAGAACTGCTCCGAATCAGAACTATTCAATAAGCATGCTTACGGCCTAATATGTTGTTTTTTCATAATAAAACATATTTCATTTAAAACTTATACAGGATAGTTCTGATTTGGGGCAGTTCTGATACGAACAGTTTTGATTCGGGACAGTTCTGATACGAACAGTTCTGCTTCGGGACAGTTCTGATTGGGGACAGTTCTGATACAGGACAGTTCTCATATGGGACAGTTCTGAAACGAACAGTTCTGATTCCGGACAGTTCTGATTTAGGACAGTTCTGATACGAACAGTTCTGATTCAGGACACGGTTCTGATTCGGGACAGTTCTGATTCGGGGTAGCCTCAAGTTGTCACCTGGCGAGAGGCGCGAATTCAAAAAATAGGCTCCGTCTCCTCGCTGAAATATTTTTGCACTTCTGCGCGCGCCAATTCGCAATCGTGGTGCGTGCGATTTTATTCGTTGAATTTTTGTTAATTTATTAACAAATATCCACTTAAGACATTTAAAAACTCACTTTAAATCAACAGTTAGCAAAATTCGCTTCAAAATAATAATTTTATAAAGTTTTCCAGAAGAAATTGAAAGGCACTGGACAAAAATTCGACGCAGAAAATCGCGCGCACCGTGATTGCAAATAGACGCGCGCAGAATTGCAGAAATATTTCGGCGAGGAGGCGGAGCCTATTTTCCTATTTCAGCGTTTTTCTGCGTTAAACTGATACGAAGAGGAACGAAAACTGATACGCAGACAAGCAGAGTGCGAGGATACTGTTGTTTTTGTAGCAAACTCTCGCCGGAGAGACGCAGACACTTAGCGGAGCGCGTTGCCAATAACGTTCCGCTCAGCACGCCGTGAATTCTTCAAAGCGAACGTTTCGATCATTTCGAAAATTATCGAAAATAGTTTCGACGAATTCCTCAATAATTTTCGACATTATCCATAATTATAGATAATTTTTAAAAATGGAATGTTTCATTTTACCAAGGGCAGTTCTATTCCGGCCCATCTAGTTCCAGATAGCCGCCAGAGAGCTGCCAAATAGCTGCGAAATAACTACTAAATAGCCACCAAATTGCCGCCAGATAGCTGCCAGAAGACTGCCAAGTTATGAGGACCAGGCTCCTGCTGGCGGCTTTACATACTTTCTATAGTCGATACCTCACGGATTCCGACGTTTGCTATGCTTTGCAGAAGAGGGGCGGGCCGTATACCTGTGTTATCGAAAAATTTCGATAATGTGGAAAATTATCGAGGAATTCATAGAATCTGTTATCGAGAAATTTGTCGAATAATTTATCAAAACTGCTTTGGAAATTCACACTAATATTGTGAATATAAAAAAATGGCAACGCGGTGTTTGCGTACTTTTAAAATTCAAATGAAAATGGGAACAAATCTCTTCATTTCCCATGCTATTTCTCTCATTGCCTTTTGCATTTCAAAAGTACGCAAACACCTCGTTGCAATTGTTTTGTTTTCACAATATCTGAGCACATTTTCAGACAACAAATTATTGTTTTTGAAATTGAAAATACTCGAAGAATCCATGATAAAGGAAAATATCGAAATCCTAATGCAAGTATTTAAGGGAAAAACACAAAAAAGAATTTGTGGAGCATAGCCTAGATAGCCGCCACATACGGTGCTACCCCGAAATAGAACTGCTTCAAAAAAAAGACAAAAAAAACAACAAACCGACTTCGAGCGGTTATATTTTGGTTAGCGCAGCAGGCTTGCGAATAGTCAAATTTCAGAAAAGACCGAGAAACTGTCAAGAAAAACTAGAAAAGAGTACATTTTGTCGATAAAATTGTCGAACCATCTGTTGTCGACACTCAATTATTGACAAAATTTCGACAAAATTTTTTCGAAATTTTTGTCGATAAATTGTCGACAAGATATCCAATTTTTTATCGACATTTTGTCGATAAAATTGCGGCAAAATTTTATCGATAAAATGTCGATAATTTGTCGACAATTTTGTCGATTTCGTGTCGACACTGAACACTGCGCACAACTTGCAGCAACGATTCGCTACGTCACGAATCCATAATAGTACTTCGTTATTTTCATTTTGGTTTACAATTGTTTTTCACGCATTAATTTCACGTGAAATGAAATAATTTGGAAACGAAAATTAAAATCACAAAGTACTAAATTCGGTGGAGCGAGTTTGACCGTCGTGACGGGTCGACAATAATTATTTACCATAAAACCTGTGTTAGACGTGCATGCACGTCTATTAGAGGGATCAAGTCAATTGTTCCGATCATCAAAAAGCGGCCGCTAACAAGGGAACCTTTTAAGTCAAGGTTGTCTCCAGACAAAACTAACTATACAGGTAGAAAGAGGAGCTTTGAAAACCTATATTCCCGTTTTCAAAAGCTGCTTACGAGACCTCTGAAATGCTGAAATTCCAGTCCGAAGTTGGAGCATTTTACCACAGATTTTTGACATTTCGTCGACCGTGACGACCTACACTCAGATCACCGTCTTGCCTTACTTGTCACGGAGTAATGGCGACTGCCTTTTTTTCAAACGACTTTTTTTGGCTCCGGGACATTTCGCAGCCGGACGTTTCGCAGCCGGACATTTCGCAGCCGGACATTTCGCAGCCGAGACATTTCGCAGCTGAGACATTTCGCAGCCGGTCATTTCGCAGCCGAGACGTTTCGCAGCCAACCTCCTTATATACACACTCTCTCGTTTCTCTGACAATGCTTGTTTATCAATAACATGTTTACCAATTGTGTAGTCGACCGCTGAGAGAGAAGTGAGAAGTGTTTACCGGCTGCGAAACGTCTCAGCTGCGAAACGTCCGGCTGCGAAATGTCTCGGCTGCGAAACGTCCGGCTGCGAAATGTCTCGGCTGCGAAACGTCCGGCTGCGAAATGTCCCGGAGCCCTTTTTTTGGCGCGGGAACACGCGCGACGCTCTCGTCTTCTCCGTCTCGTCTCTTTTTTCGCTCGTCTTCTCCGTCTCGTGTCTTTTCTCAATGTTTGTATTGGCACAGTGCCCAAAATTTTTGCCGTCGAATGCGGCGCGTGCGCGTGCGCGTGTTATCAATGGAGCACGTTTGCACCAGGTCACTCGCCATTACTCCGTGACTTGTCAACATCAGCTAAACTTTTGAAAATCGTGGTCGAGTGGCGCAGTGGTAGACTGTTAGAGTGGGAAGTGCGAGGTCACAGGTTCGGTCCCCTTACGATACATTTCTTTTTTTTTTTTTAATTTTTATGGAATAGATAATTATATTTCTGTTTGGGGATAAAATTACATATTTGCTAGTTTTTTTCGGCTTGTTGTAAGTGCCGTAAATTCTCTAATAGAATGGCTCCCTAAAATAGAGCGGCCCTCGTAAAATAAACCGGCCCCTCATAAATAGGAATGAATTTATCACTTAATTAACACGTATTTCGATTGAAAATGCACTTCTATTGAAGGCTACAACATTAATTTCTGAAAATTTTTAAGTGTTTTTTGAACTATTTCCAATCACTCCAAAATAGTTAAAGAAAAAAACAAAATTTTTCATAAGGGGACCGAACCTGTGACCTCGCACTTCTAAGGCTTCCATTCGGACCAATTTTCGTCCGTCCGGTCCGTCCGTCCGCTTCGTCCGCGGTTCGTCCGGTTCGTCCGCGGACGGTCCGGTTCGTCCGGTTCGTCCGTTTCGTCCGGTTCGTCCGCCACGCTTTATTTGGCTGGGAATTTTTATTTATGGAACTCTCTTTAAAAATTCTGACATTGAAAATGTAAGCGGTTGCAAATTTATGTAGAATTAGCTTTGCAAAAACAATTTTTTTATTTTTTTTCCGAATTTTTGATAGCAGAAACAAGACATTTCTGTTGATTTTTAAAGAAAAAAGAACAAAAACAGCCTTTGAAAACTAAATATAGCAGAAACAAAAATAAAAACTGACAAGAAAAAAAAACGGACGAAGCGGACCGACTTCGGACGAACCGGACGAACCGGACGAACCGCGGACGAGCGGACGAACGGCGGACGAAATTCGTCCGCTTTTTTTTCGTCCGAATGGAAGCCTTACGCACTTCACATTCTAGCAGTCTACCACTGCGCCACTCGAGCTCGATTTTCAAGAGTTTAGCGGATGTTGACAAATAAGGCAAGGCGATGATCTGGGCTCCGGGACATTTCGCAGCCGGACGTTTCGCAGCCGAGACATTTCGCAGCCGGACATTTCGCAGCTGAGACGTTTCGCAGCCGGACGTTTCGCAGCTGAGACGTTTCGCAGCCGGTAAACACAATAACACGAATATCACTTCTCTCTCAGCGGTCGACTACACTTTTGGTAAACATGTTATTGATAAACAAGCATGGTCAGAGAAATGAGAGAGTGTGTATATAAGGAGGTTGGCTGCGAAACGTCTCGGCTGCGAAATGTCCGGCTGCGAAATGTCTCAGCTGCGAAATGTCTCGGCTGCGAAATGTCCGGCTGCGAAATGTCCGGCTGCGAAATGTCTCGGCTGCGAAACGTCCGGCTGCGAAATGTCCCGGAGCCATGATCTGAGTGTGTGTCGTCGCGGTCGACGAAATGTCAAAAATCTATGGTAAAATGCTCCAATTTCCGACTGGAATTTCAGCATCTCAGAGGTCTCGTAAGCAGCTTTTGAAAATGAGAATATAGGTCTTCATAGCCCCTCTTTCTACCTGTGTAGTTAGTTTTCTCTAGAGACAACCTTGACTTAAAAGGTTCCCTTGTAAGTAGAAAAACTGGAAAACGGTTTTCCGCAAAACGGATTTCCTATCATTTTCCAGTTTCTTGCATATGGCCTCTGTAAACAAGACATACCATATTTGGAAAGGAAATTAGTTTGATCAAAATCCTTCGTTATATCTGATTCCTGAATTAAACAATTTTCGAATAGCATTAAATTGAAACTGACACTGCACATAGTTACATCGTAACCATACCATTTGAAGCAGGAACTTCGAAACGTTGGTGAAGCCAGCACACTGATCAATGAACCGACTGATACTCTATCCTAGAACATTTTATTTTCTTCTGTTTAAATTGCCAGTGCGTATAAATTGATTCTACGATCTACTGATGACATAATTAAAAAAAAAAAAACGAAAATAGACAGTTAGAAGAAATGACTCATTCGGAAAAATGACGATATAAAGATACATTGAAAAAAAAATGTGTCAAGCATCGTGTCAACAGCAGCGCGGAGAACAAATGTTTATGCGGAAGCGACAATTACAGTAGCGAGACGTGCAATGAAATATCCCCATTTGATTTTTTGGTTGCAACTTTTTCAAGAGATGAGATGAAAACGCGCGACCTTCTGTGAAAACATGGTTGGCAATGGGGAGGTGGGGAGGCGAAAAAACATTTATTTTTCGAAAATTTCGAATTCGGACCGCAAATTGACAACAAGCGATGGAAAAAACGAGACAGAAACAAATTGAAAGTTTTAATACTTTGTTGGAAAAGCATTTGGCATGGCATCTTCTCGGCATGGAGTCGACGAGACGGACATTTCGCAGCCGACCTCCTTATATACACACTCTCTCGCTTCTCTGACCATTCTAGTTTATCAATAACATGTTTACCAATTGTGTTTAGTCGGCGAATACATCATCAACCTCGCTCTACTGCAAAATTCCTGTAAAACAGTGTTGCACTTACTTACTTGTGATACTTATGAGGTTCGACCTCAGTTTCCATCCTGGATACTGCGAACCAAGCTGCGCCAAGTTGCACGATCCCTTCCGACAGTGGACCATGCTCGTTTTGCCTCGAGTATACCAATTCTTCGGCGGCCGTGTCCGAGGTTGCCCCTTAGGGCCTCATTGTGGATAAAGATTTTGATCGAATCCGTGATGTCGTCGGCCCATCTTTTCGGAGGACGACCGCGTGGTCGTGCTGATCCCCTAGGATCCCATTCTGATGTATAGTCGGCGAATACATCATCAACCTCGCTCTACTGCCAAATTCTTGTAAAACCGTGTTGAATTTGCAAGATTAACTCGACTCCATTTTTTTCAACGGAAAATGACGAATCGTGTTTACCGGCTGCGAAATGTCCCGGAGCCGACGAGACGGTGCAAAACTGACTGTGGGATCTGGGCCCAAGCTGCCTGCAACTGTGCGAATTTTTCATCCGAATTTGCATCTTCCGCCAATTGTTCTCTTTTTCTCGAATTATCTTGTTCAATATTCATTCGCATACGCCATTTATCGATCTGAAAGAAAAAATTTAAAAAAAAAACAGAAGAAAAACTGGAAAAAATTAGAAAAATCACAGCAAAAAAACAGGGCAGTGGGTGGAGTATCGTAAATCGGTTTGCAGCGCGAGTACTCAGGCAATTGAAAAAAAATATTATGAGAAATTTTAGTAATATTCTGAGAAATCGTCATATTGTAAGATTATACAATATATTTGGCTGGCGCATTTGTCTTGGCAGGAAAATGCGTCAGCAATGTTGCTAGCGCAATATTAGACAAGATATTTCAAGAAACACGAGATATTACAAGATATTGTAAGATTTCAAAAATCTTGTAAGATATTACAATAAATTTCAAGATTCTGTGAGAAATTTGCAATATTACAAGATATTTCAAGATAATTCAAGAAATTGCGCAATATTGATTTTTTCATTAATCTATTTTTCCAATCGCGTTCTGCGCATTTCTGCCGTTTTTCCCTATATTTTAAGATTTTTTTTCCACGTATTCGTTGATATTGATTTTCACATATTGCCCATTCGCGAAAAAAGCAAGTGCGCTCCACGAAACTTACAATTAGTACTTCGTGGATTTAATTTTCGTCGCCATATTTTTTCAATTCACGTTTAAATTCAACATGAAATGAAATAATTTGGCGACGAAATTGAAATCCACGAATTACTAAGTTTCGTAGAGCGCACTTGCTTTTTTCGCGAGTGGGCAATACTTTACTGTTTTCCTTCAATTCATTATTTTTCTGTGTTATTATCGAGTCAATTTTTTGCCGGTTTCAAGTGAACATTCTGCAAACACCAGTTATTTTTCAGAAACTAAAAATCCGCGTGTGGCCACACTCACTCAACTTTTTGGCTTTGGGACGTTTCGAAACCTGCCATTTCGAAACTTTTTTGCATTTTTGCTAATGGATTTTCGCCAATTGACGCCAAAAAACGCAGGCATTTGGTAATTATTTTTCGTTTTTATCAGTTTTTTTTTGGGAATTTGAATCCACTATTGTGTTTTCAATCGAGTTGCAGCATAAGAACGAGAGATAAAAAGACATTTTTTCTCTGCTTCTCTTCCAATCGAACTGTGTTTGCTAGTCGCGCGAAAAAAAGTGGGCGGAGTCACGCGTTCTCATGTCGCAAGTCGATAACGAAACGTCTTGTTCGAAACGTCTTGTTTCGAAACGTCCCAGAGCCAACTTTTTCATTGCGTTAAGTTGAAAATTGTCAAGAAAGTGGAGTGGGTCTTGCCTTAGATTTTCCGCGTTAAACCGGAAACAAAATTGAATCAATAATACAATCTCAAAAATAGAGATGGATAATTTTTTTTTCAACTTTGGCGAAGCATCTGCGTTATTCATGCATTAAACAAAATTTTTGCAACATTCTACTTCTTTCCAGCTGTTCGTGGACAGGGAGCTGTCTCACGACCAGGCCACGAGCTCTGGCTGGCTCAATCGGACCCTTCCATGACTTCGATATTAATTTATCAGTTAGCGAAAACGAAACATTGCAACGCAGTGTTTGCGTAATTTTGAAATTGAAACGAAAAGAAACACATTTGTCTTCATTTGCTATGATCTTTATCTTTACTCTTTACTATTATTAAGCGCTGAAGCTTGTCAGTATGTGTGAGATTTCATGTCACCAGCGATTTATCAGGTCCTATTGGACCGATTTGTACCAAACTTGGCGAATAACTTTCAAACACAAAGGGCACGAGGCGGCCAAAGTTCGTTGCGAATCGGACCAGTTTGATGGGTAGAATAGTAAAGGCACTTAGCGTGTTTACACCGTTGCACCGGCGAATGCCGCCGAGAATCTTCTAGTAAATATTTCTTTCATTGTCGTTTGAATTTGAAAAGTACGCAAACACTGCGCTGCTATTTTTTCCCAATATCGACGTCTAATAGCCAAATTCGTCGGCTAGTGGCCATAATCGCCCGCTCATAGCCTTTTCGGTGACTATTAGCCATTTTAGTGGCTATTAGCCACCTAGATGCCGACTCTTTCGATATATCAAAAAAACCAAAATATATTATTTTCAAGCGAGTTGCAGCATGAAAACATGAACCCGCAATCATCGTTCTGTCTGCGTCCCTTCAAATAGCACTGTGTTTGCGTGATTGCGCACAAAAAAGTGGGCGGAGTTTCATGTTTTGACGATGCAACTCGATTGAAAACACAATAAGCAAAAATACCAACAACAAAAAACAAATAAATTTTGACGCTTCGTCATTTAACTTTACTGACTTGCCTCTTGCTTTTTGGGACTTTAAAATGCTTTCTTCTTTTGCTTATAGGGTTATTCACAAAATAGCAAAAAGTTGTCGCAAAACTCGGAGAACGCTTTGAGGCCATATGCAAGAAACTGGAAAACGAGAGGAAAACCGTTTTCCGAAAAAAAAAAAAACATTCATGTCCCACTGTTCATTTGTCACAAACGATCATTTCCTACTGAGATCTTATGTCACTTTTTCGATAGTATCATTTCCCACATTTTTCAAATTTTATGTTTCAATATACTCGGTATAAAACGCTGAAAACTCGCTCCAAACGAACAAAAAATTTCAAATGCATTTGGAGTGAGGTTTAGAGAAATCAGAGCAAAACATCGGCCACGGTTCTCTCAATTTTCTGCCCTCTCTCGTCGCCAACGTGGCCGCGTCCACTGGGGTATGAGGAGGGAGTGAGTAAGCGCGCCCGGACGCACACACGCAACGCATCCCATTGAGGCCCAAAAAATAAAAAATCGCGCGAAAAATTTTGCATTATCGGAGAGAAAAATCAACGCGCGCGAAATAATTTTGGATAGGATTTCGTAATTTTCACGATTTTGCGTTGGTTTTTCTCTCCGATATAATGGATTCGTGGCGGAGTGACAATTATTTTCACGTTTTTATTCGAAAAAATGAAGAAATAACTGCAGAAATGAAGAGATTTTTCGTCTCACAGTTTCACGTGAAATGTCACTCCGTCACGAATCCATTATGGGGTTATTCACGAAATGGCAAAAAATGGAAAAAAACGGCAAAAAACTGCGCGAAAACTCGGACAATGCTCCGATTGATCTGAAATTTTGGGAAATGAGGGAGAAAACTCTCCCGGACATTCCCACAAAATTTCAGACTAAAATATCGATTTTAAGCATTTTCAGACAAAAAAGCAATAATTCTTAAAAATCGTTTTTTTGGTCTGAAATTTTGTGGGAATGTCCGGGAGAGTTTTTTCCCTCATTTCCCAAAATTTCAGATCAATCGGAGCATTTTCCGAGTTTTCGCGCAGTTTTTTGCCGTTTTTTGCCATTTCGTGAATAACCCCATTATAACGGGAAATTTTTCGCGCGCCTTATTTATTTTTTGGGCCTCATTTGGATACGTTGCGTGTGTGCGTCCGGGCGCGTTTACTCACTCCCTCCTCAGACCCCAGTGCGCGTCCACCACTGTGCGAAGGGAGCGCGTTTGCAGCGCTCCGTACTGACAATATATTTACATATTGTCGAACCGCCAAAATGGTCAAACGCGCTCCACTGGACTCAACGCTATGCGATTTTCATTTTGGTTTCCAAATTATTTTTTCGCTTTTTCTTTGATTTTTTGCATAAAATCTTATTTTTTCGTGCTTTTTCCTTGTAAAAATAATTTTTCGAGACCAAATTCATGAAGTTTTGTCAATATCTTCCGCATATTTCCGAAATTCAGTGAAAAATCAATATTTTTCGATTTCTGTGCACTTTAAAAAATTCATAACTCATTTGTTTGGAAAGATTTTTGTTCAAACTCCATCATTATGATGTTTGTCAATGTTTTCTTACTTTTTACCCCGAAAAGTACTGATTTTATTATAAATTCCACCTTTTTTCCGCCGAAACGGCAAATTTTTACTAAATTCAGTAATTTTGTGGGTTTTTCTCCGCTTTTCCACTCTTTTTCTCTCTTTCAATCGTGTATATTGTTTGTATTTTTAATATTAAAATCTTATTTTTGCAGGAGGAGACCGCACAGCGACACGAGGCCGACAACTTCTGCTGAATAGTTCGGTGAGTTGATTGTCAAATTTATTGTCCAAAAAATCCAGAATTCTTATAAATTTAGTTCAAATTATTAAAATTAATTCTTAAGCCACTTTAACAAAGTGATGAAAACCTGCATTTTTATGCAAATTACACAAAATTTCATAAAGATGCAGGTTTTCATTGGGCTAAAATGGCAGAAAAATGATTTTTTCGACTATTTTGCAACAAAAACGTATTTTTCGAGCTATCTTTATTTCTCACGAAACAAATTCATGCTTTAAAAAGATCAATCAATTGGTTTTCCGGAGTCACGTCGGCGGTTCGTCTGAAAATAAAAATTTAAAGCATGAATTTGTTTCGTGAGAAATAAAGATAGCTCGAAAAATACGTTTTTGTTGCAAAATAGTCGAAAAAATCATTTTTCTGCCATTTTAGCCCAATGAAAACCTGCATCTTTATGAAATTTTGTGTAATTTGCATAAAAATGCAGGTTTTCATCACTTTGTTAAAGTGGCTTAAGAATTAATTTTAATAATTTGAACTAAATTTATAAGAATTCTGGATTTTTTGGACAATAAATTTGACAATCAACTCACCGAACTATTCAGCAGAAGTTGTCGGCCTCGTGTCGCTGTGCGGTCTCCTCCTGCAAAAATAAGATTTTAATATTAAAAATACAAACAATATACACGATTGAAAGAGAGAAAAAGAGTGGAAAAGCGGAGAAAAACCCACAAAATTACTGATTTTAGTAAAAATTTGCCGTTTCGGCGGAAAAAAGGTGGAATTTATAATAAAATCAGTACTTTTCGGGGTAAAAAGTAAGAAAACATTGACAAACATCATAATGATGGAGTTTGAACAAAAATCTTTCCAAACAAATGAGTTATGAATTTTTTAAAGTGCACAGAAATCGAAAAATATTGATTTTTCACTGAATTTCGGAAATATGCGGAAGATATTGACAAAACTTCATGAATTTGGTCTCGAACAATTATTTTTACAAGGAAAAAACACGAAAAAAGAAGATTTTATGCAAAAAATCAAAGAAAAAGCAAAAAAATAATTTGGAAACCAAAATGAAAATCGCATAGCGTTGAGTCCAGTGGAGCGCGTTTGACCATTTTGGCGGTTCGACAATATAGTGGATTCGTAGCGTGGTGACAATTTTTCACATTTTTATTTGAAAAAATGAAGAAATAACTGAAGAAATATGGAGCTGTGTGGAAGTATGCATAAAGGAGTACGGAGCGTCGCTGGCGCGATTGTGGTACGGGTGGGGACGTAACATTTGAAAAAGATAGGAAATGATAGTATCGAAAAAAAGTGGTATACTCGGTATAAAACGCTGAAAACTCGCTCCAAACGAACAGAAAATTTCCACATGCATTTGAAGAGAGGTTCAGAAGGTCATATGCAATGAAGTGGAAAACGTTATGTCTCGTCCAAAGTTCGAAAAAATTCCTGAAATCAGGTGTTTTTTGCAGTCTAAAGTTCCGAAAATTTTCCCAGAAATAGCATGCGGTCACAGTTGAAACCGGCGTTGCCGTATTTGCTTCGCTACGAGACCTTCTATGTTTAAACTTGAATTTTCCCAGTTTCTCAATTTTTTCTTTTACACGGAGAAATTCAAGTTTAAACATAGAGGTCTCGCAGCGAAGGAACTACGATAACGCCGGTTTAAACTGTCACCGCCTGTTACTTCTGGGAAATTTTTGGGAACTTGGGACTGCAAAAAACTCCTGATTTCAGGAATTTTTTGAACTTTGGACGCGGCATTAGGAAAACCGTTTTCTGGGAAACAAAATGAGAAAAATGCCCATGAAAAAACAAGAAACATATTTTCCGGGAAAAATCGTTTCACGTTTCTTGCTTACGGCCTCCAGACAGGCTCAGAAAAGTTTGGACAGAAATATCGTTTTTTCTCAAAATTTTAAAAATCGATATTTCGGTTCATAAATTTTCTGAGCATGTCCCACGGTGTCCCAAAGTGGAAAAATGTCTTCGACTGTCAGCACTCTCGTTCTCTCTCCCTCACCACCGCAGCGCAGTTATTTTTTCAACGGGAATTTGTTTCTTTTTTGATTTTCAGCAAAACTAGACCACTTTTTGAAAATCTGTCATTAAAATATATTCTTCATGTCAAATGCTTCATTTTTATTACAAAAACACCACGATTGGTGCAGAATTGACGGAGGAGATGAATTTTAAAATGTTGAAACATCGAGAAAAAAACCGAATTCGCACGTTTCGAGCTGGTCGTGGTATTAAAATATTCGCGAGAAAATTCTGCACAAGGGAGACATTTAAAATGCATTATTATGTTGCAGAAAATTGAGTTTTTAATAAAATTGAACTAATTTTTTTAAAATGCATCTCCTCCGTCAATTCTGCACCAATCGTGTGGTTTTTGTAATAAAAATGAAGCATTTAACCTGAAGAATATATTTTAATGACAGATTTTCAAAAAGTGGTCTAGTTTTGCTGAAAATCAAAAAAGAAATGTTGTGATTAGCCGTAAAGACTAATATTTATTAAGAAACCGAACGGCTATTTATACATGAGAAAGTAGGTCGCCACGTGTCGAAACACGTGACAATAAAAGTACGTGTAAACGTGTCGGGTCACGCAAATTATTTATACGACTCCCGTCGTAACATCTCCCCGAGAAGTTGTCGATCTTCGCGTGCGGACCGTCGGTGATGTTGTTGAATCACGAATCCCAACGCGGAAGACGATGCCACTGATAGGCAGGTGATGATGGCATAGCGGCCATTTGATGTACTCCACGATCGATGATGACCCAATGTCATGCAGTTGACGACCACATCGGCACTGTCGGCAGCGGCAGCGGTGGCGTTTGCATCCCTCCGTGGCGAGGTTGAAGAGCAGCACTTGGTTAGTGAACGGATTTGTCGGGGAACCGGTCTGGCACCCGGCCCGGCTGGAATTGTGCAGCTGTGATCCTTGCGCGGCGTGGCTCCAATGCTGACAAATTGGTAGCACGGCCCCTGTCCAGTCCACTCCGAAAAGTGTCAGTGATCGCTGACCTCCGAGACGGCGTGATGCTCGGTGCTTCAAGAACGTGTTGTCCTCAGAACTTGCTGTCTTCTGATGCGCTTGATCGAGGAGTTGTTGGATCCCGGTGTTGTCCAACTTCACAATCCTGATCGCCAGTTGTTGTGATTAGCCGTAAAGACTAATATTTATTAAGAAACCGAACGGCTATTTATACATGAGAAAGTAGGTCGCCACGTGTCGAAACACGTGACAATAAAAGTACGTGTAAACGTGTCGGGTCACGCAAATTATTTATACGACTCCCGTCGTAACAAGAAACAAATTCCCGTGGGAAAAATAGCTGCGCTGCGGTGGTGAGGGATAGAGAACGAGAGATGCGCCAGCAGTTATTCCTAGCGGCGCTTTTCCCGTCCGGGACACCGTGTGTCCGGGATTATTTTTTACATTATTTTCTTAATGTGTCAGGTCGATAGAAAAATTTTCCGAGTTTTTCCACAATTTTTTTGCTATTTCGTAAGTAGCCCTATTAATTTTAAATTGCTTAAGGTACTCAATCAAATGAAAAAACCGTATTTGGTTGAGCGGAAAGACAATTGCTCAAAGGATCGTTAAGCAGATCAGAGGAAAACAATGAGTGGATAGAAGCATGGAATCAACAAATGCAAACAAAGTCAACGAATTCTGGAAGAGAAGACTTTTAATTTAATTATGGATTCTGCAAATCGGATGATGTTCTTGTTCCCGACATTTTTCGATGAACCACTTATTGAATTTTGATTTTTTTACCTCAATAAATTTTTAAAAATCTCCAAGAAAATTTGGAAGTATTATAATAAGAACACGAAACTTTACAAGATAACTTACTTTAGTAATAATGCAAGAAAACTCAATAATATTACAAGAAAACTCAGTAATATTACAAGATGCCTCAGTAATATTACAAGATAGCTCAGCAATATTGCAAGAAATCCAATAAATTACAAGAAATTCTGGCAATATTATTGTGCCTCACAACATTCTTGTAAATCTTCGCCAATATTACTAAAATTTCTCATAATATTTTTTTTCAATTGCCTGAGTAAGCAAACAGCGTACGAAAACTTTAACAAAACAATAATACTGACGACAATAACTCCAAAAAAAAATTCAGCCCGATATCTCATCTCTAAAAAAGTTGCAGCCAAAAAACCAAAAGGGGATATTTCATTGGCCGCTACTGTATATACCAGAATATTGGAATGGCACGAGTTCGAATCGAAAAATACAACTTCCGAAGATTCCAGAAAACATGCCTCCATAAATATATTTTTCACGACCTGAAAATTTGATAATAATCCTTAATCAGCTTTCAGTAACCTTGCCTATTTTTCACTACTACAGTGTTCCACCAGCCCCCTCAGCTAACGGAATTTTTTTCCATAGACCATCTTCTCGCGAGAGGTGCTCAAAATCCCAACTCGGTCAGTTTTCAAAATTTCCCAATTCTTTCTTTTTAAACACTTTCTAACTGTTGAGACAAGCTAAATAATTGTCTGTCAGTTATTCTAAAACGAATTTTTAGTCGATAGACCATCCGCATTAATCCTTCGACCATCCGCTGGGAGACGCCATTTCCATTGCGCTGAGGGGCACGGCGTGTTGGAGGCTACGTTTTTGAATTATTTTTCAAAAGCGAATTTTCGCGCGCTAATCTACTCTCGCGTCCCTGCGTCTCCTCCGCAGAGACTTGTGTCGATTTACGAGATTTTATTATTTCTTTATTAAATACTTTTCTGTGTTATTTTTTTTCCTTATTTATTATTTTTTTTTTAATGTTTCTCATCAAAAAAATTATCTTTTTGAAATAATTGTTTTTGAGAGTAATGTGATCATTTTTTTATTGGAAAATTGATTTTAAGTTGGTTTTTTTCGTAAATAAAAACAGTTAATTTTAACTTAATTTAAATTCTAAAAAACAAAATACGAAAATTGGGACTAAAAATGCGAAAAACGTTATATTTAGCCAAAAAAAAAAAACATATCTGGCAAGGCGCCAAAGATTTTTGGCAATACTCCAAGAGATATATGGAGGCGCAGAGAAACACGCAAAAGTGCGCCAGGGCGCGTTTGCACTTTCGTAGGGTCCAGCATGCCGTGAGGGGGCTGGTGTTCCACAGAAGGACAATGTGGTGTTGTTTGCGTACACAGTAGATCTTTTACTACGTCAAGCCAAAACTTCTTCGTCGAAAAATCCACCAATCAGCGAGAGCCTAAGCGCTTAGTTTCTGGTGTCTATTAGCTAATGGGGAAACTTAGAGTGGCAGCCCGTTTCGGGTCAACTTTTTTTTTTAAACGTAGCTAACTAAATGAAGAAAAATTATTATTGAGCCAATTTTCAATTTAGGCCTTTCTTTTCCAGAAAAGTACAGAAAACTGAAAATCGAAGAGAAAATTCGATATTTTTTACAAGTCCGCGACATCTTTAACAAATTTGCTAGAGCCGGTAGTGAACCGATTTGATCCAACTTTTTTTAAAAGTTAGTAAATTGAACGAATAACAAGATTTATTGGGCCGACTTTTCATTTTGGCCTTCATTTTCCAAAATAGCTCCAGGATTTCTTTCATGGTAAGCAGTCACTCAGCCATCCAATCACTCAACCAACACTTTCAGGAACTACTCGGCAGCTTCTCACCAAACAGCGTTTTATGGACAGATCGGACCCCAACTTCAAGTCACCGCCAAATGAATGCCGAGAAACCATCAAGAAAAACCATGAAGAGTTCGCCAAAGACCGCCTACTGCAAGCCGCACAGAACAAAAAAAGTATGAAGAAAGTCGCAAGGGACATCCAAGAATACAAGACCTTCATTCCTTGCCTCAAATCTTACACAAGCGGCACAAGAATCACTTCTCGGACCGAAATGGAGAAGGAGATCCAACAGTACTAGTCCAAACTCTTCAGAAGTAACCGAGGACCTACCGTGATTGCATCACCCATCGGAATGGAAATTCCACCACCGTTCCTTCCAGAAGAAGTTCGCGGTGCATTTCGCTCATTCCCGAACGGAAACGCAGCTGGAGATGACAAAATCACTGCCGACTTCCTCAAAAGCTGTCACGACAACGTCATCCTCCTTCTAACGGACAGATTCACTAAGCACCTGCAGAGCGGGAAAGTTCCGGAAAAATAGAAAACTTCTAACACCACCCTGATCTTCAAGAAAGGGGACAAAGAAGATTTGGAGAACTATAGGCCTATCTGCCTCCTCCCCGTGCTCTACAAGGCATTCAAAAAATGCGTGCTGAATAGAATACGGACCAGGCTTGGTCGGAGTCGGAAAACGGAAATTCCGTCGGAAAATTTTCCGAATTTATTATCCGGAAAATTTTCCGAAAATGATCAGGAAAGTGCAGTTCTTTTAGGTGCCCCTTCTAACAAGGGAAGTCTTTTCACAAACCATATTGGAATTCTCTGAAACTTGGTGGGCTAATAGAACCTATCTCTGGCTACAGCGTCAAAAAAATTTAGCTGCCGAACTTCAAAAATAAGCTCAAAAAGTTGCTCCAAAGTTCCGGCTCCCCCCCTCCGTCACTTCTCTCGTTTTTATCACGACCCTCTAGAGGTGAAAAAATCAACGAACGGGAGGCGCAGTGGTAGAGCTGGGGGCAGCAGGAGAAAGGTCACGGGTTCGAACCCTCTTGTGGTAAAATTTTTTTTGATATTTTTTATATGTATGGGAAACAAGGGTGGGACCAAAAAAATATGTTTTTTGGGTGAGAAAAAAATTATTTTTTGATAACGAAGGTGAGAAAAAATTTCTGTTTCACGGTTCTGCTTCGGGAGAGTTCTGATGCGGGAACGTTCTGCCTTGGGGTAGCCCCGTCCAAAAACCTTCGCCTCCGTGACTCTACAAAAAAACCAAAAAAAGTATCGCCTACGACACATTGTCAAAAAAGAAATCAAAAAAAATTAAAACATTTTTCTCACCCAAAAAAAAATATTTTTTGGTCCCACCCCTGTTTCCCATACTTATAAAAAATATCAAAAAATTTTTTACCACAAGAGGGTTCGAACCCGTGACCTTTCTCCTCCGGCCCCCCACTCCACGGCATGCTGAACCCTACGAAAGTGCAAACGCGCCCTGACGCACTTTTGCGTTTTTCTCTGCGCCTCCATATATTTCTCTTGGAGTATTGCCAAAAATCTTTGGCGCCTTGCCAAATAATTCAAAAACGTAGCCTCCAACACGCCGTGCACTCTACCACTGCGCCTCCCTTTCGTTGATTTTTTCACCTCTGGAGGGTCGTGATAAAAACGAGAGAAGTGACGGAGGGGGGATCCGGAACTTTGGAGCAACTTTTTGAGCTTATTTTTGAAGTTCGGCAGCTAAATTTTTTTGATGCTGTAGCCAGAGATAGGTTCTATTAGCCCACCAAGTTTCAGAGAATTCCAATATGGTTTGTGAAAAGACTTCCCTTGTAAGTACCAAGAAATTCTCAAAACAGAATTTTTGTTGAATTTTTGGTTAATTTGTTGATTGTCGTATTTTTTCAAAGAAATAATTGGGTTATTCACGAAATGGGAAAAAAAAAACTGCGCGAAAACTCGGAAAATGCTCCGATTGACCTGAAATTTTGGGAAATAAAGGAAAAAATTTTCTCGGACATTACCCCAAAATTACAGACAAAAATATCGATTTTAAACATTTTCAACAAAAAAATCAATATTTAAACCCGATATTTTGGTCTGACATTTTGTAGTTTTCCCCTTCATTTTCCAAAATTTAAGGTCAATCGGAGCATTTTCCGAGTTTTGGCGCAGTTTTTTACCATTTCGTGAATAACCCCATAAGATGAGCCAATTGTTAAGAATCTTTTTCGGAAAATACAAAATAAAAAAAATGCAGTTTTAGTTTCGAAAATCGGATAACCGATTTTCCGATAAATAAAATCGGAAAAAATGTCGGATATCCGATTTTCCGAAAATTGAAGTCGGAAAAAATTTCGGGTATCCGATTTTCCGAAAAATTATTTGGGAAAAAATTTCCTTTTCCGATTTTCCGAACAAGCCTGATACGGCCCAACCAGTTGAGCAAGCAGGATTCCGCCAATCATTCTCTACGATCGACCACATCCACTCAATACAGCGCCTACTCGAGGTTGGACGCGAGTACCAGCAACCGCTCACACTTGTCTTCATAGACTTTCACAAAGCTTTCGACAGTGTTGAACCACAGGCAATCTCGGAAAGCCTGAAAAGTCAAGGCGTCCAGCCTGCCCATATTGCCCTACTACAACAGTGCTACACCAACTGCACAACTACCATCACACCATTCTACAAGAACATAGAAATTCCGATCACAAAGGGAGTTCGCCAAGGAGATCCCATCTAACCGAACTTCTTCTCAGCCTGTCTGGAGAACGTCTTCAACACGCTATCATGGCAGCATCTGAGAGTAGACGAAGACGACGAGAACGACAAAGCCAAACTCTTGCCCGGAATACGAATCAATGACCAAAATCTCACGCACGTGAGATTCGCCAACGACATCGTTCTGGTCGCCAACAACCCCAGGGCGGCAAGCCTAATGATTTAAGAATTGGTCGAGATGTGTGGAAAAGTAGGACTCAGAATGAATACTAACCAAAGTTATGAGAAATAAATTTGCCAGCAAAAGCTCGGTCAACGTAACGCACAACAACACTACTACCTGCATCGAAGAGGTCAATTAGTACGTCTACCTCGGTAGGCTACTCAACCATAACAACGAATTGGAGCCGGAACTTCACCGAAGACGCCGAGCAGCATAGGCTGCTTTCAACAACATCAAGAACACCACAGATGCCCTGTCTTGTCTGCGAATCCGAGCTCAACACCACGGCATGCTGGCACCTACGTTTCAGTCTCATTTTATGAAATTCGATTTTTTCGCGGGTTTAATTTGCTGCGTACGTTCCGCGAAAACAAAAATAAAAACACGTTTTTTCCCGCTGATATCCTTTATTTTTATAAAACATTTGATACAGCAGACGCGTTCGCAACGCCGCGAGAGAATGTTCTCTTAACACGGGTCTCAGTGTTTCATCAAACGTTGAGTGTGTTTGGGGCGCGTTTGCACTGAGGTAGGTGCCAGCATGCCGTGAACACTTCGATTCCATCGTTTTACCGGGTCTCACGTATGGCTCTGAAGTGTGGACCTTTACGCAGGCGCTTTCCGAAAGAGTCAGAGTGACCCACGCAGCAGTAGAAAGACGCACGGCGTGTTAGAACCTACGTAAAGGCAAACGCGCTCTGTCGGATTTTATCTGCGTCTCGATAGTGACATTCTGCCAAGTTTCGCTAAGTGCGTGCAAAACTAGAGACGCAGAGACTAGAGAGAGATGACCTCCGAAATTTCATTTCCAAAAATAATTTTGAAAACGTAGTTTCCAACACGCCGCGAGACGATTAGTCGGAATCTCATTATCGGAACAACATCAGAGGAATCTGCACAGGGAAGATATCCGAGCACAATCGGAGGTCCGAGATCCCCCATGGCAATGAACTCAAAACACACTGGTCAACAATCGCCAAGGACCGAATGGCTTGTAAAGCTGTGATCCGCGACCACATCAGGTGATCGAAGAACGGATCGACTGTGTAACTAACATTGTAAGTAAAAGGAAATTTCTAAAAATGGCCTAGGATCCGAATCGGCACGTAGTAAAAGATTCACTGTGGCGTACTTAAATACAAGCGTCACATTGTCTACGTACTCTTCATTTGCATGATATTTTTTTCATTTTAGTTTCAATTTTCAAAAGAACGCAAACGCCGTATCGGAATTTTTCCCCAATTGTATGAAAACCTACTTTCGTGATTGTGGCTTTTCCTTCGCAACCCAGTAAATCACCACATTTTTTAATAACAAAAAATGGCACTTTTTCAATGCTTCCGCTGATTTCGATCCTGAACGGAACTGAGGCCAATATAACCTCCACCATTCTATTTGTATTCTCTCTATACTTCTGAAAAACAACCAAAATTATTTGATAACGGAAAGAAAACTAACATAATTACACGTTAGTTGAAACTCTGTCCGGGACTCATTCAGAGCTTTCAAGGTTTCGTATCTAATTCCAGAAAAGCAATTGGGATGAAAAGCCACATTCATATTACGCTGAAAAATGGTTCCCATCAAGAATAAGTTGATAAAATGTCGTCAAACTTACTTCTGTAACTCCTATGGCAACACCAGCCGTCGATTGGGAATTGAAGGTTATGAATACTTGTTCTTTAATGAATGTGCTACCTGCTATTGTCAAGAAATAGACCAACCGTTATTTAAAAATTGAATAAAATAACTGCAACCGCATAAAACGTGCCCTGCGCACAATGCATCATATTTTAAGGTTACACGCCGATTACCCATCACTCCTTCTACGCTTTTTTTCACGCGAACACACGGCGTGCTAGACCCTACTTAAGGAAATTCGCGCCTATTCGCATGTGCCTGTGTCTCGACAGTGGCGTTCTGCCAAGTCTAGAAAAAAGTGTGCAAAAATGGAGACACAGAGACACGAGAATTGGCGCTCGAAAATTTGATCTCAAAAAAATTTTCTGAAACGTAGTCCCTAGCACGCCGTGGAACATCACATTTTAGTGAAGAATAACTTGCCGAAAATTGCCTGAGAACTCAAGGTACACAACCAGTTCATTTTGCGATTGGAGCGAATTTGCAGTGCTTTATTCCGAGTATATCAATACTTAAATTTACAACTTACATTGATAAACTTCCATTTTTTCAATCTGCACAATAATATGACTACCCCTGACCACACGCTCGAAACTCCTTGACCAATATATTAGTACAACTGATCCAATTCCAATATAATCATAATTTGGCGAATGTTGTATATTAGTCGTCTTTGTGAACATAAAGTGTAATCCTGTGTCCTGAAGCTACATTTATCGTACCAACCCATATCAGACAAAATACGTCGAATGATTCTTGTGTCAAAACTTCACCAGTGTTGTTCTCGCAAAAAATTATTGTTCCGGTGGAGCTGAAGCCTTAAAAGTCACTATCACATTAATTGGATTGATATTCGGCTACTCACATGAGGTACAAGGTGGTGTATCGAAGCTTTCTTTACTTGATTCTTCGTGCGACGGTGATTCTTTGACTCTTAAGGGCTGAGCGTTAACTAGATTCGGCGAAATGTGGTCATTCATTATGATCGACTGAAAATAATTTTAAAACGGTAAAACGCGTGCTCCAGAATAAATGACACAGGCAGTGGTGTATGAGTAGGGAGCGCAAAGGGGTGGGCGGAGTCAGACGATTTTTCTCCCCAGTTCGCGCGCGCATGTTTACAGGCCTGTAAGGAGGCCCCGGATTGAAGTATGATTAGGGACCGCAATGTGTTTTCTAAAACTGAAAATTTCCGAAAATTTTTGATTGGAATGTGTTCTTTGGCTCAACATGAGTACGCTGTCAAATTTTTATCAAAAATTGTTCGGTAATTCTCGAGTTATACCGTCCCAACGTAGCTCTGTTTTCTCCCCAGATTTGCATGAGGCGGGCCGTCGAGACGCGAGAAAAGAGACGCTTGACGCAGCGAGAGTGAGCGAGAGACAACGTGAAATAGAGGTGCTACCTCGGAATAGAACTGACGTGTAATAGAACTGTAGCGAAATTGAACTCGCTTTGGAATAGAACTGTTGTGAAATTGAACTGTAGCGAAATAAAACTGTTCGGAATAAAACTGATTGGAATAAAACTGTTCGGAATAAAACTGTAGCGTTTTGGAACTAAATTAGCAACGGAGCGCGATTGCATTGCTTGCTCATTCAAATATTGGAATTTCTCATGCGCATGCTTTTTTCAACAGTTTTATATTTGAGCTATTCATCAAAAATTGTTTGTTTTGTTGTTTTTTTGAATAAACTTTTATCATTTTTTTTCTCGGCCCGCCTTGACGGCCAAGCAATGCAATCGCGCTCCATTGCTAATTTAGTTCCAAAACGCTACAGTTTTATTCCGAACAGTTTTATTCCAAAACAGTTTTATTTTGCTACAGTTCTTTACCGAACAGTTCTGTTCCGAACGGTTCTATTGCGAAGCAAGTTTTATATCGCTGCAGTTCTATTACACTTCAGTTCTATTCCGAGGTAGCACCGAAATAGAGAGAGAGGGGAGCGATTGTATCCTCCACCGCTGCTTGCGCGATCAGCATTTTCAACGGAAAACGGTATTTTTTGCACAGAAATCGGCACGAAAAAAAAATCGGAGAGTTACCACGATATTAATTTTAACGGGGTTTTGTAGAAAATTTTACGCTGAATCCGAATATGAAAAAATTAGCCGCGTGCATTATATTTGCGACCTTCAAATCTGCGAAAAACTGAAGTTTTGGTCGAACAGGGAACATTCAAATGAACATAAAATTGCTCCAAGTGGGTCTAGTGTTCTAAATTTTTGTATTTGAGCTCTAAGAGGGTTTATCTTTGTATTCCACAAATAAAAAACTAGGGTCATCGCTGAAATTTTTCTAGAATTTTCAGTTGAAGTTTGACGAACTTTTAAAAAAATCGGAGAGTTACAGGACAAAAACTGATTTCAAAAATGAATTCCCCACACCTTTAACTGTCTCAATACTAAAAATTAGCCGCGTGCCCCGGTAAACTCGACCACACGGGTCAAAAAAGTGAGTTCCATTTTCGTTTTCTTCTTTTTCTGAGAAAATGGTACATTTTCATGTAAAATAGACTTGTTCATTAGATTCAGCATGGTCGATTACATCTAAAGAGATAGTTTTGAGTATCATACTTCAAACCGGGAGCTCGGTACAGGCCCGTAAACATGCCCGCGCGAACTGGGGAGAAAAATCGTCTGACTCCGCCCACCCTTTTGCGCTCCCTAAGTATGATACTCAAAACTAACTCTTTAGATGTAATCGACCCTGCTGAATCTAATGAACAAGTTGGTTTTACATGAAAATGCGTAGTTTTCTCAGAAAAAGGTGAAAACAAAAATGGAGCTCACTTTTTTGACCCGTGTGGTCGATTTTACCGGGGCACGCGGCTAATTTTAAGTATACAGATAGTTTAAGATGTGGGGAATTCATTTCTGAAATCAGTTTCTGTCCTGCTAGTTTCCGATTTTTTTTAAAGCTTGTCAAACTTCAAGGAAAAATTCTAGAAAAATTTCAGCGACGACCCTAGTTTTTTATTGGTGGAACACGGTGTCCCAAAGTGGAAAAATGTCGTCAACTGTCTGCACTCTCTTCTCTCTCCCTCACCACCGCAGCGCAGCTATTTTTCCCACGGGAATTTGTTTCTTTTTTGATTTTCAGCAAAACTAGACCACTTTTTGAAAATCTGTCATTAAAATATATTCTTCAGGTCAAATGCTTCATTTTTATTACAAAAACACCACGATTGGTGCAGAATTGACAGAGGAGATGCATTTTAAAATGTTGAAACATTGAGAAACAAACCGAATTCGCACGTTTCAAGCTGGTCGTGGTATTAAAATGTTCGCGAGAAAATTCTGCACAAGGGAGACATTTAAAATGCATTATTATGTTGCAGAAAATTTAGTTTTTAGTAAAATTCTGTACTAATTTTTTTTAATGCATCTCCTCCGTCAATTCTGCACCAATCGTGTGGTTTTTGTGATAAAAATGAAGCATTTGACCTGAAGAATATATTTTAATGGCAGATTTTCAAAAAGTGGTCTAGTTTTGCTGAAAATCAAAAAAGAAACAAATTCCCGTTGAAAAAATAGATGCGCTGCGGTGGTGAGGGAGAGAGAACGAGAGATGCGCCAGCAGTTATTCCTAGCGGCGCTTTTCCCGTCCGGGACACCGTGTGGAATACAAAGATAAACTCTTTTAGAGCTCAAATACAAAAATTTAGAGCACTTGACCAACTTGGAGCAATTTTATGTACATTTGAATGAAGCATGTTGGCCCAAAACTTCAGTTTTTTTTAGGATTTGAGGGTCGAAAATATGGAGCACGCGGCTAATTTTCATATACAGATTCAGCGTAAAATTTGCTACAAAACCATGTAAAAATTAATATTGTGGCTAGTTTCCGATTTTTTTTTCGTGCCGATTCATGAATGAGCGACAAAACGCGGTGAATTGTGGGGCAAAAGTTGGCTGGTCTCGCCACGATTTTGACAGACTACGGTTAGCGCGAAAAATATTTTTTCTTCTTTTGTTTTTAATGAAAACGCGAATTTTTGCCTTTTGACTGGCATTTTTTCACTTTTAAAACTTTTTCTGTAACCTGTAATGGGCAATTTCTTTTCAAAAACGCATTTTGTTGAGAAAAAACTATGAAAATGCGTTTTAAATAAAAAACCGGAATTGACATCAATGGAGAATCAATTCACCGTTTGGAATTCGCAGACGACGTTGTTTTATTCGCGAGCTCTGTGAAAGAGGCAGAAGATAGAGCAAATCGGATTGCAATGGGATGTCCCAAGTACGGCCTCAATATAAACCCGTCCAAGACGCAAATATTGATGAATAAGTACGTCACAAGATCAGATATCGATATTCTGAACACGAGGATTGAAATCTCCCAAAAGGTCAAATACCTCGGAAGAACGTTTGCGGACGACGGATCTCTCACTGAAGAAGTCGCTAGAAGGATTCGCGCGGGATGGGCTGCTTTCAACGCCATTCGGCGGGAGCTCTTGCAGTCTCCTCAGAAGACAAGAATAAGACTTCTCACAACAACTGTCATCCCAGCGATGACTTATGGATGCGAGACATGGACTTCCAAGGAGGCAGACACGAAGAGACTACAGAGAGCGGTTAGCAACATGTTCGAAATTGCCGGATGTGACCCACCAGACATGGAAAAGCAAGTCTTACGAAGAAAACTGAAGTGGGCAGGACACGTATCACGCATGAAATACGACAGATGGGCGAAGATAGTATCAGAATGGGATCCTAGGGGATCAGCACGACCACGCGGTCGTCCTCCGAAAAGATGGGCCGACGACATCAAGGATTCGATCAAAATCTTCATCCACAATGAGGCCCTCAGGGGCAACCTCGGGCACGGCCGCCGAAGAATTGGCATACTCGAGGCAAGACGAGCATGGTCCACTGTCGGAAGGGATCGTGTAACTTGGCGCAGCTTGGTTCGCAGTATCCAGGATGGAAACTGAGGTCGAACCTCACAAGTATCACAAGTAAGTAATAGATGCGCTGCGGTGGTGAGGGAGAGAGAACGAGAGATGCGCCAGCAGTTATTCCTAGCGGCGCTTTTCCCGTCCGGGACACCGTGTGGAATACAAAGATAAACTCTTTTAGAGCTCAAATACAAAAATTTAGAGCACTTGACCAACTTGGAGCAATTTTATGTACATTTGAATGAAGCATGTTGGCCCAAAACTTCAGTTTTTTTTAGGATTTGAGGGTCGAAAATATGGAGCACGCGGCTAATTTTCATATACAGATTCAGCGTAAAATTTGCTACAAAACCATGTAAAAATTAATATTGTGGCTAGTTTCCGATTTTTTTTTCGTGCCGATTCATGAATGAGCGACAAAACGCGGTGAATTGTGGGGCAAAAGTTGGCTGGTCTCGCCACGATTTTGACAGACTACGGTTAGCGCGAAAAATATTTTTTCTTCTTTTGTTTTTAATGAAAACGCGAATTTTTGCCTTTTGACTGGCATTTTTTCACTTTTAAAACTTTTTCTGTAACCTGTAATGGGCAATTTCTTTTCAAAAACGCATTTTGTTGAGAAAAAACTATGAAAATGCGTTTTAAATAAAAAAAAAAAGAATAAAAAAATATGTTTTCGCGCTAACCGTAGTCTGTCAAAATCGTGTCGAGACCAGCCAACTTTTGCCCCACAATTCACCGCGTTTTGCCACTCATTCATGAATCCATAATATATTTATCCAAAAAAAAAACATATCTGGCAAGGCGCCAAAGATTTTTGGCAATACTCCAAGAGAAATATATGGAGGCGCAGAGAAAAACACAAAAGTGCGCCAGGGCGCGTTTGCACTTTCGTAGGGTCCAGCATGCCGTGTGAGGAGGGAGTGAGTAAACGCGCCCGGACGCACACACGCAACGCATCCAAATGAGGCTACCCCGAATCAGAACGTTCCCGAATCAGAACTGTCCCGAATCAGAACCGTGTCCTGAATCAGAACTGTTCGTATCAGAACTGTCCTAAATCAGAACTGTCCGGAATCAGAACTGTCCCTAAGCAGAACTGTCCCATATGAGAACTTTCCTGTTTCAGAACTGTCCCGAATCAGAACTGTCCCGAAGCAGAACTGTTCGTATCAGAACTGTCCCGAATCAGAACTGTTCGTATCAGAACTGTCCCGAATCAGAACTGTTCGTATCAGAACTGCCCCAAATCAGAACTATCCTGTATAAGTTTTAAATAAAATTTGTTTTATTATGAAAAAACAACATATTAGGCCTTAAGCATGCTTATTGAATAGTTCTGATTTGGGGCAGTTCTGATACGAACAGTTCTGATTCGGGACAGTTCTGATACGAACAGTTCTGAATCGGGGCAGTTCTGATTTAGGGCAGTTCTGATTCGGGACAGTTCTGCTTTGGGGCAGTTTTGATAAAGGACAGTTCTTATACAGGACAGTTCTGATTCAGGACAGTTCTGATTTATGACAATTCTGACACGAACAGTTCTGATTCAGGACACGGTTCTGATTCAGGACAATTCTGATTTGTGACAGTTCTGATTCGGGGTAGCCTCATCCAAATAAGGTCCAAACAATAAAAAAGGCGCGCGAAAAATTTCGCATTATCGGAGAGAAAAACCAAAGCAAAGTCGTGAAAATTACGAAACTCTATTCAAAATTATTTCGCGCCCGTTGGTTTTTCTCTCCCATGATGCGAAATAGCCATGCAGTGTGGAAACAGACACGCAAGGAAACTTATCGGGTTATTCACGAAATGGCAAAAAATGGCAAAAAACTGCGCGAAAACTCGGAAAATGCTCCGATTGACCTGAAGTTTTGGGAAATAAAGGAAAAAATTCTCCCGTGCATTACCGCAAAATTTCAGACAAAAATATCGATTTTTATGGTAAGTCCAAAGTAAAAAAAAAGCGCAAAAAAAGACGAAAAAAGGCGTCCAAATTATCTTTGTTTTTGCGTCTTTTTTCTCTACAGTATCCCGCCAAACCTGCACATCTTACAAGGGAGTTCCAAATGGTCAGTGGTTGGGAATTTTCTATAAATTGGCTCCTTTGTACTTTAAGACATGGGAAAACGATCTAGCTAGGTCCCAGCCTGCGAATTTGCCTGGTTTTCGAGAACGGGCGGCTCAAAGTTTTCGGGTCGATTTTTGAAATCCCAAAATGTGAGAAATGCCAATTCGCGCGGTTTTATCACGTCTCGTTTGAGCCGTTGATTTCGACGGCAGCAGCGGCGCAGTGGGTAGAGGGTGGCAGCAGAGAGCGATAGGTCGGGTGTTCGACCCCGTGATGCTGCAGGTTTTGGCAAACCATTTTTGCAAATTTTTTTTCACAAAGTTGTGATTTTTACTGTCAAAAAAAAAGTGTCAGTGTCACCACACATTGATTTATTATCACATCGTTGGTTTCTGCCGTTGGTAAGTGGCCGAGAAGATGTTTGTCATGCTGTAATGGACCTATTCATAGGAGAAAAAAGACCAAAAAATAAACCTTTTTTTTCCTATTCATATTGTGTTTTCAATCGAGTTGCAGCATGAGAACGAGAGAAAAAAAGAAATGTTTTTTCTGCTTCTCTTCGAATCGAACTGTGTTTGCGTGGTGGCCCGAAAAAAAGTGGGCGGAGTCACGCGTTCTCATGTCGCAAGTCGATTGAAAAAACAATAGATGTAAAAAAACGAAAAACAATGTCAAAAAACGAATTTTTTTTTGTTTTTTTTTCTCCTATGAATAGGTCCATGAATAGTTAATCCAAGCAATTAAAAATTGCAGCGATGGGTTGAAAACTGAAAACAAGAAAACACCTCCGATTGCCACCACACGGCATGCTGGCACCTACCTCAGTGCAAACGCGCCCCAATAACACTAAACGTTTGATGAAACACTGTGACCCGCGTGTTAAGAGAACATTCCCTCGCGGCGTTGCCAACGCTGCTGCTGTATCAAATGTTTTAAAAATATAAGGGTTATCTGCGAGAAAAAAACATGTTTTAATTTTTGTTTTCGCGGAACGTACGCAGAAAATTGAACGCGCGAAAAAATCGAATTTCATAAAATGAGACTAAAACGTAGATGCCAGCATGCCGTGCACCAGAGTTTCACGGAATTCCGACTTGCGACTTACGACCATTTTTTCACTTTCGACTTCAGTATAAAAATATTTACTTCCAAATTTGCGTCGTTGTGTTTTCTTTTTTTCCAAATTGCGCGTCGTTGTGTTTTCACACAAAACACCGGTTTTCACCGGTGGATACCGGTAGAAATCGGCGAAAACCGGTTTTTTTTCACGCCGGTGGAAACCGATTCATACCGGTTTTTAGAATAACCAGTTTCTGCCGGTTTTCACCGGTATTAAAAAAACCGGTTTTTATCGGTTTTTGCCACCGGTTGAGCACATTGCGAATGGCCAATAATATTCTCAGTACGGAGCGCTGCAAACGCGCTCCCTTCGCACAGTGGTGGACGCGGCCACGTTGGCGACTAGAGAGTGCAGAAAATTGAGAGAGCCGTGGCCGATGTTTTGCACTGATTTCTCTAAACCTCTCTTCAAATTCATGCGAAATTCTTTGTTCGATTAGAGCGAGTTATCAGCGTTTTATACCGAGTATAAGAAAACACATTTTTTGAAAAAAGAAAAATAGAATTCGCCATGATGCAGTGCAAGCGCGTTCCATTGCACCCCTGCTCACGCCGCGAAATTCAAATATTGGCTTTCGAAAAAATTTCGAAAGATCTTTCGAAAATTTTTCGAAATACGAAAAATGTTTCGAAAATGTTTCGACATTTTTTCGAAAGTTTCGAAAAGTTTCGAAAATCTTTCGAAAAAATTTCGAAAAATCTTTCGAAAATTTTTCGAAAGACCCCTTCTTTCGAAACATTTTTTTCGAAGCGACACACTGGTCGCGTCCAAAGTTCGAAAAATTCCTGAAATCAGGTGTTTTTTGCAGTCTAAAGTTCCGAAAAATTTCCCAGAAATAACATGCGGTCACAGTTGAAACCTTGAATTTGCTTCGCTACGAGACCTCCTATGTTTAAACTTGAATTTTCCCACAGTTGCTCAATTTTTTTATTTTTTGCGGGAAAATTCAAGTTCAAACACAGAAGGTCTTGTAGCGAAGGAACTACGGTAACGCCGGTTTCAAATGTCACCGCCTGTTATTTCTGGGAAAAAAAAAAAAAAAATTTTATACATACGAATATGATACGCAGAGTAGCAGAATGCGAGGATATTGTTGTTTTGTAGCAAACTCTCGCCGGAGAGACGCAGACACTCACAATCAGCGGGACCCAATATTGCCAATAACGTTCCGGCCAGCACGCCGTGGGTCCTTAACTTGTCGTCATCAGAACACATTGACAAAAAATAGATGGATAATCCTATCTCTTATGGAATCACGCAAACAAAAAAAAAATTTATTTTTGTTTCTCTTTTTGTTGAAAAATTATTCCGCATTATCACATTTAAATGTACACGGTGTCCAGGATTTGAAATGTGGGCGGAGCCGAGCAAACGCGCCCCACTAGATTTTTTCGCGCGAATTTCAAATTTTGAGGCATTTTTTATGTTTTTCGGGAAAAAAAGCATAAATTCTTAATTTTTCCCACATGTGCTCCAACGGAATTATAGCTGAGGTCTTTAGAATTTTTTAGGCCTAACAAGGAAGGTCAGTTTACCCTCCGGTTGAGAATTTGCTTAAAATTTAGGAGGGGGTAGTTTCGAACACGGAGAATCCATTTTTCATAGTCCCAACCTGCGCATTTTCCATATAATGGAGAACGAACGTCTGGAAGTTTGGAAGCTGAAATTAACACATGAAATCTATGGTTTAACAGTGAAACGTGAGTAGGATTTTCAACGCGAAGGTCACTGCCTTTGTCTACTGTTGATTTCATCGGTTCGGTGGTTCAGTGGTTGGGTGTTCAATTGGTAATCGGAAGGGCTGGGTTCGTTCCCCATGCCATTGAAATCTTTTTGTTAATTTTTGACAAGATTCCAGATGACGTGATTGAAGCTTTTGAACACTTTCAAGAAGTTTTTTAACAACATTCCCGGGCTTTGAGGCGCTTCAAGAACCATTCAGCAAATTTTCGAGAAAAATTTTTTTTTGTGGAAATTCGAATTCTGCATCACCAATTGGGTGACAATTTTTGAAATCCAAAATTTTTGAATTTTTTTTTCTATAAAATGCTCGATATAAACTTGAACAAGAAGAATTCAGACAACGACACAGAACTGGTTTTCAAAATTTTCTTCAATTAGCCGTAAGCAAGCGATATTTCATATTTTGCACAGAACATACAACTGCAGGTTATGATGTAATTTTTTGAAGTTAGGTTGTATGTAATGGACCTATTCATAGGAGAAAAAAGACAAAAAAAAAACGTTTTTTTCCCTATTCATAGATGTAAAAAAACGACAAACAATGTCGAAAAACGAATGGTATACAAGTGTTTATTGACCATGATAGATTATTGATAGTGAGGAGGCACAGAGATGTTTACAACCCCGTGGGAACGGAATTGTTTACTAGTTCATGCAAACTCCGCCCCTTTTCTGCGCCTCCTCTCTATCAATGGTCTATCATGGTCAAAAAACACTTGTTTACCATTCGTTTTTCGACATTGTTTGTCGTTTTTTTACATCTATGAATATGAAAAAAACGTTTTTTTTTGTTTTTTTTTCTCCTATGAATAGGTCCATAACTGTAGATATAAACTTTTATGTGTGTCGTATTTTTGTACGAGAGTAGGCAGTAAATTTAAAAATAAAGTTTAAAAAAATGATGCAGATTTCGAATTTCCACAAAAAAAAAATTTTTCTCGAAAATTTGCTGAATAGTTCTTGAAATGCCTCAAAGCTCGGGGATGTTGTTAAAAACTTCTTGAAAGTGTTCAAAAGCTTCAATCACGTCACCTGGAATCTTGTCAAAAATTACAAAAAAAAAGTTTCCAATGGCGCGGGGACCGAACCCAGCACCTTACCATTACCAATTGAACACCCAACCACTGAACCACCGAACCGATGAAATCAACGGTAGACAAAGGCAGTGACCTTCGCGTTGAAAATCCTACTCACGTTTCACTGTTAAACCATAGGTTTCATGTGTTAATTTCAGATTCCAAACTTCCAGACGTTCGTCGAAGTTTGGGCAATTTAATAGTATTAAAAGATACAATACATACATTTTACAAAGAAAAACAGGTTTTACTGAAAGAAAAACAATAAAAAAAATGCGAGAGTCGAAAAATGCGCAAGCACCGAAAATGCGCCATGGAAGTTTGCTGACGCGCCAGCAAATTAGGCTCCGCCCACATTTCAAATCCTGGACACCGTGATGTATGCGAAAATTTCAACCTCATTTGTCGATAAAATTGTCGGAACAACTATTTTCGACACTCATTTATCGACATTTTATCGACAATTTTTTATCGACAAAGTGTCGATAAAATTTTGTCGAAATTTTTGTCGATAAAATGTCGACAAAATGTCCAATATTTTATCGACATTTTGTCGATAAAATTGCGACAAATTTTTATCGATAAAATGTCGACAATTTGTCGATAATTTTGTCGGTAAATTTGTCGACAAAATTGTCGATCTCGTGTCGACACTGCACACTGCTAGAGAGTGCAGAAAATTGAGAGAGCCGTGGCCGATGTTTTGCACTGATTTCTCTAAACCTCTCTTCAAATTCATGCGAAATTCTTTGTTCGATTAGAGCGAGTTATCAGCGTTTTATACCGAGTATAAGAAAACACATTTTTTGAAAAAAGAAAAATAGAATTCGCCATGATGCAGTGCAAGCGCGCTCCATTGCACCCCTGCTCACGCCGCGAAATTCAAATATTGGCTTTCGAAAAAATTTCGAAAGATCTTTCGAAATACGAAAAATGTTTCGAAAATGTTTCGACATTTTTTCGAAAGTTTCGAAAATCTTTCGGAAAAATTTTCGAAAAAATTTCGAAAAATCTTTCGAAAATTTTTCGAAAGACCCCTTCTTTCGAAACATTTTTTCGAAGCGACACACTGGTCGCGTCCAAAGTTCGAAAAATTCCTGAAATCAGGTGTTTTTTGCAGTCTAAAGTTCCGAAAAATTTCCCAGAAATAACATGCGGTCACAGTTGAAACCGGCGTTGCCGTATTTGCTTCGCTACGAGACCTTCTATGTTTAAACTTGAATTTTCCCACAGTTGCTCAATTTTTTTATGTTTTGCGGGAAAATTCAAGTTAAAACACAGAAGGTCTTGCAGCGAAGGAACTACGGTAACGCCGGTTTCAAATGTCACCGCCTGTTATTTCTGGGAAATTTTTCGGAACTTTGGACTGCAAAAAACTCCTGATTTCAGGAATTTTTTGAACTTTGGACGCGGTATAAACTTTATTTCCCTCTGGCATTTTGGACAATTCACTGATGATTTTTCGCGAAAAAAGCAAGTGCGCTCCACGAAACTTAGGTTCACGAATGGCCAATGTGCTCAACCGATTTCAAACTACCGGTTTTTTATTCAAAAAACCGGCGGAAAAAAACCGGTTGTTCGAAACAACCGGTTTCTATTCTGAAAAAAAACCGGTGTTTTCTGTGCAAACACAGCGACGCGCTATTGCAGAAAATCCATTTAAAAACAACACAAAATTCGAAACAAAAACAAAACAAAATGGGTCCGCAATTGCGCGTCGTTGTGTTTTCACACAAAACACCGGTTTTCACCGGTGGATACCGGTAGAAATCGGCGAAAACCGGTTTTTTTCACGCCGGTGGAAACCGATTCATACCGGTTTTTAGAATAACCAGTTTCTGCCGGTTTTCACCGGTATTAAAAAAACCGGTTTTTATCGGTTTTTGCCACCGGTTGAGCACATTGCGAATGGCCAATAATATTCTCAGTACGGAGCGCTGCAAACGCGCTCCCTTCGCACAGTGGTGGACGCGGCCACGTTGGCGACTAGAGAGTGCAGAAAATTGAGAGAGCCGTGGCCGATGTTTTGCACTGATTTCTCTAAACCTCTCTTCAAATTCATGCGAAATTCTTTGTTCGATTAGAGCGAGTTATCAGCGTTTTATACCGAGTATAAGAAAACACATTTTTTGAAAAAAGAAAAATAGAATTCGCCATGATGCAGTGCAAGCGCGCTCCATTGCACCCCTGCTCACGCCGCGAAATTCAAATATTGGCTTTCGAAAGATCTTTCGAAATACGAAAAATGTTTCGAAAATGTTTCGACATTTTTTCGAAAGTTTCGAAAATCTTTCGGAAAAATTTTCGAAAAAATTTCGAAAAATCTTTCGAAAATTTTTCGAAAGACCCCTTCTTTCGAAACATTTTTTTCGAAGCGACACACTGGTCGCGTCCAAAGTTCGAAAAATTCCTGAAATCAGGTGTTTTTTGCAGTCTTAAGTTCCGAAAAATTTCCCAGAAATAACATGCGGTCACAGTTGAAACCGGCGTTGCCGTATTTGCTTCGCTACGAGACCTTCTATGTTTAAACTTGAATTTTCCCACAATTGCTCAATTTTTTTATGTTTTGCGGGAAAATTCAAGTTCAAACACAGAAGGTCTTGCAGCGAAGGAACTACGGTAACGCCGGTTTCAAATGTCACCGCCTGTTATTTCTGGGAAATTTTTCGGAACTTTGGACTGCAAAAAACTCCTGATTTCAGGAATTTTTTGAACTTTGGACGCGGTATAAACTTTATTTCCCTCTGGCATTTTGGACAATTCACTGATGATTTTTCGCGGAAAAAGCAAGTGCGCTCCACGAAACTTAGGTTCACGAATGGCCAATGTGCTCAACCGATTTCAAACTACCGGTTTTTTATTCAAAAAACCGGCGGAAAAAAACCGGTTGTTCGAAACAACCGGTTTCTATTCTGAAAAAAACCGGTGTTTTCTGTGCAAACACAGCGACGCGCTATTGCAGAAAATCCATTTAAAAACAACACAAAATTCGAAACAAAAACAAAACAAAATGGGTCCGCAATTGCGCGTCGTTGTGTTTTCACACAAAACACCGGTTTTCACCGGTGGATACCGGTAGAAATCGGCGAAAACCGGTTTTTTTCACGCCGGTGGAAACCGATTCATACCGGTTTTTAGAATAACCAGTTTCTGCCGGTTTTCACCGGTATTAAAAAAACCGGTTTTTATCGGTTTTTGCCACCGATTGAGCACATTGCGAGTGGCCAATAATATTCTCAGTACGGAGCGCTGCAAACGCGCTCCCTTCGCACAGTGGTGGACGCGGCCACGTTGGCGACTAGAGAGTGCAGAAAATTGAGAGAGCCGTGGCCGATGTTTTGCACTGATTTCTCTAAACCTCTCTTCAAATTCATGCGAAATTCTTTGTTCGATTAGAGCGAGTTATCAGCGTTTTATACCGAGTATAAGAAAACACATTTTTTGAAAAAAGAAAAATAGAATTCGCCATGATGCAGTGCAAGCGCGCTCCATTGCACCCCTGCTCACGCCGCGAAATTCAAATATTGGCTTTTGAAAAAATTTCGAAAGATCTTTCGAAAATCTTTCGAAATACGAAAAATGTTTCGACATTTTTTCGAAAGTTTCGAAAAGTTTCGAAAATCTTTCGGAAAAATTTTCGAAAAATCTTTCGAAAATTTTTCGAAAGACCCCTTCTTTCGAAACATTTTTTTCGAAGCGACACACTGGTCGCGTCCAAAGTTCGAAAAATTCCTGAAATCAGGTGTTTTTTGCAGTCTAAAGTTCCGAAAAATTTCCCAGAAATAACATGCGGTCACAGTTGAAACCGGCGAGGTCTCGTTATTTATACAAGCCGAATCGCTCACTTCGGTGGAGCGCACTTGCATAGCAGCTCGCTGCGGGCCGCCGATCATATGAGCGGCCTCCGGGGGTTGGTGAAAGTGTGCATCGGTGGTGTACACAGGTAAACCGGCATGGATGAGAAGTGATTGAATGGTGGCCCAACAGGCGGTAATGCGCGAATGGTGCCTGCTTGGTGGAGGAGCCGCAACAACAATGCGTGAGTGTCCGCTAATTTCTGAACGATGCACCACCGATGGGCGAATAATCGATCGAGCAATATGGCCTCAGCGCATGCGCTTGATACTATTTAATTTTAATTTGTTTTTCTCGTGAAGTTTACTATGGTTTTTTTTACCTCTTTTTCTACTGTCCATTCGCGAAAAAAAGCAAGTGCATCGCCAAATTATTCAATTTCACGTTGAATTTACACGTGAATTGAAATAATTTGGCGACCTAAATTAAATCCACGAAGTACTAAGTTTCGTGGAGCGCACTTGCTTTTTTCGCGAATGGACAATATTTGTATTTATTTATTTGTATATTGAAGTACGTGAAAAACTTGTTTATCTTCACTATAAAATTAAAAATTAATATATTGTCGGCCCGCCAAAATGGTCAAACGCGCTCCGCTGAACTCAATACAACGTGGATTTTATTTTGGTTTCCAAATTTTTTCATTTCACGTGTAAATTCAACGTGAAATAAAATAATTTGGAAACCAAAATGAAATCCACGTTGTATTGAGTTCAGCGGAGCGCGTTTGACCAACGTGGCGGGCCGATAATATTTGCATCATCAGTTAAAACCAAACTGTACCTATGAATACTTGAACTTTGTTCAAATATTACCGCGGCTAGAAACCGTACGGAATCAAGTGAGCTATGTGAAAAAATGGTTTATTTTACAGTGAACCGTGAGGAAGCCGCTGAGCTTCTCAAAAATCTCACTGTTGCCGACGACGGAACCATTCATCATGTCTTAAAGAGATATCGGATAGTCTTTCAAGAGTCTTCTCGGTTTCTAGCTCCTCGGATCGCCATTGGCTTTCTCCGGAACTCTGACTGTTTGCTGCTTCTACGAGCCGTTCATTTATGTTGGAAACTATTTGGAAGAGGTTTGATTTTGGATATTTTCAAAGAAAAAACAAATTTGTTTTCTGTCATTTCGAAACTGGAACGTTTCGATACTTTAATGCAATTTTTCGTCGCCGTGTTCGCAGTATTGACAAAATTTGGACAAGGATAAAATAGTTGTCGTACCTTTACCAGTAAATTCGACGATTTTTTCAAAATTTACTGAAAAACTTAACGTTAAAAATGCACTAAAGTTTCGAAACGACCCAGAACCGTGTTTTTTTCAAACGAGTCGCATCATGAAAAAGGAAAACGCCGCCAACTTATTCGCGTGCGACCGCGCAATAGGCTCTGGGACATTTCGAAACTTAAAAGTTTTGAAAAGTTTTCGTTTCGAAACGTCCGAGGGCCGTGCAATTACGCTGTGCTTTAAGAGACACAGACAGAACGGTGTTTTCGGACTCATGTTTTCATGATGCCGCTCGTTTGGAAACACAAAAATTGTTTACTTTTATCCTGAAATTGGACGCTGAGCACCATATTCATATTCACTTCACGATGTTAAAAAAATATATGTTCAGATCGCTGGTCGTACTGGTGCAGAAAATTCAATCAACGTCACGTTGATAGAAGTTCTCAACATTATTGCTCATATCGGATGTGGATGGGTTGCTGATCAGCCAGAAGTCTCCGTTCTGGTTGTCAACTACATTGCTCTTATGATGGCTGGACTCGATACCATGATATTTCCATTCTACACAGAATACTGGAGTTTCTTGGTGTTCTTCGTGTTATTTTCTATTGGAGTTGTTTGGCGCTATTCGGGATCGCGCTGGTAAGATCTTCGACTATTGTGTATTCAATAGAGTTGCACAAAAACCCGCCTGCTTTTTAAATAGACACATGCAAAAAATTGAACGGGCGTTCATGTTTTAATGTAGCCTCTCGATTGAACACAAAATAAGAATAGGTCCACTATGTCTACAAAAACCTATTTTCTGTAAATTCCTATTCGATACAAAGTTTATTTATTTGCAGGGACGGAATGTTTCGAAATTCGGATCTTCAAATCAAAAATTGTTCGTCTATGTAAAGCCACCAATGACAAAAGGCGGACGACGAATAATTAATGTGCATTTTTTTTTCCATTTTATAGTTGTATTTAATAAAAATGTCCGATCCCTTTTTAAAATCAATCTGTTTTATGAGCGAAAAAAGACACTTTGCGCATAGAAAAACCGCTGATGCGCGAAAGGTGGATCATTGAAAAACCGCAAATTCAACCGTTGGTGGTTCCGTCACTCGAGCATCGAGCGGCGCATCAGTGAACCACCATTCAGCCATGCCGTTTTACCTGTGTACTGGTGTGCACTTCTCTCCGACACTCTCGAGGTCGTGGGTTCGAACCCTTCCTCAGTTTTTTCTTTTTTTTTTGTTCTTGATGACCCTTATCAGACTTTTTCTTTTGTTTTGACCCACAAAAACATATCAGAATAATAGAAATTTGGTACAAATACCATTAGAAAAGCACATTTTTCGAAGTTATGTGTGTTGGTGGAAGACATTTAAAAAATATAGTTTTAATTTTTTTTTCGAACCACTTAAAATTATTTTTATATGTGAAAAAGTATTTTTCACAATTGCTCGTGTCTTTAATACGTTTTGAGTACTATTTTAAACTCAAAAACACTAATAAATGAGTGAGATAGTGAAACATCTGTTCGAAAGAAGTATCTCAAAAGATTTTGGACTGTATCATTTTTTCAGGCTTAAATTATATTTTTTTAATAATTTTAGCTAGAAAAATAAGAGAGAAACATTTAAAATTGAAAGAAATAAGTGTGCAAATGGAGAGAGAAGAAATAGCATTAGAAACAGAGAGACCCAGAGTCAGCAAGTGCGCTCCAGCACAAGTGAGCGATTCGGCTTGTGCAATTAACGCAGCGTAAACCGGCGTTGCCGTATTTGCTTCGCTACGAGACCTTCTATGTTTAAACTTGAATTTTCCCACAGTTGCTCAATTTTTTTTATGTTTTGCGGGAAAATTCAAGTTCAAACACAGAAGGTCTTGCAGCGAAGGAACTACGGTAACGCCGGTTTCAAATGTCACCGCCTGTTATTTCTGGGAAATTAGGTCTCGTTATTTATACAAGCCGAATCGCTCACTTCGGTGGAGCGCACTTGCATAGCAGCTCACTGCGGGCCGCCGATCATATGAGTGGCCTCCGGGGGTTTATGCAAATGTGCATCGGTGGTGTACTGGTGTGCACTTCTCTCCGACGATCTAGAGGTCGAGGGTTCGAATCCTTCCTCAGGTTTTTCTTTCTTTTTTCTTGATGACCCATATCAGACTTTTTTCTCTTTTTTTGACCCACATAATGGGGTTATTCACGCTGTGAAAAAAATGTTTTTAACATTTTTTTTCCCTATTCTGGCGATGTCAAAAAATGCAAAAAATGAAAAAAACTCGAGTGTGCGTCGACTTTTTTAACATATTTTTTCTAGGCCAGGAGGCCACGGCCATCAGTTGTGTCGATTTACGGGGAATTTTTTTCACTTGTTTTTCGCAATTTCAGTCAAATTTTCGCATTTTTTGTCAAGATTGCCAGTTTCCAATAATTTAATTGTGGTAAAAAACTGTTTTTTTTTATTCTTTCTTTCCCATTGCTGTTTGTTTTCAAATTTTTAGACGGTTTTCAGTAGTATGCACTAAATTTTGGAAAACATGTATTCAATAGGTTCAACAATAACAAATTAAAACAAAAAACTCTATTGAACATTAAATTATTGTTCAAAAGATAGTCAATGAACACGGATCTTTGCTCTTCAGTTGTTCTGTAGGGACCAGGAAGCGCTGGAGCAGTTGTTTCGGGATGAGCCCCAATAAGAGGTTCAATAGATATGTTATGGATCGCTGAGCAATGATCAGTTTTCTGGACTCAACCGAAGATTTCGACCAAAAACTTGGAACTTACTGCAAGAGTTGACAAAAATAAATTTGAAAATATCTGTGAAAATTAATGACTTTTGCGCTAATTTTTGTATTACATTTCCGCAATCTTGTCTTTCTTGGTCTTCTAAATCGATTATCGATAATCAAAATGATAACAACAAAAATTTATTATAAAAATGAAAGCGAGAACAGCCAGAGGAACACCTAACAACAAAATAAACCGTAAAACATAAATAAATCTGAGGAGAATCATAACACAAAAACAAACTGTGAAAAAGACCCCGAATTATAAAAAACACCGTAACAAAACAAGAAAAAACCTTTAACAAAACGAGAACGGCCTTCCCGCCTTCTTCGATTTGTCTATATTTACTTCGGGCTGTGGTTGCTGCTGCTCACTATCAACAATAACTGACTCATCATCCGAATCGTCTGACATCCCTGTAAATTGAAGATTTTCCCTTTACGAAAATTTAGTTTTCTTGTACCGTAAAAACTATAATACAGCGGCATGCCCTTTTATTGTTCCATTTCATCAAAACTGCCAGGTAATTAGAGGTTTGCACACTAAACTTCGGTCGTCTCATGCTTGCTTGGTTAGAAAGTGTTTTGCCGAGTATGGTGTGCAAACCTCAAAATACCCGGAAGTTGTGACGAAATGAAACAATGGAAGGGCATGATGTTGTATTAGAGTTTTTACGGTAATTCTGAAACCATAAATAGAAGAAGTCTTGAAGAGATAAATAGTTTGAAAAATAAACAAAAAAAAATGAAAGCAGAACTTTTGAATTCAGAGAAACATTTTAAAATTTCGATTTACTTGAGAAAAAAAATCACAAATTAAATGGATTCTATAGATAAACAGAATATTGAAAAAAAATACAGAAAAAAAACACATCGGAAAAAGAAACTTGAGAATAACTGTGAAAATCTGACTGAAAATGCCAAAAAAATGTAAAAAAAAATTCCCCGTAAATCGACACAACTGATGGCCGTGGCCTCCTGGCCTAGAAAAAAACGTTAAAAAAGTCGACGCACACTCGAGTTTTTTTTCATTTTTTGCATTTTTTGACATCGCCAGAATAGAGAAAAAAAATGTAAAAAACATTTTTTTCACAGCGTGAATAACCCCATAAGACATATCAGACTAATAGAAATTGGCTACAAATACCATTAGAAAAACACTTTTTTCGAAGTTATGCGTGTTGGTGCAGGGCATTTAAAAAAAATTTTTCTTTGTGGTTTTTTTTCGCACCATTTAAATTTTTTTTTAAGTGAAAAAGTATTTTTCACATTTTCTGGTGTATTTAATACGTTCTGAGTTCTATTTCAAACTCAAAAACACTAATAAATAAGTGAGATAGTGAAACATCTGTTCGAAAGAAGTATCTCAAAAGATTTTCGACTGTATCAGTTTTTCAGGCTTAAATTATATATTTTTTAATAATTTTAGCTAGAAAAATAAGAGAGAAACATTTAAAATTGAAAGAAATAAGTGTTCAAATGGAGAGAGAAGAAATAGCATTAGAAACAGAGAGACCCAGAGTCAGAAAGTGCGCTCCACCACAAGTGAGCGATTCGGCTTGTGCAATTAACGCAGCGTTGGGAAATTTTTCCAAACTTTGGACTGCAAAAAACTCCAAAAAACTCCGCAAAAAATAATTGTTAAAAGCAAGAAAAACTTTAATTTTTTGGACGTTCTTTTTGCAATTACGTTCGAGAATCATTTTACAAAGACATTTTGGATGTATGAGCATGAAAAATGCGCCAGAATAATTAAAATGCACTTTCCATTGATTTAAGTAGATTGGACCTATATTTTCAATAATATCGCCTCCATAGCATTATACATTGTTTATGGACCTATTTATTCATAGGAGAAAAAAGACAAAAAAAAACGTTTTTTTTTCCTATTCATAGATGTAAAAAACGACAAACAATGTCGAAAAACGAATGGTAAACAAGTGTTTATTGACCATGATAGACCATTGATAGTGAGGAGGCACGGAGATGTTTACAACCCCGTGGGAACGGACTTGTTTACTAGTTCATGCAAACTCCGCCCCTTTTCTGCGCCTCCTCTCTATCAATGGTCTATCATGGTCAAAAAACACTTGTTTACCATTCGTTTTTCGACATTGTTTGTCGTTTTTTTACCTCTATGAATAGGAAAAAAAAACGTTTTTTTTTTGTTTTTTTTCTCCTATGAATAAATAGGTCCATAAACAATGTATAATGCTATGGAGGCGATATTATTGAAAATATAGGTCCAATCTACTTAAATCAATGGAAAGTGCATTTTAATTATTCTGGCGCATTTTTCATGCTCATACATCCAAAATGTCTTTGTAAAATGATTCTCGAACGTAATTGCAAAAAGAACGTCCAAAAAATTAAAGTTTTTCTTGCTTTTAATGGGGTTATTCTCGAAACCAGCAAAAAAAGCAAAAAATAGAAAAAACCAGCAAAAAATTCAGCGAAAATTCGGAGAATGCTCCGATCGGTCTGAAACTTTGGGAAATCATTAAGAAGATACTTCCGGTCATTCCCTGAAAATTTCAGACCGAAATATTGATTTTTAAAATTATCGATTTTTATTTCTGAAAAATTTCAAAATCGATATTTTGGTCTGAAATTTTCAGGGAATGACCGGAAGTATCTTCTTAATGATTTCCCAAAGTTTCAGACCGATCGGAGCATTCTCCGAATTTTCGCTGAATTTTTTGCTGGTTTTTTCTATTTTTTGCTTTTTTTGCTGGTTTCAAGAATAACCCCATAACAATTATGGAAATTAACTGTAGAGTCTCACGGTGATTCTTTTACTACCGGCCACGCATTTCTAGTCCCCCGGTCGCAAGTGTTTCCCTTCTTTCTCTCGCACTCTCTCACTCCCTCATCACATGAAGTGGGCGGAGTTCCCTCCCCTTTTTGCAGAGGCTACCCCGAATCAGAACTGTCCCAAATCAGAACTGTCCTGAATCAGAACCGTGTCCTGAATCAGAACTGTTCGTATCAGAACTGTCATAAATCAGAACTGCCCTGAATCAGAACTGTCCTGTATAAGAACTGTCCTGAATCAGAACTGCCCCAAAGCAGAACTGTCACGAATCAGAACTGTCCTAAATCAGAACTGCCCCGATTCAGAACTGTTCGTATCAGAACTGCCCCAAATCAGAACTATTCAATAAGCATGCTTACGGCCTAATATGTTGTTTTTTCATAATAAAAAACATTTTATTTAAAACTCATACAGGATAGTTCTGATTTGGGGCAGTTCTGATACGAACAGTTCTGATTCGGGACAGTTCTGATACGAACAGTTCTGCTTCGGGACAGTTCTGATTCGGGACAGTTCTGATACAGGACAGTTCTGATTCAGGGCAGTTCTGAAACGAACAGTTCTGCTTAGGGACAGTTCTGATTCCGGACAGTTCTGATTTATGACAGTTCTGATACGAACAGTTCTGATTCAGGACACGGTTCTGATTCGGGACAGTTCTGATTCGGGAACGTTCTGATTCGGGGTAGCCTCTTTTTGCAAAATGCGGCAAAAAAATTTGCGGAAATCAGTTCGGCCACCACGGAAAAACAGTTTCATTTGAATTTGTACGTATAAAAACGAACGAATACCGGTTTAAAAAATGCGCCCTAATGAGATCTAGTAACGTGACAGACAAATTTTTGATCAGACGTCATTTACAAAATCGCGACAGGAAAAACCTAATCGGGGGACTAGAAATGCGTGGCCGGCAGTAAAAGAATCGCCGTGCATTTGAAATTGTAAGTAAAAAATCAGACCAATTCCGGTTTTAAATATGCGCCATAATGAGAGGAAGTGACGTGACAAAAAACTTCTCGATCCGAAGTCATTTAGAAAATCGCGACAGAAAAAACAAATCGGTGGACGAGAATAGTGTGCTCGGTAGTAAAAGAATCACCGTGAGTCTGACAAGCACCGTGCGAGAGAGCGAGAGGGTGCCAGACGAAACACAAAAATGCTGGCGCGCATCGCGTGCGGGACACCGTGTGAACATTTTCCGCAATTTGCGCGGAAAATCAGAGTCATTCGCAATTTTACGTGACAGTGCACTGCAGTGTCGAATTCCCCGGTTTTTGACATTTTTCCCCGGTTTTGTGTTCCCCGGTTTCTCGTTTTTCCCCGGTTTTGTCACGCTCTCATTTACTCACCTCTCGCTTACTATTAGTGCTGAAGATATACGTCAGCGTGATTCGTGGCGGAGTCACAATTCACGTGAAACTGGGAGTCGAAAAATCTCTTCATTTCTTCAGTTATTTCTTTATTTTTTCGAATAAAAACGTGAAAAAAGTTGTCACTCCGCCACGAATCCACTATACCAGTCTTAAAATGTTAAAAATCGATATTTCGGTCCAAATGATTATTTTTGCCCTAAATTCCCAAAATTGCAGGTCAATCAAAGCATTTTCGGAGCCTTCGCGCAGTTTTTTTCCTCGGTGCAGTATTCAGATGAAATCTATGGATTGTGCAATAACCAGAGTTTCCTGTGATCTTCTTGGGATTACCATTCTTGATTCATCAGCTTCTTCATTAACAGAACAAATAGTGAGTTAAAAAATTTTTTAAAAGTTTACCGAAAAAAAACAAAAATCCAAAAATGGCGTATTTCTGCAAGTTAAATGGAAATTTTCTAATTATGTTATTCACGGAAACAGCAAAAAAAAGCCGGCAAAAACTTCAGTGAAAGTTCGGATAATGCTCCGATCGGTCTGAAAATTTGAGAAATCATTTTAAAAATACTCTCGGACACTCCCAGAAAGTTTCAGACCGAAATATTGATTTTAAAAAATCGATTTTTAATACTGAAAATTTTCAAAATCGATATTTTGGTCTGCAATTTTCAGGGAATATATGAAACTATTTTTTAAATGATCTTGAAGTTTCAGACCGATCGGAGCATTCTCCGAATTTTCGCTGAGTTTTTTGCTGGTTTTAGCTATTTTTGCTATTTCTTGAATAACCCCATAAAAACCGTACCAAGAGGTTTTTTGACGCAAACAGGCCGTATCCTAGTGCGGCTATAAATATCGGCCGAATTCATTTTGAAATTCGTGAAAAATAAAAACCCCGCTCCCTCAAGGGCAGTGCGCTTCACCGATTAATGGTTTTCTCGATTAAAAATCGGTGAATTAATCGATTAATTTTCACCGGTATTAATCGATGAATTAAATCGGAAATTAATCGATGAAAGGAGGTGCCGAATTGTCGAGAAATCTTCTTTAAAGGGGGTGCCAACTTTCTGGGGAAATTGGGTGGGGGATTTACGAATATCACATCGAAATCGAACGAAAAATTCTCTGATTTTTGGAGAAATTAAAAAAAAAAAAAAGACAACGGGGAGTACACGAATTGGCGGGAAATTCAAATTCCATTTTCTGTTTCAGAATTTTTCTCCCGTCTTTCTCGCATTTTTTTGAATTAATCTTTGAGGAATAATGTACAAACATCATTTCGTGTTTTAAAATAGCAAATTATTGCGTGTTGATCATAAAAGTAACGATAAAACAAATTCGGAACAAAAATTCTGATACCTTCCTTTTTTATCCCTTTTCCTGCTCAATTCCGCATTAAGTTCACTTTTTTATCTGTAAAGTTTCTAATTGAACAATAAATGTTCACAAAGAAATTATTTAAAACGATGAATCGAACGACAGGCGAATATCGATTGTTCTATTTTCATGAATAAACTGTATTTTCGCAATTATCTGTAATTTTAATAGGCGATTAGTGCATTTTTTTTACCGAAAATCGATGATAAAAACGAGGGAAACTGCAAGAAAAATAAATATTTCTGGTGAAAATAGATCTTTCTAGAAGCCGCGGCCGCGGGTTTCCTATAGCCACAGCCACGATTTTCGTGTACTCCTCGTGGTCTTCTATTTTTTGTTGTAAAAATCATAATAAAAAATCAGAATTTTTTTTGTGCGATTTCAATGTGATATTCGTAAATCCCCCACTCAAGAGTATATTTTAAGCCAATTTCCCCAGAAGGTTGGCACCCCCTTTAAATGTAGTTTTGGGTGGGGGATTTACGAATATCACATCGAAATCGCACAAAAAATTCTCTGATTTTTGGAGAAATTTAACAAAAAATAGAAGACAACGGGGAGTACACGAAGTCGCGGCCGCGGTGTTTATGGGATTTTTCCCATTTTTTCCCCGAAATTTCAGGTCAATCGGAGCATTCTCCGATTTTTCCGGTTTTGTAAATAACCCAATTAGAAATTTTAATTTTTTCCAGAAAAATTTATTCATTTTTTAACATTTTTATCATTAATTTCCTATAAATCATGCTCTAATCGCTTATTGAAATTTTAGATATTCGCGAAAATACAGTTCAGTCATGAATATCGAAAAATCGATAATCGCCTGTCGTCGATTCAACTTTTTAAATAATTTCTGGAGGAAATTTTTTGTTCGATGATGCAATTTTCAGATACTAAAGCCACTTTAATTCGGAATTATTCAGAAAACGGGCAAAAAATGGAAGATATGAGAATTTTTGTTCCTAATTTGTTTTATCGTTAAGTTTGTGATCAAAACGCATTTGTTATTTCTCAAAAAGTATAGTCGGCGAATACATCATCAACCTCGCTCTACTGCAAACTTCCTGTAAAACCGTGTTGTACTTGCAAGATTTACTCGAGTTCTAGTTTTATTCCTTTTTTTCAACGGAAAATGACGTATCCACGACGAGTTGCAGTTAAAATTTGATGTTTCGCTTCAAAAAAAGGCGCGCTACTCTGTTGAAAATTGAAAATTGAAAATTGCCGTAGAGCGAGGCTGATGATGCATTCGCCGAGTATAAATGCAGAAAATTAATGGGGTTATTCACGAAATGGCAAAAAATGGAGAAAAAAAACGGCAAAAAACTGCGCGAAAATTTGGAAAATGCTCCGATTGACCTGAAATTTCGAAAAATAATGGAAAAAATTTTACCGGACATTCCCACAAAATTTTAGACCAGAATATTGATTTTAAAAACTATCGATTTTTTCTGAAAATTTCTAATGCGACATTTTGGTCCAAAATTTTTTGAGCGTGTAAAGGAGAATTTTTACCAATATTTGTCAAAATTTCAGGTCAATCGGAGCGTTTTACGAGTTTTCGCGCAGTTTTTTTAAAAAAACATTTTTTGCCATTTCGTGAATAAAACCATAAGAAAAATGAAAATAATGACGGGAGAAAGGTCTTCTATGTTTTGTCAAATTTTGCCAAAAATCAGATAAATTTTTTGTGCGATTTCGATGTGATATTATATTCGTAAATCCCTCACCAAACACTATATTCTTATGCATTTTCCCTGGAAAAGTTGGCACCTCCTTCAAAGCGCAATGGCAAATTTTATGCATACAATGCTCAAGCTTACTAGGGAATGCCGTAGGGTCAGGCTTTGGGAATTTTCTTAAAATTTGTACCTGGGGGTTATTTTGCCTCCTGAATCGATTTTTCATAGTCTCCACCTGCACAAATCGCAAAAAGCTTGAAAACGAGCTCATCAAAATGCTCACGGCGACCACCGTTTTTATCACCGCTCTTGGCAAGCACTGTTCGGCAAGCAGCGGTGGTCGAGTGGTGTGCAGTTGGGAGCTGAAATCTGATGGTGGGGGGATCGATCCCGCAATAGGTGGATTTTGTTTTTTTTTTCTTGCTAGAGTAAAGTTTATGGAACTTGTCCACAAAAAAAAAACATGAAATAGAAATTTTGAATGTTTTATTGAATGAAAATTTTTGAAAAGCATACTCATCTTCTTCAAAAACTTATACATTTTTTCTGCATATGATAAGAATATATGAACGAATTCGTTATCCACTGTTCTAGACAGCCGACTTTGATTCGGAATAGAAATACTTGAACAAATTATGTTTTCAGTGAGGATGATATGATTTGCGGTTTTAATCTACAAAATTTCAACCATTGATCGCCAGAAAATGACAACCGAATGTGTCGAAAAACCCCATTAAAAATATCAATAACCATGCTAGCCATCAAACACATGACATTTTTCTGAAAAAAAAACAAATGCAAAAAATGTTTCAAATGATGAAAAATCAAAAAAAAAAAAACAATTTTTAAATATGTAAAAAATTTTTCATTCATGTATGATCTTCTTTTGTGGGCCAATTCCATAAACATTACTCTAGCAAGAAAAAAAAACAAAATTCACCTAGTGCGGGATCGATCCCACCACCATCAGATTTCAGGTCCCAACTGCACACCACCCGACCACCGCTGCTTGCCGAACAGTGCTTGCCAAGGGCGGTGATAAAAACGGTGGTCGCCGTGAGCATTTTGATGAGCTCGTTTTCGAGCTTTTTGCGATTTGTGCAGGTGGAGACTATGAAAAATCGATTCAGGAGGCAAAATAACCCCCGGGTACAAATTTTAAGAAAATTCCCAAAGCCTGACCCTACGGCATTCCCTAGTTAGTTGTCTAGCTATTACAGTTATTTATTTCCAGGCGTGGGATTTGCTTAAGGAAACAATTCGCCTCACACGGATTTGGGCTAACAGATGCGGGAGGCAATATGTTTCAATTGTGGACGTTGAAAATGTTCTGAAAACAATGCTCAGCATAGGGGATATGAATTTATCATCTAGAGATACCAATAATTGCGGATTAGATCAATTGGTGCCTGTCCCCGGCTCTTCGAACATTTATTCTTTCCTTAACGGAGATGTTGACGTAGACAAGGAAGATACAGAAATGTACAATTTCATACCCCGAGACATTAGAATAGTTTGTAAGTTCAGGTTATTTCGTATTTGATCAAAACCCGAGTTTCAGCATATACTTTGACTAATGAAGGTCACCCGGCTGCGTCAGATTTTACAATCATGATTGACGATGACGAAAACACGTATTTCCACAAAAACTCGCCAGAGGATATTACAAACAGTCATGACTCAAAAACGTAAATATGCAAAGATGGCTATATAGTTGAACTATTTTCAGAGTTTCAAAAAATTCTCTTCATTCATGCATTAGGATGTTTGAAAACGTTGCTAAACGTACGCGAGACGAACAAAAAGTTGGGCTAAAGCCAAACGCAGTTGAATCACTGACCCTTGAACAACAAATTTTTATGAAGGACATAATAACTATATGCATGGGGCAAGATGATAAGAAGCGACATGAAGCGTTATACACACTGGAAACTGACTCTGGACTACAGGCAATGACGCTACCAATTACAATAAATCCACTTTTTTTTTTACAGGTGTTCCTTCCTCACCTAACGGAGCGTATATGTAAATCTATATCCGCCAACATTTCGCAGCGATGTCTGTCTCTCATAATTTATGCAGGGAGAGTTCTGCGGTCTATTAGTCATAATAAAGCCTGTGATATGACAGTAACGGTTAGTGAAAGTAATGCTATGCAGTGTGTCCAATATTAATAGGACCCCCCTTGATTTTGGGGGTCTAGGCAAAACCCAAAAAGATACGAAAAATCTGTGATTACCATTCGATTCAGCATACAAATAAACCCCGGAAACCAAATTTCCATGTGTCTACCACTTTTTTGACGCCCGTACCACCAAAAAGTAACTTTTTCAAGCGTCCAATATTAATAGGACCACCTCGGGATTTTAGTGTGTCGGTGATTTTTTTTTATTCGGTTTTCATCAGGAAACATGATTTTTAATGGATTTTCGATCTGAAAATGACCATTTATTTGCTTTTTATTGTTTTAAACAATTTTCATGGTTGTTTTACACTTCTTCACCAATATTTTCACTCTTCAAATGGATCCAAGGTTGTTTCGAATGTTTGTGATAATTAGTGCTACTGTAATCAGCTTCGTTGCGAGAGTTTGATGTGCAGGTTCAGTAACTAACTTCCGAATTAAGTTTTGTCCTAAATAAGAGCTTCCATATCAGTTAGTTATCTGAACTCTCATCGGGTCGCGCTGATCACCTCACTCTTGCTGAGCAATCGAAATTGGATGTGATGCGTCAAACGGGATCTTCACTCCATGAAATGTCTCGCCTTGTGAAGAAAACCAGAAGTTAGATTCGACGTTACTTATCAGATCCGGTGAACTATGGACAAAAGAACAAGGAGTACAGTGGACCGAAAGAAAGGCACGTTTCAGTGATAAAAGAAACGTCACCAGAACCGCTTCCAACTCTTCGAAAAGTCTCAACGAAATCAAGGCGGAGCTTGGACTTGATGTCTGCCTTTTTTGTCTCTTTCTTCCGTAACCGACGTCGCTCACATACATTCCAACAAGACGATGCTGCCATTCACTCCAGCAACTTCACAAAGAACTGGTTCGCGGCTGAAGGAATCTAAGTGCTCGATTGGCCGGCTTGCAGCCCGGGCCTCAATCCGATTGAGAACTTGTGGGAAATGCTCGTTCCTCGTGTTTATCAAAATAGACAACAATACAACAATATTCAAGCCTTCAAAACTGCTGTGCAACGTGACACGGCGTGCTAGAACCTATGTAATGCCAAACGCGCCCTGTCGCATTTATCTGCGTTTCGATAGTCACATTCTGCCAAGTTTTGCTAAGTGCGTGTAAAACTAGAGACGAAGAACTTTGAGAGAGATGACCTCCGAAATTTCATTTCCAAAAATATTTTTAAAAACGTAGTCTCCAGCACGCCGTGCGTGAATGGGATGCTATCAGCGTCGACGAACCTAAAAAACTCGTTGCCACTAGGCCGAACAGAGTGGTCGAAGTGATTAAAATAATTGTGGAGAAACCAGCTATTGATAATTGTTTCCTGGATTCAATTTTTCTTATAGATTTTGTTTTTTCGCTCCAATAAACTGTGTTTTTGTAGCTGCGTTTTCATGAAAGAAATATTCCAATTTGAAGAGTGAAAACATTGGTGAAGATGTGTAAAACAACCTTTAAAATAGTTTAAAACAATAAAAAATTAAATAAATTGTCATTTTCATACCGAAAACTCATGAAAAATTACCGTATTTCCTCTAATATAAGCGCACCTCTAATAAAGGCGCACCCTGAGAGGTGCTTCGAAAAATAGAGGCGCACCCTCTAATTGAGGCGCACTCACTGGCTGTGCGATTTTCCTTTTTATTGGGAAAACAAAAAAAGTTGCAACGCGGTGTTTGCGCACTTTTAAAATTCAAATGGAAAAGCGAAAAATCTCTTCATTTTCCATGCTATTTCTATCATTGCCGTTTGAATATCAAAAGTACGCAAACACCGCGTCGCTATTTTTTTGTTTTCACAATAGCTTTGCGGACTTTCTTTTCGTTTTTTTATAAAGGTTTTTTGCAGTTGTTCTTGTTTTTTTTCAATACTCAGTGAGTTCATTGATGTGTCAGATCCTGAAGAATAGCCAAAAAAGCGAAGCAGTAATCGAATTCATCGTAATCACAAAAGCAAAACCTATAGGCTACCACAAAGATATAGCTTTGGACCAGTTCAAAGCTAGGAAACTGTTTGGATTGCAACTCAGGTAACGAGTCAAACTTTTCTAAGCCGTTCGAAAACTTTTTTAAACTTTTTAGGGTGACAAATAAGCGTTGCTTAAAATTTTCTTGAAAAAGTTTGAAATATTCTTGAAAAAGATTGAAAATATCTTTAAAAAGATTGTGGATGTCTTATAAAAGATTGAAAAAGTTTTATTTTTTCTTGAAATTTATTAATTTTTCTTTTTTTTGGTGATAATTACGCTGGAACGTAACATATTTATTAAAAATTCAGCACAAAAAGTTAACAAAACGACAGAAAATTGAACATATAAAATAAAAACAGCGTATTTGATCAGTTAAACGCCGGGTTAGCTCCATCGCCGCCTCCTTGGAGTGCTTCCTTCGAATTGGTCCCCTTCTTCGCCGCCGAAGATGCATTCTTGCTGAAAAATAGACATGGGAGCTTTTTTTTAAAAATAGTCTTACAAAATTGATGCATAACACGCCGTGCATTATAACATAACTGCGCGGGCAGCTGAAATTCCCAGCCCTCAAATTTTCAAATCGGCCCTGCCCACGACAAGTATGCTATTTTCGATATTCAATTGACGAATTTTCGATTTTTTGTGTTTTCGATATTTCCGAAAATTTGGTAAAATTGACTGATTATCTACATAATGTTTTTGGAAAGGCCCCACAGATTAGAACTACTTACCTGGTCATCACAGCTTAAATAAACAACTTTCACAAGAACTCTCATTCCATTCCAGTCAGGGATACTGTTGAACTGATGACACATATAAATGATAATACGATCAAAAATTTTGTATGTGGGCTTCTTTTGGCTTCTAAAAATGCCAAGCAGCATATTGGCCGCCTGTTTTGAGCGTTCGATGTCTTCAAGGTCCAAACACAAAGCCGTAAACGGCCATAATTCCGTTCTGTAACTAGATTTTGCAATTTATTGATAAGATATTGACATACGAGGAATTTCTTGAAATTTTTACGCCATCCCATCCTAGTGTGACGTTCAGTGTTTTCGACATGTTCCTCCCAAAAACCTTCAGTTTCTTCATTTACCATGGGATTGTCACATCTGAAAAATAAACATAATTTGTGACAAACACGAACCCTACTTACCATCAGGAAACCACAATTCACAGACTTTTCGGCAAGATAAACGGAGCCGCTTGGGTCGAGATGACATTTCTCGCGAGTCTTCCTGAAAATTGAGAAAAAAAGTAGTTTAGCTCCCGAAACATTTGTTTCAACAGATAAACTTTTGAAAAAGCGTAAAAATATAAAAAATCGTAAGATAATGCGGAAAAATATGGAAGAAAAACAATAAATTCGAAGGTTCAAACATTTTCGAAAACAAAGTTTTAAAAAGTTTGAAAAGGTTTGAAAAAGTTTGAAAAAGTTTAAAAAAGTTTAAAAAAGTTTACAACAATTTCGACGACAAAAAGATTGAAAACGGCTCAGAAAAGTTTAAAATTCCCCTTTTTTCTTCAAAAGGTTTAAAAAAGTTTGAAAGTCGCCCAGCAAAGTTTGACTCGTTACCTGAGAACCCCCACAGTTCTAGAAGATCCTAGAAACAGTTGCCTGCCGTTCTCTGAACAGTACCGAGCAATAGCCGAGTAAGAATGCGGTCGTTTCGTTTACCAAAAAAAACAGCGTTTCCGGTGCCGCCAAGAAATTTTAGGTTGACCGAAAATATTTGCAGAGACGGATTACCAATTAAAAAAAAATCAATGGTAAACTGCATTTTCTTCAGAAATAAATGTTTGAAAAATAGAAGCGCACCCTCTAATTGAAGAGCACCTCTAATAGAAGCACATTTGGAGAAGAGGTTGAAAAATAGAAGCGCATGCGCTTAAATTAGAGGAAATACAGTATGTTTCCTGATGAAAACCCAATAAAAAAGGTGTTTCATTTTGGGTTAATTTAGAAAACTCAAATCTATCTGGAAAAAATCCGGGTTAATTTGGAAAATTCTGGTTAAACAAGCTTGCAGCTTGTGGCGCCTAAGTCACCTTCGTCAAATATTTATTTTTACTGATTTTTGGTTTTTTTTTTAATAGAAATGACAATAATTTCCTTTCCCTATTTCTTTCAAGATCTCGTTCCCCTTGTGGTATAGTGGTTAGCACGTTTGAACGTCAATCGAAAGGTCGTCGGATCGAGTTTTGTCGACTGCAAACTCGTGTGTGAGACACACAAACAAACACACAGACTAATCTAAAATTTTCTATATAAGAAAAATTGGAAAATTCAAATCTGGTTGGGAAATTTCGGTGTTAAAAAGGGGTCTATTATTGTTTTAAAAAATTTGTCACCTGGCGAGAGGCGCGAATTCAAAAAATAGGCTCCGCCTCCTCGCCGAAATATTTTTGCAATTCTGCGCGCGCCAATTTGCAATCGCAGTGCGCGCGATTTTCCGCGTCGAATTTTTATTCAGTGCCTTTCAATTTCTCCCGGAAAGCTTTATAAAAATTGTTATTTTGAAGCGAATTTGGCAACTGTTGATTTAAAGTGAGTTTTTAATTATCTTCGATCGATATTTGTTAATAAAGTAACGGAAATTCAACGCATAAAATCGCGCGCACAGCGATTGCAAATTGGCGCGCGCAGAGTTGCAAAAATATTTCGGCGAGGAGGCGGAGCCTATTTTTTGAATTCGCGCCTCTCTCCAGGTGACAAATTTTTTAAAACAATAATATATAAACCCCACAGTGAATCTTTTACTACGTCAAGCCAAAATTTCTTCGACGAAAAGTCCACCAATCAGCGAAAAAATGGGCGGGATTTAGTTGCAAAAGGCTGGCACAGATTTTCTATTGGCTTCGTTTTCGAATTACCTGGTGAATAAATTGCAATTTTACGAACAAATGATATGCAATTAGAAGGAAAAACATCTAAAAGAACGTGCAAAAATAAATGACACTTAAAAACAGCTCATGCGACAAGTTTCAGGTCTCTATTCGCTTATGGTGAAACTTAGGCCATACCTTAAACAAATCTTGTGGGGTCGGTGCACTGGGGTTTGAGGAGGGAGTGAGTAAACGCGCCCGGACGCACACACGCAACGCATCCAAATGAGGCCCAAAAAATAAAAAAGGCGCGCGAAAAATGTCCCATTATCGGAGAGAAAAACCAACGCAAAATCGTGAAAATTACGAAATCCTATTCTCAGTACGGAGCGCTGCAAACGCGCTCCCTTCTCACAGTGGTGGACGCGGCCACGTTGGCGACGAGAGAGTGCAGAAAATTGAGAGAGCCGTGGCCGATGTTTTGCTCTGATTTCTCTAAACCTCACTCCAAATGCATGCGAAATTTTTTGTTCGTTTGGAGCGAGTTTTCAGCGTTTTATACCGAGTATATCCAAAATTATTTCGCGCGCGTTGATTTTTCTCTCCGATAATGCGAAATTTTTCGCGCGCCTTTTTTATTTTTTGGGCCTCAATTGGATGCGTTGCGTGTGTGCGTCCGGGCGCGCTTACTCACTTCCTCCTCATACCCCAGTGTCGGTGGCAGCCCGTTTCGGGTCAACTTTTTTTTTTAAACGTAGCAAATTGAATGAAAAAAAATAATTATTGAGCCGATTTTTAATTTAGGCCTTTATTTTCCAGAAAAGTACAGAAAACTGAAAATGGAAGAGAAAATCCGGTACATTTTTACTAGTCCGTGACACCTTTAACAAATGACGTAGAGCCGGTAGTGAACCGATTTGAGCCAACTTTTTTTTTAAAAGGTAGTAAATTAAACGAAGAACAATATTTATTGGGCCTTCATTTTCATTTTGGCCTTCATTTTCAAAATAGCTCCAGGATTTCTTTCATGGAAGAGAAAATTTCTCCAAATGACCTAGGATCCGCATCGGCACGTAGTAAAAGATTCACTGTGAACCCGTAACGATTTTTGAATTTACGGGTTAATTTAGAAAATTTCCGGGTTTATATAGACCCCCTTTTTTTTACCTGTATCGCAAAACGCGTCAGCAAATACTTACGTTTTTGCGCATAATTTGATGATTCCTCATTTTATTTTCTTATTTTTATGTGTTTTTTTTTCTTTTCATGTAACATTATGTTGATTGTTATGTTTTTAAATACTAATTTTGCAATTAGGTGGGTACATTTATCGATTTTTCGTTAACAATCATCTGAATTCGATGAATTTTCAGATGAAATCTAGCACAAAATGTTCGACTGGTACGAAATTTTCGGAATATTTCACGAAGACTTGTCGGAAAATCTGCCAGCTCCTCGTAAGTAAAAACGCATTCCCAATAAGTTACATTTCCTGATAAATATAAATGGAATACCGTAGATTTTTTCTAAAGTTTACCGTGATAGTTATTGCGATGAAATTATTCTTCAGCCCATAGTTCAATTTCTATCATTTTCAGATTTGAATGGATATTCGAAACGGAAGTTGCCGAAAACGAAAGAACAAAGGAACATTCGATCAATTCGTGGAAAGGCGGGCAGTTTGTGAGCACGGAATCTTTTTCGGTGAGATCTTCTACATATAAAATCCCTATACATCGAGCAATTAAAATAGTGAAATTGACGTTTGTCTACCCAGTGATGCACGGGAATTCCGTTCGGGGGTACAATGATATATAACTCACACGGAATAGAACCACAACTTAATAGAACTGTCTGAACTGAAGCTGTAATGATACAAAAAAAACTAGAAAAATAAGTATTCCGTTGAAAATTTTTAATCATTGAGTTCTATTTCGCGCAGTTGTTTTTTGTCAGAACAGCTTCATCATCAACCTAGCTCTACTGCAAAATTCCTGTAAAACCTGTTGCACTTGCAAGATTAACTCGAATTCTAGTTGTATTCCTTTTTTTTTCATCGGAAAATGAAGCATCCACGACGAGTTTCCGTTAAAATTTTTATTTTTCGCTTCAAAATCGGCGCACTACACTGTTGAAAATTAAAAAGTGCGGTAGAGCGAGGCTGATGATGCATTCGCCGAGTATAGGAACGTGCCAATGTCGCTGTTTTATATTGATAATTCCCCTATACATTTATATTTTCAGATGTGCATGTGGAACAAACAGTCAAGCGTAGAATTTGGTTCAAAGGAGCAATCACGCAAACATCAATATGGGACTTGTGATCGCCGCTGTGTTGAGTATACATTTTAAATGTAGTTTTCATATATTTTAATTTTTTTCACATGTTTTCTAAATACGTCATTATCTTTTTTTTGTTATTAACCTCATTAATTGTAAGAATTATTATCTCAAAATGTACATGTTCGCAATTTTGTCGTAGAATAAAAATATTTCAATTCATTTTTCCTCCGAATTTGAAAAAACCATTTCAATTTATAAAAAAATTCCGTATTGATTCGAACGATTTCGGATTTATATAGAAAAAAAGGGGGTTAGGTTGGAAAAGTTCCGGGTTGATTTAGAAAAAAGGGGGTTAGATTAGACACGGTGTCCAGGATTTGAAATGTGGGCGGAGCCGAGCAAACGCGCCCCACTGGATTTTTTCGCGCGAAATTCAAATTTTGAGGCATTTTTTATGTTTTTCGGGAAAAAAGCATAAATTCCTAATTTTTTTCCCACATGTGCTCCAACGGAATTATAGCTGAGGTCTTTAGAAATTTTTTAAGCCCAAGAACGTCGAAATTGGTTCAGCCACCATTTCGAAATATTCGTTTTGAGTTTTTTGGTGTTTTTGCAGGATAAATCTTTACGAAAAGCGAAGTTTGGGCAATTATATGGTATTAAAAGATAAAATACATAAATTTTACAAAGAAAAACAGGTTTTACTGAAAGAAAAACAATAAAATCAATAACATAAAATGCGAGAGTCGAAAAATGCGCAAGCACCGAAAGTGCGCCATGGAAGTTTGCTGACGCGCCAGCAAATTAGGCTCCGCCCACATTTCAAATCCTGGACACCGTGTTAGAACATTTCCTGGTTCATTTAGAAAAAAAGGGGGCTAGACTAGAACATTTGCGGGTTGATTTAGGAAAAAAAGGGGGTTAGTTTAGAAAACTCGGGTTGATTTGGGAAAAAAGGGGGTTAGATTAGAAAATTTGGTCATTTATAGATAGGGACCACAAAGTGTTTTTCAAAACAAATATTTTCTGAAATGTTTTTGTTGCATTACATTCTACAGGCAATTCTAAGACTTTTGCCAAAAAATCAATCCAAAAGAGCTATTCGCTGTCGAGTTACAGCCGTTTTTATGCTCATTTTCAATGTACTGATTTTCTGCCAGCCCAGTGGGCGGGGCGATGTTTGCAAGAATCCCGCGCGAGATAATCGTTCAATTTGAAGCTCACAAAAGGAAAACGCCTCATAGACTGATTGCAAATCAAGAGTTTTACCACTGCGCCACACCGCCACTCTAGCGCGCAGCTTCTTTTTCCTACATATGGTCGCCGCCTCACTGCCTCCTCGCTGTCGCTGCCAGATGAAATTGATGCTGATTCATGCATAAAATGTACAAAATTTACACAGAAAAGTGAAAAAAAACCTAAAAGGGGGATTATAACTTGACAATGTGTGAAAACCATTTTGTCAAAAAAAAGATGTAGAATTCGAATCCGCCATAAAACTTCGATTGAATTCGAATCCGCCCTAAAACTTCGATTTTCTAACTTTCGCTTCATTTTTTTGTTCGATTTCGGGTGGAACTGATGATTTTTCAGCAAATCTGATATCACCAATCGATTCCTCGTGGTCGATTACATAAGGGAGCATCTTAACATGAATGGTTATACCAGTAGTATCCGCGTTACAGAATCGCAATATTGCACCACGATCCAAAAACGCGCTGGGTAGAAAAATCGGAACGCCCCGCCCACCACTCTTTGTGGTCCCTATTTATAGAGGTCACTTTACAATCTAAAAATTTCTCCTTTTTAACCCGGTTTTTTTTCTAAATAAACCCAAAATGAAACACCTGAGTAGACACATGGAAATTTGGTTTCTGGGGTTTATTTGTATGCTGAATCGAATGGTAATTACAGATTTTTCGTATCTTTTTTGGTTTTGCCTAGACCCCCAAAATCAAGGGGGTCCTATTAATATTGGACGCACTGTATAAATCTATTGCGTGCGCTGGCGCGATGGCCGACGAACTTTATTTACCTCAAGCATTTATGCTGTAGCTAAAAAAAAGGCGGCTAAAAATTGTTGTGAATAAAATGTATCTTTCAGCTGCACAATGTCCTTCCTGCTTTGCTTAGCTGTTGCGTTGGACGTAACATTTGTCTGAGACCGGATACTGACAATCATTGGGCTTTACGGGATTTCTCTTCGAAAACACTAGTAGGCTTGATAAGGTTGTCGTAATGGTATGAGGCAAACGACCATTTACCATTGATCAATTCCTACCGTTGATCATTTCTAAAACGGACCATTTTCCACTATTGTCGGCCCGCCAAAATGGTCAAACTCGCTCCGCTGAACTCAGTACTTCGTGATTGTCATTTTTGTTTCAAAGTTTTTTCATTTCACGTTTAATTTACACGTGAAATGAAATAATTTGGAGACCAAAATGAAAAGCGTTGAGTTCAGCGGATCGCGTTTGACCATTTCGGCGGGCCGACAATATCAAATTTTCCCATTAGAATAATTTCCTTTGTTGTGAAAAATCCCATTTTTCCCGTTTTCAATAATATGACATGTTTGGCATTACGAGAGGTTTTTTCAAATGTTTTATGATATTTTTAAATACTTCTAAAAAACCAGCTGGCGCCTGTGAAAACAAATTGTTTAAACAATCTCGTTATCTTTCCCTCACCACCGCAGCGCAGTTATTTTTCCAACTGTAATTTGATTTTTCTTTGATTTTTACCAAAACTAGACCACTTTTTGAAACTGTACTTACTTGTGGGATACTTGAAATATATTCTTCAGAATGAGAAATGTGTTTCCGCAGCATCCAGTGAATAATTATAGTATTGTCGGCCCGCCAAAATGGTCAAACGCGCTCCGCTGAACTCAACGCTATGCGATTTTCATTTTGGTCTCCAAATTATTTCATTTCACGTATAAATTCAACGTGAAATGAAATGATTTCGAGACCAAAATGAAAATCGCATAGCGTTGAGTTCAGCGGAGCGCGTTTGACCATTTTGGCGGGCCGACAATAGATTGTATTGTATTGTATTTATTAAGTTTCAAGGATAAACGTGAAGTAATAAGAAAGAACAGAAAAATAAAAGTAATGATTAGAAAAAAGGGTATATAAGAGAAAACAGACAGTAAATCGCGGATGACATTCATACGGGGGTAAGGTAGGAAGAAAAAGAAACAAAGATATTTGTAGAAATTTGAGGAGATGGAAAATAGATTTAGAAAAGTTTTCGTTCAATTAAAGGCACGGTTAAATTTCGCTGTTTGCGAATAATGATAGTACATGCATAACAAAATGCATGATGAATCGCCGATTTATTGGTCAACTTTCATGCGTTGGGAAATTGATCATGGAAGTGGTAAATAAACCGTTTTGAGAAATAATCATAATTAGAAAATGATCAGTGTAAATTAATTGTTTGCCATGGTATGAGCGGTAGATTTTATATCACTTTTCAGAGATCAAGTGGATAAGCACGACGGAGAATATACAAGCCGGCGACTATTCAAATTTGCGTTCAGTATTTTCCAGGATTGTTCATCATCTTTCCCAATGATCTATGGAACTATTTATATTCTCCAAGAATTCGTTGAGCCTGTAAGAATTCCTTGGCTTCTTAACGAGTTTTCGGATATGACAATGAGGTGCAAACAACACTTGGAAACAAATAGACATGGGGGCCTATCGGTTCAAGAAGCTGCGAAGTTAAACCAACACATATTAGTGAGATAAATATTTTTGACCTCTCTGATATTGATTTCAGAAGTGTGAAAGTATATTGAGAGGAAGGTTGCACCACTTTCGAAGATAATTCTAGCAAGAATCCTATAGACTACCAAGCGGAAAAGTGTTGTTAAAAAGGAAGATACTGTTGAATATCATTATCATATGGCCAATACTCAGTGGGTCCCGGATCTTTGGGTCCCAGACTCTTTGGGTACGACTACTCTTTAGGTACGGTATCTTTGGGTACGGTATCTTTGGATACGGCTACTCTTTGGGGGCCGAATTTGAGTGCGATATATTCCAGAGAGGAAATATTCCTGATCGTAAATAAAAGCGGCAAGACGAAAACATCTAGACATCAGAGCGAGAGAGTAACTAACCGCGTGGAGACAGGAGGCCTGCTGCAAAAAAACTGGCACATTTTCCGACGGAAAAACCAGCAGCAGCGAAATCCGAAATGGTTCACTGAGTTCTAAACGTTAATGCATATGCGCATTCATTTTTCAATCCCAATTCATTACTTTCACCAATATTTTAGTTTTTTTTGGGTGGCAATCAGTGATGCACGGAAATTCCGTTTCCGTTTCCGTGTTCCGCAATAATAAAAAAAATATTTCCGCTTCCGTAATTTTTGGCATTTTTCCGCAATTCACGGAAATTTTTTATATGAAAAATGACAAAATTTTGCTTGTTTTTGGATTAAATTCTTGACTTTTTCACTTGAAAGTACAAATTGGATTATTATAATAAGACCCCCCCCCCCCCATGAAATACCAATACAACACCCCAAGAAAAGGGCTATAAAGTCCCTCCAAGGACAGTGCAAAATATTATTATGATGGTGGATTTTTGATATTATGGGAGACTTTTTTGATACGACGGGGGACTAATTTGATACGAGGAGGACTGTTTTGATAGGGAGTGAGGAACTATTTTTGTAAGAGGATGGACTATTCTGGTATGATGAGGGGACTGTTGTGGAATGTGAAATGAGAAAACTGAAAGAGAAACAAAGAAAGGGGGAGGGAGTAAAAACGGTTTTTCACTTTCTCAGGTGGACTTTCATGGTATCGGAAGGGGGCTGATCTAGTAAATTACCTACGACCCCCAAAAGTACTAGTGGTTGGCTATATTTGTATTTTTGTGTTCCAGAATAGACCACCAGAGAGTATAATCCCACACTGAGTAAATCGGTGCCAAATCAACTGTATACCGGTCCTTGAAAGCCGATATCAGCCGGAGTTGGGGCTAAACAGGTAAATTACCGTTTAACTAGGAAAGTACTTTTTGGTACATTTTGGAAAATTCTGAAAAAAATCAGGGTAATACTAGATTTTTGGTGAATTTTTTAAGATTTTAAAAATCCGCAAAATGTTTTCAGAAAAGTTTTTATGAGCCATCAAACTTTTTCTATTTTTCGAGCACATTTTTACCTGTAAAATCCTACATTCCACACGGTCCCCCTTCGCTACACCAGCCGAAAAGTCTACCAACACGCAGGTCACTGAAAATATCAATGGGTGGCGCAACTGGGTGCGGCGGGAGCACTGATACAACGAGGCTATGGGTTCGCTCCCCAGACCTATTAAACTTTTTTTGCAAAGTTTTGATATGTTTTTTTCGGAGCCGTAACACAGTCTAGAATTTTTTAAAAATTGTTTTGAGTGTATTTTCTAGTCCACCTCATCCTAATTAAGGGCCTAGTCTCAAAAAAAAAAATTTCAATATTTTTTCGATTTTTTGTCCACCGGTTGGTTGCATGGCCTTTTTTTCCAAAAAAGCGAAAAAAAAATTTTTTTTTTTGGATTTTAGGCACTTCCTTGGGTCGAAGAGTACTAGAAAATATACTCAAAATATTTTAAAAAAATTTCTCGACTGTATTATGGCTCCGAAAAATACTCGTCAAAACTTTGCAAAAAAATTTACTAGGTCCCGGGAGCGAACCAACAGCATCCTTGTATCAGTGCTCCCGCCGCACACAGTTGCGCCACCCATCGATATTTTCAGTGACCTGCGTGTTGGTAGACTTTTCGGATGGTGAAGCAAAGGCGACCGTGTGGAATGTAGGATTTTACCAGTAAAAATGTGCTCGAAATAAATAGAAAAAGTTTGACGGCTCATAAAAACTTTTCTGAAAACATTTTGCGGATTTTTAAAATCTCAACAATTTCACCAAAAAATCTAGTATTATCCTGATTTTTCTCAGAATTTTCCAAAATGTACTAAAAAGTACTCTCCTAGTAAGTTTTTTTCTCATTTGTGTTTTTCATAAGGTTTTCAAACAAAACTTTCGAAAAAATTTCAAAATAGTATGAGGACTTGTATTGCAAAATCTTTAGAAACCCCCGTTTCCTTTTCCGTCTTCCGCGGAAAACCGAAAATTTTTCCGCTTTCCGCTTTCCGCATTTTTCAAATTTCATTTCCGTGCATCACTGGTGACCATGCTCGGGTTATGTGCTTATACAAACAAATTTTTCATTCCGATTCAAACATGCATTTTAATAAAATTTCTTGCATTAACCTGTATTTTCCTACATTTAAATGTAGCTTTGCATACGATCGAAATAGTAGGAAAATTCATCTGCATATTGTCGGCCCGCCAAAATGGTCAAACGCGCTCCGCTGAACTCAATGCAATGCGATTTTCATTTTGTTCACCAAATTATTTCATTTCACGTATAAATTCAACGTTTGACCATTTTGGCGGGCCGACAATAGGTCCATTACGTTTTTTTCGTAACAAGAAGCAAAAACCTAACTGCGGTTTGGATTTACATATAGATTTATTACGATGGCGAAAAAAAAATGGAGAAAAACCAATAAAAAAATGGGTAAAAATAAAGAATTTTTATGGAAAAGCGCGGAAATCAGATGTAAAAATTATATATAAAAACAAGCTTGCAGCTTGTGGCGACTACGTCGCCTACGTAAAATATTCATTTTTACTTATTTTTTTTTCAAAATAGAAATGGTAATCATTTCTTTACCATATTTCTCTCAAGTTCTCGTGACCCTTGTGGTAAAGTGTTTAGCAGGTTTGAGCGTCAATTCAGCGGTCACGGGATCCAGTTTTGTCGAACTTAAGCTCTTGTATGAGACACACAAACAAACACACATACTAATCTAAAATGTTCTATATAAGAAAGATAAATATTTTGAAACGAAAAAATTGTTGCAACATAAATTTCTAAAAAAAAGTGGAAATGATTTTTTTAAGTAGTCAATTATCGTAATTCAAAAATGACTGAATGGGAAGAAACGTAGGAAATAAACAATGGGAAATGGATGTTCGCCTTTATACAGCCATTAATCGATTTAAAACTTACTTCCGGAAAGTAACTTACCGCTTTCTTTTACGATCAACAATACTTCCTCTTTGAAAAATATCGCACTCATGAACCGAATAGCAATCGTATCCAAGGATATCGTACCCAGAATCGCTACCCAAAAAGTAGCCGTACCCAAAGAGCAATCATACCCAAATATATCGTACCCAGAATCGCTACCCAAAAAGTAGCCGTACCCAAAGAGCAGTCGTACCCAAAGATACCGTACCCAAAATCGGTACCCAAAGAGTAGCCGTACCCAAAGATCCATTGTACCCAAAGAGTCTGGGACCCAAAGATCCATGACTCACTGAGTATTGGCCGTATCATATATATATATATATTGTGTTTTCAAACGACTTGCGTCATGAGAACGCGACACTCCGCCCCCTTTTTTCTGCGCAACCACGCGAACACAGTGATATTTGAAGAGACGCAGGCAGAACGGTGAATGCAGACTTGCGATTTCATGTCGCAACTCGATTGAAAAAGCAATATATACCGTAAAACCTACAATAGAAGAACCCCTATAATTAAAGCACCCCTATTATAGAAAGACAGTCTTAGGTTTCCAATGAAAAATGGAAGGACACCCTATAATACAAGGACCCCTATATTAGAAGGACACTTTACTAAGAACACCCACGATTTTTTTAAACGTTTGTTTCCGAACTTTTCTTTTTTTCTTTGTTTTCTTGCTAAAAAAATATAATTTAAACATGACGAAAGCGAGGATATGTATATAATATATAATATGTTTATTCATTTCTCGCATAAAAATATGTATATGGCACATGGAAAAGAGGACAACGGTATAAAAATAAGGGGAGAGAAAATAAATAAGTAAGATGACCAATTGGGAAAATCCGCGGTCAAATAGATGAGAGAAAGACGGGTGGGGTGATATCATAAGCACAAAATTTAAAGGTACGAGTCTAGGGGCAACGCAGATACAGTCCGTTCCATAAGTATAGCGCCCCCCTCAAAGTATTCTGCCTTGGCACGCCCGGGCAAAATTGCAACATGAAACCTAAAAAAAACGGATTCAGCATGCAAAAGTACCCCGGAAATAACTTTTGTGCCTGAAGACATCCATGAAGCAGATAGATGTATGAAAAAATAGCTCCTGCACCGTAACATAAGTATAGCGCCCCCCCTCGGAAATTTCCAAAAAATCAAGATTTATAATAAAATTAATACTTTATTAACGTTCATTAGACGTAACCAAATTGTAAACGCAATTTGGCATACAATTAATAGGCTTTGGAATGTACTGGATGATCTTGTTCACGAATTCATGCTCTTTTTTCTTCCACTCGTACAAAGGTCCAGTTTTCATAACATTGACGAAGTTTTATTGCCTACTCTGGGCAGAAAATCTTTGCACAAGCTTTTCTCAGGTGTTCTCCATAAGATTCAAGACGTGTGCACACCCAGAACATAGAAAAACGTCGACATTTTTAGATTTAAACCAGTCCAAAGTCTAGATACTCACACGGATTGCAGCATTTTTCGCTGAAAAACAAAACAATACCGGTTGAAAAGACGTCGGAATAGTAATAGGTGGTTCTCGATGACTTCCTCATACTCGGAAAAGATCATCCGAGTGGAGACAAACGTTAGGTCCAACTATCAAGCAAGTGAAAATACTCCTTTTATCAGGCATAATGAACATAGGTACTGTAACAATCCGAACCGTCTTCATTTAAGCTTTTAACCCTAGAAAAGATGATCTAAGTTCCTGATTCGAGTTTTGTAGCAACTAGCTAACAACATTTACCGCATTCAAGTTTGTAGAAAAACTTTTACGCGTGAACTCAAAATCACGGACCTTGAAAGGATCGGTGAGACGTGGAGCGGCTTCATAACTTACTGGACAGGGTTTGGATACATTTCATGGGCTCTCCAGATCCTCTGTTTGAAAGCATCGCGGTTCAGCTCTCGATTCATAGCAATGCAAGTCTTTATTGAGTTCGAAACATGTCGTATGATGTTTCACCTTGTCTCTTTGGTGGTTCTCCAGACTTCGTAGACTTCTTATAACGGCTCGGATTCTTAATAAAATTGTTGATTCACGTCTTTGAACACTTCGAGTGTTGTGTATTTACTCAAATTGATCTTCCGGTTGTTTTGCAGGCGTCAATTTGGAGTTGTTCGGCGCCAGAAAAGTGTTTTCCACGAAACATGGTTGAATTATGCACAATATAGACAAAAATATGAGAACTATAATCACATGTTATTTAAAAGCGCATAAAGCATAAAATTGAAAAAATCCAGGCACAGATTTCCTCATTAATAGGGATTTTTAAGAAATTTCCGAGGGGGGCGCTATACTTATGTTACGGTTGCAGGAGCCATTTTTTCATACATCTATCTGCTTCATGGATGTCTTCAGGCACAATATCACAAAACGGATATTTCCGGGGTAGTTTTGCATGCTGAATCCGTTTTTTAATGTCCCATGTTGCAGTTTTGCCCGGGAGTGCCAAGACAGACTACTTCGAGGGGGGCGCTATACTTATGGAACGGACTGTATAAGGAAATGAAAAGTGGCGCCGGACACTGTTTTCGGAAATTTTTTAGCTATTTTGTTCCAAAGGGAAAGATATTTGTGTAGGAAATTGTTTGGGGTCCATTTACCACAGGGTTGTAGTAGATAGGGGAACCTCGGGGTGTGTGCATGTTTGATATATTGTGAGATATTGGGAAAGTGATACCAACCGGAAATAATATTGTGATATGTTTTTAAAATAAGGAGGACCCGCCTGTGTTTAAGAGTCTGTTGATTGGCTTGGAGGAGACGGTCGGCATATGACAGATAATTAACACGGCAGCGCTTGAAAACCGCTCGAGAAAAGAAACGTAACGGTTTTTCTAAAGACGTGGACATAGAGACAGAACAAGGATTGAAGACGTCACATCCGTATTCAAGAACTGGTCGGATATAAGTGTTAAATAGCTTGAAATAGAAGTTTAAATTGGAAGAGCGAAAGGAGTTAAGTATTTGTCTAACTTTATACATACAAGAATTAACTATGATATTTATATGTTTTCTGAACTGTAACTTTTCGTCAACCCAGATTCCCAAATCTCTAACACTAGTACATTTGTCTATTGTAATACCTCCTATGTGGTATTCAACACGAGGGTTATGAACACCCAAGTGGAGCACCTGGGTTTTATTTTCGGCAAGTTTTAGTTGCCAGATGGAACACCATTCTTCAATGATTTTAATACTTTTTTGAAGACTAGAACGGTTATTTCCAAAAATCTTAATGTCGTCCGCAAATGCGACAACATGGACGTCATCAGGGAAACTTTCAAGAAGATCGTTAATGTATACTAGGAATAAGAATGGTCCTGTGACTGTTCCCTGTAGAACACCCGAAGAGTTTTTAAATTTTATAGAAGAATAGTTATTATCAATTTTTACAATGGACGATCTTCCTGTCAGAAATTCCCGGAACCATTCACACAGTTTAGTATCAAAGCCAAAATTACTTAACTTAAATAGCAAAAGTTCATGAGGGACAGAATCAAAAGCCTTACGAAAATCAATTAGAATTACATCTAAATAGGACTTGGGGTATGAAAGAACCGAGTGGAAGATAGAGGACGCATGGAGGTGTGCTAGGGTACAGGATCGATTATTTAAGAATCCAAATTGCTTTTTGGATAATTTTGGGGAGAAAGTGCGCCTAATAGGTCCTATAACCACCTTTTCGAAAAGTCTAGCCAGAGGATGGGTAAGCGCAATAGGGCGATAGTTTAAGGGATCATGGATATTTCCTGTCACAAAATCAGTTCACGAGTTCTGATTATCGACGTCTGCCGGATGGTGGCCGTCGTTTGAAAGCCGCAAAATTTGATAAGAACTTATTGGAGTGAATTCAAAATTATATTATCCATCTATGAGAGTTCCACCGCTCGCACACGGATCGTGCACTGCGGACTTTCCCGCACATCGTCTTGCGTCTCTCAAGTTCTCACGTAGAAAATACGTATTCCGTCGATGGCCTAGCGCTGCATGGCCTAGGTTCCGATATGGTCCTGGAACTTTCAGAGATTAATAATTGAAAAGAGAAGAATAAAGACGGCAGAAAAATTATCAAAAATTGTTTTAAAGTGTATTGTTTGGAAAACATATTTCGGGGGTACTACGGTATAGAACTGATGCGGAATAGAACTGCGCGGAATAGAATCGGCTAAAATGGAGCTGTACTAAAAACAACTGCACTGAATAGAACTCAGAGCCTCACAATGTACAATGAAATAATTCTTCGAGTTGTTCGGTTCTGGGTCGGTACAGCTCAATTTCATACGGTTCTATCCCTCGAAGTTCTATTCCGTAGCAGTTCTATTCCGTTTGAGTTCTATACAGTAATACCCCACCCCTCCCCCGTTTTTCAGTCGCCGAACGGCTGGTTTGATGAAAACTTTTTCATAAAAATGATTCCTTTAAAAATTGTTTCTTCCTTTATCATAATTAGAAGGACATCCTATAATTGAAGGACACCCTATATTAGAAGGACATCATTTGAGGGGGGTTGAGAATAGAAGGACATGTCCTTCTATTACAGGTTTTACGGTATATATATATTGTGTTTTCAATCGACGTCAATATATATATATATATATATTGTTTTTTCAATCGAATTTCGACATGAAATCGCAAGTCTGCATTCACCGTTCTGTCTGCGTCCCTTCAAATGTCCCTATGTTCACGTGGTCGCGCAAAAAAAAAAGTAGGCGGAGTCTCGCGTTCTCAAGTCGCAAGTCGATTGAAAACACAATATATAAATGTTTTTGTCTGTAACTGAGTTTCTTTGTCTCCAAAGCGCATGTATTTGTATTTGTTTATTGATTGAAGGGCAGCTGCCGCTTAATCATCAGCACATATATAAATAACAGACTATTACACATGTATTAGAAACGATATGATGGAAGATTTGAAAACAAACAAACGAAAGAAGTTAGAATGAGATGTTAGGAAACACTATTTAGAGAAAATTAGAGTTTTCCCGTTTTTAGTCAAATTAAGCCACAAGCTCCACGCCTTGTGGTGCCATTCCGTCAATTTTTTTTTAAAGTTTCAGCCTTGCAACCATACTACCCCGGAACCGAAAGACTTTCGTTTCCGGGTAGCTCCTCGGCAGGGCATAAACCCCCCGAATCGCGAGATGGCATCGTTTACGATCAGAACTAGGGCGGTATCTAATCGCCTTCGAACCTCTGTGCTTTCGCTTCGCTGTTGGGCGTCTCACTACGGTCCACAAATTTCACCTCTCGCGTAATGATACGAATACTCCCGGTTTGTCCCTCTTAACCATTAAATCAGTTCTAGAACCAAGAAAAAGAACCGAAGTCCTGTTTCATTATTCCATGATGAGCTATTCAAGCAAGCGCCTGTATTGAGCACTCTGATTTATTCAAGGTAAACCTGCTGGAAGTTGAAGGGCGAACCCAACCTCAAAATAGCAAGTTAGAAGTCACGACCACAGTTAACGCAAATTGCGAACTGCATCAAGTAACCTAGATCCAATTACGAGCTTTTTAACCGCAGAAAGCTACTCGAAGAATCATTTATATTGAACTCATTGAAATAACTCATCCAAAAGGATGAGTCTTTATATTTTTAGTCACTATCTCATACTCAACAGTGGATAAGCTTCGCGTCTGCTGCCTTCCTTGGACGTGGTAGCCGTTTCTAAGGCTCCCTCTCCGGTGTCGAACCCTTATTCTCCGTTACCCGTAACAACCATGGTAGTCCAATAAACTACCATCTAGTTGAAATGGCAGACACCCTTCTCGGATAGAATCAGTCGAAACTGACAGTAAACTGCGGTATTCAGAGTCAACAAACAACGTTCGAAAACGTTTGGTCTGTTCTAATAATTGCACCTTGCGTTGGGGTTTAGTTGCATGTACAGTGCGCGTCATAAGTATATGCCCACCCCAAAATTTTGATGTTTGGAACAAACTGAACTATTTGGTTGAAAACCGCTATTGTTATTCGATTCAGCATGTCAAATAACCTATGTGGCCAAATTTTCATAACGATATAATCAAAATTACGTGTTCCGGTTCTACGGTTCTATTGCGAAGCAAGTTTTATATCGCTGCAGTTCTATTACACTTCAGTTCTATTCCGAGCAGGGATGTGCGTGAAATTATTTTTTTCACGGATCCGTGAAAACGTGAATTCACGGTTTCGAAGAACCGTGAAAAACCGTGAAAACCGTGAAATCCGTGAAAAAACAAATTTTCAAAAATTGATCCAAGTATTGTGTTTTCAATAGGGTCGCATCATTAAAAAATGAAATACAGAATTCACCGAAACTACTGTGTGTCGTTGTTTTTGGTTAAACATGACAAACTCAGTCTAGAAGTGTACTAACAAAGGTTTAGAAGTGTACTATCGATTTCAAAATACTTGTGTTATACTTTTTTACCTGAATTTCATTTTAAAAATTGATCACTCTTTAGGGGTACCCGCTTTTAGATTTGTGTGGTTTCGAAATGCTACAAAAAAGAGAAGTGCGGTTTAGACTCAATTTTCTTGAGTCTGTTATTTTATTCCTGTCTTTTCAATCATTTTAAATATGATTAGATAGACAATGTGTACAAAGGAAAAAATAACACTCTCTCAGGAAAATTAAGTTCTAAACCGCACAGTTATATTTTGTAGAAGTTCTTAACCGCCCAGTTCTAAAAACTAGTATCCCCTTTCATGTACAACTCTTTTCAAAAACACTGTAAATGGTTGAAATGAGAAGTAAGAAAAATTCTATGTTTTTCTGTCGATCAATTTTCAACTGGTCCTTGCTTTGACGGCCTACAGTACCTTTAAATGGAGTCGTACGAAAAAGTTTTCAACTAGTGAAATGTAGTCTTGAATTTAAAAGTTTTACATGATAATTTTGAAACCTTAATTATATTTTTGAATTTGTGGAACTCACTCAGTGTTTTAACCTGCTACTCGTGGGAATACGATTTCACGAAATGAAGTCGACAAGATTCGAGTTTTTTTGGCAGCTCAGGGTGTTGCATGCATAATGAGCATTTTTTTTTTTCGAATCTATGTCGCTTTCTGACAGTAAAAACACTGAAGGGATGATACAGCAGCCAGCGCACTAGTCTTATAAATATTCAACCCAATCACGAAAATTTCACGGAATATTTTTTTCACGGTCAGCCGTGAAATAATTTTTTTCAAAAAATGCCGTGAAAACCGTGAAATCCGTGAAATCCGTAACCGTGAAATCACAACCCTGATGCCCACCCTGAAAATTTGATGCATTTTCGAAAAAACATTGAAATTTTCTTTGTATTCCATTCAAAATCTAATTTTTTTTTGTTTTTTTTTATCTAGGCGGTCTTCATAAGTTTTAATGCTACCGAATATGTTCTTGTTGGAGCAGAGCTCTGAAAGTGTTGCTTAAAACGAGTGTAGCTACCGTACCCTCACAAAACCAAAGGGCGCAAGGAACGCTACAGTGCGTCCAACAATTTTAGGACCCCCCTCGATTTTGGGGTCCCAGATAAAACCGAAAGTGATATAAAAAATCTGTGAACGCAGTTCGATTCAGAATCAAAAATAACCCCCAGTCCCAATTTTTCATGATCCTGCCATGTCCCGTCCCCGCATACGACGAAAAAGTTCTATTTTTGACTGTCCAAAAATTATAGGACCCCTGAGAATTTGGATGCGCGGATGATTTTTTAGACCATATTTTCTCCTTAAATTTATTTTTCATAAACTTTACAAGCCTGGCTGCATCAAAAGCTACTTTTGATATCTTTTCATTTCTAAAATGTTTCTTCTTCATCTTTCTTTTAAATTTCTTATTCATTCATTTCTTGCGTGTGCCCTGTGGCGCAGGCGGTTAAGCGCTTGCTCTCCAAGCGAACGACGCGAGTTCGAGTTTTTGTGTTGGTCTCGGGCGCTCAGTTCGTTTCCGCCATGCAGTTTGGAAACAGACACACCAAGAAACTCAGTTACAGACCCAAACGGAATTTTATATATTGTCGGCCCGCCAAAATGGTCAAACGCGCTCCGCTGAACTCAATACTACGTGGATTTTATTTTGGTTTCCAAATTTTTTCATTTCACGTGTAAATTCAACGTGAAATAAAATAATTTGGAAACCAAAATGAAATCCACGTAGTATTGAGTTCAGCGGAGCGCGTTTGACCGACGTGGCGGGCCGATAATATAAGGATGATATCATTTTAAACTATTTCTAAAACTATTTGACATAAATTTATCATATTTTTTTTTCTTTGAAGTAGGTTTTCATGGAATGGTTACACTTATGCCAATAAAACACATTAATTGTGAGAAAATCAGTTTAAACGCAAAAAAACGTTTGAAAAATTCAAAGACTATTAGTATTTGGTATCCTTGTCGAATTTCTGGATCACTTCGATCACCCTGTTAGGCATGTTGACCACCAACGTCTTCAACTCGGCTTCAGTGATTGGATCCCATTCAGCCTTGGTAGCATCATTGAGGTCCTGGATGATGTTCAACTGTCTTCCGTGACGATAGACGTGACGGACAAGAATACCAAAAAGATTCTCGGTTGATTGAGATCTGGGCTACAAGCTGACCACTCGTTTCAAAGCCTACCAATCCATTGTAGAGTTGCTGATGTGAGTTGCGGCATTTTCCTGTTGGAAGATGTGGGTGTTGCGTTGTTTGCGGAAGCTTCTGCTTCTTCCCGTAATTGATAGGATCAGTGGCATAGCGACGAATAGCATTCCGGCTTCTTCCAAGTTGCCGGGACATCTCATGTAGCTTCAATCCCAGTTGGTGCATCACATCAACTTTGGCCTGTTCCGCGGGAGTGAGGAAAGGAACGCGAGCATTGATCGAATGAATGGTTCGCAGGCATACTTTTAGGATATCGACCAATTCCGCTTTTGTTTACGGTAGCTGAACTTCAAACTTTCAGCACAAACGACATTAAAGTAACATTAGTGAACCCAGCTCATCACAACAACACAGCTTACATAGTCGATAATTTCTTCAAATACCGAAGGCACTGCGGATCACGGTGCTCTGTGTAATTGGACGACTTCTGGTGCACCGTTATGTCTTTGCACATGGTTCTATTAACCAATTGGAGACTGTGTAAATCGAGGATGAAAAAGAGACCCGAACCTGTGATCTTCCGCACGACAGCAGTCACCACTACCGACTGAGCTATTTGCTGAATAGGCAAACATACAAATTACATGAGAAGTCTACAAAAACAGCTCAAAAATAGTTTAAAACAATATAAATTTAAAAAAAAACGAAAAATATGGCCAAAAAAGTCACCCGCACACCCAAATTCTCAGGGGGTCCTATAATTTTTGGACAGTCAAAAATAGAACTTTTTCGTCGTATGCGGGGACGGGACATGGCAGGATCATGAAAAATTGGGACTGGGGGTTATTTTTGATTCTGAATCGAACTGCATTCACAGATTTTTTATATCACTTTCGGTTTTGTCTGGGACCCCAAAATCGAGGGGGGTCCTAAAATTGTTGGACGCACTGTATCTCTGGTAAACCAATTACAGTCTAACTAGGGAATGCCGTAGGGTCAGGCTTTGGGAATTTTCTTAAAATTTGTACCCGGGGGTTATTTTGCCTCCTGAATCGATTTTTCATAGTCTCCACCTGCACAAATCGCAAAAAGCTCGAAAACGAGCTCATCAAAATGCTCACGGCGCCCACCGTTTTTATCACCGCCCTTGGCAAGCACTGTTCGGCAAGCAGCGGTGGTCGAGTGGTGTGCAGTTGGGAGCTGAAATCTGATGGTGGGAGGATCGATCCCGCACTAGACGAGTTTTGTTTTTTTTTCTTGCTAGAGTAAAGTTTATGGAATTGGCCCACAAAAAAAAAACATGAAATATAAATTTTGAATGTTTTATTGAATGAAAATTTTTGAAAATCATACTCATCTTCTTCAAAAACTTATACATTTTTTCTGCATATGATAAGAATATATGAACGAATTCGTCATCCACTGATGTAGACAGCCGACTTTGATTCGGAATAGAAATACTTGAACAAATTATGTTTCCTGTGAGGATGATATGACTTGCGGTTTTAATCTACAAAATTTCAATCATTGATCGCCAGAAAATGACAACCGAATGTGTCGAAAAACCCCATGGAAAATATCAATAACCATGTTAGCCATCAAACACATGACATTTTTCTGGAAAAAAACAAATGCAAAAAATGTTTGAAATGATGAAAAATAAAAATAAAAAACAATTTTTAAATATGTAAAAATTTTCTCATTCATGTATGATCTTCTTTTGTAGCCAAATACCATAAACTTTACTCTAGCAAGAAAACAAAAACAAAATTCACCTAGTGCGGGATCGATCCCACAACCATCAGATTTAAGCTCCCAACTGCACACCACTCGACCACCGCTGCTTCACAGGTAAACCGGCATGGATGAGAAGTGATTGAATGGTGGCCCAACAGGCGGTAATGCGCGAATGGTGCCTGCTTGGTGGAGGAGCCGCAACAACAATGCGTGAGTGTCCGCTAATTTCTGAACGATGCACCACCGGTGGGCGAATAATCGATCGCGCAATATGGCCTCAGCGCATGCGCTTGATCCTATGTAATTTTAATTTGTTTTTCTCGTGAAGTTTACTATGGTTTTTTTTACATCTTTTTCTATTTGTATTTATTTATTTGTATATTGAAGTACGTGAAAAACTTGTTTACCTTCACTATAAAATTAAAAAATTAATATAATTGCATCATCAGTTAAAACCAAACTGTACCTATGAATACTTGAACTTTGTTCAAATATTACCGCGGCTAGAAACCGTACTGAATCAAGTGAGCTATTTGAAAAAAAATTTTATTTTACAGTGAACCGTGAGGAAGCCGCTGAGCTTCTCAAAAATCTCACTGTTGCCGACGACGGAACCATTCATCATGTCTTATGGACCTATTCAAGTGAGAAAAAAAAAGAAAAAAAAGAAGTTTTTTCCGATGCAGGAACGGCAAAAAAAGAAAAAAAAGGAAGAGAAAAATTCATTTTCTGCCGATGATAATGTAGTCATATGTGGCGAGACCCATTCAAATATACCGATGCGCCTTTAATGAACCTATTCAAGAGAGAAAAAAAAGAAAAAAAAGAAGTTTTTTCCGATGCAGGAACGGCAAAAAAAGAAAAAAAAGGAAGAGAAAAAAGGAAGAAAATTCATTTTTCTCTTCCTTTTTTTTCTTTTTTTGCCGTTCCTGCATCGGAAAAAACTTCTTTTTTTTCTTTTTTTTTCTCACTTGAATAGGTCCATTAAAGAGATATCGGATAGTCTTTCAAGAATCTTCTCGGTTGCTAGCTCCTCGGATCGCCGTCCGGAACTCTGGCTGTTTGCTGCTTCTACGAGCCGTTCATTGTTGTTGGAAACTATTTGGAAGAGGTTTGATTTTGGATATTTTCAAAGAAAAAACACATTTGTTTTCTGTCATTTCGAAACTGGAACGTTTCGAAACTTTAATGCAATTTTTCGTCGCCGTGTTCGCAGTATTGACAAAATTTGGACAAGGATAAAATAGTTGTCGTACCTTTACCAGTAAATTCGACGATTTTTTCAAAATTTACTGAAAAACTTAACGTTAAAAATGCACTAAATTTTCGAAACGACCCAGAACCGTGATTTTTTTTAATGAGTCGCATCATTAAAAAGGGAAACCCCGCCAACTTATTCGCGTGCGACCGCGCAATCGGCTCTGGGACGTTTCGAAACTTAAAAGTTTTGAAAAGTTTTCGTTTCGAAACGTCCGAGGGCCGTGCAATTACGCTATATTTTAAGAGACACAGACAGAATGGTGTTTGCGGACTCATGTTTTCATGATGCCGCTCGTTTGGAAATACAAAAATTGTTTACTTTTATCCTGAAATTGGACGCTGAGCACCATATTCATATTCACTTCACGATGTTAAAAAAAATATATGTTCAGATCGCTGGCCGTACTGGTGCAGAAAATTCAATAATCGTCACGTTGATATAAGTTCTCAACATTATTGCTCATATCGGATGTGGATGGGTTGCTGATCAGCCAGAAGTCTCCGTCTGGTTGTCAACTACATTGCTCTTATGATGGCTGGACTCGATACCATGATATTTCCATTCTACACAGAATACTGGAGTTTCTTGGTGTTCTTCGTGTTATTTTCTATTGGAGTTGTTTGGCGCTATTCGGGATCGCGCTGGTAAGATCTTCGACTATTGTGTGTTCAATAGAGTTGCACAAAAACCCGCCTGCTTTTTAAATAGACACATGCAAAAAATTGAACGGGCGTTAATGTTTTAATGTAGCCTCTCGATTGAACACAAAATAAGAATAGGTCCACTATTTCTACAAAAACCTATTTTCTGTAAATTCCTATTCGATACAAAGTTTATTTATTTTCAGGAACGGAATGTTTCGAAATCGGATCTTCAAATCAAAAATTGTTCGTCTATGGAAAACCACCAATGACAAAAGGCGGACGACGAATAATTAATGTGCATTTTTTTTTCCATTTTTTGAATAGTTGTATTTAATAAAAATGCCCGATCCCTTTTTAAAATCAATATGTTTTATGAGCGAAAAAAGACACTTTGCGCATAGAAAAACCGCTGATGCGCGAAAGGTGGACCATTGAAAAACCGCAAATTCAACCGTTGGTGGTTCCGTCACTCGAGCATCGAGCGGCGCACCAGTGAACCACCATTCAGCCATGCCGTTTTACCTGTGTTGTCGAACAGCTCAGGGAATTTTCGGCAAGTTGCCCCGAAAATCGGCAAGGGTGCCGATGCCAGTCGGCACCCTTGCCGTATTTCCCGGCAACTTGCCGTTTTTCGCGGCAAGTTGCCGATGACGAGGCATACCCTTGCCGTTCGCTTGCCGATTTTGTAGACTCTTCCCTTCCATTCGAACTATTTTCTTGTAATTTTATTGTAAATTTATTATAATAAAAAACCGATCCACAATAGAAAATTAAAAAAGAAAAAGCAAGCATTTAGAAAATTAGAAGAAACTAAAGAAAACTGAAAGGGGGGGGGGGTTTGAAACATCTGAATTACTAACGAATGAAGAATCACTGTTAACTATTTCCACAGATGCTGATCGTCTTCTTCGTTTCGCTTCATCCGTTTTTGAATTGGCGTTTGTCTTGTCACACTGAAAATTAATTTTTTTTATTTTCCTTTTAAATTTTCAGTAAAAACATTTCTTTAACTTAACTCCTTTAAGTTCTAGTAACCTAGGTGTTCAGTCATTAGGAAAATATGTCATATTACTAAAAAAAATAATATTAATGGGGGAACTCCCTTGAAATAATTGGAAGTTCCGAACATTCCGATAAAAAACCGCACCTGTCACTGGCGAACGGTCGGTGACTGACCAACTTAATAAATTTAGCAATTATTTTTAAATGTCAAGCGATTTGTTTATAGAGTTGTTTTTTTAAGTTTTTATACTTTATCATCCGTGTCTTTCCTAAAAATTGTTCAAAGCGTTAAAGTTTCACATTTATTCACAATCGCTGACTGTTTTGGGAACTAGAATAAGAAGTTTTCTGTTTTTAAATTACGGAAAACTTTGGACTCACAACTAGAAATAAGTAAGTAGGAGAATAAGCAACACACGATTTTCGAGTTTTGCTGTGTCGCCGTTCAAATGAATCATTGTTTTGTTGAGCGAAAGTAACAATTTACGGCGATTGCGAATAAATATTTTGATAACTTTCAATGGTTTTAAAGATTTTTTGATGTTACCTTGTATTCGCAAGAAACGACACTCAAATGCACGTTTTTATTCGAAAAAAAAGATGATTTTTTGTCTCCAAATTTACCTTGAAGTGTCACTCCTCACGAATACGTGATATGCTGTCTAAAGAAAACATTTCATGGAATCGCGTAATTTTACAGTCCAGTGACGCACGAAAATTACAGAAAAACTACGATTTTTCCTGTATTTTCTGATTTTTTTCCAAGTGGGGTTATTCACAGAATCGGCAAAAATAGGAAAAAAAAGCAGCTAAAACTTCAGCGAAAATTTGGAGAATGCTCCGAATGATCTTAAACTTCGGCAAATAATTAAAAAATACTCTCGGCCATTTCCTGAACATTTGAGACTAAAATATTGACTTTCGAACATTTGCAGAAAGAAAAATCGATATTTTTTTAAATCTAGTCTGAAACTTTCTGGGAATGACCGAGAGTATTTTTTAAATGATTTCTCAAAGTTTCAGACTGATCAGAGCATTCTCCAAACTTTTTATTAATTTTTTTTTGCTTTTTTGCTGGTTCTGTGAATAACTCCAAAAAAAGATAAATTTGAGTCGTTTTCAACGGTTCGCGTTTGTCTTTTCAGGCAAAGTATATTTTTTAGAGAATAATTTTTATTTTTTATGACAACTTTTATTTGAAAAAAACTCACCATCAGTCCTTTTACTTCATAATTGACAAACATCTTCATCTAAATCGTTGTCTTCGTCTTCTGAAGATGTTGCGAGTTTCGTCATTGTCCTCTGATTTGAAGATTCCACGAGCATTCTTATCTAAAAATTATTATTAATTTTTCAATAAAATACTGTAAAATAAATCAATAGGTACTTACATTTCAGCCGAGAATAATGCGGAGTGCCCATTCACTTCGAAAATATAAAAAAATACGAAAGTAGGATCGAAAAAATAAAACATAAATTAATGAAAAATATGCGCAAAGCGCTTGCTGACGCACCTGAAAAGCTATCCTTGCCGTGCCAGTGCCGTTCCCTTGCCGATCTCGTGCATATCCTTGCCGCACTCTTGCGCATATTTGAACGGGAGTCTCTTGCCGACACCTTGCCGTTCCTTTGCGGCTACAACTCATTTTACTTGCCGTCCTCTTGCCACTTCATCAAATATCGGCAACTTGCCGATTTCGACGGCAACGTGCCGCTTGAATAGCTAACCCTTGCCGTAGCCTTGCGGAAAATTCCCTGAGAGTGCTTGCCAAGGGCGGTGATAAAAACGGTGGGCGCCGTGAGCATTTTGATGAGCTCATTTTCAAGCTTTTCGCGATTTGTGCAGGTGGAGACTATGAAAAATCGATTCAGGGGGCAAAATAACCCCTATGTACAAATTTTAAGAAAATTCCCAAAGCCTGACCCTACGGCATTCCCTAGTAAGATCAGTCAGTTCACAATGTAATCTTAGTTGGATTGAAGGCCAAACACGACCTAATTCTAGTTAACTGGGACTGAGATTAGATTGTACTCCGACTGCAACTCGATTGTACTGTTCGGCCGGAATCTCGTAGCGCGCGTTGCTTAGCAATTGTTCAACGGTCAATTTTTTTCATAAATTATTTGGGAGTAAACATTTATTTAACAACAAATAAAACAAGAAATGGATACATTTTGAAAATATAAAATATCAAATTGTAAGCATTTTATTTTCCTGAACCGTCATGCCATATAAATAGGCACCGCAAAAGGAGGGGGCGGAGCCTTTCAATTTTTTCTCCTCGCTTTTATTTTGAGAGTTTGCGCTCCAGTAGCCCGAATACTATGAACATAATTATCCATACCAACATGTTTTCATATGTAATTTTGCACGCAGAATTGATTGGTGATATCAGATTTTACTGAAAATTTTAATTTTCAGACGAAATTTTCAAAAAACTGAAACGACGACCAGAAAAACGTTCTAAAAATATCTATGTAGGTCTCTGTCACGGCTTGTTTTTATATTTCTGATAGATTTTTATACGGGGAATTCGATTTTTGCATCAGATCGCCTCTATCTACAACGGTACGCCTTCTGGACGTCTTCAAAGTACAAGGAAAAATATCTCAAAATTTTCAGCGATGACCTTATTTTTTTATTGTTGAAATCGATAAAAAAGGCTTTCGAGATTGGGTGTACAAATTTTTAAATTATTTGAGACATTTTGAAACACTTTTTGCCCAAAAAGTATGGAAGTGGTTTCAAAAAAAATCAAGTTTTTTTCTTTTTTCTCTATTATGGAGGTCGCTGTCACGCGAGTTACTATTCTCATTCGATTCTACAGAAAATTTGCTATTGAATGATGTAAAAAAAATATAAAATAACTATGTCGGCGATATCTGAAAAGGTTGATTTTTTGGACCTGAAAGTACTTTTTTCATACTTAAACGTGTCAGAATAGAAATTTTAAAGGGAGGCGGGCGATCCAGCGGGGACTCGCCTTTATTATCAAACTTGGGCGCGCAGTTAGAAACTCGTGTGTGGCCGAACGGTTAGTCGTCTTGCACCACAATTTTGTTGCCTGGGTTCAGTGCCGCGCGCCCGCACACTCTGCCCCGCCCCCTCCAGCGAGGAGAAAATCAGTACTTCGGGAGGCCAACTTTGAAGAGCTAAAACTCGAGAATTACTGAACATTTTGAAACGAAAATTTGGGAACATGCTAATATGCACAACTGGAATCTATTTTTGTCGACAGTTTGGCGAAACTCTTATGTTTTAGAAACACGTTGCGGTACCTACATATAAATGTAGAATATTGACCAGGCCGATTGACTTTTTCTCCTTTGCGCTGATGATGTGCGGGGAAAGGTTGCAGGGAGGATGGAGCTCCCCCTATCCCGCTAATAGACTAGTCTCGTTGTATGTGTGAAATAAGATAAAACGATTTACGCGGAGAACAGATTTATTAAAATTCTGGGGAAGAAAAGCTCAGCGCCTAAAAACTTCCCTCCCCCTTATCGGGTGAGCCGCATCGGAGGCGGACTCACGGGGGGAATCTCTTGAACAATAAAACGGTAAGAAAATTAATAAAAAGATTATGTACAAGGAAAAAATAAAAAGGTTAAAGATAAAACGGTTTAGTCGGAAGTGAGTACGGCGCGTAACGAGTGCGAAGCCGTGTGTGAGTAGGCCCGCAGGCGGATAAAACAGCAGATGAAAAGTAAGTAAATTAATCTGTAAAACTGTCGCTAATCAGCTTCTCGTGGGCCCCACACAGGAGCCCTTTTCGCCATATATGGGGTACGTGACCCTTCCCCTGCTGATATTTTCGACTCGACTGACTCTCGCCGCCGCCGCTCCCGTTGCGGTCGCCACCGTAGTTAGAGACGCAGGCAAGGTCTCGCCGCGATGCGACCTGTCTGCGTCTCTGCGTGGGTGACCGTGTATGCTGCTCTCTCTTGTTGCAGTGAGGTAGCGCCCCCGCGCAAGTTCGTTTGTAGTGGAGCGGTGAGCGCGAAAGTCTTTTAGTTTCGAATGAATTAATTTTCGCGCCATATTTTTGTAATATATTTTTATGGGCAGAATTTTTCGTATGTTTTTTTTTTAGTAACGAAAACCAATATTTTATGTTGGATTTATGTCTTTTTTGGTGAGAGAAAAGTCGTGGGCTACGCCTTTAGGCTAGTTCCGCGACATTCCCCCCCGCGACAGGAAATCCCCTATCCAACTGTACGTAATCTATTGGTTTTTTCACTGTTCGCGGGATAGTCTGTCTTTTAGGTGCGTGCTGTAGCACATTTTTGGCTGTTTGCGGTTTTCTGACCGTATTCGGGCAGACTCTTTCTCCTTCTGTCTGCGTCTCTATCGGAGTGGGTTCGTCTGCAGCGGTGGCCACCCTCTCGTCTCTAATTCTCTCGCTCTCTATGTTTTCGCTTTCGTTATCGATTTCTAGCGGTATGAGGTGTTTTACTGACCTCAGCAACATTTTGTTTTTGATTTTCACGTAAGCCGACCGGATTTCTCCGTCTGCCGACGTTAATACTTTTTTTATTTGTGCCAAAGGCCATTTGTGCCTTGGCATTTTTTCGGTATTAACCAGAACTAGTTGTCCCTCTCTAGGTTTTATAGCTGAGAAATTATGACGTTTCTGTTTCGACTCTTTTATCGTTAGTAGATAATGTTTCGTCCAGGCACTCCAGAGATTTTCTAAAACACAATTTAAGGCTGCGTGGTATTTCCTCGTCAATTTTTCGATTTGACCTTCTTTAGCTTGATAGATCATGTCGCAGACGCTGACGTATATCGACAGCACTAAGCGAGAGGTGAGTAAATGCGCTCCATTGAATGGCGCGAATTTGAATTCTTTCCCTGCCCTGCACCGTTGTTTTTCTCTCTGCGCATCGATTTCTTCTTATCCCCATTCCTTTTTCACCACTTTCTTTCAGAAATTAACAAAAAAAATTTTAATTTTTAAAAGGTTTGCCTTAAAATGTTCTCTTTAGAAAAATCAATAATTAGTTGAAAAAATTCCCTTCACTCTTCCTGCAACTATATTTTTTTCAGGCGATTATCATCGTTAAACTGGCCAATTTGATGAAAAATAATTGCCCACTACATCATCATCCTCGAGTATGCAGATTGCATTCTGGGCGCCGACCTACATCGCAAAAGCCAATAATTGGAATTAAATGAATATCGCGACTGAAATTTCATTTCAATAAATTTTTTATTTTTATTAAAAAAATAATTCATGTACGAGCGGGATAGGCACCAATTTAAACTGTTTTAGCGGGGCAATAACAATATACAGATAAAAAGCGATATTATGCTTGGTTGGTCCAACGCTCCTGTTTGATCGGCTCTTTTGCTTGATTGGTCACGATGTGGAAGAAAGAAGATATTGATTGGTCACGATGCGGAAGAAAGAGAAACAATTCGGCAACCTGAAATCGAAATCTATATTATATTTTATTTTTCATGACTAATTATTCTGAAAATTTTACTGGAAAAAACTCCGTCATTAAAATTACCAATGGAGTTATTCCTGTATTGGGAGAACAAAAAAGTTGCGTGAAAAAAAGATAATTTTTCCCATTTTCGTTTGGATTTTGAAAGTACGCAAGCGCCGCCTTCAAAAGTTGTTTGTTTTCACAATAACAAACAACATGTTGTGGCAGATACTGTAGTTTGTTTACATTTTTCAAATGAATTTTCTCACGAACCTGACCATGGGAAACTAGGTCAAAGGTGAGCATATAAAAGGAAGAACAAGTGCAGATTAGATACACTTTGATAATGCGTTTATCGAAAATTCCGGTGGGATGTCCCTCGGAGGGATGCTCGCATCAGCAAATTCCCGTCGAAATGCGAAAGCATATGAAGCGTGTTCATCATGCCAGTTATGACGATATTCAAAAGTTCAATGCCACACTCGCTGCAACGAGAGCTCAGATCAATGGGACCGTCATTGTTCAATGTGACTTCTGCGGGAAACTCTTCACGACGAAGCACTCGCTTACAAATCACATCAATTTGAATCATAAGAACGAAACGGCGCCGAACGGAGAAAATAACACCGCAAAAGTCTGTTATAAAAAAAAGTCATTTCACAATTATTCATTTTCAGAGGATTTGTGTTGAAAGTCTTGAAACAGCGAGATACGAGGCAGGAATCATTCCAAAACATAATAACACGGGACTGCGCAACCAGAAACTTCAGTGCCCCCACCATGATTGCCGAGAATCTCACTTTCGTGCAGCATCAAGGGTCGATCTTTGCAAACATTTCGAAGAAGTGCATTTTGCTGAGAAAATGGTGGAAACGGTGGAATTCATGAAGGAAAGCGACTTCGAGGCTTGGAAGTCGATACGAGAACAAGAAACTGCATCTTCTTTCAAAAAACGAAACTCGACAGTGGATGGAGACAGACTCATTCAATACTACGAATGTCACAATCAGGGAAACTACAACAAAACCGGTGATATGCGTTACCATCAATCTAGTAAAAAAATGACGGGGCAAGCGTTATGCACTGCCTTTATTCAAGTAATCTCTTCCACCGATTAGAAAAATCCAATCAGCAAATTATTATTTCTTAGGTTCGAAAAATTGGAGGCATCATTCACGCGATCGCATGTTTCCAGCATATTCGGCATGAGCTGAGCATTGCAAACATGAAGCTCACCCAGCAACAAACCGAAAAGGTCAGTGAAATGATCAAGGACGGATTTAACAATGTTATGATCTCGCGTAAACTTGCAATTGTGGATGGAGAAGAAACACGTCTGAATCATTTGACTACCGATGACATCAGGTGAATGAATATTTTGAAATTATAAACCTGGCCATTTTCAGAAACTTGAAATTAAAATTCAACCTGGTTGAGGGACTACGCCATCAGAATGATTTGGAGTCGTTGAAAATTCGTTTTGAAGAGAGTAACGTAAAAGACGGAATCAGAATTTTTCTTCCACCAGATTGCGATGGGAATGGTTTCGTTATGGGTAAATTTAAAACTGGAGTGTATTCTAGTCCCTTAAATCGAACAAAAAGTAGAATTTCAGTTGTTATCACGCCCGACCAAATGCGAGCGATTAAAGAGTTTTCACACAAGTGTGTGGTGATTGATGACACACACAATTTAACGCGGTATGGATTGAAGCTGACCACAATGCTTGTCGTCGACAACTACGACAGAGGAATCCCAACGGGTAAAAAGCTAATTGAAAGAGCAGTCGTATAATTAGATAAAATAGGATTTCTCTTGTCGTCCTCCACCACTTCGTCTGAAATAGCGATTTTTTTCGACGTCATCAAAAATGAATTCCCAGAATTCCATCCCGCTTACGTCATGTCGGATGAAGCTGCATCCTTCTTCAACGGATACAAAAAGGTTTTTCCAGAAGCCAGTTCGATGAAAGTTTTGTGCCGCTGGCATGTGTTTCGAGCATGGAAGAAAAAGGCGAAAGCATGTCTACAGGTGAGTCTGGACAGTTTCTAAAGTTGTTTAATCATACTTTCCGATGCCAATCCTGAGTGGAACGCTTCTCGCGCTAAGGGAGATAATGCGCGAGCCTCGAAAAGACAGAACAATCCACCGCATTCTGTCGTTGCTGCAGACGCTCGATGACGAAAACTGCAAAGGCGCTAAAGAATTCTCAAATTATTTTCAGCGGTATTATTACGGTATGCAAATCATTTTTAGAAAAAGGAAAGCGCAATTGGAATTTTCAGATAAAATCGACGAATGGGCAGCATGTTCAAGAGGAAACATCAGCTGCCAAACTTCAATGTTTGCTGAGACATGGCACAACATATTGAAGGTTTGTGACTATCCAATTTTTAGTGGATGAGCTAACTAATTTAAGAGAGAGATTATCGGTGCAAAACGCGGAATTCGTGCGGATAGATTGCTTGCTTATCTCTATGAAGCCATCACGTGGATTCAAAACAAGAACTACACACATGTTCGCTTATTTCTATAGTAATTTTCTATGTTCAAAATTACAGGCGTCACGAAAGTTGTACAAAGCATGTCCGCGGAAGGCACAGAACCGCCTTAAGTGCAAATCGGCAATGGAGAAGCAAAGCGAATACATCGTCAGCAGAATGGGAACCTACTACCAGGTGAGAAACGTGAAGAAAGGAAACGTTTACGAGGTGGACGATATGGGATGCTGTTTCTGCGACGTTGACGTAGGTCTAACGCAAGTGTTAAAAAGAAGCCTATTTTATAGGAAAATACTCACTGTGTCCTTTGTGGCGCCTGCTACTACCGATTCTCCTGTGATTGTTTGCACTCGGTCTCAGGTGTCGCCTGTAAACATAGACATTTAGTATTGCGTTTTATCGGTAATCACTCTTAATTTCAATATTACCTCTAAATATGGGGTTTAGCTGAGTCGGCTGACGATTCTCCAAACGTGCCCATTGACGTACGATTTCGCCAACAGAAGAGCTCTGAAAATGTGAATAACTTTGGATTCGTTCAAAAGAGAAAACAGGTAGAAGTCAAAGAAAAAGATGAACAACAAGCAAATAGAAATAAACAATACGAAAGTATCAAAAACGTAAGGCCCAACTCAGGAAAAGAAATATGTATTTGTTGATTGCAGAAAATGGCGATTCTCGACGAATATTTGCGGAAGAAGTGTAAAAGTGGAGACGAAGAAATTGATGACACTATGCAGAAAATTGACAAATTCCTATGCGAAATCCTTCCGGGACAAAAAACACAGAAATTGGTTGTACGCATAGATGCAAACGATAAAAATAAAACAGCTAGAGAGTCGATGAACTGCGTTTTAAAGGTATCATTTTCGAAATACTTTTTCGTTTTCGTTTTCGAAATACATTTTCGAAAAAATTCAAATGCAAGAAATTAAATTTGCAGAAAAGAAAATCGAATAAGAGCACAGAGCACTGGGAAAAACCGTTGGACATAATTCCGAAAACTAAGATTAATCGATGTTCTGTTTGTGGGCTGGTATGCAACTCTCATTAATTAAAAAACAAACAGTAAATTGTAAAAATTCCAGGAAGAGCCACCAATCGATGATGAACACGACGCTATCGCTGGCAAAATTGATTGGAAAAGATGCACCGTCTGCAAAAATCCAGCGCACATGTCGTGCGCAAATGGTTCTCGCAAATGCGTATGTTCAGAAAACTCGAAATTCGAAATATATCCCGGAGACTGGATGGAAGAAAGCGATTCCGAATAATTTTATGCAAGAATTTTCCTATTCCAATAAATTTTCAACAAGATAATCTATTAAAATCAGAATGTTTCATACAATAATATTAATAATAATAATAACAAAAAGAAACTATGAAAAAGGAATGGGGATAAGAAGAAATCGATGCGCAGAGAGAAAAACAAAGGTGCAGGGCAGTGAAAGAATTCAAATTCGCGCCATTCAATGGGGCGCATTTACTCACCTCTCGCTTAGTGCTGTCGATATACGTCAGCGTATGTCGCAGTCGTTTGGCACTGCTAGATTTATGTTTGGAATGAGGAAGTCCACTGGCCGCAATGCTGCTGGATCATCTGGAGTGGTTGGGTTTGTAGTTATCGGACGGCTATTTACAGCCGCTTCGACTTCGATCATTATAGTTTCTAGTTCGATGTAGGATAGCTCCGCTTTGCACACAGTCTTGTAAAACTGATTTTTTATGATACCCACTATTCTTTCGTATATTCCTCCTTGCCAAGGAGATAACGGTGTGATGTTTTTTAGTTCGATTTCTTTTGTAGCTAGAAATGTTGTTAGCGTATCGCTTGAATGATGACGATTTCGTATGTCGTCGTTTATCATTTTATTTCCGAGTAGAAATCCAGGTGCGTTGTCGCACAGTATGGTCTTTGGAACGCCTCTTCTTCCAAAATATCGTTTTAGTGCCATCAAATACGTGATGGTTGAGTTATCGGTGACTAGCTCTAGATGTACCGCTCGAGTGATAAGACATGTTATGAGCAGCACCCAAGTTTTCTTTTTTATGCCCATAGCTCCAGTGTAACTAACTGGTCCAAAATAATCGAGCCCGACCTGAGAAAATGGTGTGGCCGATATTGTTCTGCAGGTGGGTAGGTTTTGTGCGTATGGGTAAGAGAATGGTTGGCCGCTTTGTCTTTTACACCTATAACATCTTTTTAGTACTTTTCGAATTTCCAATCCCAATTTGTTAACCCAGTATTTTTGGTATACTGCGCCTGGCATATAGGAGGCTGGAATGTGGACGTTTTCTCTGTGTATGTCTCGTATGATTAGACTTGTAAGTGGATGTCCTCTCATTAGCAGTATAGGTTCCTTACTTTCGTTGGAGAGTTTTGACGAATCCAGATTTCTGGGATGTCTGAAGACTCCTCTTTCGTCTTTTTTTAATTTTAGATTTTTCGGCATGATTCCTCCTTTTCTTTCGTAATCTATGTAGTGATCCGCTAGTATAAAATCTTTCGTTATTAGTCTTTGGTTAATTTGGTCGTTTTTTGATGTTTTCAATTCTTTGAAAACTTTCGATTTCCAATCTTTGTTTGGAAATGTTTTCAAAAACCAGCGGAACACCATTGTCATTGTCGAGGTTAATTTTTCTAGTGATCTCGCGGTTGTGTATCGTATTATCGATTGGTTGGTATGGCTAGTCGCCACTGCTGTCAGTATGGCAGTTTTAAATTTTTTAGTTAATTCCGTTCCTTTTGTTTCTTTTTCTATGATTTCTCGGAATTGTTTTGGAAATTCTATGGTGCCTTCTAGTTTTACTGGCCATTCTTTTTCTTGTTTTCGTAAAAACTCTGGTCCTTCAAACCATAGTTTATTTTTGATTAGTTTATCCATTCCACTCCCTCTGGACGCAATGTCAGCTGGATTCTGATCCGTTGGGCAGTGATGGAATAGTGTTTTAAGTTTTCGTTTCTCTAGTATTTGTATGTTTTCGTGTATTTTTCCGACTCTGTTATCTACAAATTTTGTGAGCTTTTTTCGTTTGAGAACCCAGTACAAAGCAATCATTGAGTCACTGAAGAACCTTATTGAGTTCAACTTATCCAATGAAAGTTCTTTGACCAGAGTTACTGCCGCATTTGCCGCTATTTCTATGCCCATTAGTTCTAGTCTCGGGATCGATAGGTTCGTTTTACTTGGCTTTACTTTGGATTTCGCCATTATCAGTTTCGTTGTTGACGCAATGTTATCGAATTGGAAGTGTAGGTAAGCTGTTGTTGCAAAATGACGCTCGGATGCGTCACTGAACATTATCAGCTGTACACTTGTATAATCGTATCGGTTAACTAGTTGTCGTGAGAATGTATGCCCGGTTTCAGTAAACGTGGCTTTTATCGATTCCCATTTTTTCAGAATTTTTTCTGGAACCTTTTCTTTCCATTTGACTTCTGCCTCCCAAAGCTCCTGTATGATTTCTTTCACCGGAACGATTAAAGGGCAGAGTAGTCCTAGTGGGTCGTATAGCGAAGCAAGAAATGAGACTATTTCTCTTTTGGTGGGAATTCCATCAGGTGGAATGGGAATTTTGATAGTTATTTCGTCTTTGGTGCAATTCCATTGGTGGCCTAGGAGTTTCACAGTCTCTGACTGAGCTCTGTCTGCCTCCGGAATTTTTCGTCGTGTCGTTATCGAATTCATTTGATATTCCCTCAGGTTCATCCCCATTCTCTCAAATATCTGTTTCGTTGATTTGTAGATTTTTAAGAGTTCTTCTTCTCTATTTGTAGTGATCATTGCGTTATCGACGTACAAGTTTTGTATTATTCTTTCGTTCATATCGTCTGGGTTCAAATCTAAGTACATGAGTATCGTTATGGCTAAAAGAAATGGTGAGCATGATACTCCAAATGGGAGTACTGTAAACCTGTATGCGATTACGTTTTCTGGAATCGTGGATTTTTCTGGATCTTTTAGCCATAAGAACCGTGTTACGTCTCGATATTTTTCTTGTATGCGTACTTGATGAAACGCCTTTTCAATATCAGCTATCAGTTCGTATTTTGATAGTCTAGATCTGAGAAGAATTCCGAATATGCTTTGTAGTATTGAAGGACCAGCGTGTAAACAGTCGTTCAGTGAAAGCTTGTCCACCATGTGACTGGAGGCGTCGAGAACGATTCTTAACTTTGTAGTCAAGGAATCTTCTTTCATGATGTTTCGGTGTGGTATGTAGTACACTGGTCTCCTTTCTTTGACCGCACGGAGTGGTTCATTTACTTTTTCAATGATACCTGTCTCCAGTTGGTCATTTATGATTTTATGATATTCTTTTCTCGTTTTTTCGCATTTCGATAGGTTTTTTACTAGAGACGCCAAGCGTCGTATTGCTATAGGAAAGATCGTTTAGCTCTTTTTCTCTGCCATTGTACGGAAGAGACACATGAATCTTACCTTCTTTCATTATTGCTTCATTTCTGAACTTCCTTATCAGATTATCGTCTTTCAGTTTAAGCGTATCGTTTATGTCTGGAGGTGTGATTCCTATATGTTCTAGTTCAAATAATTGACCGACTCTTTCGTAAAGGTCTTGATCTGTTATATTTTCGTAGCTTTTGTTCTCTAATGCGTTGATTAGTACTGGCTCGAAATAATCTTTTATTTCGACAGTACTCGGCAGAAACCCCAGACAGTCTGCGGTCAGTTGCCAAACTGTCTGCGCGCAACCTAACAACAGTCTGATGAGAATTACTAGACAGCTGTTTGATTGCGCGCAGACAGTTCTCTGCCGGCAGTTCTAAACAGTCTGCGCGCAGCTTATTAATTTCTCACACGCGGTTGACATTGCATTATAGTACTATTGGTAAGCAGTTCCTCCTGTTGTAATGGGTTGGAATTACAGGGTGGCCGATAAGTATAGGACGCTCGCTTTCAGCGTTCCCTGGCACGGTGCCAAGGGATATTTTCGAAAAATTTCGAAACTTTTCGAAAGTCCAGAGACTATATAAGTAAGCTTCTCAGTCATTTGTTCTCACTTCTCCATATCGCCGAGCTATGAAAAGTTCTCCTCATCGTCCTTCCATTGAACTCTTGTTCAAGAGAGGCCTCGGAAGTGCTGAGATCGCTCGACGCCTTCAAATTTCGTCTTCGACGGTTCGAATTCTTCGACGGCACTTTGCTGGTGGTCCATTTATCCTTCAACAAGACTGGGCACCGTCCCATGGCTCGAGATCGACATTGGCCGTCTTGGAGGCGCATTTCCCTGGATTCCTGGACAAGAACTTGTGGCCTGCTTCCAGCCCGGATCTCAATCCGATGGATTTCAGCGTTTGGGGCATGTTGGAAGGGAAGATCGCGGGAAAAGTTTTTGCTACTGTCGATGACTTGAAGGCCGCTCTCGAGGTAGCATGGGCTTCGATCGACGACGGATACCTGCGGCGCACTGTCAATTCGGTGAAGAAACGTTTGAGAGCCTGTGTCAAAGCTCGTGGATCCAACTTCGAAATTCTCTTGTAAAATCAAATTTTCTGCTTATTTTTTGTTGTTTAATAAAGGTTGTTCTCGAAAAATCCTCAAATTGAAAAAATGGGAGCACTTTCAAAACGTCCTATACTTATCGGCCACCCTGTATACATTTCATTCATTTAAAAAAGAAAAAATCAACAATAACAGTAACAATCGGTTAAAAAAACAAATAATAAAATCTTTCGAGAAAAGTGAATTGAAAAATAGGATTTAAAAATCTCGTTTTCGGGCCCTACTGTCGGATGATGTCGTCTGGAGACCAATCATCCGGATCGGTCCCGTTGTTTCGACATGCCGCACGATGAGTCTTTACTTGCTCCCAGCGCAAATGGGTCGAACGGTGACGGCAGTCCTAAATTAACGCGAATTTAAACCTTATTATTTGATTTTTGTGTTTCAAAGCGTAAACCAGTACTTTTATTGTCGACCCGCCAAACGCGCTCCACTTATTTTCGAATAAATCGAGTCGACAGGTCACGAAATTTATCAAAAACTTTTATTTCTTTAACTCCGTAGCTAAAGACGCGTCCAAAGTTAAATAAATTACTGGCATAAACTTTTCCTGCTGTCCAAAGTTGCAAAAAAAATCTCAGAAATAAACGTGAAGAAAGCAAGTGCGCTCCACAAAACTTAGTACTTCGTGGATTTCATTTTCGTCGCCAAATTATTTCATTTTACGTTGAATTTAAACGTGAATTGAAATATTTTGGCGACGAAAATGAATTCCACGTAGTACTAAGTTTCGTGGAGCGCACTTGCTTTTTTCGCGAATGGACAATATTTTCCTGTGTTTTTCGGCATGAAAGTTGTAATAATGGATTCGTGGCAGAGTGACATTTTACGTAAAAATGAGAGACGAAAAATCTCTTCATTTCTTCAATGATTTCTCCATTTTTTCGAATAAAAACGTGAAAAAAATGTCACTCCGTCACGAATCCATTAAAACAAAAAATACGGGAAAATGTTGTGCTTTCAATCGAGTTACAAAATCAAAATGTAAACCACCTCCCACTATTTTTCACGCGAACATTAAATTTTAGTGCATTTTTAATTTTGCGTGGAAAAAGTGGGTGAGGTTTCACGTTTGATGTTGCGACTCGATTGAAATCACAATATAGTCGTAAACACCTTTCATTTTTGAGAATTTTTGTGCAACTTTAGACTGCAGGAAAAACGTGATTTTAGGAAAATTTTTAACTTTGGACGCGGCATAAGAAAACCAAAATTTTAATAAATGACCTGTCGACTCTCCATTAATTCAAAAAAATCTTATACCATCGTGCTTTAATTTTGGTTACCAAGTTTTTCTTTTCAAATGTAATTTCTAGATGAAATAAAATAATTTGGAAACCCAAAATGCAAATCACGAAGTACTGAATTTAGCGGAGGGCGTTTACCGTATTTCCTGTAATATAAGCGCATGCGGTTCTATTGTTTCATTTCATCACAACTGCCGGTTATTTAGAGGTTTGCACACCAAACTTCGGTCGTCTCATGCCTGCTTGGTTAGAAAGTATTTTGGCGAGTTTGGTGTGCAAACCTCTAAATACCCGGCAGTTGTGATGAAATGAAACAATATAACCGCATGCGCTTATATTACAGGAAATACGGTAATTGCCGCGGCAGGCCAAAATGTTTTCATGCTATAGTAAAAGCTTACCGAACACGAAATCAACGCTCCTGTGTCAATTGACCAATGATATGTGCGGAGTGATCGTCTGAAGAAGGGAAAACATTTCGGATATTTCTGTGAGGTACTTACAGTGATAAAAAAATTGCTCCTTTGACCAACTCCTCAGCTTGCTTGTGGTTTTGGCGGCGCTCCAATACAACCGCAGCCGGATCGTCATACGGCAATGATTGAACGAAGCTAAATAAGATGGGATACCATTCACCGTGAAAACTGAAGCTTACTTGTCATCCAATGAAGCGTCGGGGGGGATAACATGAGGAGGCAGGTACGAATCGATAACGTCCATGCCGAAATCTGAAAAATAGATACCTATTGTCGGCCCGCCAAAATGGTTAAACGCGCTCCGCTGAACTCAATACTACGTGGATTTTATTTTGGTTTCCAAATGTTTTCATTTCACGTGTAAATTCAACGTGAAATAAAAAAATTGGAAACCAAAATGAAATCCACGTAGTATTGAGTTCAGCGGAGCGCGTTTGACCGACGTGGCGGGCCGATAATAAAAAGATTAATCTCATTTAATTACCGATAAGTGCCCAACAGACATTGCTTGGGAGTGGAGAAAAATGGCAATCCCCAGTTCGATGATTTCCTGGTCTGAATGTGTATTGCCAGATTCGGTGTGACGGTACCAAGAGCTGAATAAAATGACAAGTTTGTTTTCAAAATCATACTACACGGCGTGTTAGACACTACGTAAAGGAATTCGCACCTTTTCGCATGTGTATGTGTCTCGACAGTGACATTGTCTAGCAAAAAGAGTGCAAAAATGGAGACACAGAGACGTGAGAATTGGCGCTCGAAAATTTCATCTCAATTTTTTTCTGAAACGTAGTCTCGAACACGCCGGGTACTACACTGGGGTATAAGGAGGAAGTGAGTAAACGCGTCCGGACGCACATACGCAACGCATCCAAATGAGGCCCAAAAAATAAAAAAGGCGCGCAAATAATTTAACATTAACGGAGAGAGAAATGCACAGAAATCGTGAAAATTACGAAATTTATTCAAAATTATTTCGCGCGCTTTTTTATTTTTTGGGCCTCATTTGGATGCGTTGCGTGTGTGCGTCCGGACGCGTTTACTCACTTCCTCCTTATACCCCAGTGGTACTATGAGCCCACCTTAAAAAAAAATAAAATTGCGATAGTCGGCCAGCCAAAATGGTCAAACGCGCTCCGCTAAACTCAACGCTTTGCGATTTTTATTTTGGTTTCCAAATTATTTCATTTCACTTATAAATTCAACGTGAAATGAAATAATTTCGAAACGAAAATGAAAATCTCATAGCGTTGAGTTCAGCGGAACGCGTTTGACCATTTTGGCAGGCCGCAGGGCTGTCAAAACGGCCCCGCGGTCGGTTTTGCAAGCGTGAATAAGAAAATAGCCGCGGCCGGCCTTAAGGCCGAGTGAGATGAAACATATCTTCATTTTTTGTGTGTGTGTTTTTTTTTCGAAATTTCTCGCAGATCAAAAATTTTGCGGCAGATCAGTGAAATTTTTCCGTTTCTCACAGTCCCCCACGGCCTTCCAGCCAGCCGTGAGCCGCGGCCAGCCGGATTTTTGACAGCACTGGCGGGCCGAAAATAGTCATTTCTCTTCCCTAACTCCCTGATCTTCTCAACTCCCTCATATCCTCATAACTAACTCCCTCATCTCCTCATATTTTAACGTCAACCTAAAAATAGCGGGACACAGAATGTTCTATATAAGGAAGATAGTTAGGATATCTTCTTTTTACAATCCATTGTTTATCATAATTACATACCTCTTTAAATAGTTTTCGATACAAATCAGTCATCTTATCAATTGCACGCGTTCCGATGATACTCGTTCGGTAATAAAATTGTGATAAGTTTTTGGACGGAAACGGTCCTTCGGCGTAGATTTTATGGGGGACTTCAAGCTGCTTGTTAATTTTCAGGCGAAAATCTTCTGCTTTTTTTTGTTTCGCTGCAATGCTTGACACGTGCGTCTCAAGTCTCGAAACTCTTAAAGCATCGGTAGTTGGCAACGTGACCTATAAATAGTTAAAAAATAGTCAAAAAAATTAATAAATTCAGTTACCCAAAACTGTTGGCCGACAATTAGAGATTTTAAATCCTCGACGTTGGAGTGCTCGACATCTCTAACAAAAGAGGAATACGAAACATCTGTACGTGCGCTTTTTTTGGAAACTTCCTAAAATTGAAATGTCTTTATTAGAATATCACATTTTCTTACAGCCAATTGAATGTCAGTAATTGAATTTAGTCGAATTCCCCTGCGAATAGTTTCCCCTATTTGTTTAATATCGCCAAGTTCTAAACTCGTGAGTAGTCGGTCTAAAACGTTCTGAATAAGAACAACTAAAACGTATAATTTTTATACCAATATCTGATTCGACTCCATTCTGCTCATTCAGAAGCTTCGATACGCTGTAAATCTTCTTATTGGAAGTGGCATCGTTCGCATTAACATATTCTTTCATAGAATAAACGGGTTTCTGGTCTTGACAGGAAGTTGATTCGAGCGAATTTGAGTCCAGGATTTCAAAACATCTCTGTTCATCTATCAAAGAAGGCTCATCAAACGACATTGGGCGGAGAGATTCATAATGAGAACAACTCGTGTTCTCGACATTCTCAGCGTCGCCTTCCTTGCTAGAATCGCTATACGAGAAGCCAAACTGTTCAAATTCTGATGCTGGCCTACTACGTTTAACTTTCTGCAAAGACAAGACAAATTAATTAACACCAATGGTGCTTTCCGGCTGGTCAATTACTGGTGAATTTTTCGAATAGTACCGGTTCTTTTTCAATTTAATCAGAAGTGTAATTATTTGCATTTCGCTCAAAAAATAAAACCGGTTAAATTATTTGTAAATTTATAATGGGGTTATTCACGGAATAGGAAACAAAGCGAAAAATAGGAAAAAAAACTAGCAAAAAGTAAGCTAAAATTTGGAGAATTTTCAGGTTGGTCTGAATCTTTGGAAAATCATCTCAAAAATACTCCCGGACATCCCCAGAAAATTTCGAATCGAACCATCGATATAAAAAAAAATGGATTTTATTCCTGAAAATTTTCAAGTCGATATTTTGGCCTAGAATTTTCTGGGAATACCCGGGAGTATTATTTTAATGATTTCCCAAATTTCAGACTGAAGGGAAAAATCTCCTAATTTTTGCTGAACTTTTCTCTGTTTTTTCCGTTAATAACCCAAAAATAACTTTTGTAGAACCTTCATCGAAATACTCAAACTATTTACCTTTTTCATATTTTTGAACTCCAGTAGACGAGCGGTAGGTTGTCGAATTCGTTTTTCATCACTCATTCTTTGTTGCTAAACAATTCAAGCGTTAATATTGGTTTGGTAATAACTCAACAAGTCAAATATCAGTTGCAAATGTCGGCCACTGGGCGCGAGATTATCTGACATGAGGCTTTTTTGGAATATTGAATGCTTATGACCGGTGAAAATTATGCGCGCAACGACCGCCATCGGCAACTAAACATTTGCCAGCTAAGTGAAAAGTAAGTTGAAACATAGACAGGTGACATTTAAACATTGACAAAATGAAAGCAGAGTGAATAAAGCAGTATTATTATTTATCATGCGTTAGAAGCGTGAGACAAATGATCTTCCATTAAATTCGATAAGGGAACAATAGCCTCCTAAAGTGGATAAATCAACAAGCACATAGTTGAAACAAACGATTTCCAAAAAGTACGAGTTTAATTGTTTACATGGTCTGATACAATTCGAAAAAGAGGAAACTGATCCCGCAAAGGTCATCAATTTTTGGAATGGGTCTACAGTTTGAAAGCATTGCAGCAAAACTTTAGTCTGCATTTGTTCACATTCTATTATTCTTTCAATACTTCCGTAACGCATGCAGCCGTTAAGAGTAAAAAAAACGTAGCAAGTGTTATTTTTGCCTGCGTAATTGTTGTACCTACGGCAGGTGTATTTGCACTTGTTGAAACTGATTTTTGATCTGAATAGATTGAGTTTAATATCATAATATTTGTTTTTTTTATGCTTACCTTAACTTTATTGTTTTTCCTCCTATTTGCGGGTCCGAATCAATATAAGCACGCTCTTCTTTAATTAATGGATTTTCGTCTTCAAACTCCTTTTTCAAGGCTTTTGGATCATGCTCAATAAGCGAAATCATTGTAGCGGGAATTTCTACAGGACAATCTTTTTTTAAGACACCGGCTTTGCAAAATAGTTGAGATTGCTGCAGTCCTAAGAATCGTTTTGACATGTCTAGCAAGGTTCTTGTCGACCATGAATTGTTATGTCGACACGGGGTCGCCGAAGGAACATCGCTGAAAAAATTTTGATCGCCCCGCGAATGCGGCCAATTGAGTGCGTAGCGACTCATCCACGTGTGTGATACGTGGCGAAATCGGCGCCGTTCATTTCTTGTTTTTCATGTGTTGTTTTTATTTATTTTTAATTTTTCAAACTCCATTACCGCTTGATTTTGTTAGGATTATTTATAAATTTTTTTCTAAATCATGCGATGTTGAGATATGTGAAAAAAACACGCGCAGAGAGATAAGTTTCTCATGATATAGCATTGATAATGAAGAGAGGCGAAAGGTGAGAGGACGAGGAGAGACTCTGTGCCTCTTCACTATCAATGCTATATCATGGGACCACTTTGTTTATCCGCCCGTGTTTTTTTTTTCAACATCGCATGAATCGATTTTTCACTAGTTTGGCACGTTCTTTTTCAAATTGAATTAATGCGCTTTTTTGTGAACTTTTTTATTTTTTTCTTTTGCTAATTATTGATTTTCTAGGTAAAACATCTCCAAAGAAGGACCCGAAGAGAGGCAAGGCTCCCCCATCCAAAAAGAAACAATGATCGGGAGGAGGAAAGTTCAAGAAGAAGAAGTGGTCGAAGGGAAAGATAAGGGATAGGCTTCACAATATTGTCCTTTTCGACCAGGCCACCTACGACAAGCTCTACAAGAAGGTGAGTTATTTTTTGTTTTTGCGACATATGAAACCAGCAAAATATAAAAAAATGCGAAACTTCGGAGAATGCTCCGATCGGTCTGAAACTTTGACAGATTATTTAAAAAATACTCTCGGACATTCTCAGAAAGTTTCTGACCAAAATATCGATTTTTAATGGAAACTTTCAAAGTCGATTCTTTGGTCTGTAACTTTCTGAGAATGTCCGAGAGTATTTTTTAAATAATCTGTCAAAGTTTCAGACCGATCGGAGCATTCTCCGAAGTTTCGCTGAATTTTTTTTTGCCAATTTTTCTGGTTTCGTGAATAATCCCATTAGAAATTATTCAATCTCAATATTTTCAGGAATGTGCTCAAGAACCTCCACGCTCATAAAGGAATGCCACCCAAGTACCAGAAGACCAAGTAAAAGCAAGAAGTTCACGAAATCTTCCCAGTTCTATTTTTTTTAATAAAAGTTGTTTTTTTTTCTCTATCATTCTCTGATGAAATGTCTCTTTGTTCTCCATTCGGCGATATCCGGAAATTATGGCACGATGAGGTTTAGGGAAAAATAAAAAAGAAAATCGTAAGGAAAAATGATGCCACTTTTTTTCAAAAAAATAGGATAAAATGGAAAATATACGATTTTTGGCATGATGCCAATTCTTAATTTAGGAGATTACGGTTGTCTAGTGGAGCGCGCTTTCTCGATGTTCCCTCGGCGACCCCGTGTGTCGACCAAGATTCATTCTCTCATAAGGTGCCGCACTACTAACAATCGGACTTCCATTTCTTTTTAAATCACAAACCAAATGGTCGAATACGTACTGTAAAATGTCATCATTTTGAAATACTTTGATTTTTTTCCTAACGCACGGTGTCCAGGATTTGAAATGTGCGCGGAGCCTAATTTGCTGGCGCGTCAGCAAACTCCCATGGCGCACTTTCGGTGCTTGCGCATTTTTCGACTCTCGCATTTTATGTTATTGATTTTATTGTTTTTCTTTCAGTAAAACCTGTTTTTCTTTCTAAAATGTATGTATTTTATCTTTTAATACCATATAATTGCCCAAACTTCGCTTTTCGTAAAGATTTATCCTGCAAAAACACCAAAAAACTCAAAACGAATATTTCGAAATGGTGGCTGAACCAAATTCGACGTTCTTAGGCTTAAAAAATTTCTAAAAACCTCTGCTATAATTCCGTTGGAGCACATGTGGGAAAAAAATTAAGAATTTATGCTTTTTTCCCGAAAAACACAAAAAATGCCTCAAAATTTGAATTTCGCGCGAAAAAATCCAGTGGGGCGCGTTTGCTCGGCTCCGCCCACATTTCAAATCCTGGACACCGTGTAACGTGGAATTTCATTGTGTATATAAGCGGAAAATTTTCACCCGCTGAAGAGCGTAGTGCCGGTATAATAGCCAACAGCGTGTCACATGTTTTAGACGAGAGCAACTTGTCCGTCAAGACTCTTGTGGAAATCCAATGAAGGTAAATTGTGAAAAAGGAGATGCAACATTCGTCATTGAGGCACAACAAAACAGGAATAGCTATATGATAGATCTGAATTTAATTTAAGGCATTATAAAGAACATAATCTAAAATGGACACCTGCTGAACTTCTGAACCCGTGCGAGAAGAAAGTTGTAAGGGCTCCATTAGATTAGCTGAGCACATCGGTTTCGGAGTGCGAGCATTGTTCAAGGCTTTCTGAAACCGTGTTGTATTTTGGCTAATTCAATATGGAAACCTCCCATCTGGTTCGAAGCTCTTTGGTAATTCGGATGTTCATGCGTTCACCGGATCCCAGCAAATCTCTTAGCATGTCTCTTGAGGTACCTTCGTTAAGCAGATGTAAACCATCGAATCCATTATGCCATGGAGGTGGTAAACATGTACCTAATAACTCTACAAAATAAAAAATGTGTTAAATTGTTAAAATTTATTAGGTCATTCGGTGGTTTTTTGTTGGTTTTTCAATGTATGAAAAAATATTGAAATACGTCAATAACCAGAGGCCGCATTCATAAACATTTACTAGAAAAACACATTTACCTTGGTGAATATTTACCAGATGCCATATACAAGAAACTGTAAAATGACAGGAAACCCGTTTTCCGGATAACAAAATTTGAAAAACGCTAATTTTCACATGATGAGGGACGCAGAGAAGCATTTTATTTTGTTTCTGTAGTAAATAATTTACCAAGGCTATTTACCAATTGATAAATGTTGATGAATACGGCCTCAAGTTTACCTAAGTTTCGCAACGATTTCGAAAAGTATTATTCGGAAAAATTTTATCTCATGGGGTCATTCACGAAAAAGTGAAAAATCAGAAAACTAATGTTTTTCTCAGTTTTCTTCATTTTCTTGTTATCCGTTGTCACTTTGATTAAACACGTTAAACAAAATAAATTGGGAAAAACATTTGAAAATTACATTATTGAGTTGAGCAGAGCGTGTTTGAACGTCGTGACGGGTCAAAAATATTTCGTGAATAACCACAATGTGTGTGACATCATTCATCCCCTTCTAACTTTTGCTTACTTTCTGGAACGTTCTCGTCGCAATAATATGTTACTGCACGGCGTGGATACCACGATATTTTTGAACCTTTTCTAGTTTTTGTTCGTGTTCCTACAACATTGCACAATCCACATGAACTGTAAGATAACCAATTCGGCAATCCATAAATTTTCTTAGCAGCCTACAATATATTATAATGAAACTGTTAAAAAAGGGCTCTTACATCCATATCTAGCACGGCCTGGTAAAGTTCCAGACGAACGTTATATGTTTTGCCGTTCAACTCGAGCGTTAATGGATTAAAATTAGATTCATTTACTTCTAACGCCAAGCGCTGAAAAGCGGACGAAAAGTCTGCGGGAGTAAGATTTTCACCCGATTTCATCAACGATGAAAGCATCATATTTTCTGGTCGATATTCAGAGAAAGAACCATTAGGAGAAGAAGCGTCGTGAGCCACTACAAAAAGCGGCCAGTACGAACCTCTGAAGCTATTTTTTTAAATGAAAAATATACGTTAAAACCTCGAGGCGCCGCGTTTCTTAAACCCATCGATGTTAATTGACAAAAACAATGTAATCATATCAGGGTACTCCAGCTCACTTTTTCTAACCCTCTCTTTATAATGCGGAGTGTCGCTTGTCTTTGAAGCTAGTTTCGGGGGGTCAGCTAATCTTTTCTTAAAAAAAAATGCAGCTGTTAGATCATATTATTATTGCATACCCGAACGTTATCGTTAAACGATCCATTTCTAATGAGAAGTTCCAACTGTTTTCGTATGTTAAAAGTTAAAACCGTTTTAACTTCTGACAAATTAGCCTGCGACACGGAAAATCGTTTGCAGACTTTGTTTCTGCACTTATTTTGCTCGGTTAATAAACTGGAACAGTCGACACAAAAGGTATATACACGGCAATCATAATCACACCAATTTTCTACTTTTTTCTGGACGTCGATAAGCTGGAAAAAGATAAGTTTTGCATATCAATATCTAAAAATAATACCTTTATCTGTGGAAATTTCCCAAGCAGTTCCGAAATTGAAAATATATCTTTACCTAAATTGGATGACACATTGTTGTGTAAAAAAACGGAGCAAATATAATGAAGGGCGTCATCAGCCGCTGGAAAAAATTTCAAATTCGATGAAGACGATTTCAAGAACTACAACTAACCAAAATGTTGGTCCTCGTTTGGAAAATTCATTTCAAGCTCCTCAGAACTATTATCGTGTCCATCCAAATAATTTGTTTCTATTTCTTGAAAAATTCCGCAATTACCTATTAAAGGTCAAAAGGATAAACAAAAGCGCGCCCCAACTCGATCGCTGACTCCAACAAGGGGTTGGTAAAAATTAAAAACAAAAAAAAATTGTTTTGACCTCAAAAACAAGCAAAAAATGGCAAAAAACGGCAAAAAACTGCGCGAAAACTCGGAAAATGTTCTGATTGGCATGAAATTATGAGAAATAAGGGAAAAAATTATTCCGGACATTTCAACTAAATTTCAGACAAAAATATAGATTTTAAAAAATATTGACTTTTTTCTGAAAATGCTTACAGGGTGGCCGATAAGTATAGGACGTTTTGAAAGTGCTCCCATTTTTTCAATTTGAGGATTTTTCGAGAACAACCTTTATTAAACAACAAAAAATAAGCAGAAAATTTGATTTTACAAGAGAATTTCGAAGTTGGATCCACGAGCTTTGACACAGGCTCTCAAACGTTTCTTCACCGAATTGACAGTGCGCCGCAGGTATCCGTCGTCGATCGAAGCCCATGCTACCTCGAGAGCGGCCTTCAAGTCATCGACAGTAGCAAAAACTTTTCCCGCGATCTTCCCTTCCAACATGCCCCAAACGCTGAAATCCATCGGATTGAGATCCGGGCTGGAAGCAGGCCACAAGTTCTTGTCCAGGAATCCAGGGAAATGCGCCTCCAAGACGGCCAATGTCGATCTCGAGCCATGGGACGGTGCCCAGTCTTGTTGAAGGATAAATGGACCACCAGCAAAGTGCCGTCGAAGAATTCGAACCGTCGAAGACGAAATTTGAAGGCGTCGAGCGATCTCAGCACTTCCGAGGCCTCTCTTGAACAAGAGTTCAATGGAAGGACGATGAGGAGAACTTTTCATAGCTCGGCGATATGGAGAAGTGAGAACAAATGACTGAGAAGCTTACTTATATAGTCTCTGGACTTTCGAAAAGTTTCGAAATTTTTCGAAAATATCCCTTGGCACCGTGCCAGGGAACGCTGAAAGCGAGCGTCCTATACTTATCGGCCACCCTGTAAAATCGATATTTTGGTCTGAAATTTTGTGGGAATGTCCGGGAGAATTTTTTCCCCTTTTTCCCAAAATTTCAGGTCAATCGGAGCATTTTCCGAGTTTTCGCGAAGTTTTTTTTTCCCGTTTTTTTGCCATTTCGTGAATAACCCCAACCCCCATCATCCTTATATATAAAATTCCGTTTGGGTCTGTAACTGAGTTTTCCCTTGGTTTGTCGGTTTCGATTTTTGTGTTTAGAAATGAGCTTTTGAAAAATAGAAGCGCATTCTCTGATTGAAGCGCACCTCTAATAGTAGCCCATTTGGAGAAGAAGTTAAAAAATAGACTGATATTGATATTTTCCCTTATTTTTGAGGTAAAACTCTATGATGAAATTTGGCCCTCTACAGGAAAATCGCACCGATCGCTAATAACAGCGTATAAATTGATACCTTCAACTGTTTCTGGCGAACCGTTGCGATATTTTAAATTTATTACATCGGAGGAACCACGTTTTTCGACTATTGATCGTTTTGCCGAATTGTCTTGGTATTCTTCCTCCGATCCACTGTCAGAATTAGCCTCCAAAGCTTCTCGGGTCGAATAACCACGTCTATGGTTGTCGAATTGCAAATCTAAACATTTCAATTGTATATCTTAAGCTACTACATTAACTTACAATCTAATCTTCTCACTCTTTTGACCTTATGCACTGCTAGCCGCGTAGGTGACAACTGTTTTCTGTACATGGTGCGTTCTGGAAGTTGTCTTTTCTCATAATTTGTTTTGTTTATTATCACTGCGTCGCCAACACCAGGCAGAAACGGTCGTGCGTTGCGGCTTTAAGGTCTCGCCGCGACCAGCGCGTTTACGGTAGATTGTTTATGAAAAAACATATTTCGTTAAAGAAAACAGAAAAACAATGCAAAAAAGAATGTAAAACTACCGTATACGAGCTCGTCGCGGCGAGACCGGAACTGCAACGCACGAGCGGCTCTGCCAGGTTTTGACGCCGCAGTAATATTACCTATTTGCAAAGAACGACATTAGAACTTAAATACGATATATTATAAAAAGAGATGAAGAAATAGCAGAAGAAATGAAGGAATTTCGGACAAAGCTGCAAAATGGATGAAATTTTTGCACGAGTTTTGCCAAAGTTGGATAAATGCGGCCGTACGGCCGTACCATATTCAATGAGAGAGTGCGAGACAGAGGGAGTGATGAATGGTCTCTCTCACTCAATGTGTTAAATACGGTCGCACTTTATGGGGCTATTCACGGAACAAGCAAAATATGCAAAAAATGGAAAAAATTCAGGCAAAATTCTGAGAATGCTCCGATCAGTCTGAAATTTTAACAAAAAATGTCAAAAATACTCCCGGACATGTGCAGAAAATTTCAGACCCAAACATCGATTTCGAAAATTTTCAGAAAAAAATCGATAATTTTTAAATTTGATATTTCGCATATTTTGCTGGTGTCAGTGAATATACCCATTACTCAACTGAGTCAAAATTGCTTCCATTTTTCAAAAGAAAACACTTTCTGAGACGAGAGTAATAGATGAGACATTACGCAAAAATGATAAAACGATAATTTCGGGGAGAGTGTTCATTACATTTTTTGGAACTGCGAAAAGTTTTGTTTTGTGTCGAACAATTAAGAAAACGAAGAAAAAAGAAAAATAAGCAGAAGATTGGAAAAATTAATTTAAAATATTAAGCGTGGCCTAAAATGCTGCGTAAATTGGATTGTTTCGAGTACGACAGATCGATCAATTAATTTTTTTGACAACTACATGATTTTAAACAGGTGGAAACAATGAAATTGGAATGTAACCGCAAAAAAACGGAAAAAGAATAATGAAAATGCGATGGAAACGCCATTACGAATAATCAATAAGTGGCGCGAGCAGATTATTTCTCTCGAGGCAAACAACAGTCTACGGACAGTTCTCTCGTTTTCCCCCTCTTTGCGAGATATTGTGTGCTGACTGTTGTTGGAATGCTTTTAGACAGCTTCGACTCGTGTTCATTGCGTGCAGACAGTTCTATGAGCGCATGCTGCTCGCAGACTGTTTAGGGTTTCTGCCGAGTATTTATGTTTTCCGCAGAAATATAAAATTCGTCTTTTGGTGTGGGATATGTTACTACTCCCATTTCAGTTTCGTCAACTATTCTACCGCTTGGTAGTTTATGTTTTGTCGTTCTTGTGGCAACTTTGGATATGAAGTCATTTCCGAGTATCACATCTATCGGCTTATTGTTGTGAATTTTTAGATTCATAATCTTTTTAGCATCGATTCTCTGTTTTCGTAGAGCCGCGATGTCGTCGTTCGAGAACTCTGGAGCTCGGAACTTAATTGGAAACCTGGGGTATGTGGCGATCTTGGTTGTCCAGACCTGACCGTCTCTACCTTTAAAGTTTAGTTTGACACAGTTGGACTGTACTGTCTCAATTCCGTTGATTCCTCTCACTTCCATACTCCCCTTTTTTTCGATCTCTAGTCCTAACCTTTCAGCTGTTTGATGTGATATTATCGATTTTGTTGCCCCCGAGTCTAATAGTGCCAGGAGTAATTCTCCGTTTATTGATTCTATGCTCATTGTGGGCAACCTGTATTGCGCGTCTTGTACGTTACATGTGTAGATCTGCGGTCGATCGATTGAATCAAATTTTTTATGGTTTTCGTAGTGTTGGTCGGTATCTATTTCGTGTATGTTTTGTGTTTCGTTAGATTTTTTGAATTCGTGATTTTGTGCTGTGGGCAAGGCAGTTTTTGACAGTGAGCTCTCTTCCCCCAGCTCACTGCCTGCCCGGAGCCGCGCATTGCGGCTAGTGTCTGGCACGAAATAACTTTTCTGAATGCTCATTGGCACTTTTTTGTTTTGATTCGGGTCGTGGAGCGAACTGTGATGTCTACCATCACATTTGTCGCATCTTCTTTTCGAGTAACACTGGAAAGATTTATGGCCGTCTCCAATACAGTTTCGGCATTTTTGATTCTTTTCGACGATTTCGTTTTTCTGCTCCAATGTGAGAGGGCATTGTTTTGTGTAGTGATTACCGTCTCCGAATCGGCATTGGATATTTTCATTCTTTCGTCTATGAAAATCTATATGTCTCCCTTTCATTGCGTACACTTCATGTGTGCTTTTATCGCGTTTATGTTCTTCTTTAGCGTCCTCCACAAACTTTTCAATGGAAATTTCGCTTCTGATCACTTCCACTACTTCCGCGAATGTTCGATTCACGTCTCTCGTATATTTTATCAGTTTCGACATAAGATGCGTGGGAAGTTTATGTATGAAATCGTTTATGACAATGGCGTTATCTACTGAAATGTCTAAATTTTTCAGTCTATTCGCCAGTGAAACGTGTTTAGCGAGATCTTTCTCCATCACCTCATAGTTCGATGCGTGAAATTCTGCGTGTTTGAACTTGCTCATGACAACTTGCCGCCTGTCAGTGGCATATGTTGCTTTGAGAAGCCTGCGTGTTTCGTCGTAGTCTGCCTGAGAGAAACTGGTCGTGGTAACCAAATTTCTGGCCTCTCCAGTAAGCAGTTTCTTTAGGATACTGTATTTCGTTTGGACTGACATGGTCCGGTTCGCATGAACTTGTTCGTTGAATTGGGTTATGAATTCAGGATATTTCTCTGGATGTTCTCCTGAGAAAGTATCTATGGTTTCTAGGCAATCTCGAACGGTTGTTATATAACCGGCTTGTTGCTGGTGATATTCGTTTTGGTTTTGGTGATGGAGATAATGTATATGTTGATTGTTTTTGTTTGGCGTGGATGGACGTCTCGGTTTTTCTTTAGTTTGTTTCTGATGTTGCTCTTTTTCGGATGTCAGTTTAGCAAGCTGCAACATTATTTCGTTTACGTTTTTGGTGAGAATTTCTAAGGTTTTCGTGTCGTTATTGGACGGTGATCTGTTCCCATGCGACCACGTGTTATCTGAGAATTGTTCCCCACAATTTTCGGTTCTCATTCTTTCGCCTTGTTGCGAATGGAACTGTATGATTGTGCGATTTTCTTCTTCCTCTTCGTCCTCCTCGTCACTACTACCATCAGAAAATTCTATTATTTTTGAATCGTCTGTCGATTGATGTTTTAGCATTTCGAGTTCCTTTTCGATTTTTTCGATAGTTTGTTCTAAGAGTGGGAGCAGCTCTTCGAAACCTTGCTCTTGGCAATGTTTCTCGAGCGCTTCCACGTTTTTCGCTCTGGTTTCGTCTAGACTCAATCTTTCGCTTTCTGCGACCTTTTTCTCTATTTTCTGTTTATATGTTTTCATTTCGTATATGTCTTTATGTAATTTTTCCTTTAATGTTACCAAGTTGGCTCCGCGTTTGATCATTGTTTTTTCGGATAAGGTGAACAATGCGCGATTATAGTTCGATTTTATGGCGTTCGCCATCTTGGTAAATGAAGCTTTTACGGACGCGAGGGTAGCTTTTCCTCCACGTCCTGTCTCGTTGGTGGGATTTCCTTCTCCGTTGACCGATGCCATTTTTTTTTTAAATTTTTGCTGTGCGGTGTACACAGATTCGCTATTATCCAAATTGGAGATGTTACCTGAAAATTTTGGTCCATTTCCTGCATTAGTTCCCCACTATTTCGAAATTATACGAGTTGGTGTAAGATCTCGGTGGAGCGAGAGAGAGTTTGTTTTATAAATAAATTATAAATATTCGAGAAGGAAAAAAAAAAGGAATTATTCGTCCTTTTTTACAATTCGATGTTCTCGGTTTTAGGGAATTTATGTATTCGATTCTCTGATTCTATGCGCTTTTCGTTCGTTATTGGGCTCGTTCGTGAATTAATCGGTCTCTTCCTTCAGCAACACCTTTGCAGGGCTTACGCGAATAGCCTGTGGTGTTCTGAATCAATGGGTACCTCAAATTTCGACGTTCCGACTGGTCCGTCTCTCTCTCCTACGGCTTCCAGCTGCCTCTTTTCAGTTCTATTTCCGGATATCTGATTTTCTGCATGCGTATACGTGGGCCTTTCCTTGACCTGTTTCTGATGGACTTTCTGATTGGTATAGGCTATTTTCTTTCGCTGATATTACGAATATCCTTTTCGTTTATGAATTTTAAGAATAGATTTTTCGCTAATTATTGTATGAATCTGCTTTCTGGTCATTTTTTTTATTGCCTTTTTCGTTTTTGTGTCGCTTATATGTTTTCTCTTTTTGTCGGCCTCGTATTGCCGAAGTTTTGTATCGTTTTTGCGTGAAGGCGCACTTCTCGTTTTTTCTTTCGTCGTTTTTCAAACTGTAGTATGGTTTCAGGTGCCTTCAACTCATCGTTCCCGGCAACTCTGGCCCCCTCGATCAACGGTCGCGATTCACCGCAGGACTCCGCACACCACCGAGGATATGGCCTCCATTTCGCTTGTAAATTTTTTCTTTTTTAAATTTATGGGGTTGTTCACGAAGTATTAAAAAAAAAATGGAAAAACCAGCGGAAAAAAAACCCGGCGAAAACCCGGAGAACGCCCCGACCGGCCCGAAACCCCGAAAAACAATGCCAAAAAAGCCCCCGGGCACCCCCAGAAAATCCCAGGCCAGAACACCGACTCCAAAAAATTATGGATTTTTTTTTTGTTAAAAAAATTTAAAAAATCGATGCCCCGGTCCGAAACTCCCCGGAAATGCGGCTCACTGGCATCATTCCCCAAAAGTCCCAAGCTAATCCGAGCACTCACCAAATTTACGCCGAAATTTCCGCAGGTCCTCGCCATTTTCCTCCACAACGTGAACAACCCTATTAGGATTTTTTTTTAATGTACTATTCTTATTCTGATTGTTATGTAGTTTTTGCAATTCTTTAGTCCCATCAGTTCGATATTGTCGAAGTTGATGATAAATTTCTTGCTCCGCTCATCTTGTTTATGTTTCTATTGTCCATTCACGAAAAAAGCAAGTGCGCTCCACGAAACTTAGTACTTCGTGGATTTCATTTTCTTCGCCAAATTATTTTTATTTACGTTGAATTTACACGTGAAATGAAATAATTTGGCGTCGAAAATGAAAATCACGAAGTACTAAGTTTCGTGGAGCGCACTTGCTTTTTTCGCGAATGGACAATATGTAAATGATCTCTGGAGTTACCACCCCGATAAAATTTTACTTTCCTCTTACCGGGTCCCGAGATAATATGGCGGTCGTTGTATGTTATTGTAGTAGTAAATATTTCTTTCTGTTTCTTTTCGTTTCCGACTCTTCCTGGACCATGTTCCTTTACGTGATTATCGTTGATATCTTATTCTTTATGCATTCTCTACTTTTGGTCAAATTCCACTTCGTTGTGGAAGATCTTCATTATCTGTTGATTTTTCGTACTTTATCGGGTATTGCTTTTCGGTATCGGAAATGTGTAGAGAATGTATGTAATGTTTCCTGATTTATGGAATTTTTTGAGTTTTCGGTGGTTTTTATGGAGAGGCTTGATGAAATTTTTAGTGATTTTGCTCTCGTGAGGGCGACCGCTGCATTCGCTGCGTCTTTCGTCTTGCCTGCCACTCTCCCATGCCCTGTTGGGATGCAAGAACGAAAGCTCCAGCGGCCCATAGACTTCGCAAAGTCTACTTATTGATAAGTATCGTATGTGTTTATGCTGAATATAATTTATGTTTTTCGGAGATCTAGTGTTCCATCTTGGGTTCGTGTATGACCTGAAAATTTCGAGAAAGTTTGTAGTTTCGTGTTAGATATTTCGGAATTTTCGAATTTTAGGTAAAAAAAAATTTAGTTTCGTATGAGATATTTTGAAAGTTTTCGAATTTTTAGGTAGAAAAAAATTTTTTGTTTCGTTTTTGGAATATCGAACCTGAAATTATATGTTTTGCTGACCGTGTCAGCGCCCCGTTTCGATTCACCATGTGCGGGTGGCTCGAAACAAGGCACGGTCGATTGCACCATGTGCGGGGAAAGGTTGCAGGGAGGATGGAGCTCCCCCTATCCCGCTATTAGACTAGTCTCGTTGTATGTGTGAAATAAGATAAAACGGTTTACGCGGAGAACAGATTTATTAAAATTCTGGGGAAGAAAAGCTCAGCGCCTAAAAACTTCCCTCCCCCTTATCGGGTGAGCCGCATCGGAGGCGGGCTCACGGGGGGAATCTCTTGACACAATAAAACGGGTAAGAAAATTAATAAAAAGAATATATACAAGGAAAAGGTAAAAAAGGTTAAAGATAAAACGGTTTAGTCGAAAGTGAGTACGGCGCGTAACGAGTGCGAAGCCGTGTGTGAGTAGGCCCGCAGGCGGATAAAACAGCAAATGAAAAGTAAGTAAATTAATCTGTAAAACTGTCGCTAATCAGCTTCTCGTGGGCCCCACACAGGAGCCCTTATCGCTATTTTTGAGGTCGACGACCTGTCCCCTGCTGACATTTTCGACTCAACTGACTCTCGCCGCCGCCGCTCCCGTTGCGGTCGCCACCGTAGTTAGAGACGCAGGCAAGGTCTCGCCGCGAGGCGACCTGTCTGCGTTTTTTGTTTTTTTTTTGTTTTTTTAGTAACAAGAACCAATATTTTATGTTGGATTTATGTCTTTTTTGGTGAGAGAGAAGTCGTGGGCTACGCCTTTAGGCTAGTTCCGCGACAATCCCAAACAAGACTGCTGAATTGCACTGCTGAATGGACTCTGGAAAAAAGTAAGCAAATGAAAAAAAGTAAGCAAATTAATGAACCATATACGGATGGCTAAAAAAAAAAGAACGGTTGAAAAAAAAGGTCGATTGCATCTGATGCGGATGACTAGGCGATCGACAAAAGAAAAAATTATAGAAAATTGACTTGTAAAAACTTATAGCTAAAAACCCGGTCGATTGCACCATGTGCGGAAATTGCTCTTAGAGGATTGAGACTCGGCAATCCGGCTAAAGTAGTGTGACGGGAATAATGTTGAAACAAAAGTTAAGACGGTTTTGACTAAGAAACAGTTTATTTAACTGGGAGTAAAAATGTTTGCGAAAAAACTCCTCTCTGTATAGATCTCTGCCCATATTGAGAGCAGAGAGGAGAGAATTCTAGTCAATCAGAATGCGAGTATTAAGATGTAAAATAATTATAAAAAAGATAAGTCGACGGACGCCAGAAATGCGGACGGCGTGCAACAATCTACAGTGGCGGAATTTGACACCTCCAAATGCTCGTCTAGTGGAGCGCACTTGCATACCTCCTCCTTTGGCGCCGATCATATAAACGCCCATCGCGGGCACTAAGAATGTGTACTGTGATGGTCTAGCGGTCTACATTTTCGATCGCCGATCTGGAGGCCTGGGTTCAATACCTCTTGGTGCACTTTTTTTTTGTTTTCTGTTTTGAACCACAGATTCAAAGCAAGCTTCCGCCCAGCTCCCTCCGGTCGCCCATTTACAAGGTTTCACGCATGCTTCCGGTGTTTTGCCGCTGAACTTTCTGGATAAAAGTTACTTGCCGAAGGATTTAAATAAAACTAACGAATTTAAAGTAGTTCGAAAAAATAAAAGGAAATTTTAATTTTGTTTTCAACGTTCTACTCCAACACGCAAATGTCATTTTTTGTGGTATTCGAAACAAAAATCCATAAGATTTAGTCTGAGCAGATACAAACGAAAGATTGGCGTCCTCAAGCTCTCACCACTAGGCCACCGCTGCACACATTCTCAGTGCCCGCAATGGGCGTTGATATATGAGCGGCGCGCGATGCGAGGAGGTATGCAAGTGCGCTCCACTAGACGAGCATTTGGAGGTGTCAAATTCCGTCGCACACAACAATCTCAAAGAAGGGCGAGAAGAAGAGCGCAAGACGAAGGAGCAACGATGATGATAAGAAAATACATTAATCTGAATAATTGAAAAATAAATGTTCTTGTGTTGGTTTGTATCGTTTGGTAAAAATTCTTGCTTCGGTCGTATAGAAATTTTTCAGCATCTCGCCAAGCGGTAGCATTTTGACTGCCGAAAAAGTTTTTGGGACTACTAAATTTGTTCTGACGTTGCATTTGCAACTCAGGCAACAAATTTAGTGGTTTTGATTCGCGCGTCGTTGAGTTGGTCATTTGGTAGCGCAAAAATATAATTTTCCGCCATTTCCTTGTCTCGTGTTGTCTGCGTCTCTTTGATGGGTGTGTTTCCTGTACCCTTTACTCTTTGTGTTTCTGTCTCTCACTCGAGCGCGTGTTAAGAGATTATTGTTTTTGAATTCGCGAAGTGCGCGAGAGTTTTATTTTGATATTTTTGTTGTTTTTCCGCTATTTTCCGTTATTTTTTGAATAATTAAATAGTAGGGATAATTTTGTTTAGTATAAATAGTTGATAGGCTATAATCAGGTTAAAATAGTCGTGGAATATTTAATTAACTTATTTATTCCGCGACAGAAGACAAAAAACGCGAACATCTCCACATTCGATCCCCCGACGATCCTCCGCTGAGTCAACCCCTCGTGATGTAGCTTGTCATACATCAAATTGCGGAACGTCCTGTCTTGCCGCATTCGTACGATTTCCTGATGGGACCATCTATTTGAAAGCAATGAGACGTACAACCTTGCTTCTTCGGATTGTCTTTTTTTAAGCCAGACGAGACCTTTCTTCGTTGTAAATTTGCATTATTAGTTCACAACTAGATTGATTCACTTCTATGAAGGCCCGCTTCCTCTGGTCGTCATGGTCTGTCGCATATAAAGCCGTGGTATTCAGTGACAACCCGCAATCCCAGAGCGCTTCGAAATTTTTGGCGTCCACTTGGGTCACAATAATGTGAACTCGTAGGTTTTTTTCTTCAGCGGTTAGGATTCGGAATTGAATTGCGGCTATTCGGTGTGAACCATCAACAACCACCATCCGGTCCGCCAAATCGCCAGTTTCGGATAATATTCGCCTGATATTATTAAATTATTTTATCTCTTTTTTTTCTCACATTTTTCCGGCTTTTTTGGTGTCAAGCAAATCCGCTACGGTCTCTTCGAATGCCAATCTTTCAACCTTTTCTTTGTTGATTGTTCTTAAGAGTGCTCCTCTTAAATCGCTCTTCACGAACTCTCCTAGAGGCACTTCGTTTTCCTTTTCCTGCAATCACATTTCTTGAAAATTAGCATTTTCACAATTCTCAGTGTGAAAGGCTGCAAACCCGCTTTACTCGCACAGTGAAAGACGCGGTCACGTTGCCGACAATAAAGTGTAGAAAATTGTGAGAGGCGGGTGATTTTTCTCTCTTTTTTCTGAATCTCACTCAAAATGCATGCACACCTATTTGTTTGATTGGAGCGAATTTGCACCGTTTATTACCGAGTATATCAGAATAGCTTCCTGCTGTTACCGTTTTTCGGAAATTTTTCGTTGTTGATTTTTCGTTTGGGATATACTCGGTATAAAACGCTGAAAATTCGCTCCAAACGAACAAAAAATTTCGCATGCATTTGGAGTGAGGTTCAGAGAAATCAGAGCAAAACATCGGCCACGGCTCTCCCAATTTTCTGAACTCTCTCGTCGCCAACGTGGCCGTGTCCACCACTGTGGGAAGGGAGCGCGTTTGCAGCGCTCCGTATTGAGAATAACATTCGTTAATAATTTTGTGTATCCATGTTTCGAATTAATAATAACGCATTGTTAGAATTTTATGTGTAAAAAAATTAGAAATCAAAAAATAATAGGATTCTCATTTACGGATTTCCTCTTAAGGGATGCGTTTAAGGCCGCGTTTGCAGCAGTGCACTGTTCAACACACCGTGAGAGTCTCGACTACCTATGATACAAGTTTCATAAAGATCTCAAAGCCCGTCCAAAATGACTTCCGTTATTAGAGGAAATACGTAATTTACGGAACCTGGGCCACGGAATATGATTATTCAGGCTGTGTACCTTTTAATTACATTTTCGTAGTCTCCCCACTATTTTCTCCTCGAACCCGTTAGTTCCATTCTTACCTTTCTAACTTTTGTTCCTCTGTTGGATGTTGTGCTTCCAAGGTGAGTCGTTTCTAGCGGTCCAGATTCAAACTCCGCGTGTTGGTGTGGCCGTTTTCGCGTAACACCATCTCCCTGAAATAAACGCCTTTTTTTATATATATCATCTTTTATTTACTTTGTTCGGCGTCGCATTTCTACTTGAGCACGTCGACTGAGGTGAGACGGCCCTGTGGTGCGGAGCACTTTTTTTTAATAGACGGACAGGTGAAGTTGGGCGGTTTACCGCCGTTTCGAAACTGTCGTTTGGCTCGGTTGAACTTTCTTCCTGTATTAACAATAAACTCTATCTCTCATATCAGACATGTGTTTGTATTTGATATTTTTGCGGCGGGGATACTATGGATGACTTCTCGTAATAATGTACAGTGCGTAACATAAGTATAAGCGCATCCCCAAAAAATGTTTTAAATAATCGGTTATTCTAACAACCGGTTTTTTTGAATATAAACGGGTGAAAACCGGTTGAGCACATTGATGGTACAGCTACTTATAATCAACTTGTGTTTTTCTTGAGTTTTTCCGATTTTATGTGTGAAGCGCTTATACTTGTGTTACGGTTGCAAGAGCAGTTTTTTCAAACTTAATAGTCAAATTAAAAGAGTTTTGTGATTATTAACTTAAAAATTTGTAGAGTGTGTAAATTTCGCATGCCGATTAGGATTTTCAAGGTCTCAATTCTTCAGATTTTATGCAAACCCTCTAGAAGGTACTTTCAGGGAGGCGCTTTTACTTATGTTAAGCCGTGTATGTATGTATGTACGTTTTTCTAGTTGAATTTCCCCAATACAACTAGTTGTGACCTTTACGGTGATATCGGCACTTTTTTGGCTCACCATTTCCTGCACACGTTGATTTGGCGACAGTTGGCTGGTGGTTGGTGACTGAATGTCTAGTGCCTGAAATAGATATTGCTTCCTTCTCTAGTTTCTAATAGTTTTTTAATTGGGGTTCTTACCTCTTCTTCCTCATATCCCTCTTCTTCCTCATATCCCTCTTCTCCCTCTCCTTCCCCAGACTCGTCAAAATCGAAAGCCCTTGGGGAGATATAGTATTCGGTGGCGTTTACACTCTCTCCTTCCGCCTCTGTTACCCTTCTTGCGGACGCAAGATTACTGTTTTCGGTTTCGGGAGAAACGTGTTCTTTTTCCGGCTCTATTCTTAGACTACCGTCATCGTTGGTACCTACGGCCACATTGTATGATCGACTCGGCATCGTCTTATCAATTACTTGGCTCATTTCCGATAGATCTACCAGATTTATCATGTAGGATATTTTTGTTTTCCGATTCGTATAGAACTGTAAGAGCTATGTTTAAAAAACCAATCCTGGTTTTCTTAATTTTGTATGTTATTTCCCAAATAGCCTTCTCAATTGTGAAAGAAATATATTACTGCGTCGCGAAACCCTATCTGAGCGCTCGTGCTTTGCGGGTGTGGTCTCGCCGCGATCAACGCATATACGGTAGTTTGTGTACATTTTTTTTGCATTTTTTCTCTTTTCAAACACAGAACTATGTGTTTTCGTTTTATTTTGTCATAAAATACCGTATACGGCCTGGTCGCGGCGAGACCATAGCCGCAACGCACAAGCGGTTCTTCCTGGTTTTGCAACGCAGTAAGGTTATATTAAATTATTTAGTTTTTCTCTGTTTTGTTTGAATATCTTTCTTATATACCGTAAATACTGTATTATAAGCCGCTGGGCTTCTATTTTGCGAAGGTGTCTCAAGGATAGGCTTATATTACAGGGTGGGCTTCTATTTTTCAACCCTGATTGCGAGTCAAAATCTAATTCAAGAGCACTAACAACATAAGATAGATGTTTGTAACTTTAAAAATAATAGTTTTCGTAATCCAATGGTGTGTCGCTTTTTCTGCTTTTTTTTACGACAAATTTTTCCGAAACAGACATCACTCAAGATAATTTCTGGTAAAAACACAACCTATTTCTCAATGTTAACTACGAAAACTAAACCAAAAATTGCAGCATTTTTTTTTCCTTATTTTTTTTCAATTTTTAATATTATTACTGGTTTTAGTAGTCAATTTTCTTTACTAATCTGTGGAATTCAAATTTTGTGGTTTTTACTAATTTTTTTAACCGTAAAAGTTGTTTTTATTATTTTCAATCGACTTGCATCATCAAATAATGAAACCTACACTTTTTTTCGCGTGAAAATTCAAAAGGCACTGAAATTTAACAGTCGCGTGAAAAAAGTGGGCGGGATTGTTTTTAATAATGCAACTCGATTGAAAATAAAATGTGGAATCTGTTTAAATAAAAAGTTTTAGGCCCAGCCCTGGTGGGGTATTCGATGACTGCCTCCATTAACACGAATGTTTAAAACCGGGTGAAACTAATGCAGAATTGAACAGAGACTCTTTGGTGACGATTGATTTTCAATTAAGGGTGCTTACGATTAGGGTACCAAATCTGCGTACGTCCTCTTTGGTTACAATGTCTCCTGAGTTACGGCAACTTTTTTTTTTTTTTGAAATTTCCAAATTTGGTAACCAAGGAAAAGCCATAACTATAAAAAAGATGTACGAAAATGACGAGGAAACCAAAGGTCCGGGACCCATTAAGTTTTGGCAAATATTGCTAGATGGGTTTTTATTGAAGGGTGGGCTTCTATTCTTCAAAGAGGTCTAGAGATGTTTCTATCTTATAGGGTTGGCTTCTAATACAGGTGGGCTTATAATACAGTACTTACGGTATATTACGCTATTCAAGTGTGCTCGTTTTTTCGTTCTAAAAAATGTTTTTCACAATCGTTAATATTGTTTTCTGGTCCCTACTGATTTTTTATCTTTTCTACTCTGTCCCTCGTCAGCCTATAAGAAATTAGGTTTCATATTGACCTTTTCGGTAAATGTGCCATTATCTTTCCGTGTGACAACGGAGAATTTTGGAGAGATGTAATTGTTTTTTGAGCTCTCTAGTTTCCCTTTGCTGTTACACAGAAGTCTCCCTCTCCCATATCTTCTCATAACCAACAGTTCCGCGTCATGGTGCTCCATTTCCTGAACATATTAAACTACAATAGCCTGCACAATAGCATAGTTCCCTAACTGTATATTTGGTGCATATTTCCTCAAACCAATCAGCATCGGCGACTGTATCGGATTGAATAAACACGCGTACAACTTCTTCAATGGATTTAACGAGTTTGGAGTCTGAATTTCAGATTTTAAGAAACATTTGGTTGTTGTTTTTTACCTAACAGTGATACGCAGTACTGTTGGGCGATTTCTTCTATCGGCTTGTCATTTAGACTTGAGGTTTTCACCAGAGGAGCGATGGCAAATTCAATGGAGTGCATTCCTTAATGTTAAATTTCTTTGTTCTTATTTCACTTTTTTTTAAATTCTATCCCACTCTCTTTTTAGCCTACATCGTTTTGGTGCGTTTTTATCTTTTTTCTTTTCCCACAAGCATACTTGTGTAATTATTCGAAGTGTTGCTAAAAACGAAGGTACCTACCGTACCCTCATTAATTCAAATTTGCGCAAGGAACGCTATCAAATGTTGTATTAAAGTGATAAACAGAATTTAAAGCAATTTAATTTAACTTCCGGTTCGTCTTTCTGCTTTTTCCGTTGTTATTCTCAGCATTTTCCAGAATCGTAAATTTTCAATGGAGTTTCGAACATAAAAGCAGCAGTTTTTCGACATTGTAACAAATTATAACTACTGGAACGAAAGCATAAAAGCGCCATTTTTATAATGTTGTGCTTGCGGCATTGACCACTCCATCCAAAAGACCACAACCGGCTTCGATGGGCTTTAAATCGGGACTGAAGTCTGGCCACTCGCGAGCATTGATCTTCTGATTTCATTCTGTTGCCTTTGTGAGCAGATGTATTGTAGAATGTAATACGAATCATTATAATTTCTCAATACAGTAAACTTTGAACTGTGTACATTGATGTTCTTGCGTATTTCTGTTGGAATTGTTGTTTAATTGGTACCAAATCACATTGAGCTTGCCTTGTCCTTTGAGCTTTTTTGGTAGAGCGCATCAAGAGTTTTGTATATTTAAATGAAAATTTGACAGATAACTGCAAGGTACGGCAAGTTCACTAGATTTTCTTTCTTACCAGTTTGCATAGTCCGAATTTCAACATAATATGCAGTTGACCATGTTCTCATTTTACTAGATTTGTTCAATTTGGTATATTTTTTGGAAAATGCTGAGAAAACTATTGGAAAAATCCGAGAGAAGCATTGGAAGTTACAACAGACAGTTGTTATTTATGCTTATCCGTTCGATAAGTCACTTGATAGAGTTCCTTGCCTCCCCTTTGGCTCAGATCAAAATAAGAGAACAAAAAAATTACATTTTGAATGGAATACAAAGAAAGTTTTAATGTTTTTTGGAAAATACGTCAAATTGTCAGGGTGAGCATATACTTATGAGGGCTCCGCGACATTTCGACACCAGACATCTCGAAACGGCGACATCTCGAAACCGGACATCTCGAAACCGCGACATCTCGAAACCGCGTTAACAGGGGGAGGGTGGTTGAAAAGAGAGGTAGGAAGTAAACATTTTTTTTTCATAATTCAATGACTATTCAACACAAAATCAAAATTGTTTTACCCAAAAATAGCAAAAGAAACGACCGAAAAAACATTTTTTTTTGGTCCCACCCCCGCCTCTGATGAAAGGTGTAGTTTGCGTACTGTAAACTTTTTTTGGTTGCCACCAAAGAAATGATGCTCAAATCTTGCCATTGAATTATGAAAAAAAATTGTTTACTTCCTACCTCTCTTTTCAACCACCCTCCCCCTGTTAACGCGGTTTCGAGATGTCGCGGTTTCGAAATGTCGCGGTTTCGAGATGTCCGGTTTCGAGATGTCGCGGTTTCGAGATGCCCGGTTTCGAGATGTCGCGGTGCCCTTATGAGGTGACCACAATTTCAACTTTTTGGGCTGAAACACGTAATTGTGATTGTATCTTTATGGAAAATTGCTCACATAGGTTATTTGGCATCCTGAATTGAATAGCAATAGCGGTTTTCAACCTAATAGTTTGATTTGTTCCAAACATCAACATTTTGGGGTGGCCATATACTTATGACGCGCACTGTATTACACGACACCGTCACTCCCGTAGAACTGCAGTGACCATTTCGGATGTTGATGAATTTTCCCATAATGGGGGGGCAGTTCCAATATAACAGACGACTACTGCTACCGTTTCATTGATGGAGAGCAACGTCGAACATAATTTCCGATTGAGGTAGTACTGCTGGGTCAAGCATTACGGAGATAATTTGGCTTCGAGAGACAGAATTCGACACCGCACAAGCTGGATACATAGAGGCTTTCAAACAAGATCAAAAATAATTTTGATAGGGCCAGGCTTGTCGATTGCGAATAAAAGTATGTCAGGAACCTATTCAGGGCAGCAAGAAAAATAGTTGTTGGTGTTTTCAACACGACACATTGCGTAAGAACATTAAAAAAAACTACCGTATTCGAATGTTTTGAAACTGAACACAACAGTTTGGGTCGAGTCCTATTGTGTTTTTAATCGACTTGCGAGATGGGGACGAGAGACTCCGCCCACTTATTTGTGCGCGACCACGCGAACACAGTGATATTTGAAGAGACGCAGACAGGTAGCTCACAAATAAGTGGGCGGAGTCTCGCGTTCTCATATCGCAAGTCGATTGAAAACACAATACCATATTTTTTTAAGGCGCCTCCAAACTCTTAAAGCAAGGTTTACTCTTTAAGTTTTCTGGAATCGTTATAATCGGCGAATGCATCATCAGCCTGGTATAATTCAATATTAGCCCCCCACCCCAATATGGCCCCCCACGTTGTATACAATTTTGTTAAAGCCCCCCACCCAGTACAAAATGGGTGGGGGGTTTCACTTTAATGTGGGGGGTCACAATTGATGAAAGTATTCAATTATAGACCCCCACCAGTACAAAGTGGGGGGTTAATATTGAAGAACCTGGTATTCTTCAATTTTAGCCCCCCACAAATAAAACCCCACCATTTCTATTCAAATTTAGCCCCCCTCTGTTCAAAATGAGCCCCCCATAAATTCAAAATAAGACCCCCACTAGCTCAATTTTATTGAATTCAAAATAAGCCCCCCACAAATTCCTTCTCTTTTTGATATGAAAAATGGAGATTTCTGTTAATTTTCAGGACTCTAATGATCATCTTTATATAAAAACTGACTCACATGGTTTTCTGGCCTGGTTTTGTTCAATTATAACTCGAATATTTGATTCCTCACATCAGCGGTTCACCAGACTTTGCGATAGATCAAGAAATGAAAATACATTGTGGTATTCCCATGAGTTTTGATGTCACGTTTATATTATATTTCTACTACCACACCATTTCACGCGATACTTAATTTTTCCTTTTTTTCTGCATGAAAGACCGGGTGGGGGACTATATTAGTGTTGTTTTTGGGGGGCTTTATTTGAATTAGGGTGGGGGCTAAAATTGAATACTGCCCATCAGCCTCCCTCTACGCCACTTTTCAATTTTCAACATTGTAGTGTGCCTGTTTTGAAGCGAAAAATCAAAATTTACCTGCAATTCGTCGTGGATAATTCATTTTCAGTTAAAAAAGTATAAAAACTAGAATTCGAGTTAATCTTGCAAGTGTAACAGTATTTTACAGGAGTTTGCAGTGGAGCGAGGTTGATGATGTATTCTTAGACTATATTTCTCCCATTATTTGTTTTTCTTTTTTTTTCAATGTCATTTGAATTTAAAAGAAACGCAAAAATCGCGTTGCAATTTGTTTATTTTCAGAATATCAATGAAACGTACAATATAGTTTTTTGTGGATTTATCTTTTTTTTTTTTACCCCTAGCAATTACAGTACTGGCCATAAAGAATGCGACAACTGGTTTTTTGATGATAACTTCTTGGAAAGTTAACTTTCTGACCCGAATTTCTTACTGTATCTGCAATGGAACCTCACAAAAACTTGCATAATTGCGAATTGCATCATTCTGCAAAAAAAAAATTTTTTTTTAATTTTTTTAATTTTTCTCATTTTTTCACTTTTTTCATGTAATTCAGTTTTTTGTATAAAGTTGAATGAAAATTAATTGGGAGTAGTTTTAATTAGTTTTTTATTGTTTTTCAGCTATGGTCAGACCATTTGGGAAAAAAACTTTCACTGTGGACGTTCGAAAAAGCATCGTACGTGGACATGAACTAGGCGCGCATCCGAAGATACTCGCAACTCAGTTTGATTGTTCTTCCAGCCAAATTTACCGTATTTTGAAGAATAATCGTGTTGATGTAATGTTTCAATTAGCTTTCTAAACTAATTTCGACTATTCAGGATGGTGTAGTTCATCGTCAATCTCCAGGAAGACCCCGAACCACTTCCAGAGATATGGATCGAAATATATTGCGCGCGTGCCGAGAAGATCCTAGATGCACATCTACGGATATTCAAGTTTCCGTGACATCTCCAAATGTGCCGATGCCATCGAAAAGGACTATTAGAAGACGTCTGCAAGTTGCTGGACTGCACGGACGAAGACCAGTCAAAAAACCACTCGTTAGTCTAAAAACCGGAAAGCTCGCGTTGAATGGGCTAAACAGCACTTGTCCTGGGGACCTCGAGAGTGGGCTAATCACATCTAGAGCGACGAATCAAAGTTCAATCTGTTCGGTACTGATGGTATTCAATGGATTCGACGTCCTATTGGCTCCAGATATGCTCCTTAGTACCAATGTCCGACGGTAAAACATGGAGATGGATCTGTGATGGTTTGGGGATGCATCTCCGACACTTCCATGGGTCCATTGAAGAGAATTGTTGGAACCATGGACCGATATGCGTACGAAGACATCCTGTAGAACAAAATGCGACCATGGGCAAGAGCAAATTTGGGCCGATCGTGGGTGTTTCAGCAGGATAATGACCCGAAGAATGCTTAGGGTCATGTCGCCAATTGGTTTCGACGTCGCCGTGTCGATCTCCTGGAATGGCCAAGTCAGTCCCCGGACTTCAATCCCATCGAACATATGTGGGAGGAGCTAAAACGACGTCTCAAAGGAGTCCGAGCCTCCAATGCCAACCAGAAATTCGCTCAACTCGAAGCTGCTTGGAAGAGTATCCCGATGACGGTGGTTCAGACGCTCCTGGATTCGATGCCACGTAGATGCCAGGCTGTTATTGATGCCAAAGGATACCCAACCAAGTATTAAATCACTTTTTATAGTTACCTTCCTTTTGTTTTTGACCTTCGGTGATTCTAGAGCTAATTTGTATAGATCTCCAAAAATGCCAATTTTCCTGAATTTTCGAAAAAATTGAATAAAAAAATAATTTTCAGCCAAATTTTAAAATCAACTTGACAGAAAGGTTTCTGATAGTGCTGAAAAAATCGCACAAAAAATTTGGGTCAAAAAGTTAACATTCCAAGAGGTTATCGTCAAAAAACTAGTTGTCGCATTCTTTATGGCCAGTACTGTATACAGCGTTAGCTTATCAACTATTCTTAGGTATCGAGTCAAACTTTTATGAGCAACCATAAATCCATCATTAAACTTTTTCAAACTTATTCAAGACCCGTTTATACTTTTTTAAGACGCTCTAATACTTTTCAAAACTTTTCATGCCAACATCAATCTTTTTTATGATGCTCTCAAACCTCAGTTTATTCTAACCCTTTTTTAAACTTTGTGATGAAATACTTATGTATTTATTACATTAAAAGGTTTGAAAAAGTTTGACTCGCTAAACTTGTTGCAACTACCTAACAAACTGAACCTTTTTCCATCCTTATCTACTTACAAAGCTCGACACCCTCATCTTCAATTTGTCTATATAATAACAATTTGGTAGAAATTAATGTATTAATTACTCACTTGTACTCTTGTTTCCGATCCACGACTCGAACGTTGATTTCTGACGATTATGTAGTTTTGATGACTAATTTTGTTTACTTCCACCCAAGAAATACATCCACGTGGTTGCTTTCCACGTTGACGGACGTGATTAACCGAGTTCACCTTTTTTATTATTTTACGTGATATTTTTTAATGAATTTATTTCAACTATTTTTTTTTGACGCGTGAACTAATTTTTGAGTTTTTATTTCGCTTTTTTACGTGTAATTTTTTCCATCTTTTTTTTTAACCCTTTAAGCATTACAATTTTCTTTTCACGTTTATAATTGGCACGCGAATATTCGAATTCATTTTCAAAACTTCGAATTTCTTTTTTCACATGATATCCTTGGAAATATATACTCGCCGAATGCATCCTCAGCCTCGCTCTACGGCCCTTTTTGATTTTCAACAGTGTAATTTTTTTTGAACCGAAAATTCAAATTATAACTGCAACTTCTCGTGGATACGTCGTTTTCCGTTAATAAAGAAAATACAACTAGAATACGAGTTAATCTTGCAATTGCAACACAGTTTTACAGGAATGTTACAGTAGAGCGAGGTTGATGATGTAATCTCCGACTATATTTGATTTTACATTTTTATTCACGCGTTTTTTTTCTGCGTGGTATTCAAGAAATTTTTTTTTTTATGAGTTCGCGGCTGACGTTGAGAGACTCGCTTCAAATCCAGAGAAATTAGTCAATAGAGCGCGCTTGCACCGCGTCTGCGTCTTGAATCTCGACACACTCTCTCGCTCACTTTTTTTTTTGAAAATATGTTTTTCAGAGCATTAAAAGGCATTTTAAAGTATCTTCTCGTTTCATGTTTGGAAAAATTTCTCTGTTAAAGGTAGCAAATTTTTTAGAGTGTTTTTAAATCAAATGTTTCAAAATTTGGTCGATTCTTCCGTGCACCGTATCGATTTTTATTTTTTATTTTATTTTCGCAGGGTTTTTTTATCCGAAAATTCATGTTCTATTTTTCCCTTTCAATTAATATTTATTTTGTCTAAAATTTACAGTTTTACGTGCCATTCAACGGCAACCAGCATTTGGTTTGGCGAGAAACCATAATTTTACAATTGCAATGGAAAACTTACGGAAAATTTTGCGACGAGTACTGTATCACTTTTTTTTAAACTTTAAAACTGATATATCAATTATCTTTTTTTATATAGAAAATTTTAGATTAGTATTGTGTTTTCAATCGACTTGCGACATGAGAACGCGAGACTCCGCCCACTTTTTTCTGCGCGACCACGCGAACACAGTGATATTTGAAGAGACACAGACAGGTAGCGCACAAATAAGTAGGCGGAGTCTCGCGTTCTCATGTCGCAAGTCGATTGAAAACACAATATTATGGATTCGTGAATGAGCGATAAAACGCGGTGAATTGTGGGGCAAAAGTTGGCTGGTCTCGCCACGATTTTGACAGACTACGGTTCGCGCGAAAAAAATTTTTCTTCTTTTGTTTTTAATAAAAACGCGTTTTTTTGCCTTTTGACTAGCATTTTTTCACTATTAAAATTTTTTGTGTAACCTGGAATGGGTAATTTCGTTTCAAAAACACATTTTGTTGAGAAAAAAACTATGAAAATGAGTTTTAATTTAAAAAAAAAGAATAAAAAAAAATATTTTCGCGCTAACCGTAGTCTGTCAAAATCGTGGTGAGACCAGCCATCTTTTGCCCCACAATTCACCCGGTTTTGTCGCCCATTCACGAATCCATAATATGTGTGTTTGTTTGTGTGTCTCACACGCGAGTTTGCAGTCGACAAAACTCGATCTCGCGACCTGTCGATTGACGTTCAAAAGTGCTAACCACTATACCACAAGGGTCACGAGTACTGGAAAGAAATAGGGAAAAGAAATGATTGCCATTTCTATTTAAAAAAAAAAAATCAGTAGAAATCAACATTTGACGAAGGCGACTTAGTCGCCACAAGCTGCAAGCTTGTTTATATTATATTATATTTTTTTTTTAAAGATTTTAACACAACAATTCAAAACTATGGCTAAAAATCGAAACTATGGCCAGTAAAAAAGAAAGAAAAACAAAACATTGACCAATTTTGATAAACTTTGTTTTAAAAACATTCTAAAATGTTTTACATTCATTCAACAGAGCGATTTTTGAAAAAAGGGAACGAGAAAGAGCTGAAAAATTAAATTCATTTATCTGTTTCAAAAAAAGTGAGCGAGAGAGTGTGCCGAGATAAGAGACGCAGTCAGAGGCACTGCAGGTGCGCTCTATTTCCCATTTCCTCTGAATTTTGCATCTACTCACACCATGCAAGGTGCAGTGAAAGGTATTACATATATATTTTTCTGGGGATTCATTTTTTTTCCACCCCTAGCAATTATAAGGCGTTGTCTTATCAACTATTCTCAGGTATCGAGTCAAACTTTTCTGAGCAACAATAAATCCATTATTAAACTTTTTCAAGCTTGTTACGTTTATCCTTTTTCAAGACGCTCCAATATTTTTCAACCATTTTCATGCTAACATTAAACTTTTTGAAGATGCTCTCATACCTTAGTCTATTCTAACCCATGTTGAAACTAAACCTCTTTCCATTTGTATTTTGTTTTCAATCGACTTGCGACATGAGACCGCGTGATTCCACCTATTTTTTCGCGCGACCACGCAATTACAGTCCAATTCGAAGAGAATCTGAGAAAACATGGCTTTTTATCTCTCTTTCTCATGCTGCAACTCGATTGAAAACACAATATCTATTTACAAAGCTCAACACCCTCATTCTCAATTTGTCAATATAATAAGAGGCCGTATTCATGAACATTTAGCGTACAGTAAATGGAAATGGTAAACGATCATTTTACCATAAAGTTTAAATTCTGCAATGTGCACGGGGTTCATGACCAGGCTTTCTCGGAAATTTCCGAAAAGTCGGAATTCCGTCGGAATTCCGATGTCGGAAATTTCCGATTCCGGTTCCGAGGCAGTTTCACTTCCGAAAAAATTTCCGATTCCGTTCCGAGACCAAATGATTTCCGAAAATAATTCCGTTTCCGTCGGAAATAATTTTTTTCCGATGTCGGAAAAAAAACATGTTTTTCTGTCGAAATTTGGTACGAAAAATCGTTTTTTTTTTCTTGAAAAAATTCGACTATGTCCCTGACACAAGTTTCCTATTTAATGCCGCGTCCAAAGTTCAAAAAATTCCTGAAATCAGGAGTTTTTTGCAGACCAAAGTTCCACAAAAAATCCCAGAAAAAACAGGCGGTCACAGTTGAAACCGACGTTACCGTAGTTGCTTCGCTGCGAGGCCTTCTATGTTTAAACTTGAATTTTCCCACAGTTGCTCAATTTTTTATTTTTTGCGGGAAAATTCAAGTTCAAACACAGAAGGTCTCGCAGCGAAGCAACTACGGTAACGCCGGCTTCAACTGTCACCGCCTCACGGGGTGTTGAGAGGTACATGAAAATTAAAATTTAAATTTCGCGGGAAAGTTGCCACGTCACTCGAGAAAAAAGTGCGCGAAATGGCATATTCAAAACGTCGTTACCGCAGCAATTTTTTATATATTTTTTCTTGTGGGTTCATATCTTTTGCATAGTTCTAAATATTTAAACAATAATTACTCATTTATTTTATGCAGAAAACGTATTCCGCCAGCGCCTCGTTTTTGAAAATCCAAACCGTTTCAAATCTGTAACAACCGCGTTTCCTCAAATCTATGTGAGCAGTGGAGCGTATTTTCACGATGTACTCTTCAACACGCCGTGCCGCCTGTTTTTCTGGGATTTTTTGTGCAACTTTGGAATGCAAAAAACTCCTGCTTTCAGGAATTTTTAGAACTTTGGACGCGGCATTAAACACAAGTCTACGTATCGTTCCTCAATGTTTTAAAATTTTTTGTGGATAATTTAAGATTTTATGGGCCTATTCAGGTTCATTTCCGATTTTTCCGATCGGAAATCGGAATTCCGTCGGAAGTCGGAATTCCGACGGAAATCGGAACGAGATTTTTCAATTTCGGAATTCCGACGGAAATTCGGAAATGAAAATGAAAAATTCGGAATTCCGTCGGAACATCGGAAGAGAAAATTACAAAATCGGAAATTTCCGACGGAACTCGGAAGAGAAATTTTTATTTCCGAGAAAGCCTGTTCATGACACTATAAACGATTCTTGAATTTTTTTAAGAACAGCGAAACTTATTATTTCCGTCAGAAACCCCATTTACTTTTTCATTTACCGTAGGGTAAATTTTCATGAATACGGCCTAAGAACTTGGTAGAAATTAATGTATTAATTACTCACTTGTCCTCTCGTTTCCGAACTACGCGTGAAACGTTGATTTCTGACGATAATGTAGTTTTGATGACTATTTTTGTTTACTTCCACCCAAAAAATACATCAACGTGGTTGCTTTCCACGTTGACGGACGTGATTAACCGAGTTCATCTTTTTTATTATTTTACGTGATCTTTTTTTTAATGAATTTATTTCAACTATTTTTTTTGACGCGTGAACAATTTTCTTTTCACGTTTATAATTGGCACGCGAATATTCAAATTCATTTTGAAAACTTCTAATTTCTTTCTTTTTTTTCACGTGACATCCTTGGCAATATATTTGATTTTAGATTTTTATTCACGCGTTTTTTTCCGTGTGGTATTCAAGAAATTTTCTTTTTTTATGAGTTCGCAGCTGACGTTTATAGATGACGTTTATTTTTTGCACATATTACGATTTCAATGATCAGAAAAATGCGCAATATTACGTTAAATGCGTTCCCCTGAACTTTCAACGAGTTTCACATTTTGAACTTTTTTTTTCATGTTTTCGTGCCAGTAATGCATTAATTTTTTTTAAAGTCATGTTCATCGGGTGAATTACAGCCTGCGCTCTACGGAGACTCCTCCCTGCGCAACCACGCCACACTTGCAAAATTGGCGGTAATTCAAATTTGTGTTTTTTTTTGTTTTTGTTTTCTATGAAATTCAGTAATTTGGTTATTTTTTTCATTTTTTTTCCGTTTTATACAACTTAAACCCGAGTTCGAGTTTTTGTGTTGATCTCGGGCGGTCAGTACACTTCAGTCATGCAATTTTTTGGAATTTTATATTCTCAGTACAGAGCACTGCAAACGCGCTTTCTTCGCACAGTGGTGGACGCGGCCACGTTGGCGACGAGAGAGTGCAGAAAATTGAGAGAGCCGTGGCCGATGTTTTGCTCTCATTTCTCCGAGTCTCACTCCAAATGCATGTGACATTTTTTGTTCGTTTGGAGCGAGTTTTCAGGGTTTTATACCGAGTATAAGAATTATTATTTATATTGCCCATTTTTTTAAAATTTTTTTATTATTATTCTGGGTAAGCTTGGGGACGCGCGAATCTCCCTGATTTTTCAAAGAGTTTCAATGTATGTCAAACAAACATTGAGTAAGTACCCAACGTTGAATGAATTACAATCTAAAAGTTTTTCTGTGTTCCTATCAATCCGTTTTTTGTAAATTGATTGAGAAAAAAATGACACGAAACTATTCAGCGCAGGAATAAAAAAGTTTTTGGTGTTTTCAACCCGATGCATTGCGCACAAACATTTGAAATAACAACTACCGTACTCCGATGTTTTCAAATTGAACAAAACTCTGCGTGTCGAGTCCTGGAAAAAAAACCCCCTTTAGTAAACCTATTCTCCTGCACTTTTCAATTATCTCAGTTCAATGCAAACGTGCATTTTGGGCAGTTTAATGCAGAACAATTAATTAAACTTCTCTTTTACATTAAATTCAGATAAGAGATATGTGCGAAATTTTGGTCCATAACCGCTCAGAAACTAAAATAGAGAGGAAAACAAAAACTCGAATTAAAGTTCAAAACATTGCTCAAAAACGGGATAATACGTAGCTAAATCTAATTTTGTAAGCTAAATTGACACATACTGTATTTTCAATCGACTTGCGACATGAGAACGCGCGTTTGACCATTCTAGCGGGCGGACAATACTTTCATTAATAATACATTACGCAATCTTTATAAAAAATAAAGTTAATTTTTTACACGAAATGAGTCATTGAACGCAGATACTGGCTGTGTCAGAACGCGTCATCCAGAAAAATTCGTCATCTATTTCTACAAAACCGTCCGACACCTGCCCAACGGTTTGTCGAAGCTGCCGAGCCAACTTTTCATCAGTTGTATTAGTTTTTCTTCAACCTCTTTCCATTGATTTTCAGCTCCCGAAGGTTTAGTTGACTTCAACATCATCTTGTTGGTTCCAGGTGTTTTCTGTCATTTCTCTGATGGTGAGTGGTAGGTGGGAATTTCTGAAACAAACTTTTTTGTTGGATACCAAAACTTAAAAAAAAAGAAATTAAACTGACTCACAGACGATAAACGTGGATTGTAAACAACATCAATTAATACATTTAACACCGACGTTGGTTGTGTTAGAACGCATCATTAGTATCGAAAGCATCATGCAGAAAAATCGTCATCTATTTCTTCAAAACCTTCCGACGCCTGTCCTACGGTTTCTCAAAGCTGGGGAGTGGACTTTCAACATTTGGCGAGGTTAATAATGGAAACTGCCTGCCCAACGGTTTGTCGAAGCTGCCGAGCTAACTTTCCAACAATTGGTGAGGCTAATAATTGAAAATATGATTTTTCACGCGTGATACATTTTCTTTGCCCTTCATGGAATAATAGAAGTGGTATTTCTGGTTTCGATGGTTCATTGATAACGATCACTCATCGGACCACGTTCGTTGCATTTCTTCTCTTCACCATCCACAAAAATCCGAACTCATATTGAGATTTTCTGGTCTTCGTCCACACCGAAGGTCAAAAATGTGAATAAAAGACTAAACAATTCGAAATTAGCTATCACAATTGTATCGGCCTTCCTTGAGAGTGGGAAATGGAAACTTGTGAAACAACAGTGATGTTGAATACTTAAACATAAAATAAAACGTTCAAACTGACACGTGTACGATAAACGTGATTACTTCAAGACGCGGACAGCCTTTCTCGAAACTGAAAAGTTCTTTTCCGAGTTACGTCGGAAATTTCCGATCGTTAATATCGGAAATGAACCTGAATAGGCCTGTAAGATTCTAAACTAACTCGTGGTTTGAATAGGAAATGTGTGTCATTTCCGAAAAAATCTAGTCACGAAGAAATATTATGTAATCAGCTTCATTGAGACCAGTGATGAGCGGAAACCCGTTTTTCTAATGGGGTTATTCACAAAACCGGAAAAAAAGGAAGAAAACGGAAAAAAACTTCGGGAAAAATCGGAGAATGATCCGATTGACCTGAAATTTTGGGAAAAATTGGAAAAAATTCTCCTGTACACGCTCACAAAATTTTGGACCGAAATATCGATTTTAAAAATTATCGATTTTTTTTTTCTGTCTATCCGTTCTCCAAGCACCGAAGGTACTGCGGATCACGGTTTTCTGCGTACGCGGACGACTGGTGTACCTTTCTCAAGGGGGGGGATAGTTTGTAATAGTTTTCCTTCACCCTCTGCATTGATTTTCAGTTCCCGAAGGATGAAGCCATGTTCCCGAGTTATGACGCGGTAACATTGTTCACGGTGATATGATTCCGGATCATGACGTACCAGTAGCATAGCGATTCAGAAGTTATATGATCCCGGATCATGATGTGTTATATTGTGTTTGAATTGATATGATCCCGGATCATCATTTATTATTTTGGGCAAAGGATGTCAGATATGATCCCGGATCATGAATCAGTGTAATAAATTATGAAAGTCAATCGGAACATTTTTCGAGTTTTCGCGCAGTTTTTTGCCATTTCGTGGATAACCCCATTAGACCAGAAATACTACCGAGCATGCTCAAAATTGGAAAAGTCAAAATAATTATTGCAATCATATTTATTTTTTTTGCATTTCCGGTTGTAAATTTTAGATTATTACCCATTTTCAAACCAATAGAAGCATTGCCCCAAATGTTTGTCACTTTTCTCATTTCTTGATATTTCTCGGATAAACTCCGACATGATATAATAGATTCGTAGCGGAGTGACAATTTTTTTTACGTTTTTGTTCGAAAAAATGAAGAAATAACTGAAGAAATTAAGAGATTTTTCTCCCAGTTTCACGTGAAATGTCACTCCGCCACAAATCCATTATATGCAAAACACGCTAGCCAATTTTCAAAACGTTCTAAAACCTTACTGACTCCACAAAAAATTCGTTGTTTTCGCTGTCGCACGGCGTGTTGGGCGGAACGTTGGAAAATAAAATTTAAACTGCGCGGGCTTTTTTCCCAAAAAAAAAATTCTGGCCTAAGCGTGGTCGCATTTTTTCTACAGTAGGCTGCATTTAGCTTCGCAGGCACTCATCCGCACAAAAAGGATACGCAGGCTATGAGAGAGAGGAGGTGCAGAGAAAGAGGCAGTAGGTTTTTTTTTTTTTAATTTTTTTCATTCATTTTTTTTTCTTTTTTTTCCGACATTTTTTCTCGTTTTCGCGTTCAAATAAATAAATAAATTTACTGTAATTTCTGTAGCCTAAAGTTATACAAAAATTTCAAAAAAAGGTGTCTTTTTCGGCATGGATGCATTTTTTTAGAAGCGGAAAATGTTTTTTGGATTTGTATACTTTGAATGTGACCATTATGGGGTTATTCACTTTTTGCATCTGAAAATGTTAATTTTCCTTTTGATTTTTTGCAGAAAACGGGATTTTATGCACTTATTCTGGAGAAAAAGAGTTTTCTGCGTGAAATTAATGAGAAAAAAAATGCAAGATGCAAAAAATGATTAACCCGGTTAGCCCCATTACATTTTTTTTTTCTCTTTATCTTCGTCATAACAATTTTTTTTATTTTCAGATGTTCACATATGGTCGAATCGGGAGAAAAATTTATTGCATGATTGCAATCGATTGTCCACGAAAAAAAATTTCTCACCATCACGGTGTGCCAAAATCCGAAAATGTTTGAACTGTTCGAAATGGAGCGCGCTTGCTTTTTCAGTGCTAAAATGAACGGTGATTTTCAACATTTTTCAGGTTTTTCGTAAAATGAAGGAATTTTAACAAGTTTTTCAACCAAAGTATTGCTTCAAAAAAAGATTTCGATTATTTTGAGCCAAAGATGAGGCAAAAATATTCACAAACAACGTCCCCATAAGCATTTGAACAAAATAACGTGAAACTGAGTATCTTCAAGGCAATTTGCTATTTTAATTTGATCGGAAATTCTGCAATTCAATGATATAATTGTTCAGCTCTCGGCTAAACCCGAAATTTCTATTATGTAGCATTTCTATTTCTCCTATTTCTATTCTGTCGTACCCCCGAATTTATTCACAAAAGTATCCATAAAAAGGGAAAAATTACAAACAATTGGGATAAAACTGTTTTCAAAATTTATTACATTCTTCCAAAGTTCGAGACTTATCGAAGCATTCTCCGGGTTTTCTCCTAATTGTTTGTAATTGTTTTCTTATTTTTGAAATTTTGCTGAATAGACTCACAAAGTTCACGCCGCTTGTGAAGTGACGAATTTTTGAAACCGATAATATTTTTTCAGAAGTCAGGTGCATCGTGTCCGCGTCTTTAACCACTCTATCACCACCAACAACAATGGCCCAATCTGTCCCACCAGGAGATATTGCAACCCATCCGAACGCTAAGATCGTGTTCAACGCGCGTATGACGACAAGCACACTTATCACATCAAGGTGATCAACTCGTCGGCTCGTCGTATCGGATACGGAATCAAGACCACCAACATGAAGCGTCTCGGAGTTGACCCACCACGTGGAGTGCTCGACCCAAAGGAGACCGTTTCACCATCGAGTGGACCAACACTCCGGATGGAGCCGCCAAGCAGTTCCGTCGCGAGTGGTTCCAGCGAGACGGTATGGTGCGCAGAAAGAGAACCTTCCAATCGAGTACAATCCATAAGTTGGTTGATTTTAAATAAAATTTAAAAAAAGGTAACGCTGCTTCTTGTAATTGTAAAAATATTTTTTATTTTAGTCCTAAATCGTTGTTTCGTTTCACGGAAGATTCAAGTTTCACTCGACGATTTTTTGGCGAAGTTCCGTCAAAACTTGGAAAACTCGCTTTGGAAAATGCAATGTAATCAATTTTTTTAATGCTGAATCATAATCATTATTTTCAGCGCGACATCGAGATCCAGACAAGCTGCCAAAACAATGAGTAGGGCCTTCTAGGACGAGAAAGTTAAAACGATGCCCTAGAAAAATTAAGCTGTTTTTTTCTGCATTAATTTCCCTATTATTTTTTATGTATTCTATTTTTTTGTTGATTGTTAACTCTGTATTTTATATTTTTATTGTAATATTTTTCAATAAATAACATATTTATATTTAAATGGTGATTTATCTACATTATCGCACGGCGTGCTAGGGACTACGTTTCAGAAAACTTTTTTGAGATCAAATTTTCGAGCGCCAATTCTCGTGTCTCTGCGTCTCCATTTTTGCACACTTTTTGCTAGACTTGGCAGAATGCCACTGTCGAGACACAGGCACATGCGAATAGGCGCGAATTCCTTTACGTAGGGTCTAGCACGCCGTGTATCGCGCTGTTACGAAAAATCAATAAATGTTGACTCGAAATTCGACGGAATTTTGTTAGAAAATTTACGAATCTTGTCAGAAAATTTACCGTTTTTATCAGAAAATTCACGAATTATTTTAGGAAATTTACGGATATTATCAGAAATTTTAAGGGTAATATTAGGCGATGCGAATCTGATCAGATATTTTACGGATCTTATCAGGTATTTTATGAATCTTATCAAGCCACAATATAATCTTGAATCGTTCTTTTAAAATCCGTAAATTTTCTAATAATTCAAGAAATGAAATGCCTGAGTTCTTATTTCTCAAAATAACTGTGTTGTTTGCAGAATTTTCACGTGAAATCCTATTTTAACCGGTAAGAATATTGAATCGATAATACCCTCGGAAAATCGGAACGATAGCGAAAAATAATTTGACAGAAAAAAGATAAATAATAAACAAAAAAAAACCAAGGAAACAACGAAAAAATGAATTTTATTACTTTTAACACAATTCAAAATACGAAAGTTTCCCGCCATGGCATCCTGCCAGCGACTCTCGCGGAAGAGACGCAGACAAGCAGCGTCCACTCAGCGGAGCGCACGGCCAATAACGTTCCGTTGAACACGCCGTGCTGTCGTCGATTGAACTGACCTCGGCGTTCTCCCTTCCACTGGCCGTCGAAACTGAGGTCCGGTGACAATCTGAAATTTATAGGGCGTTAATGATAAAGTTTGTGGAAAAATATGTGAAAGAGATAACGAAAAACGGCAAAGCTTCGGTATATTTAATAGGAATAGGAAGACGCGATTATGGGACTATTCAGCGTAAGTATTTGGCAAAAAATCATTTCCCACTAATTATTTCCTACTTTTAATCATTTCTTAAATAGGATGAACAGTGACGGAATTTGACACCTCCAAATGCTCGTCTAGTGGAGCGCACTTGCATACCTCCTCCTTTGGCTCCGATCATATAAACGCCCATCGCGAGCACTAAGAATGTGTACTGTGGTGGTCTAGTGGTGTACATTTTCGATCGCCGATCTGGAGGCCTGGGTTCAATACCTTTTGGTGCACTTTTTTTTTGTTTTCTGTTTTGAACCACAGATTCAAAGCAAGCTTCAGTCCAGCTCCCTCCGGTCGCCCACTTTTAAGGTTTCACACATGCTTCCGGCGTTTTGCCGCTGAACTTTCTGGATAAAAGTTACTTGCCGAAGGATTTAAATAAAACTAACGAATTTAAAGTAGTTCGAAAAAAAAAAGGAAATTTAATTTTTTTTTTCAACGTTCTCCTCCAACATGCAAATGTGATTTTTTTGTGGTATTGGAACAAAAATCCATAAGATTTAGTCTGAGCAGATACGAAAGAATGAAAAAAAATAAAAACCGCGGAGGGGGATCGAACCCACAACCTTCAGATTGGCGTCCGCAAGCTCTCACCGCTAGCACAGGTAAAATGCGGTTCAAGCACATAGGTTCCGTTATCGGAACATATCGAAAATTGGTGCATATTGGACGTGATATGTATTCACGTTTCAAACACGGAAGCGCGTGAATTATATGTGGTTAAGAAAAAAATCCGCGTGCATGAATATCTCGTTCATCTTATACCGATGCATATATGTTTCATGTCAAAGCGAGCCACCTATCCGGCAGGCAAGGCAGTGTAAGCGCGCTCCATCTGCACGCGCGAGAGAGTGCGAGACGCCGAGACCTATTTCTCATCAAAAAATTATTTTTTCTGTTTTTCTTTGATTTTTCGCATAATTTGTCCGTTTTTTCTCGATTTTTTTGTAAAAATTATTATCGAGAGAATTTTGTAATATACATTTCGTAAAAATTCTCCGGGTAATGCCCATTTTAGTCAACTTTCGCTATTTTAAGACATTTTCACTCTTTTCGCGAAAATTACCGATTTTAAACTGAATTCGATCGGGTTTTCGCGTAAACAAATATTGTCATTGATGTAATTTTCCGATCTCCTTTTTTTTTCAAACGCTCTTTATTTGTCTCGGCATATAATAATTTTTACAAATTTCAGAAGAGAACGGAACGGGCTTGGCACAGAGGAACAACGGCAATGATAGAATGGATCGGTGAGTCGGTTAAAAAACCAAAAATACAGCTTAGTATTCATCAGGCTTGTTCGAAAAACTGGAAAAGGAACATTTTTTCCAAATTAATTTTATTTGGCTCAATTTTTTTTTTGAAAAAATAAAAAATAAATCAATAAGTTAACCAAAAATTCAACAAATAAATCACTTTTGAACAGTTTTCGGGCAAAAATCCATTGACTAAATACACCACTCTTTGACTACATGCACTCATTGACTAAACATTCATTGACTACACTTGTCTCATTGACTACATATGAGGTTATATTCATAAATTTTTACAGTCGGTAAATTGAAATAGTAAATTATTTTCCGGGCGGAAAATATTGGTTTCTGTATTCTTGAATGCTTTTTGTGGACCGTTTAAAATTTCATTAAGCCAAGCTTTGAGGATCAGATTTTTGTTATGTAATTTTTTACATCCTAAAAGTGAGTCTAAATAAACAAAAAATCAACGAATTCTTCTACTCAGCTCCCTCCGGTCGCTCATTTTAAAGGTGTCACACATGCTTCCTGCGCGTTACCGCTGAACTTTCCGGAAATAGATGTTTTTTTATGAAAATTTGCAAGAAACCAACGAAAAATTAAGAGAAACTTGTAGTAAAATTAAAAGGCTGTTTATTTTTGCTATAATGATTAAGTATATTTTTTATTCCATGCGCGATAAAGCATCAGCATATTACCTCAGTGGCTCAAGGAAATGTAGTCACCTCATATCATATGTAGTCAATGAGACTTGATAGTCAAGGAGACTTTATAGTCAATGAGAATGTGTAGTCAATGAGTGCATGTGGTCAAAGAGTGGTGTAGTCAATGGGCTTTTGCCCAGTTTTCGGCACTTAGAAGCAGCGAAACCTAAAAACACGGTGCTTTCCCGAGCTTTTCCTCAAAATATTCTGTCGGGAAAATTTTCCGGTTAATAAATTTGAAACATTTTACGAAAAAAAGTCGGACAATGAATAATTTCCGTTTTCCCATTCTGACCAAACCTGTTATTCATTCCGCAATGAAATGCAGGACAAGTATGAATTTTAATGATAAATTACAACAAAAAAACATAAAAATGTAGTTTTAAATGATTTGATTTATGTTTCGCACAAAAATTGCCATCGCAATTATTGTAAAAACTGTATTAGAGCGACATGCGCCTTTAATTTCTACTCTTTCTTTTGGATGTTGCTTCTTTGCATGAACTTTTAAATTAGAGACTGCAACTCTAATTGGCGAGTCACCGTATTTTCTCTACTCGGCAGTCGCTTGCTACTACCTTTGCCCCAAGATTCTGCAATGTTTGCCCCGGTATTGGGGAAACATTGCAGAAGGTCGGCACTATTTTTGCATGGCGTCTGTGCAAAAATAGTATTATAATAGCCCGCCCTGCCGTTCTATTTTTATATCTGTTCAAATGACGGATAATTCGAAGCTGGAGCGACAATTTTCGGCTTCACGAATTTTCAGACTTTTTCCGATAAACTATCGAAACAAAATTCGGATTATTTTTACCAAAAATATTGCTTTTTCAATCGACTTGCGACATGAAAACGCGAGACTCGGCCCACTTTTTTGCGCGCGACCAAGCAAACACAGTTCGATTCGAAGAGAAACAGAGAAAACATGTCTTTTTATCTCTCGTTCTCATGCTGCAACTCGATTGAAAACACAATAAAACTCGGAAAACACGTAGGAAACAAAGTTTTCCAAAAAAAAATGTTCCGAGTAAGCCTGCTGAAAGATCCCTATAGATTTCTGGGTTTTTGGATATACACCACTTTAAATACCCCGTAAGCATATTGATGTACTTTCAGGCAGCGACTGATCAGCTCCAACAAGGATTCCGAAATCTGCTGAGCCAGCTCCGAAATTTTTTTATTTATTTTCTCAATAATTGTTTCAATACTAATAATTTTTTTTGCGTTATTATTAATAAATGGTTGTCTCTGAAACTAGTAAAACGCGATAAAAGTTTTTAACAGACAACCATCTTAAAATCCAATGAGAGAAAAAGATCCGATTTGACAGAAACCTTTAAAATCCAAGCCTCCAAGCGCTTTTTGAACCGGAATCGGAACGTGCATGCTATATGCGCCTGCATGTATGCGCATGTGCGGGCACGTGGATGCATTAACCACATCTCAAAATTTCCCTATGAGTTCCACGCAGCGCGCTATATGCTTCATCCGCATTTTACCTGTGAGGCCACCGTTGCACACACTCTCAGTGCCCGCAATGGGCGTTAATATACTAAGGAAATTTTTGGCGCGTTATGGCGAGATTCGGCGTCTAGGTGGCTAATAGCCACTGAAAATGGCTAATAGCCGCTGAAAAGGCTAATAGCGGGCGATAATAGCAACTAGCCGAGGAACTTGGCTATTAGCCGTCGCATATGGCTATTAGCCACCGAAAAGGGCTATTAGCCATTATTGGGTAATACCACCGCCTATGAAAAATTCGTCTGTTGGAAACGCAGCTATAAAATGTTTACATGCAACAATTAGGGGAAACAGTCTTCTCACTTACTCAGTGCTTTTGCGACTTTTTCCAGCCACAAGATGACCGAAATTTGAAATGGAAAATTTTTGAAAATGATAGCCGACGGAAAACGGCTAATAGCCATCGAATATGGGGAGTGTGCCAAATACATATGGCACACGCCCCGAATCGGTGGCTCTTAGCCGTTTTCAATGGCTATTAGCGAAAAATTTCCTGAGTATGAGTGGCGCGCAACGCGAGGAGGTATGCAAGTGCGCTCCACTAGACGAGCATTTGGAGGTGTCAAATTCCGTCGCACAATAGGATGATATACCACTTCGATCATATAATTTATTTTCCAAAATTCTCCCTTTCGCTACGAATGAAATTTGTCAAAAATAAGCAAGTTATCATGGTTTTGAAGATCCTTGCATTTTTTAACCTTTCTGAGAGGCTCTTTCAGTTCAGAATTCAATTCAGTACACTTAAAATGTGAGTAACATTAGTCTTTTTAAAGAACCCGCATAATACTGCTATCAAGTAATATTTCAAGTAGTATAGAAGTATGTAAAAATCCCTTAAAGCATTTGAAAAACCTTTCGCAATGCCTGCGTATTGCCAAATTATTGAAAACAGAAAAAATGGGATTTTTTCACAGTTAAGGAAATCACATATTCTATAGTCGGCGAATACATCATCAACCTCGCTCTACTGCCAAAATTCCTGTAAAACAGTGTTGCACTTGCAAGATTAACTCGAATTCTAGTGTTTATACTTCTTTTCAACGAAAAATAACGTATCCACGACGAGTTGCAGTTAAAATTTGATTTTTCGCTTCAAAACAGGCGCACTACACTGTTGAAAATTGAAAAGTGCGGTAGAGCGAGGCTGATGATGCATTCGCCGAGTATATTGAAAACGTAGGTAAATTATCCTTTTTGAGAAATGATCGGTGTTAAATGATCGTTTGCCAAAGTATTTTATTGTATTGTCCATTCGCGAAGAAAGCAAGTGCGCTCCACAAAACTTAGTACTTCGTGGATTTCATTTTCGTCGCCAAATTATTTAATTTCACGTTGAATTTACACGTGAATTGAAATAATTTGGCGACGAAAATGAAATCCACGAAGTACTAAGTTTTGTGGAGCGCACTTGCTTTTTTCGCGAATGGACAATACGAGAAACTATTTCTCCTTATTCAGAAGCATTAAGTTAAGAAAAAAGAAAAAGAAAACAAAATTTACACGCACTGAAATACCACTAGCAAACTACACAAGCAGTGTGCCTTATCGAAAAAATATCGATAAATTTCCTTTTCGACAAACATTTTTTCGAAATTGCATAGATAAATTTTCGACAAATTATTAAAACGATAAATTTGTTGAACTTTTATCGATAAGGCGCGCTGTACGGAAGGAGCAAAAAAGACGCTGACGTATATCGGCAGCACTAAGCGTGAGGTGAGTAAATGCGCTCCATTGAATGGCGCGAATTTGAATTCTTCCACTGTCGTGCACCGTTATTTTTTCTCTGCGCATTGATTTCCTCCTATACCGATTCCATTTTCACCACTTTCGTTCAAAATTTAACTTAAAAATTTTAATTTCGGGCAGATGGAGTTGTTGGGCCACTCAAAAAACATTTTTTCTTTTGTTTTTATTGGCGATTTTGCATCGCTTTTGATTTGTTTGGTATATTTATCGAGATCGTGACAAAACCGGGGAAAAACGAGAAACCGGGGAACACAAAACCGGGGAACGCAAAACCGGGGAAAAATGTCAAAAACCGGGGAATTCGACACTGTCACGTAAAATTGCGGATGACTCTGATTTTCCGCGCCGCGGAAAATAAAATTTTCAGACAATGACACGCTGAATTTCGAAATTCCGCTTTGTCCGCAATTTTGCGTGACAGTGTCGAATTCCCCGGTTTTTGACATTTTTCCCCGGTTTTGCGTTCCCCGGTTTTGTGATCCCCGGTTTCTCGTTTTTCCCCGGTTTTGTCACGCTCTCTATTTATCTCATTCAGAATATATTTTCGCCAGGAAAGTTCAGCGACAAACGCCGGAAGCATGTATGATACTTATAAAGTATGCGACCGGTGGGAGCTGGGCGGAAGCTTGCTTTGATCCTACTGAGTGTTTACTCGGCTCCCTGTAACCTTTTCTTATCTTTTTAGGCTTTTAATCACAAAAAATCCCCTCGCAAAGCATGCTTCCACCCAGCTCCCTCCGGTCGCCAAATGAAAAAGTGTCACACATACTTCCGGCGCGTTGCTGCTGAAATTTCCGTGCATCGATAAATGCTTAGAAACGCATATTCAAAGTGTACGATAAAAAAATTTATTAAATAAAAAAAATACATAATTCATGTACGAGCGTGGGAGAAAGGAAAGAATTCGATGCGCAGAGAGAAAAATAACGGTGCACGACAGTGGAAGAATTCAAATTCGCGCCATTCAATGGAGCGCATTTACTCACCTCTCGCTTAGTGCTGTCGATATACGTCAGCGTGCAAAAAAGAAGACAACGAATTCAAAGCAAAAATAAGAACTTAAAAAACAAAAATTAATTTGAAATAATTTAATTAACAGATTTTCCAAAAACCAGTGAAAACTTGAAAAAAAAAAGTATTGCCCAAAAAATTTAGGCCTTACAAAAATTCTGTCTCTGAAAGCGTAGCCGTCGAGAGCGCGCTTGTGGTGACCTGACGTCACGCCGCTAGACCTACAAGTAGGCCTACCGCGGTCGCCGCACACCGCGTGCGCGATAAGCTTATTGCAGGAGGGTGGCCGCTGCCACCCGCGATAGGCTTATTTTAAGCTTATAATAGGCCTATTTTTGGCCTCCACCTATTATAAGCTGAACGCGCACTACCAGTGCTCCATTTACTATTCTCTTGCACCAACCACTCGGCCACCCGGCGACTGTTGAAAATGACTCTCAACTGCGGTGATATAGTCGCAGGTGAAAATTGAAACTTTCGAGCTCATTTGCTCGGCTCCGAATGGTTTATTGCAAAAATTGAAAAATGATTTGAGCTCCCCATGAAGTGCTTTTTCACCCTATATAGGTATCATTTCCTTGTTAGATAAATCTGATATCATCAATCGATTCCTCGTGGTCGATTACATAAGGGAGCATCTTAACATTTATGGTTTTCGATGTAGTACTCTAAACCAAAAAAGAGCAAAAAACGAATTGGGCAGAAAAATCGGCATGCCCCGCCCCCCTCACTTTGCGGTCCCTAGCTATTGTGTTTTCAATCGACTTGCGACATGAGAACGGGAGACTCCGCCCACTTTTCTCTGAGCGACCACGCGAACACAGTGATATTTGAAGAGACGCAGACAGAACGGTAAATGCAGACTTCCGTTTTCATGTCGCAAGTCGATTGAAAACACAATATTACTGCGTCTCCAAAAACAGGCAGAGCCGCTCGTGCGCTCCAGCTGTGGTCTCGCACCGAAAAGCGCGTATACAGTAGTTTGATTACGAAAAAAGCAATCGAAAACACATTTTTATTTAAAAAAACAGAAAAACAATTTAAAAAAAGAATGTAAACAAGTTACCGTATACGCGCTGGTTGGGTGCTACCTCGTAATAGAACTGACGCGTAATAGAACTGTAGCGAAATTGAACTCGCTTTGGAATAAAACTGTAGTGAAATAGAACTGTAGCGAAATAAAACTGTTCGGAATAAAACTGATCGGAATAAAACTGTTCGGAATAAAACTGTAGCGTTTTGGAACTAAATTAGCAACGGAGCGCGATTGCATTGCTTGCTCATTCAAATATTGGAATTTCTCATGCGCATGCTTTTTTCAACAGTTTTATATTTGAGCTATTCATCAAAAATTGTTTGTTTTGTTGTTTTTTTGAATAAACTTTTATCATTTTTTTCTCGGCCCGCCTTGACGGCCAAGCAATGCAATCGCGCTCCATTGCTAATTTAGTTCCAAAACGCTACAGTTTTATTCCGAACAGTTTTATTCCAAAACAGTTTTATTTTGCTACAGTTCTTTACCGAACAGTTCTATTCCGAAGGGTTCTATTGCGAAGCAAATTCTATATCGCTGCAGTTCTATTACACTTCAGTTCTATTCCGAGGTAGCACCGCTGGTTGCGGCAAGACCATAGCCGCAACGCACGACGCAGTAATATTCGAAAAAAAACGCAAGCAAACAAGGAAACGATTATTTTTTTTTATCATTCAGCAGTTTTTTGTTGCGTGTGTGCGTTCGGGCGCGTTTACTCATTCCCTCCTCCTGCGTGCAGGTAGAGCGCGATTGCATCGTAACTTGCCGAAAATGATTTCCTTTTATGAAAATAACGAAAAAACTGGAAGAAAATTGGTTTTTTGTAAAAAAAACACATACATATTGTCGGCCCCCCAAAATGGTCAAACGTGCGCCGCTGAACTCAACGCTATGCGATTTTCATGTTGGTTTCCAAATTATTTCATTTCACGTAGAATTTATACGTGAAATGAAAAAATTTGGAAACCAAAATGAAAATCGCCTGGCGTTGAGTTCAGCGGAGCGCGTTTGATCATTTTGGCGGTTCGACAATATTAAGTAGACGTAGAAGAGTAACAACTATGTTTTGAAACGTCAAACGCATGACAAAGTATATCTACACTCGTTATGGTACGTCCAAAGTAAGAAAAAAGCGCAAAAAAAAAGACGAAAAGAGGCGTCCAAAGTAACTTTGTTTTTTCGTCTTTTTTTCTTTGTTGTTTACCGACAAACAAGCAAAAAATTAATTGTAAACATGTTTACAACTTCGCGCGTGCAGGTTTGTCGGTAAACAACAACACTGGTGAAGCGCCACGGGCCCGCCGCGGGCCCGCCAGCGCACCGCTGACAGCTAAAAGAGTACACGCGTGGTGCACGCAGCGGGCCCGTGGCGGGCCCGCCAGCGGTTCGCTACCTGCTACATCGCGTGGGTGACCCCTTTCTTGCTTTTTTTTCTTTATTTGATTTTTTCTATTAGAAACTAACACTGATGTTATTAATAAGACAGTTTATTGAAAAACAGAAAAGAAAAATTTAGAAAATTATTAGATTATCACAAAGTTCTTCGATGACGTTGCCCGAATCATCTCATCATCGATCATCCGAATCGAGATGTCGCACGTGTCTGAAAATTGAATAAGTTTATTATGTGAGAGCTGGCGCTAAATACGGCATCCCGGAGTTTTTAAAAACTTTATTTCCACAAGTAAATGGCGTAGAGTTTCATGTTATTTTAAAAAGTACATTAAAAAGTTTCCAAAACAGTTGAAAATAACTCTTTTTAAATTTTTTTCAACTCTTTTTAAGCCGTAGAATGTCAAATAAGTCAAGGAAGACCGATAGTTGCATATAATTGCCACGGACTTCTTAGAATCACTTGAAATGGTACGCGGTTTAACTGGGCTTCTAACGTTTTCTATATTTTTAGGGAATATCGTTGTTAAAAAGAAATACAGCGTTATTTTGTGTCATTCCTATTTCATTCAGTTCCTTTCTTCAAAAGCATATTTCCAAATTTGATCTGCGCAAAAAGCACCTAAATATTTCGCACCAGAACTCGGTCGCTCCAAGCCCTGTGGCTTTGAAAATTTTTGGGCAAGTTTCGTGCCAATCGGCTTTTTTTCCACTACGTACCGATTCGGATCCTATCGCCATTTTGAGAAATTTTCTCTTCCATGTAAGAAATCCTGGATCTATTTGAAAATGAAAGCCAAATAAAAAATCGGCTCAATAAATATTGTTCTTCGTTTAATTTACTACATTTTTTAAAGTTGGTTCAAATCGGTGCGCTACCGGCTTTAGGAAATTTGTTAAAGGTATTGCAGTCGAGCAAAAAATAACGGATTTTCGCTTCCATTTTCAGTTTTCTGTACTTTTCTGGGAAACAAAGGTCTAAATAAAAAATCGGCTCGCTAATTATTTGTCTTCATTTAATTTGCTAAGTTGACACGATATTACGCAAACACCGCGTTGCAATTTTTTGTTTTCAACATATGTAATACAATTTATTTTGCTCTTTTTTTCGCAAATTTCAACAAGAATAAAACTTTTCAAAACATACCGATTGGCCAGATGAATTCGATTTTTTCCATAGCAGCCTGGCGTCTTTACCACCTGAAAATAATAAATATCTCAACAAAAAAACCCATAAAACGTACTTTACAAACTTCCTCGTTTTTCAGGCGGATTTAACCTCCGCCGACCGCAAAATGTTGCCATTTTGATTTGTTTTTCCCCTGAAAACACAAAAAAAAAATGAAAAATAATGATAAAAACGGCAGAAAAACACGTAAAATTGAAGTTGTTTGACAAAAAAATATTTAAAAAGTTAAGCCCCGCCCACTTTGCAATCTGCGGCACACAGTTTTGCAATAATGCTGCGCGCCATTTGTTTCACGAAAACTTGGTAATACTGACTTTTTACGTTAATATTGTTGATGAATAATCAAAAAATGAGTATAAAATCACAAAATTTAACATTAAAAAAAATTAATTTACACGTAATCGCTTTAAAATAGCTACGCTGACGTATACTGGATATTGACACAGCATTTAAGAGACTTGTTAAAAAAGGAACGCGATAAGGATAAGGCTTCGGCGCAGGCTACGCCTGCGTCATTTAGTCTTAGGCGCAGAGGCCCATGTGACAAAACCCGGCTCATTATATATCATTCGAAAGCATTTTTGATGGGGAACATTTTGGCGCTGAAGAGACTTCACGTTGGGTCTCGTGTGGAAGGTTACTGTAGATCAAAGCAAAACTGCAAAAAACTTTAAAAATTCATAACTTGCTTCATTTTTATCGTACAGCGAGCACTCTTCGCCAGCATATGCACCTATAGACCGCGCATCGTCACAAATTTTTTCAGATTTTTTTGACCTACCGTAACCCGGGAAAATCGATTTTAAAATTCAAAGCAAAATAACTTTTTTTTGGTGGCATTTTTTTTTCTGAAAAAAATTGAGCACATGCTTCATGCTTGCAAAAAACTGGTCTAGAATTTTCAGGGGAAAATCGGCGGACAATTTTTAGAAAAAAATTTTTTTAACTTTTGACAATTTTTTTCGCGCCAATGGTTTGACCTACCGTTTTGTAGTCAACAGATGAAATGTAGTATTCTAAAAGTTCTATAGGGTCAAATTTTTTCAGATTTTTCCAACGCATATTTGAACAAAATTAAGACGGTCAAAAAAAATCGTTCGTCTCGGATTGGACAAGTTTAGTCTCATAAAAAAATTCAGCCTTTTTTATGGCTACTGCCAAAATTTAAAAAAATCTCCTCGTCATTTTCGAGAGATAATTTTTTTCAAAGTTTTTGATTTTTTTTCAAGTTTTCTTTATCACGGGCTGGTTTTATTGGTGATTTTTTTATTCCATTGGATAGACCGTGTCCAAAAACGTATGCCACAATTTTTTCCAAATTTTTCTGGACACTTTCCCCTGTTTTACAGCAATTTTTAGACAATTTTCGTGCAAAAAGAGTTATAATTAGAATTTAGAAGGTTCCAGAACATTGTGGGGACTATATCGCATCAATTACAAAAGCTTGCAGCCGAGAGGAATCGAACTGGCGGGAGAAAGAGCTTCGCTAGATTCGTGGGCAGAGGCACTACACAGGTAAACCGCGTAGAGTTTCAACAGATTCTAAAAGGAGTGCGGGCGTAGACTCTAAAAAGTGCACAGAAAGCGTCTCACAGAATCTGTTGAAACTCTTTCCACACTTTTTGCGCATTCTTTTCAAACTCTTTTGAGATAATTTGCTAATTCCGCTGGGCTACTGTTATCGTTCATTTGCAAAAAACTCCATGTATTTTTTATTCGATTGAAACTCTCAATTAAATAAATAAGAATAAAAATTAATGGACAAAATAGAAACGCGATTGAAAAGTCTTCTGGATTCCGCAACAGATATCAAGAGTGGAAAGTGGATCCTAACGGTGAGCAGAGAACGTCATTGTCCGTCGTTTTTGACACTCACGCCATCGCAGGATCACCTTTCTGAAAACCGCTTTGGAATTATTTTCCTAAAAATCTATGCGAACCTTAATAAATGCCATGTGGTCGTTGTTGCGTGTTGGCCGGCTTGCTTCACGAGTTCGCCATACGGTCCATGTAATTAATATTGTCCGAAGTTTGCGCCGATGGTCTCTAAAAGTTTATATAAAATGGAGAATAAGCAAAAAAGGTGAGGCGGAAGAAAAGAAAAAAGCTGATGCAAATCTAATTTATTTATTACTCTCGTCTCAGCAAGTGCTCATCTTTTTTCACAAAAAAAAATTGAAAAACTCACGATTAATCTTGGCGTCTCGGCACTACTTTGGTCAACGTTAAATAAATACGACCGGTCTATATTAAATGAGAGAGTGAGAGAAAAAGGGAGTGATGAATAAGAGTGAGCAATGGTATTTTACTTTCACCCACTGCACCTTGCATGGGGAGACTAGATTCAAAATTCAGAGGAAATTGGCAATAGAGCGCACTTGCGCCGCGCCTGCCTGCGTCTCTTATCTCGGCACACTCTCTCGCTCACTTTTTTTCGAAGCAGATAATTAAAATCCATTTTTTAGCATTTTCTCGTTCCCTTTTTTCAAAAATCGCTCTGTTGAATGGAAGTAAAAATTTTTAGAATGTTTTTAAAACAAAGTTTATCAAAATTGGCCAATAATTACTTGTACGCTGTCAATTTTTTTGTTTTTCTTTCTTTTTTGCCGACATTTTTTAGCCATAGTTTTGAATATTGGTGTTCAAATCTTTTTTTAGAGTCTAGGATTGTTCTAGAATACGGGATCGACAAAAATTTCTAATTTTCAAAAACTTTTTGACACTTCAATCAACAATGAACAAGAAAAAAAATTGAATTTGTATGTGATTTTATACTCGGAATAAAACGCTGATAACTCGCTCCAATCGAACAAAAAATTTCGCATGCATTTGGAGAGAGGTTCAGAGAAATCAGAGCAAAACATCGGCCACGGCTCTCTTGATTTTCTGCACTCTCTCGTCGCAAACGCGGCCGCGTCCATCACTGTGCGAAGGGAGCGCGTTTGCAGCGCTCCGTACTGAGAATAGCTAAATATTTACATAAGAAAAATAATTGATATATCAGTTTTCAAGGTAAGATAAAAAAGAAATGGGATAAAGTACTCGTCGCAAAATGTTTCGTAAGTTTTACATTGCAATTGTACAATTATGGTTTCTCGCCAAACCAAAGGCCGGTTTTCGTTGAATCGCACGTTAAATTGTAAATTTCAGACAAAATAAATATTAATTGAAAGGGAAAAAATAGAAAATATAAATTTTCGGATAAAAAAATGCCTGCGAAAATAGAAGAATAACTAAAAATCGATAGAGTGCACGGAAGAATCGGCCAATTTTCGAAACATTTGATTTAAAAACACTCTAAAAAAAATTTTCTACCTTTTAACAGAGAGATTTTTCCAAAAATGAAACGAGAAGATACTTTAAAATGCATTTTAATGCTCTGAAAAACATTATCAAAAAAAGGGAGCGAGAGAGTGTGCCGAGATACAAGACGCAGACGCGGTGCACGCGCGCTCTATTGACCAATTTCTCTGGTTTTTGAAGCGAGTCTCCCACTGCAAGGTGCAGTGTCACCCTCTCTCTCAAGATGTGTTAAATACGGTCGCACTTTATACTCTAACGTAAATCGCCGACACGAATTGGGAGCCGCTGCAAGTGCGCCCTATTGCACACCTCAAATGCGCGCGGGATTCAAATTTTGAATATTATCGGCTTTGCAGATGTGAAATCAGTGCACAGAACGAAATGTGTGCCGCAGGAAAAAGAAAGAATTTCGACAAAATTTGCGAAAAATTTATCCAGAATTCTGTCAACAAACCTTTTTTAGCCAAAATGCTTTGTATATGAGCCATTTACATAAAATATGGCAATCGGGACATTAAAAATAAGCTCGATGTCTTGTTTTGTCGTTTTATTTTAAAAATTCATCGCTCAATTTTTCGCAAAAATATTTAATAACTTGCCGACATAATTTAACTGGGTGAAAGAATGCATTGCGGATTGATTGGAGGCTACTGGTGTCTCGATTTCCAGGGGCTGATAACAGAAAACATGCTCAAAGCATGCTTCCACCCAGCTCCCTTCGGTCGCCCATTTCGATGGTGTCACATATGCTTCCGGCGCATAGCCACTGAACTTTCCGGTTATGAATAAATACTGAAAACGCAAATCCGAAGCGTCGAGGACGAAAAAGGGCAAAAAAAACGAAAAGGGAAAAAAATTCGGCAACCCCTAACCCGCATAATCCAAAAAAATATTAATTAATTCATAAAATTCACGTAAATAAAGAGATAATCAAGTTTCCTGCGGTTTTCTCTTTTTTTTTTTCGACTCTGATTCTCATTTGCATAGCCGAAAAGTTTTAAAATTTGAATCTCGCGCGCATTTGAGGTGTGCAATAGGGCGCACTTGCAGCGGCTCCCAATTCGTGTCGGCGATTTACGTTAGAGTGCACTTTATTCAAATGTATCGAAAAATTTTAATTTTTTAAAAAGAATTAGCACTTGTTAAGACGATAGTAATACTGCCCGACGCATTAACGACCGGACATTTTTCGACGAGCGGACTTACAAAATCGATCAAATCGGCAACTTTATGTCTCGACAAAATAGCGCCTAAACCTCGAAAATTTCTCTACACACCGCTTATAAATCTCAGAAATAACATCTACCGGCAAAAATTTAATCAAAAAAAGGCTGAAAATAGGAGAAAAATGACAAAAAAATTTTAAAAATGAGAAGAAATGGCAAAAAAAAATTCGATAATTTAGGCTCCGCCCTTTTTGCAAGTAGCGCATGCCTTTTCGCAATTCTTTTGATAATCTTCCCAAATTCTCTGAAGCAGAAAGAATTTCAAAAGAATTTCAACAGATTCTGAAAAGAATTCGTTTGAATTATCAGAATGCCACTCTTTCGATACACTTTTGCGGTTCACAATTCACCCTAGACTCTTTTGGGACTCTTTCCGCACCAAAACTCTTTTCAGACTCTTTTTAAACTATTTGCGGTTTACCTGTGTACCAGCTGCGCCACACAGCACGCTGCTGCCTCGCCGCGCGTTGTCGTTGATAAAGGCGGCGGCGAGCGACGCGGCGGCAGCGAGGGGAGGGAGGAGAGGAGGGAAACTGCACGCAATGGTCGGTTTCGCACGGTTTTTCTGGTCTGTAGCTCGACACAAACCACCTAGTCGGGAAAGAGTTGGTGTAAGCTGGGTAGAAAAAATCACGGGCTACAAGATGGTGTAGTTTTTGAACAATTTTAAGGGAGAAATTCCGCGAAAATCGGTAAAAAACTGAGAAATTAAATAAAAATTTATGAATATCTCGTGTCAAAATTTGTCTTTCCTTCGAATAAACATTCATATTATGATGCTCCCTTGGGTAACCGACCACGGGGAATCGATTGGTGATATCAGACTTGGCGAAAAATTATTCATTCCAGTCGGAATCAAAAAACAAAATGAAGCGAAAGTAAGAAAATCGAAGTTTTAGGGTCTTTCCATATTGAGTCCCACTCCTTTTATTATTGATACCTATAGTTTTTTATGTGCTGAATTTGAAAGTGCCGTTGGTTTTAACGTTTTAGTCCGCCCTTTTAGGTTTTTTTTCGGTCCAATGGGTAGGAAATTTACCTCGATTTTTTCAGTGATGACCTAAACGAGACGTGAAGATGCATTTTTGGTTAGCACTGCATGAGATGAGAGAGTATGAGAGTTCAAAAGTGGACGGAAAGTACTTGCTGGCAAACTTGCAAAATAAGTTCCGTCTTGCGTTCTAGCTTTCGTTTAGTAGTAAAATGTCGGTAAACCAAGTACTATCGGCCGCGAAGCGGCCGCCTTATTTTTTCACTCTGCTTCTATTTTTTTCTTCTGTTTCACCCGTGAAACATGGGGCCATTTGGTCTTCACCTGGCTCAAAGCACACCCCGTCCTTTCCTTGCCTCAAAGCTACCCCCGTCATGAAATTCAGCTCGCTCGCTGCGCTCGCTTCGCCGGCCTCCCTTATTCCCCTTTTTTTCTAAGACCAAATCCGACACACACCACACGTTCATCCTTGTTGTTAAAAGTAGAAATAAATTTTTTATCACTACCTTCAATTGTAAATCATTTCAAAGATCTTCTATTAGCACAACAACTCTTATGTTATTCATTTCTGTATCCACCAAACAGGACACAACTTTCATTTCAAATTTTCAGTTTTTTGAGGCCGAAAGGCTTGTAGTTAAAAAATTTGACCGTTTTTTCCTTTAAACTTACGTTTCTTGCTCTTTTGTTATCCTTACTACCTAACTGAAAAAAACGTTTTTTCGATGTTAACGTCTCAAAATCCGAAAAAATCAGAGTGAAAACTCTTCATCTTTTTTAAATCAACAACGTTCCAAGTCTAACAAACGGGTCGGTTTTAGACTGTCTGGTAGACTTTCTCTTTTTGCATACCATAACTGAAAATTTAAACGAAAAAGCTTATTATTTTAATGAAAACATTTGATTGAATTTAATTTTTTCTGAAGTTGCTTCGCTTTTTGATATCCTGAGGTTTATATTTTTGTAATTTCGTCTTTTTATCCACCAGAAAGGCTTATTTCCCACCGAGCCCACAGGGCTCAGAATAAAGTCTTTTTTTTTTCGTTATTTTTTGGAAATGCGGCGTCCGATTGCTCTGAAAATTTAACAGCACATTCAAACTAACAACCGTGCTCAATTTTATTCAGAAAACCGAGCCCGACGGGCTCGGAGTGAACCTAAAATTTTACTCAAATTTCTATTTTCTGCAGGAAACTTCTGAAAAGCAGTACTAAACTATAAATTCAGTTCACGCATTTTTGAAATTAACCGTTAAATACTACTCGTTTCAGGATCAGCGTCATGCGAGCCCGAAGGGCTCGGAGTAAAATTGCTTGCTTATTTGAATGAACTTTGGCCTAAAGTTTTCAGCAACTGTCTTGTCTAGTTGCAACAGTAGCGCCTTCCGAGCCCGAAGGGCTCGGAGTAAAAAAAAGTGGTGTGTGTCGGATTTGGTCTTAGAAAAAAAGGGGAATAAGGGAGGCCGGCGAAGCGAGCGCAGCGAGCGAGCTGAATTTCATGACGGGGGTAGCTTTGAGGCAAGGAAAGGACGGGGTGTGCTTTGAGCCAGGTGAAGACCAAATGGCCCCATGTTTCACGGGTGAAACAGAAGAAAAAAATAGAAGCAGAGTGAAAAAATAAGTTAGGCTTAGGCTTCGGAGCAGGCTACGCCTGCGTCATTTGGTCTTAGGCGCAGAGGCCCATGTGACAAAACCCGGCTCATTATATATCATTCGAAAGCATTTTTGATGGCAAACATTTTGGCGCTAAAGAGACTTCACGTTGGGTCTCGTGTGGAAGGTTACTGTAGATCAAAGCAAAACTGCAAAAAACTTTAAAAATTCATAACTTGCTTCATTTTTATCGTACAGCGAGCACTCTTCGCCAGCATATGCACCTATAGACCGCGCATCGTCACAAATTTTTTCAGATTTTTTTGACCTACCGTAACCCGGGAAAATCGATTTTAAAATTCAAAGCGAAATAACTTTTTTTTGGTGGCATTTTTCTTTCTGAAAAAAATTGAGCACATGCTTCATGCTTGCAAAAAACTGGTCTAAAATTTTCAGGGGAAAATCGGCGGACAATTTTTAGAAAAAAATTTTTTCGATTTTTGACAATTTTTTTCGCGCCAATGGTTTGACCTACCGTTTTGTAGTCAACAGATGAAATGTAGTATTCTGAAAGTTCTATAAGGTCAAATTTTTTCAGATTTTTCCAACGCATATTTGAACAAAATTAAGACGGTCAAAAAAAATCGTTCGTCTCGGATTGGACAAGTTTAGTCTCATAAAAAAATTCAGCTTTTTTTATGGCTACTGCCAAATTTTAAAAAAATCTCCTCGTCATTTTCGAGAGATAATTTTTTTCAAAGTTTTTGTTTTTTTTTCAAGTTTTTTTGATTACTGGCTGGTGTTATTGTTGATTTTTTTATTCCATTGGATAGACCGTGTCCAAAAACGTATGCTACAATTTTTTCCAATTTTTTTTTGGACACTTTCCGCTATTTTACAGCAATTATAGACAATTTTCGTGCAAAAAGAGCTATAATTAGAATTTAGAAGGTTCCAGAACATTGTGGGGGCTATATCGCATCAATTACAAAAGCTTGCAGCCGAGAGGAATCGAACTGGCGGGGGAAACAGCTTCGCTGGATTTGTTGGCAGACGCACTACCATCTGCGCCACACGACACGGTGATGCCTCGCCGCGCGTTGTCGTTGATAAAGGCGACGGCGAGCGACGCGGCGGCAGCGAGGGGAAGAAGGGAAGGAGGAAAACTGCACGCAATGGTCGGTTTCGCACGGTTTTTCTGGTCTGTTGCTTGACACAAACCACCTAATCGGGAAAGAGTTGGAGTATGCTGGGTAGAAAAAAACACGGGCTACAAGATGGCGTAATTTTTGACCAATTTTAAGGGGAAATTCCCCGGAAATCGGTAAAAAACTGAGAAATTATATGGAAATTTATGAATATCGCGTGTCAAAATTTGTCTTTCCTTCGAATAAACATTCATATTATGATGCTCCCTTGGGTAATCGACCACGGGGAATCGATTGGTGATATCAGACTTGGCAAAAAATTATTCATTCCAGTCGGAATCGAAAAACAAAATGAAGCGAAAGTAAGAAAATCGAAGTTTTAGGGATCTTTCCATGTTGAGTCCCAATCTTTTTATTATTGATTCCTATGGTTTTTTATGTGCTGAATTTTAATATGCAGTTGGTTTTAACGTTTTGTTTCCCTCTTTTAGGTTTTTTTTTTTCGGTCAAATGGGGAGGAAATTAATCTCGATTTTTTCAGTGATGATCCAAATGAGACTTGAAGATGCATTTTTGGTTAGCACTGCATGAGATGAGAGAGTATGAGAGTTCAAAAATGGACGGAAAATATTTGCTGGCAGGCTTGCAAAATAAGTTTCGTCTTGCGTTTTAGCTTCCGTTTATTAGTAAAATGTCGATGAACCAAGAACTATCGGCCGCGAAGCGGCCGCCTCATTTTTTCACTCTGCTTCTACTTTTTTTCTTTTGTTTCACCCGTGAAACATAGGACCATTTGGTCTTCACCTGGCTCAAAGCACACCCCGTCCTTTCCTTGCCTCAAAGCTACCCCCGTCATGAAATTCAGCTCGCTCGCTGCGCTCGCTTCGCCGGCCTCCCTTATTCCCCTTTTTTTCTAAGACCAAATCCGACACACACCACACGTTCATCCTTGTTGTTAAAAGTAGAAATAAATGTTTTATATCTACCTTCAATTGTAAATCAGTCCAAAGATCTTTCATTAGCACAACAACTCTTTTGCTATTCATTTCTGTATCCACCAAACGGACCATTTGCAACTTTCTTCTAAAATTCTAAGTTTTTTTGAGGCCGAAAAACATGGAGTAAAAAAATTTGACCGTTTTTATTTTGAACTTACGCTTTGTGCTCTTTTGTTATCCTTAATGCCTAACTAAAAACAAACGTTTTTTTTGATGTTAACGTCCCAAAATCCAAAAGAATCAGAGTGAAAAATCTTCATCTTTTTTTAAATCAACCACATTCCAAGTCTAACAAACGGCTCGTTTTCTCTGACAGTCTTTTTCTTTTTGCATACAGTTGCCGGTGGCAAGTCCTGCACCCAAAACCCCGTGTATTATCGGCCTCCAAGTATCAGCGCCATGGCACTCCGTCTAGACCGCCATACACGCCGTTAAGCGCCACAAATAAAATAAGGTTAAGGTCACGTTGGTTTCACGCGGTTTAGTGCCACGTGGATATCATTTATTTTGAGCGGCCCATTTTGGCCATTTTTTAGTTCTCGTTTCTGGAGTTAGGTTTTTGGTGTTTTGGCTTTTCTAGTGTCTTTCCTTTTATTTTACGTTCTTATTATTTATTTTAGTATTTCTTCCCAATTTCGGGATAAATACAGAAATAAACGTCTTTGTTTCTAAACTTATCTGTCTTCGTTGTAATCTTTTAAAAGGAACCCGAAAATCTCTTTGAAGAAAGAGATAACTATACAATAACTGAAATTTTAACCAAAAACACAACTTATTTTTATAAAAACATTTAATTGCATTTAATTTTTTCTGAAGTTTGTTCGCTTTTTGATATCCTGAGGTTTGTTTTTTTGTAATTTCGTCTTTTTATCCTCCAGAAAAGTTTATTACCCACCTAGCCCACAGGGCTCCGAATAAACGCAATTTTTTTCGTTATTTTTTGAAAATGCGGCGCTCGATTGTTCTGAAAATTTTACAGCACATTCAAGCTAACAACCGTTCTGAATTTTATTCAAAAAACCGAGCCCGACGGGCTCGGAGTAAACTTAAAATTTTACTCAAATTTCTATTTTCTGCAGGAAACTTCTGAAAAGCAGTACTAAACTATAAATTCAGTTCACGCATTTTTGAAATTAACCGTTAAATACTACTCGTTTTAGGATCAACGTCATGCGAGCCCGAAAGGCTCGGAGTAAAATTGCTTGCTTATTTGAATGAACTTTGGCCTAAAGTTTCCAGCAATTGTCTTGTCTAGTTGCAACAGTAGCGCCTTCCGAGCCCGAAGGGCTCGGAGTAAAAAAAGTGGTGTGTGTCGGATTTGGTCTTAGAAAAAAAGGGGAATAAGGGAGGCCGGCGAAGCGAGCGCAGCGAGCGAGCTGAATTTCATGACGGGGGTAGCTTTGAGGCAAGGAAAGGACGGGGTGTGCTTTGAGCCAGGTGAAGACCAAATGGTCCTATGTTTCACGGGTGAAACAAAAGAAAAAAAGTAGAAGCAGAGTGAAAAAATGATTCGGCGCAGGCTATGCCTGCGTCATTTGGTCTTAGGCGCAGAGGCCCATGTGACAAAACCCGGCTCATTATATATCATTCGAAAGCACTTTTGATGGGAAACATTTTGGCGGTAAAGAGACTTCACGTTGGGTCTCGTGTGGAAGGTTACTGTAGATCAAAGCAAAACTGCAAAAAACTTTAAAAATTCATAACTTGCTTCATTTTTATCGTACAGCGAGCACTCTTCGCGAGCATATGCACCTACAGACCGCGCATCATCCCAAATTTTTCCAGAATTTTTTGACCTACCGTAACCCGGGAAAATCGATTTTAAACTTCAAAGCAGTATAACTTTTTTTTGGTGGCATTTTTTTTTCTGAAAAAATTTGAGCACATGCTTTGTGCTTGTTAAAAACTGTTCTCAAAGTTTCATGCGGAAGTTAGCGATACGATTTTTTTTAAAAATTTTTTTAACTTTTGACATTTTTTTTCGCGCCAGTGGTTTGATCTACCGTTTTTTGATCAACAGGTGAAATGTAGTTTACTGAAAGTTTTATAAGCTCAAATTTTTTCAGATTTTTACAACGGATTCTAAGGCAAAATTAAGACGGTCAAAAAAAAAAGTCTCTGTAGGCAGGAACAAGCTTAGTGCCATAAAAAAATTCAGCTTTTTTTATGGCTACTGCCAAATTTTAAAAAAATCTCCTCGTCATTTTCGAGAGATAATTTTTTTCAAAGTTTTTGTTTTTTTTTCAAGTTTTTTTCACTATTGGTTGGTTTTATTGGTGATTTTTTTATTCCATTGGATAGACCGCGTCAAAAAACGTATGCCACAATTTTTTCCAAATTTTTTTGGACACTTTCCGCTATTTTACAGCAATTATAGACAATTTTTGTGCAAAAAGATCTATAATTAGAATTTAGAAGGTTCCAGAACATTGTGGGGACTATATCGCATCAATTACAAAAACTTGCAGCGAAGAGGAATCGAACCGGCAAGGCAAACAGGTGCGCTGGACTCGTAGGCAGACCGACTACCAGCTGCGCCACACGGCACGCTGCTGGCTCCCTGCGCGTTGCCGTTGATAAAGGCGGCGGCGAGTGACGCGGCGGCAGCGAGGGGAGGAAGGGAAGGAGGAAAACTGCACGCAATGGTCGGTTTTGCACGGTTTTTCTGGTCTGTTGCTTGACACAAACCACCTAATCGGGAAAGAGTTGGAGTATGCTGGGTAGAAAAAAACACGGGCTACAAGATGGCGTAATTTTTGACCAATTTTAAGGGAAAAATTCCCCGGAAATCGGTAAAAAACTGAGAAATTATATGGAAATTTATGAATATCGCGTGTCAAAATTTGTCTTTCCTTCAAATAAACATTCATATTATGATGCTCCCTTGGGTAATCGACCACGGGGAATCGATTGGTAATATCAGATTTGGCGGAAAATTATTCATTCTAGTCAGAATCGAAAAATAAAATGAAGCGAAGGCAAGAAAATCGAAGTATTAGGGTCTTTCCATATTGAGTCCCACTCCTTTTATTATTGACAAGCTTGCAGCTTGTGGCGACTAAGTCGCCTTCGTCAAATGTTTATTTTTACTGATTTTTGTTTTTTTTTAAATAGAAATGGCAATCATTTATTTTCCCTATTTCTTTTAAGTTCTCGTGACCATTGTGGTATAGTGGTTAGCACGTTTGAACGTCAATCGACAGGTCGCAGGATCGAGTTTTGTCGGCTGCAAACTCGCGTGGTTTGCTTGTTGGATACCTCCTCGCGGTGCAAACTGGGCAATGCTGTGCTCCTACGACAGGGGAAATTGGACACCACTGTTAGGCACAGTAGCCAAAATCCACTCTTTGCCACGGTAGTGTCCGATACTCGTGAAGAAGGGGCTTCACGCCGGCCTGGTAAGCCTGCTGAAGTACAAACCTAAACTTACTAAAAAGCTGAATCAAAAGAATGTAAAGGACCCGTCCAGGAATTCACCAGCTCGGCCACGGTGCTCGCCGAGTTGTCTTGGTCGGAAGAAAATGTTTGGAAGGAGCACCACGGATACGGAAATTACTGAAGCGTCATACGGCCCCAAGAACAGAAGGAAAGGCAAAGCAAGTCTTACGAAGAAAACTGAAGTGGGCAGGACACGTATCACGCATGAAATACGACAGATGGGCGAAGATAGTATCAGAATGGGATCCTAGGGGATCAGCACGACCACGCGGTCGTCCTCCGAAAAGATGGGCCGACGACATCAAGGATTCGATCAAAATCTTCATCCACAATGAGGCCCTCAGGGGCAACCTCGGGCACGGCCGCCGAAGAATTGGCATACTCGAGGCAAGACGAGCATGGTCCACTGTCGGAAGGGATCGTGTAACTTGGCGCAGCTTGGTTCGCAGTATCCAGGATGGAAACTGAGGTCGAACCTCACAAGTATCACAAGTAAGTATCAAATAAACATTCATATTATGATGCTCCCTTGGGTAATCGACCACGGGGAATCGATTGGTAATATCAGATTTGGCGGAAAATTATTCATTCTAGTCAGAATCGAAAAATAAAATGAAGCGAAGGCAAGAAAATCGAAGTATTAGGGTCTTTCCATATTGAGTCCCACTCCTTTTATTATTGACAAGCTTGCAGCTTGTGGCGACTAAGTCGCCTTCGTCAAATGTTTATTTTTACTGATTTTTGTTTTTTTTTTAAATAGAAATGGCAATCATTTATTTTCCCTATTTCTTTTAAGTTCTCGTGACCATTGTGGTATAGTGGTTAGCACGTTTGAACGTCAATCGACAGGTCGCAGGATCGAGTTTTGTCGGCTGCAAACTCGCGTGTGAGACACACAAACAAACACACAGACTAATCTAAAATTTTCTATATAAGAAAGATACCTATAGTTTTTTATGTGCTGAATTTGAAAGTGCCGTTGGTTTTAACGTTTTAGTCCGCCCTTTTAGGTTTTTTTTCGGTCAAATGGGTAGGAAATTTACCTCGATTTTTTCAGTGATGACCTAAACGAGACGTGAAGATGCATTTTTGGTTAGCACTGCATGAGATGAGAGAGTATGAGAGTTCAAAAGTGGACGGAAAGTACTTGCTGGCAAACTTGCAAAATAAGTTCCGTCTTGCGTTCTAGCTTCCGTTTAGTAGTAAAATGTCGGTAAACCAAGTACTATCGGCCGCGAAGCGGCCGCCTCATTTTTTCACTCTGCTTCTATTTTTTTCTTCTGTTTCACCCGTGAAACATGGGGCCATTTGGTCTTCACCTGGCTCAAAGCACACCCCGTCCTTTCCTTGCCTCAAAGCTACCCCCGTCATGAAATTCAGCTCGCTCGCTGCGCTCGCTTCGCCGGCCTCCCTTATTCCCCTTTTTTTCTAAGACCAAATCCGACACACACCACACGTTCATCCTTGTTGTTAAAAAAAAATATTTTATCTCTACCTTCCATTGTAAATCATTCCAAAGATCTTCCGTTAGCACAACAACTCTTTTGTTATTCATTTCTGTATCCACCAAACAGTACACAACTTTCATTTCAAATTTTCAGTTTTTTGAGGCCGAAAGGCTTGTAGTTAAAAAATTTGACCGTTTTTTCCTTTAAACTTACGTTTCTTGCTTAGGCTTCGGCGCAGGCTACGCCTGCGTCATTTGGTCTTAGGCGCAGATGCCCATGTGACAAAACCCGGCTCATTATATATCATTCGAAAGCATTTTTTATGGCGAACATTTTGGCTTTTGTGAAATTTCAATCTGGGTCTCGTGTGGAAGGTTACTGTAGATCAAAGCAAAACTGCAAAAAACTTTAAAAATTCATAACTTGCTTCATTTTTATCGTACAGCGAGCACTCTTCGCCAGCATGTGCACCTACAGACCGCGCATCATCCCAAATTTTTTCAGATTTTTTTGACCTACCGTAACCCGGGAATTTCAGTTCAAAATTTCAAACAAGTGTAACTTTAAATTGTTCTAGGATTTTTTTCTGAAAATTTTACTGCACGTTCTGACTGTTGGTATTAATGTGCTGTAAAATTTTCAGAACGATCAATCGGCTAGTTCTTGAAATAAAAACTTTGGGATTTTTTTTCTCGTCGGTCGTAAGACCTATCAAGTTTTTGTCAACTAACAATTTGTTCAACTTTCATAGATTAACGTTGTCAAATTTTTTCAAATTTTTTTAAAACATGAGTGACGAGATACGTGACGGCAAAAAAATTAAGTGCCTTTTAGCGATCCAAGAGCTTGTTGAATTTATTTTTATTAAAAACTACAGCTTTTTTTATGCCTTGTCCCAAATTTTAAAAAAATTTTATCGAATGTATCGCGAGAAAAATTTTTTTTAATTTTTGGCCTAAATTTTGGTTTCTTTGTCACTTCTGCGCTTTTTTTTTATTATTGTGCGTTACGGTCGTGCAGTCCGTACTAAAATGTAACTTTTCCAATTTTTTCCTAATTTGTTTGGACACTTTCCGCTATTTTAAAACAATTATAGACAATTTTTGTGCAAAAAGGGCTATAATTAGAATTTAGAAGATTCGGGAACATTGTACGGACTATATCACATCAATTACAAAAGCTTGCAGCGGAGAGGACTCGAACCGGCAAGGCAAACAGGCGCGCTGGACTCGTTGGCAGACGCACTCACAGGTTTTGCGCGATAGGCCTATAATAGGTTGAGGCCAAATATAGGCCTATTATAAGCTTATAATAGGCCTATCGCGGGCAGCAGCGCCTACCCTCCTGTAATAAGCTTATCGCGGACGTGGTGTGCGGCGACCGCGTTAGGCCTACTTGTAGGTCTAGCGGCGTGACGTCAGGGCAACGCAAACGCGCTCCACGGCTACACTATATCGGTAGAGACGCAAGCAAGCACTCATAAGAAAAAACATTTTCTTTGGCCTAATTAATTTTTGCCGTCGCATTTCAACTGTTTTCCGTTTTTCAGATTTTAAATATTTTTTTATCTTTTAATAAATAGAAATTTTCTTGTTTTTTCCCTGTTATGACACATTCGCAAGGATTGACACTTCGCGATACATTTTTTAGGCCAGATTATCTTCATTTCTTTTGCTATTTTCTTTATTTTTGTTAAAAAAAAACATGATTTTGTTTATCAAAAGTGTCAATCTTTTCCAATATGTGATAAAGCCGCCCAAACTCGAAAATTACGTTTGTAGGCCGATAAGAGGGTTTAAATAAAAAAATTTTTATTCATTGTTGAACTCACGCGTTATTTTCACAAATATTTTGCTTCATTTCATATAATAACATTCAACTTGTTCATTTTTCAGGTGGAAATGCGATGACGGAGCCGGGATTTTTGCGAGGAGCGGCAAACCGGACATGCAATGTAAGTATTACATTTTTCTTTATGGCAAAAATGGCAAAAAAGCTGCGCGAAAATTCGGAAAATACTCCGATTGACCTGTAATTTTGGGAAATAAAGAAAAAAAAATTCTACCGGACATTAACACAAAATTTTGGGCCGAAATATCGATTTTTTAAAAAATATTGAATTTTTTTCTGAAAATGTTCGAAATCGATATATTGGTCTGAATTTTTGACCTTATTTCCCAAAATTTCTGGTCAATCGGAACATTTTCCGAGATTTTGCGGTGTTTTTTGCCATTGAATAACCCCATTAAAGTACCCCGTAAAACATGTTCTCAGAGAATGTTCGGCGATTTCCGGCCTTAATCGGCGCGTCTGACCACTGGCAGTTTTCAGCACGCTAATTTCTTCGGCAAATTACCGTTGAGATGTGGCCAGTATTTTGATTTTGGCGGCAATTGTCCAATTTTTGCTGCAATTTGCCGAGTTTGAGGCAACTTTCCGCAATTCGGCGGGGCGATTTTTCCTGAAATCGGCAGTTCGCTGCAAAAATCGGCGTGCCGCCCCTCAATGGCAATTTGGCATTGAGGAGCGGCGAGCACGACTCTTTTCTCACAAATCTTTTGCTTCCCTTCATATAAATAACACTAAATTGTTCATTTTTCAGGTGACGATGCGATCACGGAGTGGAGAATGGATCTTCACGAGGAGCGGCGAAAGGACATGCCATGTAAGTATTATGTTGTCTACATAATAGAAAAAGTTTTCTACATCGCCAGAAAAAAACACGGAATTCCATATTTCCTATTATGGATTCGTGACGTAGCGACACGTTGCTGCAAGTTGTGCGCCAGCAAAATGAAAAAAATTTGCAAAAAATTGTTTCCTCTCACGCTTTCAAGAGCTGAATCGTGGCGAGACGCAACATTTGCTGACGCATAACTTGACACGCTGTCTCGCTACGTCGCGAATCCATAATATAATGGATTCGTGATGAAGTAACATTTCAAGGCAAACGGGGTGACGAGAAATCTCTTCATTTTTTCAATTAAAAACGTGAAAAATTGTCACTCCGCGACGAATCCTTTATACTGAAAAACTCCAGAAACGGAAAATTACCGTAGAGATGTGGCCAGTACACCGATTTTGTCGGCAATCTTCCGATTTTTGCAACAATTTGCCGAGTTTGAGGCAACTTGCCGCAATTTACCGGGGCGATTTTTTCCTAAAATCGACAATTTGCTGCCAAATTCGGCAAACGATCATTTCCCACTGTTATTTTCTTACTTTTGTTCATTTCCTACCTTTTTCCAATGAAAATATACTCGTATATTGGCCGAAAATGATCCGTTTCCCATTTTTTAAATAGATTCTGGTGAGAAACGATTCTTCAACACACAAAACATTAATTTATTTCGATAATTTGATTTATATTGAAATATTGTTTTTTGAAAAAGGTAGAAAAAGAACAGTGGGAAATGATTTCTTGCCCCAAAATCGGCAAGTTGCTGCAAAAATAGGCGTACTGATCGCCCCTTAATATTCCTCCGTTTTAGTCGAGCACTGAATAGGTTCATGACTTTTTTTTGTCATTTTCATCATCAATTTTTATTTCAGATCGAGGCGAGGGACCGAAAGAAGAGAGTGCAAAAAGTGGATGTCATTGGACGACAATTGTATTTTGTAAGGTTTCAAATATTTTTAAAACTTGGCGAACACAAGAAATAGTTTCGTTTTAATTACCTTTCTTTTTAACAGTGCGTTCAGTTTAAAAAATTTCAATTAACGTTCAAACCGTTTAATCACTTCACCACGAGGGTCAACAAATTAATTTTAAAAAAAGAATAGAAAAAAGGCGAGTAGTCCCCAAAAGTAGCAGGCTGTGTGAAGTAAAAAATATGACCAAAGTTCGAATAAAATATTCAGGTCGGCGATGTACAGCCGCTAGTTCAAATTTGCCTGTTTCAACACCAATTCGTGCATAGGAAAACGTATCAAATGTATACCTTGATTACTTTAGAATTCTTCCAGCTTTCGGTAATACTGCTTCGCGATGAGCAGGCAAAAATGTGGTAGCATCGCGTGAGTCTCATTGCGGCAGTGTGTCGATTTACGCTGCTAATTTAAAATTTTCAGTAAGGTTAAAAAAATTTCGTAAATCGACATGTCGTCTCGGCATGACCCACACGACGCTGCCACTGCCTGCTCCTCGCGACTAGTGTGCGTGACCGGTAAAGATTTGACGATTTTACCGGTAAATTTACCAATAAATTTGTCGAATTTACCGCCAAGTTCGGTAAATCACCGGCGAATTTTGGCGCGTTTGCCAGTAAAAATTTTTTCGGTAACGCACACTATTGTCGGCCCGCCAAAATGGTCAAACGTTCTCCGCTGAGCTCAACGCTATATGCAATTTTCATCTTGGTTTCCAAATTATTAAATTTCACGTTGAATTTATACGTGAAATGAAATAATTTGGTGGCCAAAATGAAAATCGCATAGCGTTGAGTTCAGCGGAGAGCGTTTGACTAGATTGGCGGGCCGACAATACTCGAAACGCAGTAATAGAACTTCAAAAAACTTGCAAAATAATCGCGATTCACTATAAAAATGGGAATATGCAATTGTATCATGCAAACTTTAGTTGATTTTTTGTTTAGAGAAAAATAGGAAAAAACTACACTATGCATAGGTTTTCTCCAGATAAGCTAGTCTTCATGGTCCCACGAGAAAAAAACTATTTAAAAACGAACTACGTGTTAGCCAACTTTTAAAAACTTTGAAAACCCAAATTAATGTCTTTTTTTCCTTTTCTGTTATATTTTCTTCCCAATCATCTTCTTTTTATTGTTTTTACTATTCTATGTGCTACAATTGCAATAAATTTTTATTATTTTTTAACAGTGTTTTGTTCTTTTACATGAAATGGCTTGAATGCGAGCACTTTTGAGCCTATAGGGTGAGTCTGTAGACGTTTTATAGACCTATTACAAGCCTACCCTCGATTTAGGAATATCCGCGATAGGCCAATTATAGGCTTACAATAGGCTTATTGATGACCGCGATAAGCCTATTATAGGCGAAAGTCAACCGCGATAAGCCTATTATAGGCCTATTATAGGCGGCGAGCCGCGATAAGCCTATAATAGGCTTACTATAGGGTCCTTCGCGGGTACTCGATAGGCCTATCGCGCAACCTATTATAGGCCTATCGCGCAAAACCTGTGCTACCAGCTGCGCCACACACCACGCTGCAGCCTCCCTGCGCGTTGCCGTTGATAAAGGCGGCGGCGAGCGACGCGGCGGCAGCGAGGGGAGGGAGGGAAGGAGGGAAACTGCACGCAATGGTCGGTTTCGCACGGTTTTTCCGGTCTGTAGCTCGACACAAACCACCTAGTCGGGAAAGAGTTGGTGTAAGCTGGGTAGAAAAAACTACGGGCTACAAGATGGCGTAACTTTTGAACAATTTTAAGGAAAAAATTCGCCGAAAATCGGTGAAAACTGAGAAATTCTATGGAAATTTATGAATATCGTGTGTAAAACTTTGTCTTTTCTTCGAATAAACATTCATATTATGATGCTCCCTTGGGTAATCGACCACGGGGAATCGATTGGTGATATCAGATTTGGCGGAAAATTATTCATTCTAGTCGGAATCAGAAAAAACAAAATGAAGCAAAGGCAAGAAAATCGAAGTATTAGGGTCTTTCCATATTGAGTCCCACTTTTTTTATTATTGAATCCTATAGTTTTTTATGTGCTGAATTTGAAAGTGCCGTTGGTTTTAACGTTTTAGTCCCCCTTTTAGGTTTTTTTTTCGGTCAAATGGGTAGGAAATTTACCTCGATTTTTTCAGTGATGACCTAAACGAGACTTGAAGATGCATTTTTGGTTAGCACTGCATGAGATGAGAGATAAGAGAGTTTAAAAGTGGACGGAAAGTACTTGCTGGCAGGCTTGCAAAATAAGTTCCGTCTTGCGTTCTAGCTTCCGTTTAGTAGTAAAATGTCAGTAAACCAAGTACTATCGGCCGCGAAGCGGCCGCCTCATTTTTTCACTCTTCTTCTACTTTTTTCTTCTGTTTCACCCGTGAAACATGGGGCCATTTGGTCTTCACCTGGCTCAAAGCACACCCCGTCCTTTCCTTGCCTCAAAGCTACCCCCGTCATGAAATTCAGCTCGCTCGCTGCGCTCGCTTCGCCGGCCTCCCTTATTCCCCTTTTTTCTAAGACCAAATCCGACACACACCACACGTTCATCCTTGTTGTTTAAAGTAGAAAAAAATGTTTCAATTTTACTTTCAACTGTAAATCATTCCAAAGATCTTCCATTAGCACAACAACTTTTTTGTTTATCATTTCTGCATCCACCAAACAGTACACAACTTTCATTTTAATTTCTCAGTTTTTTGAGGCCGAAAGGCTTGAAGTAAAAAAATTTGACCGTTTTTTCTTTTAAACTTACGTTTCTTGCTCTTTCGTTTTTCTTAATGCCTAACTGGAAACAAACGATTTTTCGATGTTAACGTCCGAAAGAATCAGAGTGAAAAGCTTTCATTTTTTTTTTAAATCAACAACATTACAGGTCTAACAGTTTTGCGAGACCGAACGGCTCGGTTTAAAATTGTCTGACAGACTTTCTCTTTTTGCATACAATAACAGAAATTTTAAACAAAAACACAACTTACTTTTATAAAAACATTTGATTGCATATAATTTTTTCTGAAGTTTTTTCGCTTTTTGATATCCTGAGGTTTATATTTTTTGTAATTTTGTCTTTTTCGTTGGAAATGCGGCGCTCAATCGTTCTGAAAATTTTACAGCACATTCAAACTAACACTCGTGCTGCATTTTATTTAAAAAACCGAGCCCGACGGGCTCGGAGTAAACTTAAAATTATACTCAAGTTTCTATTTTCTGCATAAAAATTTCTGAAAAGCACAACTAAACTATAAATTCAGTTCACGCATTTTTTAAATTAACAGTTAAATACTACACGTTTTAGGATCGGCGTCATGCGAGCCCGAAGGGCTCGGAGTAAAATTGCTTGGATATTATAATGAACGTTTGTTTAAAGTTTTCAGCAACTGTCCTGTTTAGTTGCAATAGTAGCGCCTTCCGAGCCCGAAGGGCTCGGAGTAAAAAAAAGTGGTGTGTGTCGGATTTGGTCTTAGAAAAAAGGGGAATAAGGGAGGCCGGCGAAGCGAGCGCAGCGAGCGAGCTGAATTTCATGACGGGGGTAGCTTTGAGGCAAGGAAAGGACGGGGTGTGCTTTGAGCCAGGTGAAGACCAAATGGCCCCATGTTTCACGGGTGAAACAGAAGAAAAAAGTAGAAGAAGAGTGAAATTAGGCTTAGGCTCAGGCGCAGGCTTCTGCGCCATTTGGGATGAGGACTGGCCCCTTGAAAAAAAATTTCCAGTTTTTGCTTTTTTATCGTCCAGAGCACCTAAATTTAGGGGGGGATACCCTTTTTAGATTTTTGAATAAGACCGTCCCCGACCCGCTAAAAGGGGCGGAGTCTGGAAAAAATTTTCCGTTTTTTGACCATAACATAGTTCAAACTTGAGATTTTTATATGATTTTTTTTACGATTCCTATTCATTTTTAAAGGCGCATCGTCACATTATGTTTTCAAATTGATTGATTATAGTTATCAACAAGTTCTTATCACCGGACACATTTCAAACCTAAAAAAAAAAAAGTTATCGCGTTTTTATTTTCTGAAAAAAATACCAGTGGTACTCCTCAAAATTGTACATCAGATGATATTGTTTTCATAATGGCATAAACGGTTAAATTTTGAGATAAAAATTGATAAATGCAAAATTTTTTAAAATTTGACGGTTTTTTAAATTTTCCGGCTCGGGGAGTGATTTTTTCAGAAAATTTTTAAGGAACTTTTTTGAAGAACTTTTTATTGCGCACAGTTTTCTTTTTTTACTTTGTAGATATGTGCGTTTTGAAACATGTTATCAATTGATAAAAACGGCTTCTGGTTTTTTAATCATAACTTGGTTCAAAATTATTTTTGTGGACGTGGTTTTTTACGAATCGTTTTTAAATGTTTTTTTACGTTTTAATTTATTTTTTTCAGATTTTTCCAAACCGTTTCGGTCAGGTTTAGATGGTTTTTTAAATATCGATTTTTTCAAATCAATTTTTCTCAAAACTGAACTCTGCGATTTTTATTAAAATTTGACCATATGCAGACCAAATTAAGTATGTTTGTTTGACAATAACGACAAAAAGGTCTAGGGATTTGAATTTGAGAAAAAAATCGATATGTGCAAAATTTTACAAATTTTGACGGTTTTTCACGTTTTCCGGCTCGGGGATTGGTTTTTTCAAAAAATTTTACAGGATTATTTTTGAAGAACTTTTGATTGCGCACAGTTTGCCGTTTTTTTTTTATTGATTAGTGATGTTTGAAGCAAGTTATAAATTGATAAATTTTTTTTTGGGTTTTTTGGTCATAACTTGGTTCAAAAATACTTTTACGAAAGATTTTTTTTATCAATCGATTGGAAATTAAATTTTACATCATAATTTAATTTTTTTATATTTTTCAGGCAAATTTGAAATAAGTTTTTTAACGTTTTTCAATTATCGATTTTTTCAAACCCAATTTTTATCTCAAAATTTAACCGTTTATGCCATTATGAAAACAATATCATCTGATGTACAATTTTGAGGAGTACCACTGGTATTTTTTTCAGAAAATAAAAACGCGATAACTTTTTTTTTTTTAGGTTTGAAATGTGTCCGGTGATAAGAACTTGTTGATAACTATAATCAATCAATTTGAAAACATAATGTGACGATGCGCCTTTAAAAATGAATAGGAATCGTAAAAAAAATCATATAAAAATCTCAAGTTTGAACTATGTTATGGTCAAAAAACGGAAAATTTTTTCCAGACTCCGCCCCTTTTAGCGGGTCGGGGACGGTCTTATTCAAAAATCTAAAAAGGGTATCCCCCCCTAAATTTAGGTGCTCTGGACGATAAAAAAGCAAAAACTGGAAATTTTTTTTCAAGGGGCCAGTCCTCATCCCAAATGGCGCAGAAGCCTGCGCCTGAGCCTAAGCCTAATCATTTTTTCACTCTGCTTCTACTTTTTTTCTTTTGTTTCACCCGTGAAACATAGGACCATTTGGTCTTCACCTGGCTCAAAGCACACCCCGTCCTTTCCTTGCCTCAAAGCTACCCCCGTCATGAAATTCAGCTCGCTCGCTGCGCTCGCTTCGCCGGCCTCCCTTATTCCCCTTTTTTTCTAAGACCAAATCCGACACACACCACTTTTTTTACTCCGAGCCCTTCGGGCTCGGAAGGCGCTACTGTTGCAACTAGACAAGACAATTGCTGGAAACTTTAGGCCAAAGTTCATTCAAATAAGCAAGCAATTTTACTCCGAGCCTTTCGGGCTCGCATGACGTTGATCCTAAAACGAGTAGTATTTAACGGTTAATTTCAAAAATGCGTGAACTGAATTTGAGGCAAGGAAAGGACGGGGTGTGCTTTGAGCCAGGTGAAGACCAAATGGTCCTATGTTTCACGGGTGAAACAAAAGAAAAAAAGTAGAAGCAGAGTGAAAAAATGATTAGGCTTAGGCTCAGGCGCAGGCTTCTGCGCCATTTGGGATGAGGACTGGCCCCTTGAAAAAAAATTTCCAGTTTTTGCTTTTTTATCGTCCAGAGCACCTAAATTTAGGGGGGGATACCCTTTTTAGATTTTTGAATAAGACCGTCCCCGACCCGCTAAAAGGGGCGGAGTCTGGAAAAAATTTTCCGTTTTTTGACCATAACATAGTTCAAACTTGAGATTTTTATATGATTTTTTTTACGATTCCTATTCATTTTTAAAGGCGCATCGTCACATTATGTTTTCAAATTGATTGATTATAGTTATCAACAAGTTCTTATCACCGGACACATTTCAAACCTAAAAAAAAAAAAGTTATCGCGTTTTTATTTTCTGAAAAAAATACCAGTGGTACTCCTCAAAATTGTACATCAGATGATATTGTTTTCATAATGGCATAAACGGTTAAATTTTGAGATAAAAATTGGGTTTGAAAAAATCGATAATTGAAAAACGTTAAAAAACTTATTTCAAATTTGCCTGAAAAATATAAAAAAATTAAATTATGATGTAAAATTTAATTTCCAATCGATTGATAAAAAAAATCTTTCGTAAAAGTATTTTTGAACCAAGTTATGACCAAAAAACCCAAAAAAAAATTTATCAATTTATAACTTGCTTCAAACATCACTAATCAATAAAAAAAAAACGGCAAACTGTGCGCAATCAAAAGTTCTTCAAAAAAGTTCCTTAAAAATTTTCTGAAAAAACCAATCCCCGAGCCGGAAAACGTGAAAAACCGTCAAAATTTGTAAAATTTTGCATTTATCAATTTTTTTCTCAAATTCAAATCCCTAGACCTTTTTGTCGTTATTGTCAAACAAACATACTTAATTTGGTCTGCATATGGTCAAATTTTAATAAAAATCGCAGAGTTCAGTTTTGAGAAAAATTGATTTGAAAAAATCGATATTTAAAAAACCATCTAAACCTGACCGAAACGGTTTGGAAAAATCTGAAAAAAATAAATTAAAACGTAAAAAAACATTTAAAAACGATTCGTAAAAAACCACGTCCACAAAAATAATTTTGAACCAAGTTATGATTAAAAAACCAGAAGCCGTTTTTATCAATTGATAACATGTTTCAAAACGCACATATCTACAAAGTAAAAAAAAGAAAACTGTGCGCAATAAAAAGTTCTTCAAAAAAGTTCCTTAAAAATTTTCTGAAAAAATCACTCCCCGAGCCGGAAAATTTAAAAAACCGTCAAATTTTAAAAAATTTTGCATTTATCAATTTTTATCTCAAAATTTAACCGTTTATGCCATTATGAAAACAATATCATCTGATGTACAATTTTGAGGAGTACCACTGGTATTTTTTTCAGAAAATAAAAACGCGATAACTTTTTTTTTTTTAGGTTTGAAATGTGTCCGGTGATAAGAACTTGTTGATAACTATAATCAATCAATTTGAAAACATAATGTGACGATGCGCCTTTAAAAATGAATAGGAATCGTAAAAAAAATCATATAAAAATCTCAAGTTTGAACTATGTTATGGTCAAAAAACGGAAAATTTTTTCCAGACTCCGCCCCTTTTAGCGGGTCGGGGACGGTCTTATTCAAAAATCTAAAAAGGGTATCCCCCCCTAAATTTAGGTGCTCTGGACGATAAAAAAGCAAAAACTGGAAATTTTTTTTCAAGGGGCCAGTCCTCATCCCAAATGGCGCAGAAGCCTGCGCCTGAGCCTAAGCCTAATCATTTTTTCACTCTGCTTCTACTTTTTTTCTTTTGTTTCACCCGTGAAACATAGGACCATTTGGTCTTCACCTGGCTCAAAGCACACCCCGTCCTTTCCTTGCCTCAAAGCTACCCCCGTCATGAAATTCAGCTCGCTCGCTGCGCTCGCTTCGCCGGCCTCCCTTATTCCCCTTTTTTTCTAAGACCAAATCCGACACACACCACTTTTTTTACTCCGAGCCCTTCGGGCTCGGAAGGCGCTACTGTTGCAACTAGACAAGACAATTGCTGGAAACTTTAGGCCAAAGTTCATTCAAATAAGCAAGCAATTTTACTCCGAGCCTTTCGGGCTCGCATGACGTTGATCCTAAAACGAATAGTATTTAACGGTTAATTTCAAAAATGCGTGAACTGAATTTATAGTTTAGTACTGCTTTTCAGAAGTTTCCTGCAGAAAATAGAAATTTGAGTAAAATTTTAAGTTTACTCCGAGCCCGTCGGGCTCGGTTTTTTGAATAAAATTCAGAACGGTTGTTAGCTTGAATGTGCTGTAAAATTTTCAGAACAATCGAGCGCCGCATTTTCAAAAAATAACGAAAAAAATTGCGTTTATTCGGAGCCCTGTGGGCTAGGTGGGTAATAAACTTTTCTGGAGGATAAAAAGACGAAATTACAAAAAAACAAACCTCAGGATATCAAAAAGCGAACAAACTTCAGAAAAAATTAAATGCAATTAAATGTTTTTATAAAAATAAGTTGTGTTTTTGGTTAAAATTTCAGTTATTGTATAGTTATCTCTTTCTTCAAAGAGATTTTCGGGTTCCTTTTAAAAGATTACAACGAAGACAGATAAGTTTAGAAACAAAGACGTTTATTTCTGTATTTATCCCGAAATTGGGAAGAAATACTAAAATAAATAATAAGAACGTAAAATAAAAGGAAAGACACTAGAAAAGCCAAAACACCAAAAACCTAACTCCAGAAACGAGAACTAAAAAATGGCCAAAATGGGCCGCTCAAAATAAATGATATCCACGTGGCACTAAACCGCGTGAAACCAACGTGACCTTAACCTTATTTTATTTGTGGCGCTTAACGGCGTGTATGGCGGTCTAGACGGAGTGCCATGGCGCTGATACTTGGAGGCCGATAATACACGGGGTTTTGGGTGCAGGACTTGCCACCGGCAACTGTATGCAAAAAGAAAAAGACTGTCAGAGAAAACGAGCCGTTTGTTAGACTTGGAATGTGGTTGATTTAAAAAAAGATGAAGATTTTTCACTCTGATTCTTTTGGATTTTGGGACGTTAACATCAAAAAAAACGTTTGTTTTTAGTTAGGCATTAAGGATAACAAAAGAGCACAAAGCGTAAGTTCAAAATAAAAACGGTCAAATTTTTTTACTCCATGTTTTTCGGCCTCAAAAAAACTTAGAATTTTAGAAGAAAGTTGCAAATGGTCCGTTTGGTGGATACAGAAATGAATAGCAAAAGAGTTGTTGTGCTAATGAAAGATCTTTGGACTGATTTACAATTGAAGGTAGATATAAAACATTTATTTCTACTTTTAACAACAAGGATGAACGTGTGGTGTGTGTCGGATTTGGTCTTAGAAAAAAAGGGGAATAAGGGAGGCCGGCGAAGCGAGCGCAGCGAGCGAGCTGAATTTCATGACGGGGGTAGCTTTGAGGCAAGGAAAGGACGGGGTGTGCTTTGAGCCAGGTGAAGACCAAATGGTCCTATGTTTCACGGGTGAAACAAAAGAAAAAAAGTAGAAGCAGAGTGAAAAAATGAGGCGGCCGCTTCGCGGCCGATAGTTCTTGGTTCATCGACATTTTACTAATAAACGGAAGCTAAAACGCAAGACGAAACTTATTTTGCAAGCCTGCCAGCAAATATTTTCCGTCCATTTTTGAACTCTCATACTCTCTCATCTCATGCAGTGCTAACCAAAAATGCATCTTCAAGTCTCATTTGGATCATCACTGAAAAAATCGAGATTAATTTCCTCCCCATTTGACCGAAAAAAAAAAACCTAAAAGAGGGAAACAAAACGTTAAAACCAACTGCATATTAAAATTCAGCACATAAAAAACCATAGGAATCAATAATAAAAAGATTGGGACTCAACATGGAAAGATCCCTAAAACTTCGATTTTCTTACTTTCGCTTCATTTTGTTTTTCGATTCCGACTGGAATGAATAATTTTTTGCCAAGTCTGATATCACCAATCGATTCCCCGTGGTCGATTACCCAAGGGAGCATCATAATATGAATGTTTATTCGAAGGAAAGACAAATTTTGACACGCGATATTCATAAATTTCCATATAATTTCTCAGTTTTTTACCGATTTCCGGGGAATTTCCCCTTAAAATTGGTCAAAAATTACGCCATCTTGTAGCCCGTGTTTTTTTCTACCCAGCATACTCCAACTCTTTCCCGATTAGGTGGTTTGTGTCAAGCAACAGACCAGAAAAACCGTGCGAAACCGACCATTGCGTGCAGTTTTCCTCCTTCCCTTCTTCCCCTCGCTGCCGCCGCGTCGCTCGCCGTCGCCTTTATCAACGACAACGCGCGGCGAGGCATCACCGTGTCGTGTGGCGCAGATGGTAGTGCGTCTGCCCACAAATCCAGCGAAGCTGTTTCCCCCGCCAGTTCGATTCCTCTCGGCTGCAAGCTTTTGTAATTGATGCGATATAGCCCCCACAATGTTCTGGAACCTTCTAAATTCTAATTATAGCTCTTTTTGCACGAAAATTGTCTATAATTGCTGTAAAATAGCGGAAAGTGTCCAAAAAAAAATTGGAAAAAATTGTAGCATACGTTTTTGGACACGGTCTATCCAATGGAATAAAAAAATCAACAATAACACCAGCCAGTAATCAAAAAAACTTGAAAAAAAAACAAAAACTTTGAAAAAAATTATCTCTCGAAAATGACGAGGAGATTTTTTTAAAATTTGGCAGTAGCCATAAAAAAAGCTGAATTTTTTTATGAGACTAAACTTGTCCAATCCGAGACGAACGATTTTTTTTGACCGTCTTAATTTTGTTCAAATATGCGTTGGAAAAATCTGAAAAAATTTGACCTTATAGAACTTTCAGAATACTACATTTCATCTGTTGACTACAAAACGGTAGGTCAAACCATTGGCGCGAAAAAAATTGTCAAAAATCGAAAAAATTTTTTTCTAAAAATTGTCCGCCGATTTTCCCCTGAAAATTTTAGACCAGTTTTTTGCAAGCATGAAGCATGTGCTCAATTTTTTTCAGAAAGAAAAATGCCACCAAAAAAAAGTTATTTCGCTTTGAATTTTAAAATCGATTTTCCCGGGTTACGGTAGGTCAAAAAAATCTGAAAAAATTTGTGACGATGCGCGGTCTATAGGTGCATATGCTGGCGAAGAGTGCTCGCTGTACGATAAAAATGAAGCAAGTTATGAATTTTTAAAGTTTTTTGCAGTTTTGCTTTGATCTACAGTAACCTTCCACACGAGACCCAACGTGAAGTCTCTTTAGCGCCAAAATGTTTGCCATCAAAAATGCTTTCGAATGATATATAATGAGCCGGGTTTTGTCACATGGGCCTCTGCGCCTAAGACCAAATGACGCAGGCGTAGCCTGCGCCGAAGCCTAAGCCTAACTTATTTTTTCACTCTGCTTCTATTTTTTTCTTCTGTTTCACCCGTGAAACATGGGGCCATTTGGTCTTCACCTGGCTCAAAGCACACCCCGTCCTTTCCTTGCCTCAAAGCTACCCCCGTCATGAAATTCAGCTCGCTCGCTGCGCTCGCTTCGCCGGCCTCCCTTATTCCCCTTTTTTTCTAAGACCAAATCCGACACACACCACTTTTTTTTACTCCGAGCCCTTCGGGCTCGGAAGGCGCTACTGTTGCAACTAGACAAGACAGTTGCTGAAAACTTTAGGCCAAAGTTCATTCAAATAAGCAAGCAATTTTACTCCGAGCCCTTCGGGCTCGCATGACGCTGATCCTGAAACGAGTAGTATTTAACGGTTAATTTCAAAAATGCGTGAACTGAATTTATAGTTTAGTACTGCTTTTCAGAAGTTTCCTGCAGAAAATAGAAATTTGAGTAAAATTTTAGGTTCACTCCGAGCCCGTCGGGCTCGGTTTTCTGAATAAAATTGAGCACGGTTGTTAGTTTGAATGTGCTGTTAAATTTTCAGAGCAATCGGACGCCGCATTTCCAAAAAATAACGAAAAAAAAAAGACTTTATTCTGAGCCCTGTGGGCTCGGTGGGAAATAAGCCTTTCTGGTGGATAAAAAGACGAAATTACAAAAATATAAACCTCAGGATATCAAAAAGCGAAGCAACTTCAGAAAAAATTAAATTCAATCAAATGTTTTCATTAAAATAATAAGCTTTTTCGTTTAAATTTTCAGTTATGGTATGCAAAAAGAGAAAGTCTACCAGACAGTCTAAAACCGACCCGTTTGTTAGACTTGGAACGTTGTTGATTTAAAAAAGATGAAGAGTTTTCACTCTGATTTTTTCGGATTTTGAGACGTTAACATCGAAAAAACGTTTTTTTCAGTTAGGTAGTAAGGATAACAAAAGAGCAAGAAACGTAAGTTTAAAGGAAAAAACGGTCAAATTTTTTAACTACAAGCCTTTCGGCCTCAAAAAACTGAAAATTTGAAATGAAAGTTGTGTCCTGTTTGGTGGATACAGAAATGAATAACATAAGAGTTGTTGTGCTAATAGAAGATCTTTGAAATGATTTACAATTGAAGGTAGTGATAAAAAATTTATTTCTACTTTTAACAACAAGGATGAACGTGTGGTGTGTGTCGGATTTGGTCTTAGAAAAAAAGGGGAATAAGGGAGGCCGGCGAAGCGAGCGCAGCGAGCGAGCTGAATTTCATGACGGGGGTAGCTTTGAGGCAAGGAAAGGACGGGGTGTGCTTTGAGCCAGGTGAAGACCAAATGGCCCCATGTTTCACGGGTGAAACAGAAGAAAAAAATAGAAGCAGAGTGAAAAAATAAGGCGGCCGCTTCGCGGCCGATAGTACTTGGTTTACCGACATTTTACTACTAAACGAAAGCTAGAACGCAAGACGGAACTTATTTTGCAAGTTTGCCAGCAAGTACTTTCCGTCCACTTTTGAACTCTCATACTCTCTCATCTCATGCAGTGCTAACCAAAAATGCATCTTCACGTCTCGTTTAGGTCATCACTGAAAAAATCGAGGTAAATTTCCTACCCATTGGACCGAAAAAAAACCTAAAAGGGCGGACTAAAACGTTAAAACCAACGGCACTTTCAAATTCAGCACATAAAAAACTATAGGTATCAATAATAAAAGGAGTGGGACTCAATATGGAAAGACCCTAAAACTTCGATTTTCTTACTTTCGCTTCATTTTGTTTTTTGATTCCGACTGGAATGAATAATTTTTCGCCAAGTCTGATATCACCAATCGATTCCCCGTGGTCGGTTACCCAAGGGAGCATCATAATATGAATGTTTATTCGAAGGAAAGACAAATTTTGACACGAGATATTCATAAATTTTTATTTAATTTCTCAGTTTTTTACCGATTTTCGCGGAATTTCTCCCTTAAAATTGTTCAAAAACTACACCATCTTGTAGCCCGTGATTTTTTCTACCCAGCTTACACCAACTCTTTCCCGACTAGGTGGTTTGTGTCGAGCTACAGACCAGAAAAACCGTGCGAAACCGACCATTGCGTGCAGTTTCCCTCCTCTCCTCCCTCCCCTCGCTGCCGCCGCGTCGCTCGCCGCCGCCTTTATCAACGACAACGCGCGGCGAGGCAGCAGCGTGCTGTGTGGCGCAGCTGGTAGTGCCTCTGCCCACGAATCTCACAGGTTTTGCGCGATAGGCCTATAATAGGTTGCGCGATAGGCCTATCGAGTACCCGCGAAGGACCCTATAGTAAGCCTATTATAGGCTTATCGCGGCTCGCCGCCTATAATAGGCCTATAATAGGCTTATCGCGGTTGACTTTCGCCTATAATAGGCTTATCGCGGTCATCAATAAGCCTATTGTAAGCCTATAATTGGCCTATCGCGGATATTCCTAAATCGAGGGTAGGCTTGTAATAGGTCTATAAAACGTCTACAGACTCACCCTATAGGCTCAAAAGTGCTCGCATTCAAGCCATTTCATGTAAAAGAACAAAACACTGTTAAAAAATAATAAAAATTTATTGCAATTGTAGCAAATAGAATAGTAAAAACAATAAAAAGAAGATGATTGGGAAGAAAATATAACAGAAAAGGAAAAAAATACATTAATTTGGGTTTTCAAAGTTTTTAAAAGTTGGCTAACACGTAGTTCGTTTTTAAATAGTTTTTTTCTCGTGGGACCATGAAGACTAGCTTATCTGGAGAAAACCTATGCATAGTGTAGTTTTTTCCTATTTTTCTCTAAACAAAAAATCAACTAAAGTTTGCATGATACAATTGCATATTTCCATTTTTATAGTGAATCGCTATTATTTTGCAAGTTTTTTGAAGTTCTATTACTGCGTTTCGAGTATTGTCGGCCCGCCAATCTAGTCAAACGCTCTCCGCTGAACTCAACGCTATGCGATTTTCATTTTGGCCACCAAATTATTTCATTTCACGTATAAATTCAACGTGAAATTTAATAATTTGGAAACCAAGATGAAAATTGCATATAGCGTTGAGCTCAGCGGAGAACGTTTGACCATTTTGGCGGGCCGACAATAGTGTGCGTTACCGAAAAAATTTTTACTGGCAAACGCGCCAAAATTCGCCGGTGATTTACCGAACTTGGCGGTAAATTCGACAAATTTATTGGTAAATTTACCGGTAAAATCGTCAAATCTTTACCGGTCACGCACACTAGTCGCGAGGAGCAGGCAGTGGCAGCGTCGTGTGGGTCATGCCGAGACGACATGTCGATTTACGAAAATATTTTAACCTTACTGAAAATTTTAAATTAGCAGCGTAAATCGACACACTGCCGCGGTGAGACTCACGCGATGCTACCACATTTTTGCCTGCTCATCGCGAAGCAGTATTACCGAAAGCTGGAAGAATTCTAAAGTAATCAAGGTATACATTTGATACGTTTTCCTATGCACGAATTGGTGTTGAAACAGGCAAATTTGAACTAGCGGCTGTACATCGCCGACCTGAATATTTTATTCGAACTTTGGTCATATTTTTTACTTCACACAGCCTGCTACTTTTGGGGACTACTCGCCTTTTTTCTATTCTTTTTTTAAAATTAATTTTTTGACCCTCGTGGTGAAGTGATTAAACGGTTTGAACGTTAATTGAAATTTTTTAAACTGAACGCACTGTTAAAAAGAAAGGTAATTAAAACGAAACTATTTCTTGTGTTCGCCAAGTTTTAAAAATATTTGAAACCTTACAAAATACAATTGTCGTCCAATGACATCCACTTTTTGCACTCTCTTCTTTCGGTCCCTCGCCTCGATCTGAAATAAAAATTGATGATGAAAATGACAAAAAAAAGTCATGAACCTATTCAGTGCTCGACTAAAACGGAGGAATATTAAGGGGCGATCAGTACGCCTATTTTTGGAGCAACTTGCCGATTTTGGGGCAAGAAATCATTTCCCACTGTTCTTTTTCTACCTTTTTCAAAAAACAATATTTCAATATAAATCAAATTATCGAAATAAATTAATGTTTTGTGTGTTGAAGAATCGTTTCTCACCAGAATCTATTTAAAAAATGGGAAACGGATCATTTTCGGCCAATATACGAGTATATTTTCATTGGAAAAAGGTAGGAAATGAACAAAAGTAAGAAAATAACAGTGGGAAATGATCGTTTGCCGAATTTGGCAGCAAATTGTCGATTTTAGGAAAAAATCGCCCCGGTAAATTGCGGCAAGTTGCCTCAAACTCGGCAAATTGTTGCAAAAATCGGAAGATTGCCGACAAAATCGGTGTACTGGCCACATCTCTACGGTAATTTTCCGTTTCTGGAGTTTTTCAGTATAAAGGATTCGTCGCGGAGTGACAATTTTTCACGTTTTTAATTGAAAAAATGAAGAGATTTCTCGTCACCCCGTTTGCCTTGAAATGTTACTTCATCACGAATCCATTATATTATGGATTCGCGACGTAGCGAGACAGCGTGTCAAGTTATGCGTCAGCAAATGTTGCGTCTCGCCACGATTCAGCTCTTGAAAGCGTGAGAGGAAACAATTTTTTGCAAATTTTTTTCATTTTGCTGGCGCACAACTTGCAGCAACGTGTCGCTACGTCACGAATCCATAATAGGAAATATGGAATTCCGTGTTTTTTTCTGGCGATGTAGAAAACTTTTTCTATTATGTAGACAACATAATACTTACATGGCATGTCCTTTCGCCGCTCCTCGTGAAGATCCATTCTCCACTCCGTGATCGCATCGTCACCTGAAAAATGAACAATTTAGTGTTATTTATATGAAGGGAAGCAAAAGATTTGTGAGAAAAGAGTCGTGCTCGCCGCTCCTCAATGCCAAATTGCCATTGAGGGGCGGCACGCCGATTTTTGCAGCGAACTGCCGATTTCAGGAAAAATCGCCCCGCCGAATTGCGGAAAGTTGCCTCAAACTCGGCAAATTGCAGCAAAAATTGGACAATTGCCGCCAAAATCAAAATACTGGCCACATCTCAACGGTAATTTGCCGAAGAAATTAGCGTGCTGAAAACTGCCAGTGGTCAGACGCGCCGATTAAGGCCGGAAATCGCCGAACATTCTCTGAGAACATGTTTTACGGGGTACTTTAATGGGGTTATTCAATGGCAAAAAACACCGCAAAATCTCGGAAAATGTTCCGATTGACCAGAAATTTTGGGAAATAAGGTCAAAAATTCAGACCAATATATCGATTTCGAACATTTTCAGAAAAAATTCAATATTTTTTAAAAAATCGATATTTCGGCCCAAAATTTTGTGTTAATGTCCGGTAGAATTTTTTTTTCTTTATTTCCCAAAATTACAGGTCAATCGGAGTATTTTCCGAATTTTCGCGCAGCTTTTTTGCCATTTTTGCCATAAAGAAAAATGTAATACTTACATTGCATGTCCGGTTTGCCGCTCCTCGCAAAAATCCCGGCTCCGTCATCGCATTTCCACCTGAAAAATGAACAAGTTGAATGTTATTATATGAAATGAAGCAAAATATTTGTGAAAATAACGCGTGAGTTCAACAATGAATAAAAATTTTTTTATTTAAACCCTCTTATCGGCCTACAAACGTAATTTTCGAGTTTGGGCGGCTTTATCACATATTGGCAAAGATTGACACTTTTGATAAACAAAATCATGTTTTTTTTAAACAAAAATAAAGAAAATAGCAAAAGAAATGAAGATAATCTGGCCTAAAAAATGTATCGCGAAGTGTCAATCCTTGCGAATGTGTCATAACAGGGAAAAAACAAGAAAATTTCTATTTATTAAAAAATAAAAAAATATTTAAAATCTGAAAAACGGAAAACAGTTGAAATGCGACGGCAAAAATTAATTAGGCCAAAGAAAATGTTTTTTCTTATGAGTGCTTGCTTGCGTCTCTACCGATATAGTGTAGCCGTGGAGCGCGTTTGCGTTGCCCTGACGTCACGCCGCTAGACCTACAAGTAGGCCTAACGCGGTCGCCGCACACCACGTCCGCGATAAGCTTATTACAGGAGGGTAGGCGCTGCTGCCCGCGATAGGCCTATTATAAGCTTATAATAGGCCTATATTTGGCCTCAACCTATTATAGGCCTATCGCGCAAAACCTGTGCTAGCGAAGCTCTTTCTCCCGCCAGTTCGATTCCTCTCGGCTGCAAGCTTTTGTAATTGATGCGATATAGTCCCCACAATGTTCTGGAACCTTCTAAATTCTAATTATAACTCTTTTTGCACGAAAATTGTCTAAAAATTGCTGTAAAACAGGGGAAAGTGTCCAGAAAAATTTGGAAAAAATTGTGGCATACGTTTTTGGACACGGTCTATCCAATGGAATAAAAAAATCACCAATAAAACCAGCCCGTGATAAAGAAAACTTGAAAAAAAATCAAAAACTTTGAAAAAAATTATCTCTCGAAAATGACGAGGAGATTTTTTTAAATTTTGGCAGTAGCCATAAAAAAGGCTGAATTTTTTTATGAGACTAAACTTGTCCAATCCGAGACGAACGATTTTTTTTGACCGTCTTAATTTTGTTCAAATATGCGTTGGAAAAATCTGAAAAAATTTGACCCTATAGAACTTTTAGAATACTACATTTCATCTGTTGACTACAAAACGGTAGGTCAAACCATTGGCGCGAAAAAAATTGTCAAAAGTTAAAAAAATTTTTTTCTAAAAATTGTCCGCCGATTTTCCCCTGAAAATTCTAGACCAGTTTTTTGCAAGCATGAAGCATGTGCTCAATTTTTTTCAGAAAAAAAAATGCCACCAAAAAAAAGTTATTTTGCTTTGAATTTTAAAATCGATTTTCCCGGGTTACGGTAGGTCAAAAAAATCTGAAAAAATTTGTGACGATGCGCGGTCTATAGGTGCATATGCTGGCGAAGAGTGCTCGCTGTACGATAAAAATGAAGCAAGTTATGATTTTTTAAAGTTTTTTGCAGTTTTGCTTTGATCTACAGTAACCTTCCACACGAGACCCAACGTGAAGTCTCTTCAGCGCCAAAATGTTCCCCATCAAAAATGCTTTCGAATGATATATAATGAGCCGGGTTTTGTCACATGGGCCTCTGCGCCTAAGACCAAATGACGCAGGCGTAGCCTGCGCCGAAGCCTTATCCTTATCGCGTTCCTTTTTTAACAAGTCTCTTAAATGCTGTGTCAATATCCAGTATACGTCAGCGTAGCTATTTTAAAGCGATTACGTGTAAATTAATTTTTTTAAATGTTAAATTTTGTGATTTTATACTCATTTTTTGATTATTCATCAACAATATTAACGTAAAAAGTCAGTATTACCAAGTTTTCGTGAAACAAATGGCGCGCAGCATTATTGCAAAACTGTGTGCCGCAGATTGCAAAGTGGGCGGGGCTTAACTTTTTAAATATTTTTTTGTCAAACAACTTCAATTTTACGTGTTTTTCTGCCGTTTTTATCATTATTTTTCATTTTTTTTTTGTGTTTTCAGGGGAAAAACAAATCAAAATGGCAACATTTTGCGGTCGGCGGAGGTTAAATCCGCCTGAAAAACGAGGAAGTTTGTAAAGTACGTTTTATGGGTTTTTTTGTTGAGATATTTATTATTTTCAGGTGGTAAAGACGCCAGGCTGCTATGGAAAAAATCGAATTCATCTGGCCAATCGGTATGTTTTGAAAAGTTTTATTCTTGTTGAAATTTGCGAAAAAAAGAGCGAAATAAATTGTATTACATATGTTGAAAACAAAAAATTGCAACGCGGTGTTTGCGTAATATCGTGTCAACTTAGCAAATTAAATGAAGACAAATAATTAGCGAGCCGATTTTTTATTTAGACCTTTGTTTCCCAGAAAAGTACAGAAAACTGAAAATGGAAGCGAAAATCCGTTATTTTTTGCTCGACTGCAATACCTTTAACAAATTTCCTAAAGCCGGTAGCGCACCGATTTGAACCAACTTTAAAAAATGTAGTAAATTAAACGAAGAACAATATTTATTGAGCCGATTTTTTATTTGGCTTTCATTTTCAAATAGATCCAGGATTTCTTACATGGAAGAGAAAATTTCTCAAAATGGCGATAGGATCCGAATCGGTACGTAGTGGAAAAAAAGCCGATTGGCACGAAACTTGCCCAAAAATTTTCAAAGCCACAGGGCTTGGAGCGACCGAGTTCTGGTGCGAAATATTTAGGTGCTTTTTGCGCAGATCAAATTTGGAAATATGCTTTTGAAGAAAGGAACTGAATGAAATAGGAATGACACAAAATAACGCTGTATTTCTTTTTAACAACGATATTCCCTAAAAATATAGAAAACGTTAGAAGCCCAGTTAAACCGCGTACCATTTCAAGTGATTCTAAGAAGTCCGTGGCAATTATATGCAACTATCGGTCTTCCTTGACTTATTTGACATTCTACGGCTTAAAAAGAGTTGAAAAAAATTTAAAAAGAGTTATTTTCAACTGTTTTGGAAACTTTTTAATGTACTTTTTAAAATAACATGAAACTCTACGCCATTTACTTGTGGAAATAAAGTTTTTAAAAACTCCGGGATGCCGTATTTAGCGCCAGCTCTCACATAATAAACTTATTCAATTTTCAGACACGTGCGACATCTCGATTCGGATGATCGATGATGAGATGATTCGGGCAACGTCATCGAAGAACTTTGTGATAATCTAATAATTTTCTAAATTTTTCTTTTCTGTTTTTCAATAAACTGTCTTATTAATAACATCAGTGTTAGTTTCTAATAGAAAAAATCAAATAAAGAAAAAAAAGCAAGAAAGGGGTCACCCACGCGATGTAGCAGGTAGCGAACCGCTGGCGGGCCCGCCACGGGCCCGCTGCGTGCACCACGCGTGTACTCTTTTAGCTGTCAGGCTTCGGCGCAGGCTACGCCTGCGTCATTTGGTCTTAGGCGCAGAGGCCCATGTGACAAAACCCGGCTCATTATATATCATTCGAAAGCATTTTTGATGGGGAACATTTTGGCGCTGAAGAGACTTCACGTTGGGTCTCGTGTGGAAGGTTACTGTAGATCAAAGCAAAACTGCAAAAAACTTTAAAAATTCATAACTTGCTTCATTTTTATCGTACAGCGAGCACTCTTCGCCAGCATATGCACCTATAGACCGCGCATCGTCACAAATTTTTTCAGATTTTTTTGACCTACCGTAACCCGGGAAAATCGATTTTAAAATTCAAAGCAAAATAACTTTTTTTTGGTGGCATTTTTTTTTCTGAAAAAAATTGAGCACATGCTTCATGCTTGCAAAAAACTGGTCTAGAATTTTCAGGGGAAAATCGGCGGACAATTTTTAGAAAAAAATTTTTTTAACTTTTGACAATTTTTTTCGCGCCAATGGTTTGACCTACCGTTTTGTAGTCAACAGATGAAATGTAGTATTCTAAAAGTTCTATAGGGTCAAATTTTTTCAGATTTTTCCAACGCATATTTGAACAAAATTAAGACGGTCAAAAAAAATCGTTCGTCTCGGATTGGACAAGTTTAGTCTCATAAAAAAATTCAGCCTTTTTTATGGCTACTGCCAAAATTTAAAAAAATCTCCTCGTCATTTTCGAGAGATAATTTTTTTCAAAGTTTTTGATTTTTTTTCAAGTTTTCTTTATCACGGGCTGGTTTTATTGGTGATTTTTTTATTCCATTGGATAGACCGTGTCCAAAAACGTATGCCACAATTTTTTCCAAATTTTTCTGGACACTTTCCCCTGTTTTACAGCAATTTTTAGACAATTTTCGTGCAAAAAGAGTTATAATTAGAATTTAGAAGGTTCCAGAACATTGTGGGGACTATATCGCATCAATTACAAAAGCTTGCAGCCGAGAGGAATCGAACTGGCGGGAGAAAGAGCTTCGCTAGATTCGTGGGCAGAGGCACTACCAGCTGCGCCACACAGCACGCTGCTGCCTCGCCGCGCGTTGTCGTTGATAAAGGCGGTGGCGAGCGACGCGGCGGCAGCGAGGGGAGGGAGGAGAGGAGGGAAACTGCACGCAATGGTCGGTTTCGCACGGTTTTTCTGGTCTGTAGCTCGACACAAACCACCTAGTCGGGAAAGAGTTGGTGTAAGCTGGGTAGAAAAAATCACGGGCTACAAGATGGTGTAGTTTTTGAACAATTTTAAGGGAGAAATTCCGCGAAAATCGGTAAAAAACTTAGAAATTAAATAAAAATTTATGAATATCTCGTGTCAAAATTTGTCTTTCCTTCGAATAAACATTCATATTATGATGCTCCCTTGGGTAACCGACCACGGGGAATCGATTGGTGATATCAGACTTGGCGAAAAATTATTCATTCCAGTCGGAATCAAAAAACAAAATGAAGCGAAAGTAAGAAAATCGAAGTTTTAGGGTCTTTCCATATTGAGTCCCACTCCTTTTATTATTGATACCTATAGTTTTTTATGTGCTGAATTTGAAAGTGCCGTTGGTTTTAACGTTTTAGTCCGCCCTTTTAGGTTTTTTTTCGGTCCAATGGGTAGGAAATTTACCTCGATTTTTTCAGTGATGACCTAAACGAGACGTGAAGATGCATTTTTGGTTAGCACTGCATGAGATGAGAGAGTATGAGAGTTCAAAAGTGGACGGAAAGTACTTGCTGGCAAACTTGCAAAATAAGTTCCGTCTTGCGTTCTAGCTTTCGTTTAGTAGTAAAATGTCGGTAAACCAAGTACTATCGGCCGCGAAGCGGCCGCCTTATTTTTTCACTCTGCTTCTATTTTTTTCTTCTGTTTCACCCGTGAAACATGGGGCCATTTGGTCTTCACCTGGCTCAAAGCACACCCCGTCCTTTCCTTGCCTCAAAGCTACCCCCGTCATGAAATTCAGCTCGCTCGCTGCGCTCGCTTCGCCGGCCTCCCTTATTCCCCTTTTTTTCTAAGACCAAATCCGACACACACCACACGTTCATCCTTGTTGTTAAAAGTAGAAATAAATTTTTTATCACTACCTTCAATTGTAAATCATTTCAAAGATCTTCTATTAGCACAACAACTCTTATGTTATTCATTTCTGTATCCACCAAACAGGACACAACTTTCATTTCAAATTTTCAGTTTTTTGAGGCCGAAAGGCTTGTAGTTAAAAAATTTGACCGTTTTTTCCTTTAAACTTACGTTTCTTGCTCTTTTGTTATCCTTACTACCTAACTGAAAAAAACGTTTTTTCGATGTTAACGTCTCAAAATCCGAAAAAATCAGAGTGAAAACTCTTCATCTTTTTTAAATCAACAACGTTCCAAGTCTAACAAACGGGTCGGTTTTAGACTGTCTGGTAGACTTTCTCTTTTTGCATACCATAACTGAAAATTTAAACGAAAAAGCTTATTATTTTAATGAAAACATTTGATTGAATTTAATTTTTTCTGAAGTTGCTTCGCTTTTTGATATCCTGAGGTTTATATTTTTGTAATTTCGTCTTTTTATCCACCAGAAAGGCTTATTTCCCACCGAGCCCACAGGGCTCAGAATAAAGTCTTTTTTTTTTCGTTATTTTTTGGAAATGCGGCGTCCGATTGCTCTGAAAATTTAACAGCACATTCAAACTAACAACCGTGCTCAATTTTATTCAGAAAACCGAGCCCGACGGGCTCGGAGTGAACCTAAAATTTTACTCAAATTTCTATTTTCTGCAGGAAACTTCTGAAAAGCAGTACTAAACTATAAATTCAGTTCACGCATTTTTGAAATTAACCGTTAAATACTACTCGTTTCAGGATCAGCGTCATGCGAGCCCGAAGGGCTCGGAGTAAAATTGCTTGCTTATTTGAATGAACTTTGGCCTAAAGTTTTCAGCAACTGTCTTGTCTAGTTGCAACAGTAGCGCCTTCCGAGCCCGAAGGGCTCGGAGTAAAAAAAAGTGGTGTGTGTCGGATTTGGTCTTAGAAAAAAAGGGGAATAAGGGAGGCCGGCGAAGCGAGCGCAGCGAGCGAGCTGAATTTCATGACGGGGGTAGCTTTGAGGCAAGGAAAGGACGGGGTGTGCTTTGAGCCAGGTGAAGACCAAATGGCCCCATGTTTCACGGGTGAAACAGAAGAAAAAAATAGAAGCAGAGTGAAAAAATAAGTTAGGCTTAGGCTTCGGCGCAGGCTACGCCTGCGTCATTTGGTCTTAGGCGCAGAGGCCCATGTGACAAAACCCGGCTCATTATATATCATTCGAAAGCATTTTTGATGGCAAACATTTTGGCGCTAAAGAGACTTCACGTTGGGTCTCGTGTGGAAGGTTACTGTAGATCAAAGCAAAACTGCAAAAAACTTTAAAAATTCATAACTTGCTTCATTTTTATCGTACAGCGAGCACTCTTCGCCAGCATATGCACCTATAGACCGCGCATCGTCACAAATTTTTTCAGATTTTTTTGACCTACCGTAACCCGGGAAAATCGATTTTAAAATTCAAAGCGAAATAACTTTTTTTTGGTGGCATTTTTTTTTCTGAAAAAAATTGAGCACATGCTTCATGCTTGCAAAAAACTGGTCTAAAATTTTCAGGGTAAAATCGGCGGACAATTTTTAGAAAAAAATTTTTTCGATTTTTGACAATTTTTTTCGCGCCAATGGTTTGACCTACCGTTTTGTAGTCAACAGATGAAATGTAGTATTCTGAAAGTTCTATAAGGTCAAATTTTTTCAGATTTTTCCAACGCATATTTGAACAAAATTAAGACGGTCAAAAAAAATCGTTCGTCTCGGATTGGACAAGTTTAGTCTCATAAAAAAATTCAGCTTTTTTTATGGCTACTGCCAAATTTTAAAAAAATCTCCTCGTCATTTTCGAGAGATAATTTTTTTCAAAGTTTTTGTTTTTTTTTCAAGTTTTTTTGATTACTGGCTGGTGTTATTGTTGATTTTTTTATTCCATTGGATAGACCGTGTCCAAAAACGTATGCTACAATTTTTTCCAATTTTTTTTTTGGACACTTTCCGCTATTTTACAGCAATTATAGACAATTTTCGTGCAAAAAGAGCTATAATTAGAATTTAGAAGGTTCCAGAACATTGTGGGGGCTATATCGCATCAATTACAAAAGCTTGCAGCCGAGAGGAATCGAACTGGCGGGGGAAAGAGCTTCGCTGGATTTGTGGGCAGAGGCACTACCAGCTGCGCCACACAGCACGCTGCTCCATCGCCGCGCGTTGTCGTTGATAAAGGCGGCGGCAGCGAGGGGAGGGAGGAGAGGAGGGAAAGTGCACGCAATGGTCGGTATCGCACGGTTTTTCTGGTCTGTAGCTCGACACAAACCATCAAAAAAAAAAATATTTTAGAAAGCTTGAAAAAGTTATAAAATGGCTCTAATGTTGCACAGAAAAGTTCTTGATGCCTGAGAATTATCCGGGCTGGATGAAATTTGTGAATTTCCTTAAAAGATTCGTAACTTTTTTTGCAATATAATTTTCATCGTGAGATTCATGAATTTCCTCGCGAAATTTATATTTCGAGGTCTTACGAGGAAATACACGAGTCTTTCGAAATTTTATGAGTTTCATCCAGCCACGATGATTATCCGAGTTGGCCGTTCGAGCCTCGCATTAATCATTACAGAGCGAATTGCCGAAAATTCTATTTTGTGAGAAATTACGGCCTTGATATGTTTTCCGTAAACTAATTTACAAATCAAAAATTTCAGATTATGACGGGACTCCAGCTCGGACGAGGAAGAGTATCGACGACGGCGGGAACAACGACTTGTTTCAAAGTTGGAATGGCTTGGCGTAGACTCGGTAAGGTTTTAAGAATGTTAAAAAATTGGCCAACGTGTATTTTTGCATTCAAAAAGTTGTCATCTCGCTATTATGAGTTCACGAAGGAATTGTGCTGATGATGCTCCGACATTCCACAGTTTTTCACTGCGGTCTCGCAACGAATATTGCGTAACAGTGAAAACTGCGGAACATCGGAGCGTCGTTAGCACCATTCGTTCCTGATTTATCATAATTTATTTTTTCGTATGTCGCAGTTGTGGGATTATTCGTGGAAACGTTGAAAATATTGAAAAAGTTTCAAAAAATTTTGAGAATTCTCCAATTGGTCAGAAAGTTGAAAATAGTGTTAAAAATAGTATTGGAATTACTTTAAAATTTGAAACTAAAGAGTATGCTCGGAAGCATTTTCTGTACTAGGCAAGAAAAATAAACGAACTACACGTTGGTCAATTTTAAAAATGTTCTGAAGGCTGAACCTGTTGATTTTCTAAGTATTCTTATGTATTTGTGTATTTAATGTTTTATTCAACGTTTGTTGTATGTTAATAACTTTGTGAAATTTATAATTATTCTGTACGTTTAAATAAATCTTTATTTTCAAGGAAATTGTTTAGTAAGTGGCTCAAATGTAAGCACATTTAAGCCAAAATGCGGTGTGATGACATGTGGCCGCCCTATTATAAGCCCACATCCTAGTTTTGAATGACAGCGAAAGGCCTATTATAGGCTTACAATAAGCCTTTTGATAGCCGCGATAAGCTTATGATAGGCGAAAGTCACCCGCGATAAGCCTATTATAGGCCTATTACAGGCGTCGACCCGCGATAAGCCTATAATAGGCTTACTTTGGGGTTCTTCGCTGGTACTCGGTAGGCCTATCGCGCAACCTATTACACAGGTTTTGCGCGATAGGCCTATAATAGGTTGCGCGATAGGCCTATCGAGTACCCGCGAAGGACCCCATAGTATGCCTATTATAGGCTTATCGCGGCTCGACGCCTATAATAGGCCTATAATAGGCTTATCGCGGTTGACTTCGGCCTATAATAAGCTTATCGCGGTCACGAATAAGCCTATTGTAAGCCTATAATTGGCTGATCGCGGATATTCGAAGCTCGGAAGTAGGCTTGTAACAGGGCTATCAAACGCCTCCAAACTCACCCGCAGGCTCAAAAGTGCTCCCATTCGAGCCATTTCTTGTTTAAAAAACACGAAACAATGTTGAAAAAGAATACAATTTATTGCAATTTTAACGAATCGAATAGTACAACCAATAAAAAGAAGAAGATTGGGCACAAAATATATCAGAAAAGGAAAGAAAGACGTTAGTTTGGGTTTTTAAAGTTTTTAAAAGTTGGCTAACACATAGTTCGTTTCTAAATAATAACAAGCCTGCGGCTTGTGGCGACTATTTCGCCTACGTCAAATATATATTTTTTGTTTTTATTTCTCATGGGACCATGGAGACTAGCTTTTTCCGGAAAAAAAACCTATGCAGAGTGCAATTTTTTTCTAACTCGCGCGATGCTGCAACGCTTTCGCCACGTTTCTGCCTGTTCCTCACGACGCAGTAATACCACAAGCTAATCTAAAAATTTTTTATATAAGAAATAAAAACTAAATGCTGGTTTGATGGATTTTCCTTAAATTTTATTTATATGCAAATCTTTATGGAAAAATAATTAAAATGCAGATTTGCATAGGAATAAAATAACAGGAAAATCCATCTGCATATTGTCGACCCGCCAACATGATCAAACGCGCTCCGCTGAACTCAATACTACGCGGATTTCATTTTGGTTTCCAAATTATTTCATTTCACGTTGAATTTACACATGAAATGAAATAATTTGGAGACCAAAATGAAATCCACGTAGTACTGAGTTCAGCGGACCGCGTTTGACCATTTTGGCGGGCCAAAAATAGGCAAATTAACAGTCGGAGTAACAGTTTTCCCGCACAATCTATGACTACGTCTACACAAATTTTTGAATTAAATCGAATTGAAATTTTTGAATTGAACGAAGTTTTAAAAATAAAGGTAAGCTTAACAAAACTATTGCTTGTGTTAGCCAAGTTTTAAAAAATGTTTAAACCTTACAAAATTCAATTATCGTTCAATGGCATCCACCGGCATTGCTCGCTCTCCTATCGGCCCATCGCCTCGATCTGAAACAAAATTTGATGAAAATGACCAAAAAAGTCATGAACCTGTTCAGTGCTCGACTGAAAATCATTTTTGAAATGCGCGATAGTATTTACTCCCATATTGTTGACCCACCACGTTGGTCAAACCGAAAAAATGAACATTTAGATCCGCCTCTTTACGCAAATTTCATGTAAATGTTGTTTTATTCTGCTTTCAATCGAGTTGCGACATCAAATGAAACCTCGCCACTTTTTCACGCAAAAATTCAAGTGCACTAAAATTTAATGATTACGTGAAAAAAAGTGAGCGGAGTTCCCCTTTTTCTTTTATTTCACGTTTAATTTATACGTGAAATGAAATAATTTTGAAACCAAATATAAAATAACAAAGTACTAATTTCAACAGAGCGTGTTTGACCGTCGTGGCGGGTCGACAATAAATGAATTAGGTTGAAAAACATATTTTGAAACGAACTGATTTTGCGTCACACCAAATGTTCGCCATTTTTCCGGATAAATAGGCGCTTCTGCCTACTATTATCAATTCAATACTCTTGCCGGCTACAGTAAGCAGTGGCGCGAAACATCGAGGCTCCGCCCCATCAGGTCTTTTCAACTGAATTCAACTGAACGTAGATCAAAAAATGTGAGCGGGTGTGTCGCCACAGACATGTGTCGCTATGTCTGCGTCTATTATAAAACTTTCGCGGGCGCATGTGGTAGCCGGCATGAATATTGAATTGATAATAGCGGTGTTCAGAACGCCTATTTCGACGGCGAATTAGCGTTGAGGGCGGCCAGCACGCCGATTTTTGCAGCGAACTGCCGATTTTAAGAAATTCGCCCCGGCAAACTGCGGAAGGTTGCCTCAAACTCGGCAAATTGCTGCAAAAATTGAGAAAATTTCCGCTAAAATCGGCGTACTGGCCACTAAGCTTTCCATCACGGGCGGGCCGCCCGAAAACGCCTGTACCCGTCCTCATTGCCCGGTCTGCAAAGGTACTAGACGGTGTCTGTTCATTTTTAATTTCAGATCGTTTTAATTTTTTCAATTACCGTAAAAACTGTAATAGAACACCACCTTTAATAGAACGCCACCTGTAATACAACGCCACTCCCAACGTCACTTCGAAAAATAGAACGCCACCCTCTAATAGAACGCCACCCTGTAATACACCGCCACCCTGACAAACTGCGACCTATAAACATGAGCCGGTGTTCCAGTAATATTTTTTCAACGTGGATTACTGTAGTCTAAAGTACACAAACACCGAGGTGTGCAATGAACGATAAAGCTAGCTGATTACAGAGGGTACTACGGTATAGAACTCGCACATAAAAGAACTGCAACGGAATATAATTGCGTGAAATAAAACTGCTTGAAATGGAGCTGTACTAAAAAAAACCAGTGCACGTAATACAAATCAGGGACTCACAATCTACAAAAAATTCTTCTTCGCGTTGTTCGAGCGGTTCTGATTCGGTACCGCTCCAATTCAGGAATTCCGTGCGAGTTCTATACTGTAGTAGGATGACAGTGATATGTCTCTTGAATTCGAATAACAGTACAAATGCATATTATCGGCCCGCTATGACGGTCAAACGCGCTCCGTTGAATTTGGTATTTTTTGATTTTCATTTTGGTATCCAAATCACTTCATTTCGCGCATAAATTCAACGTGAAATGAAATATTACCGTTTCGAAAAAGTTGTCATCTCCGAAGCCGCGTAAACTTTGAATTTAGGATCCGCCTCTTCACGCGAATTTTAACCTTTTTAAAAATTTCAGGAAAAAAAGTGAAGGAAAATATAATTTTCATGAAATTCGCGTGAAGAGGCGGAGCTTAATTTTAAAATTAACGCGGCTTTGGTGATGAAAACTTTTTTAAAACAATAATAATTCGGAATCCAAAATGAAAATCACAAAGTACTAAAATCAGTGGAGCGCGTTTCACCGTCGTTGCGGGTCGACAATATTTACATTCGTTTTTTTTCTATTTTTCTGTCGATTTTTGTTATTTTTGGATGTTGAAAAGTTAAATTTGATTTTTTTTTCTAAAAATTCAGCTTCGGAAAATACACCGCCACCCTCTAATAGAACGCCACCTCTAATACAACGCCACCCCTAGACCCACTCCGAAAAATAGACCGCCATGGCGGTATATTACAGTTTTTACGGTATTCCATTTTATAATGGACCTATTCATAGGATTCGTTTTCTGACATTTTTTAACGTTTTTTAAACATTTTTTGACTTTTTTGACATCTATGAATAGGAAAAAAACAAAAACAAACAAAAAAAAAATGTTTTTTCTCCTATGAATAAGTCCATAATACATTCATGGCGGAGGGAAACTCGAATTCAGGTTTTTTTTTTGGAACAATGAAGAAAAAATGATTTTTTGTTGTCCGGACATCGGACGGGTCGGACGGGCAAGAAACGCCAAACGGGGAAAGCTTACGGGGCACATGTCAACTGTAATTTGCCGTCGAAATCGGCGTGCTAAACACTGCCAGTGGTCAGACGCACCGATAATGGCGGCAAATCGCAGAAAATTTTCTGAGAACAGAACATGTTTTACGGGGCGCTTTTATGGTTCTTCACGAAATGGCAAAAAATGACAAAAAACTGCGCGAAAACTCAGAAAATGTTCCTATTGACCTGAAATTTTGGGAAATATGGGCCGAACATTCCCACAAAATTTCAGACGAAAATATCGATTTTAAACATTTTCAGAAAAATATTCAATATTAAAAAAAAATCGAAACTTCGGTCCAAAATTTCGTGGAGATGTCCGAGAGAATGTCTTCCCTTATTTCCCAAAATTTCCGGACAAACGGAGTATTTTCCGAATTTTCGGCCAGGTTTTTTGCCATTTTTTGCCATAAACAAAAATGTAATACTTACATTGCATGTCCGGTTTGCCGCTCCTCGCAAAAATCCCGGCTCCGAGATCGCATTTCCACCTGAAAAATGAACAAGTTGAATTTTATTATATGAAATGAAGCAAAAGATTTGTGAAAATAACGCGTGAACTCAACAATGAATAAAAATATTTTTATTTAAACCCCATTATCGGCCAAAAAGCGTAATTTTCGAGTTTGGGCGGCTTTATCACATATTGGCAAAGATTGACACTTTTGATAAACAAAATCATGCTTTTTTTAAAACAAAAATATAAAAAAGAAATGAACATAATTCTTGCCTTACAATTTTGCGCGAAGTGTCAATCCTTGCGAATGTGTCATAACAGGGAAAAAACAAGAACATTTCTATTTATTAAAAGATTAAAAATATTTAAATTCTGAAAAACGGAAAACAGTTGAAATGCGACGGCAAAAATTAATTAGGCCAAAGAAAATGTTTTGTTTTCTTATGAGTGCTTGCGTCTCTGCCTTTTTAGTGTAGCCATAGAGCGCGTTTGCATTGACCTACAAATAGGCCTACCGCGGTCGCCGCACACCGCGTCCGCGATAACCTTATTACAGGAGGGTAGGCGCTGCCGCCCGCGATAGGCCTATTATAAGCTTATAATAGGCCTATATTTGGTCTCAACCTATTATAGGCCTATCGCGCAAAACCTGTGTATAAGCTGAACGCGCACTACCTGTGAGGTTCCAGAACATTGTGGGGACTATATCGCATCAATTACAAAAGCTTGCAGCGGAGAGGAATCGAACTGGCAAGGAAAACAGGCGCGCTGGACTCGTAGGCAGACGCACTACCATCTGCGCCACACGACACGGTGATGCGTCGCCGCGCGTTGTCGTTGATAAAGGCGGCGGCGAGCGACACGGCGGCAGCGAGGGGAGGAAGGGAAGGAGGAAAACTGCACGCAATGGTCGGTTTCGCACGGTTTTTCTGGTCTGTTGCTTGACACAAACCATCTAATCGGGAAAGAGTTGGAGTAAGCTGGGTAGAAAAAACTACGGGCTACAAGATGGCGTATTTTTTGAGCAATTTTAAAGGAGAAATTCTGCAAAAATCGGTAAAAAACTGAGAAATTATATGGAAATTTATGAATATCGCGTGTCAAATTGTCTTTCCTTCAAATAAACATTCATATTATGATGCTCCCTTGGGTAATCGACCACGGGGAATCTATTGGTGATATCAGATTTGGCGGAAAATTATTCATTCTAGTCGGAATCGAAAACAAAATGAAGCGAAGGCAAGAAATCGAAGTATTAGGGTTGTTCCATATTGAGTCCCACTCTTTTTATTATTGATTCATATAGTTTTTTATGTGCTGCATTTGAAAGTGCCGTTGGTTTTAACATTTTAGTCCCCCCTTTTAGGTTTTTTTTCGGTCAAATGGGTAGGAAATTTTCCGCGATTTGTCAGTGATGACCTAAACGAGACTTGAAGATGCATTTTTGGTTAGCACTGGCTTGCAAAATAAGTTTCGTCTGCGTTTTAGCTTCCGTTTATTAGTAAAATGTCGATGAACCAAGAACTATCGGCCGCGAAGCGGCCGCCTCATTTTTTCACTCTGCTTCTACTTTTTTTCTTCTGTTTCACCCGTGAAACATAGGACCATTTGGTCTTCACCTGGCTCAAAGCACACCCCGTCCTTTCCTTGCCTCAAAGCTACCCCCGTCATGAAATTCAGCTCGCTCGCTGCGCTCACTTCGCCGGCCTCCCTTATTCCCCTTTTTTTCTAAGACCAAATCCGACACACACCACACGTTCATCCTTGTTGTTAAAAGTAGAAATAAATGTTTTATCACTACCTTCCATTGTAAATCATTCCAAACATCTTCCATTAACACAACAACTCTTTTGTTATTCATTTCTGTATCCACCAAACAGTACACAACTTTCATTTCAAATTTTCAGTTTTTTGAGGCCGAAAGGCTTGTAGTTAAAAAATTTGACCGTTTTTTCCTTTAAACTTACGTTTTTTGCTCTTTTGTTATCCTTAATGCCTAACTGAAAACAAAAGTTTTTTCAATGTTAACGTCTTAAAATCCGGAAGAATCAGAGTGAAAACTCTTCATCTTTTTTAAATAAACAACATTCCAAGTCTAACAAACGGCTCGGTTTTAAACTGTCTAACAGACTTTCTTTTTTTTGCATACCATAACTGAAATTTTAAACAAAAACAAAACTTATTTTTATAAAAACATTTCATTGCATTTAATTTTTTCTGAAGTTGATTCGTTTTTTGATATCCTGAGGTTTATATTCTTTGTAATTTCGTCATTTTATTCTCCAGAAAGTTTTATTCCCACCTAGCCCACAGGTCTGGAGTCAAATTTTTTTTGTTATTTTTTGAAAATGCGGCGCTCGATTGTTCTGAAAATTTTACAGCACATTCAAGCTAACACTCGTGCTGCATTTTATTCAAAACACTGAGCCCGACGGGCTCGGAGTAAACTTAAAATTTTACTCAAATTTCTATTTTCTAGGGAGGAAACTTCTGAAAAGCAGAACTAAACTATGAATTCAGTTCACGCATTTTTGAAATTAATCGTTAAATACTACTCGTTTCAGGATCAGCGTCATACGAGCCCGAAGCGCTCGGAGTAAAATTGCTTGCATATTTGAATGAACTTTGGCCTAAAGTTTCCAGCAATTGTCTTGTCTAGTTGCAACAGTATCGCCTTCCGAGCCCGAAGGGCTCGGAGTAAAAAAAAGTGGTGTGTGTCGGATTTGGTCTTAGAAAAAAAGGGGAATAAGGGAGGCCGGCGAAGTGAGCGCAGCGAGCGAGCTGAATTTCATGACGGGGGTAGCTTTGAGGCAAGGAAAGGACGGGGTGTGCTTTGAGCCAGGTGAAGACCAAATGGTCCTATGTTTCACGGGTGAAACAGAAGAAAAAAAGTAGAAGCAGAGTTAGGCTTAGGCTTCGGCGCAGGCTATGCCTGCGTCATTTGGTCTTAGGCGCAGATGCCCATGTGACAAAACCCGGCTCATTATATATCATTCGAAAGCACTTTTGATGGCGAACATTTTGGCGCTGAAGAGACTTCACGTTGGGTCTCGTGTGGAAGGTTACTGTAGATCAAAGCAAAACTGCAAAAAACTTTAAAAATTCATAACTTGCTTCATTTTTATCGTACAGCGAATTTTTTTTTTAAAAACTACGCACCAGATTTGCAAAAAAAATTTAGACCAGTTTTTTACCAGTTTGTAGCATGTGCTCAATTTTTTTCATAAAAAGTTCACCTGGTTCCCGAAAGTTATGGTGATTTGAAATTTTAAATCGATTTTCCCGGGTTACGGTAGGTCGAAAAATTTTGAAAAAATTTGTGACGATGCGCGGTCTATAGGTGCATATGCTCGCGAAGAGTGCTCGCTGTACGATAAAAATGAAGCAAGTTATGAATTTTTAAAGTTTTTTGCACTTGCACGTAGATCTACCGTAACCTTCCACACGAGACCCAGATTGAAATTTCACAAAAGCCAAAATGTTCGCCATCAAAAGTGCTTTCGAATGATATATAATGAGCCGGGTTTTGTCACATGGGCATCTGCGCCTAAGACCAAATGACGCAGGCATAGCCTGCGCCGAAGCCTAAGCCTAACTCTGCTTCTACTTTTTTTCTTCTGTTTCACCCGTGAAACATAGGACCATTTGGTCTTCACCTGGCTCAAAGCACACCCCGTCCTTTCCTTGCCTCAAAGCTACCCCCGTCATGAAATTCAGCTCGCTCGCTGCGCTCACTTCGCCGGCCTCCCTTATTCCCCTTTTTTTCTAAGACCAAATCCGACACACACCACTTTTTTTTACTCCGAGCCCTTCGGGCTCGGAAGGCGATACTGTTGCAACTAGACAAGACAATTGCTGGAAACTTTAGGCCAAAGTTCATTCAAATATGCAAGCAATTTTACTCCGAGCGCTTCGGGCTCGTATGACGCTGATCCTGAAACGAGTAGTATTTAACGATTAATTTCAAAAATGCGTGAACTGAATTCATAGTTTAGTTCTGCTTTTCAGAAGTTTCCTCCCTAGAAAATAGAAATTTGAGTAAAATTTTAAGTTTACTCCGAGCCCGTCGGGCTCAGTGTTTTGAATAAAATGCAGCACGAGTGTTAGCTTGAATGTGCTGTAAAATTTTCAGAACAATCGAGCGCCGCATTTTCAAAAAATAACAAAAAAAATTTGACTCCAGACCTGTGGGCTAGGTGGGAATAAAACTTTCTGGAGAATAAAATGACGAAATTACAAAGAATATAAACCTCAGGATATCAAAAAACGAATCAACTTCAGAAAAAATTAAATGCAATGAAATGTTTTTATAAAAATAAGTTTTGTTTTTGTTTAAAATTTCAGTTATGGTATGCAAAAAAAAGAAAGTCTGTTAGACAGTTTAAAACCGAGCCGTTTGTTAGACTTGGAATGTTGTTTATTTAAAAAAGATGAAGAGTTTTCACTCTGATTCTTCCGGATTTTAAGACGTTAACATTGAAAAAACTTTTGTTTTCAGTTAGGCATTAAGGATAACAAAAGAGCAAAAAACGTAAGTTTAAAGGAAAAAACGGTCAAATTTTTTAACTACAAGCCTTTCGGCCTCAAAAAACTGAAAATTTGAAATGAAAGTTGTGTACTGTTTGGTGGATACAGAAATGAATAACAAAAGAGTTGTTGTGTTAATGGAAGATGTTTGGAATGATTTACAATGGAAGGTAGTGATAAAACATTTATTTCTACTTTTAACAACAAGGATGAACGTGTGGTGTGTGTCGGATTTGGTCTTAGAAAAAAAGGGGAATAAGGGAGGCCGGCGAAGTGAGCGCAGCGAGCGAGCTGAATTTCATGACGGGGGTAGCTTTGAGGCAAGGAAAGGACGGGGTGTGCTTTGAGCCAGGTGAAGACCAAATGGTCCTATGTTTCACGGGTGAAACAGAAGAAAAAAAGTAGAAGCAGAGTGAAAAAATGAGGCGGCCGCTTCGCGGCCGATAGTTCTTGGTTCATCGACATTTTACTAATAAACGGAAGCTAAAACGCAAGACGAAACTTATTTTGCAAGCCAGTGCTAACCAAAAATGCATCTTCAAGTCTCGTTTAGGTCATCACTGAAAAAATCGAGGAAAATTTCCTACCCATTTGACCGAAAAAAAACCTAAAAGGGGGGACTAAAATGTTAAAACCAACGGCACTTTCAAATGCAGCACATAAAAAACTATATGAATCAATAATAAAAAGAGTGGGACTCAATATGGAAAAACCCTAATACTTCGATTTTCTTGCCTTCGCTTCATTTTGTTTTTCGATTCCGACTAGAATGAATAATTTTCCGCCAAATCTGATATCACCAATAGATTCCCCGTGGTCGATTACCCAAGGGAGCATCATAATATGAATGTTTATTTGAAGGAAAGACAAATTTTGACACGCGATATTCATAAATTTCCATATAATTTCTCAGTTTTTTACCGATTTTTGCAGAATTTCTCCTTTAAAATTGCTCAAAAAATACGCCATCTTGTAGCCCGTAGTTTTTTCTACCCAGCTTACTCCAACTCTTTCCCGATTAGATGGTTTGTGTCAAGCAACAGACCAGAAAAACCGTGCGAAACCGACCATTGCGTGCAGTTTTCCTCCTTCCCTTCCTCCCCTCGCTGCCGCCGTGTCGCTCGCCGCCGCCTTTATCAACGACAACGCGCGGCGACGCATCACCGTGTCGTGTGGCGCAGATGCACAGGTTTTGCGCGATAGGCCTATAATAGGTTGCGCGATAGGCCTATCGAGTACCCGCGAAGGACCCTATAGTAAGCCTATAATAGGCTTATCGCGGCCCGGCGCCTATAATAGGCCTATAATAGGCTTATCGCGGTTGACTTTCGCCTACAATAAGCTTATCGCGGTCACCAATAAGCCAATTGTAAGCCATAAATAGGCCTTTCGCGGTCATTCAAAAATCGTTGGTAGGCTCGTAATAGGGCTATAAAACGTCTACAGACTAGGCTCAAAAGTGCTCGCACTCAAGCCATTTCTTGTAAAAGAACAAAACACTGTTAAAAAATAATACAATTTATTGCAATTTAAGCGAATAGAATAACAACAATAAAAAGAAGAAAATTGGGCAAAAAATATATCAGAAAAGGAAAATAAAACATTAATTTGGGGTTTCAAAGTTTTTAAAAGTTGGCTAACACGTAGTTCGTTTTTAAATAGTTTTTGTCTCTGGGACCATGGGGACTAGCTTATCTGGAGAAAACCTATGCATAGTGCTGTTTTTTCCTATTTTTCTCTAAACAAAAAATCAACTGAAGTTTGCATGATACAATTGCATATTTCCATTTTTACAGTTAATCGCGATTTTTTTGCAAGTTTTTTGAAGTTCTATTACTGCGTTGCGAGTATTGTCGGCCCGCCAATCTAGTCAAAAGCTCTCCGCTGAACTCAACGCTATTGTCCATTTGTGAAAAAAAGCAATTGCGCTCCACAAAACTTAGTACTTCGTGGATTTCATTTTCGTCGCCAAATTAGTTCACTTCACGTGTAAATTCAACGTGAAATGAAATAATTTGGCGACGAAAATGAAATCCACGAAGTACTAAGTTTTGTGGAGCGCACTTGTTTTCTTCGCGAATGGACAATATGCGATTTTCATTTTGGTCACCAAATTATTTAATTTCACGTATAAATTCAACGTGAAATTTAATAATTTGGAAACCAAAATGAAAATTGCATAGCGTTGAGCTCAGCGGAGCACGTTTGACCATTTTGGCGGGCCGACAATAGTGTGCGTTACTGGAAGAATTCTAAAGTAATCAAGGTATACATTTGATACGTTTTCCTATGCACGAATTGGTGTTGATACAGGCAAATTTGAACTAGCGGATGTACATCGCCGAGCTGAATATTTTATTCGAACTTTGGTCATATTTTTTACTTCACACAGCCTGCTACTTTTGGTGACTACTCGCCTTTTTTCTATTCTTTTTTTTTTTTAATTTTTCGTCCCTCGTGGTGAAGTGCTTAAACGGTTTGAACGTTAATAGAAAATTTTTAAACTGAACGCACTGTTAAAAAGAAAGGTAATTAAAACGAAACTATTGGTTGTGTTCGCCAAGTTTTAGAAAAATTTGAAACCTTACAAAATATAATTGTCGTCCAATGGCATCCACGTTTTGCACTGTCTCTTTCGGTCCCTCGCCTCGATCTGAAATAAAAATAGATGATGAAAATGACCAAAAAAAAAGTCTTGAACCTATTCAGTGCTCGACTAAAACGGAGGAATATTAAGGGGCGATCAGCACACCTATTTTTGCAGCAACTTGCCGATTTTGGGGCAAACAATCATTTCCCACATAAATCAAATTATGAATCGTTTCTCACCAGAACCTATTAAAAAAATGGGAAACGGATCATTTTCGGCCAACATACGAGTATATTTTCATTGGAAAAAGGTACGAAATGAACAAAAGTAAGAAAAGAACAGTGGGAAATGATCGTTTGCCGAATTTGGCAGCAAATTGTCGATTTTAGAAAAAATTCGCCCCGGTGAATTGCGGCAAGTTGCCTCGAACTCGGCAAATTGTTGCAAAAATCGGACGAGTGCCGACAAAATCGGTGTGCTGGCCACATCTCGACGGTAATTTTCCGTCGAAATCGGCGTTCTAAACACTATCAGTGGCCATACGCACCGATTTAGGCGGCAAATTTCAAAAAATTCTATGATAAAATGTTTTACGTGGTGCTTTAAGAAACAATTCTTACTTTCTGGAGTTTTTCAGTATAATGGATTCGTCGCGGAGTGACAATTTTTTCACGTTTTTAATCGAAAAAAATGAAGAGATTTCTCGTCACCCCGTTTGACGTGAAATGTCACGTCATCACGAATACATTATAGGAAATATGGAATTCCGTGTTTTTTTTCTGGCGATGTAGAAAACTTTTTCTATTCTGTAGACAACATAATACTTACATTGCATGTCCTTTCGCCGCTCCTCGTGAAGATCCATGCTCCACTCCGTGATCGCATCGTCACCTGAAAAATGAACAATTTAGTGTTATTTATATGAAAGGAAGCAAAACATTTGTGAGAAAAGATTCGCAAAATTCGTGCTGGCCGCCCCTCAACGGCAAATTGCCGTTGAGGGGCGGGCAGCACTCCTATTTTTGCAGCGAACTGCTGATTTTAGGAAAATCGCCCCGCCGAATTGCGAAAAGTTGTCTCAAACTCGGCAAATTGCAGCAAAAATTGAAAAATTGCCGCCAAAATCAAAGTACCGGCCGAATCTCAACGGTAATTTGCCGACGAAATTATAATGGATTCGTGACGGAGTGACATTTCACGTGAAACTGTGAGACAAAAAATCTCTTCATTCGTCAGTTATTTCTTCATTTTTTCGAATAAAAACGTGAGAAAAATTTTCACTCCGCCACGAATCCATTATAGCGTGCTGAAAACTGTCAGTGGTCAGACGCGCCGATTAAGGCCGGAAATCGCCGAACATTCTCTGAGAACATGTTTTACGGGACACTTTAATGGGGTTATTCAATGGCAAAAAACACCGCGAAATCTCGGAAAATGTTCCGATTGACATGAAATTTTGGGAAACAAGGTCAAAAATAACTCCCGGAGATTCCCACAAAATTTCAGACCAATATATCGATTTTGAACATTTTCAGAAAACAATTCAATATTTTTTAATCGATATTTCGGCCCAAAATTGTGTGTTAATGTCCCGTAGAATTTTTTTCTTTATTTCCCAAAATTACAAGTCAATCGGAGCATTTTCCAATTTTTCGCGCAGTTTTTTCGCCATTTCGTGAATAACCCCATGAGAAAAATGTAATACTTACATTGCATGTCCGGTTTGCCGCTCCTCGCGAAAATCCATGCTCCGTGATCGCATTTCCACCTGAAAAATGAACAAGTTTAATTTTATTATATGAAATTACGCCAAAGATTTGTGAGAATAACGAGTGCGTGCAACAATAAACAAAATTTTTTTTATTTAAACCCCTTGATTGGCCTACAAACGTAATTTTCGAGTTTGGGCGGTTTTATTGGCAAAGATTGACACTTTTGGTAAACAAAATCATGCTTTTTTGAAACAAAAACAAAGAAAATAGCAAAAGAAATGAAGATAATTCTTGCCTCACAGTTTATCGCGAAGTGTCAATCCTTGCGAATGCGCCACAATGGGGAAAAAAAACAAGAAAATTTATATTTATTGAAAGATAAAAAATATTTAAAATCTGAAAAACGAAACAGTTGAAATGCGTCGGCAAAAAATTAATTTAGGACAAAAAATGTGGTTTTTTGAAAGTAATGCCTGCGTCGCTGACGGGATAGTGTAGCCATAGAGCGTGTTTGCACTGCCCTGACGTCATTCCGCTAGACCAACAAGTAGGCCTACCGCGGTCGCCGCACACCGCGTCCGCGATAAGCTTATTAAAGGAGGGTAGGCGCTGCCGCCCGCGATAGGCCTATTATAAGCTTATAATAGGCCTATATTTGGCCTCAACCTATTATAGGCCTATCGCGCAAAACCTGTGTGGTAGTGCGTCTGCCTACGAGTCCAGCGCGCCTGTTTTCCTTGCCAGTTCGATTCCTCTCCGCTGCAAGCTTTTGTAATTGATGCGATATAGTCCCCACAATGTTCTGGAACCTCACAGGTAGTGCGCGTTCAGCTTATAATAGGTTGCGCGATAGGCCTACCGAGTACCAGCGAAGAACCCCAAAGTAAGCCTATTATAGGCTTATCGCGGGTCGACGCCTGTAATAGGCCTATAATAGGCTTATCGCGGGTGACTTTCGCCTATCATAAGCTTATCGCGGCTATCAAAAGGCTTATTGTAAGCCTATAATAGGCCTTTCGCTGTCATTCAAAACTAGGATGTGGGCTTATAATAGGGCGGCCACATGTCATCACACCGCATTTTGGCTTAAATGTGCTTACATTTGAGCCACTTACTAAACAATTTCCTTGAAAATAAAGATTTATTTAAACGTACAGAATAATTATAAATTTCACAAAGTTATTAACATACAACAAACGTTGAATAAAACATTAAATACACAAATACATAAGAATACTTAGAAAATCAACAGGTTCAGCCTTCAGAACATTTTTAAAATTGACCAACGTGTAGTTCGTTTATTTTTCTTGCCTAGTACAGAAAATGCTTCCGAGCATACTCTTTAGTTTCAAATTTTAAAGTAATTCCAATACTATTTTTAACACTATTTTCAACTTTCTGACCAATCGGAGAATTCTCAAAATTTTTTGAAACTTTTTCAATATTTTCAACGTTTCCACGAATAATCCCACAACTGCGACATACGAAAAAATAAATTATGATAAATCAGGAACGAATGGTGCTAACGACGCTCCGATGTTCCGCAGTTTTCACTGTTACGCAATATTCGTTGCGAGACCGCAGTGAAAAACTGTGGAATGTCGGAGCATCATCAGCACAATTCCTTCGTGAACTCATAATAGCGAGATGACAACTTTTTGAATGCAAAAATACACGTTGGCCAATTTTTTAACATTCTTAAAACCTTACCGAGTCTACGCCAAGCCATTCCAACTTTGAAACAAGTCGTTGTTCCCGCCGTCGTCGATACTCTTCCTCGTCCGAGCTGGAGTCCCGTCATAATCTGAAATTTTTGATTTGTAAATTAGTTTACGGAAAACATATCAAGGCCGTAATTTCTCACAAAATAGAATTTTCGGCAATTCGCTTAGGCTTCGGCGCAGGCTATGCCTGCGTCATTTGGTCTTAGGCGCAGAGGCCCATGTGAAAAAACCCGGCTCATTATATATCATTCGAAAGCACTTTTGATGGGGAACATTTTGGCGGTAAAGATACTTCACGTTGGGTCTCGTGTGGAAGGTTACGGTAGATCAAAGCGAAACTGCAAAAAACTTTAAAAATTCATAACTTGCTTCATTTTTATCGTACAGCGAGCACTCTTCGCGAGCATATGCACCTACAGACCGCGCATCATCCCTAATTTTTTCAGAATTTTTTGACCTACCGTAACCCGGGAAAATCGATTTTAAATTTCAAAGCAGTATAACTTTTTTTTGGTGGCATTTTTTTTTGAAAAAATTTGAGCACATGCTTCGTGCTTGTTAAAAACTGTTCTCAAAGTTTCATGCGGAAGTTAGCGATACGATTTTTTTAAAAAATTTTTTTAACTTTTGACATTTTTTTTCGCGCCAGTGGTTTGATCTACCGTTTTTTGATCAACAGGTGAAATGTAGTTTACTGAAAGTTTTATAAGCTCAAATTTTTTCAGATTTTTACAACGGATTCTAAGGCAAAATTAAGACGGTCAAAAAAAAAAGTCTCTGTAGGCAGGAACAAGCTTAGTGCCATAAAAAAATTCAGCTTTTTTTATGGCTACTGCCAAATTTTAAAAAAATCTCCTCGTCATTTTCGAGAGATAATTTTTTTCAAAGTTTTTGTTTTTTTTTTCAAGTTTTTTTCACTATTGGTTGGTTTTATTGGTGATTTTTTTATTCCATTGGATAGACCGCGTCAAAAAACGTATGCCACAATTTTTTCCAAATTTTTTTGGACACTTTCCGCTATTTTACAGCAATTATAGACAATTTTTATGCAAAAAGATCTATAATTAGAATTTAGAAGGTTCCAGAACATTGTGGGGACTATATCGCATCAATTACAAAAACTTGCAGCGAAGAGGAATCGAACCGGCAAGGCAAACAGGTGCGCTGGACTCGTAGGCAGACCGACTACCAGCTGCGCCACACGGCACGCTGCTGGCTCCCTGCGCGTTGCCGTTGATAAAGGCGGCGGCGAGTGACGCGGCGGCAGCGAGGGGAGGAAGGGAAGGAGGAAAACTGCACGCAATGGTCGGTTTTGCACGGTTTTTCTGGTCTGTTGCTTGACACAAACCACCTAATCGGGAAAGAGTTGGAGTATGCTGGGTAGAAAAAAACACGGGCTACAAGATGGCGTAATTTTTGACCAATTTTAAGGGAAAAATTCCCCGGAAATCGGTAAAAAACTGAGAAATTATATGGAAATTTATGAATATCGCGTGTCAAAATTTGTCTTTCCTTCAAATAAACATTCATATTATGATGCTCCCTTGGGTAATCGACCACGGGGAATCGATTGGTAATATCAGATTTGGCGGAAAATTATTCATTCTAGTCAGAATCGAAAAATAAAATGAAGCGAAGGCAAGAAAATCGAAGTATTAGGGTCTTTCCATATTGAGTCCCACTCCTTTTATTATTGACAAGCTTGCAGCTTGTGGCGACTAAGTCGCCTTCGTCAAATGTTTATTTTTACTGATTTTTGTTTTTTTTAAAATAGAAATGGCAATCATTTATTTTCCCTATTTCTTTTAAGTTCTCGTGACCATTGTGGTATAGTGGTTAGCACGTTTGAACGTCAATCGACAGGTCGCAGGATCGAGTTTTGTCGGCTGCAAACTCGCGTGGTTTGCTTGTTGGATACCTCCTCGCGGTGCAAACTGGGCAATGCTGTGCTCCTACGACAGGGGAAATTGGACACCACTGTTAGGCACAGTAGCCAAAATCCACTCTTTGCCACGGTAGTGTCCGATACTCGTGAAGAAGGGGCTTCACGCCGGCCTGGTAAGCCTGCTGAAGTACAAACCTAAACTTACTAAAAAGCTGAATCAAAAGAATGTAAAGGACCCGTCCAGGAATTCACCAGCTCGGCCACGGTGCTCGCCGAGTTGTCTTGGTCGGAAGAAAATGTTTGGAAGGAGCACCACGGATACGGAAATTACTGAAGCGTCATACGGCCCCAAGAACAGAAGGAAAGGCAAAGCAAGTCTTACGAAGAAAACTGAAGTGGGCAGGACACGTATCACGCATGAAATACGACAGATGGGCGAAGATAGTATCAGAATGGGATCCTAGGGGATCAGCACGACCACGCGGTCGTCCTCCGAAAAGATGGGCCGACGACATCAAGGATTCGATCAAAATCTTCATCCACAATGAGGCCCTCAGGGGCAACCTCGGGCACGGCCGCCGAAGAATTGGCATACTCGAGGCAAGACGAGCATGGTCCACTGTCGGAAGGGATCGTGTAACTTGGCGCAGCTTGGTTCGCAGTATCCAGGATGGAAACTGAGGTCGAACCTCACAAGTATCACAAGTAAGTATCAAATAAACATTCATATTATGATGCTCCCTTGGGTAATCGACCACGGGGAATCGATTGGTAATATCAGATTTGGCGGAAAATTATTCATTCTAGTCAGAATCGAAAAATAAAATGAAGCGAAGGCAAGAAAATCGAAGTATTAGGGTCTTTCCATATTGAGTCCCACTCCTTTTATTATTGACAAGCTTGCAGCTTGTGGCGACTAAGTCGCCTTCGTCAAATGTTTATTTTTACTGATTTTTGTTTTTTTTTAAATAGAAATGGCAATCATTTATTTTCCCTATTTCTTTTAAGTTCTCGTGACCATTGTGGTATAGTGGTTAGCACGTTTGAACGTCAATCGACAGGTCGCAGGATCGAGTTTTGTCGGCTGCAAACTCGCGTGTGAGACACACAAACAAACACACAGACTAATCTAAAATTTTCTATATAAGAAAGATACCTATAGTTTTTTATGTGCTGAATTTGAAAGTGCCGTTGGTTTTAACGTTTTAGTCCGCCCTTTTAGGTTTTTTTTCGGTCAAATGGGTAGGAAATTTACCTCGATTTTTTCAGTGATGACCTAAACGAGACGTGAAGATGCATTTTTGGTTAGCACTGCATGAGATGAGAGAGTATGAGAGTTCAAAAGTGGACGGAAAGTACTTGCTGGCAAACTTGCAAAATAAGTTCCGTCTTGCGTTCTAGCTTCCGTTTAGTAGTAAAATGTCGGTAAACCAAGTACTATCGGCCGCGAAGCGGCCGCCTCATTTTTTCACTCTGCTTCTATTTTTTTCTTCTGTTTCACCCGTGAAACATGGGGCCATTTGGTCTTCACCTGGCTCAAAGCACACCCCGTCCTTTCCTTGCCTCAAAGCTACCCCCGTCATGAAATTCAGCTCGCTCGCTGCGCTCGCTTCGCCGGCCTCCCTTATTCCCCTTTTTTTCTAAGACCAAATCCGACACACACCACACGTTCATCCTTGTTGTTAAAAAAAAATATTTTATCTCTACCTTCCATTGTAAATCATTCCAAAGATCTTCCGTTAGCACAACAACTCTTTTGTTATTCATTTCTGTATCCACCAAACAGTACACAACTTTCATTTCAAATTTTCAGTTTTTTGAGGCCGAAAGGCTTGTAGTTAAAAAATTTGACCGTTTTTTCCTTTAAACTTACGTTTCTTGCTCTTTTGTTATCGTTACTACCTAACTGGAAACAAACGTTTTTTCGATTTTAACGTCTCAAAATCCGAAAAAATCAGAGTGAAAACTCTTCATCTTTTTTAAATCAACAACGTTCAAAGTCTAATGGTACGTCCAAAGTAGAAAAAAAGCGCAAAAAAAGACGAAAAGAGGCGTCCAAAGTAACTTTGTTTTTGCGTCTTTTTCTTTGTTGTTTACCGCCAAACAAGCAAAAAATTAATTGTAAACATGTTTACAAGTGCGCGCTTTTTTTTTACTTTGGACGTACCATAACAAACGGCTCGGTTTTAGACTGTCTGGCAGACTTTCCTTTTTTGCATACCATAACTGAAAATTTAAACGAAAAAACAATTTATTTTAATGAAAGCATTTGATCGAATTTAATTGTTTTCTGAAGTTGCTTCGCTTTTTGATATCCTGAGGTTTATATTTTTGTAATTTCGTCTTTTTATCCACCAGAAAGGTTTATTTCCCATCGAGCCCACAGGGCTCAGAATAAAGTCATTTTTTTTTCGTTTTTTTTTTGGAAATGCGGCGCGTTCTGGAAATTTTGCAGCACATTCAAACTAACAATCGTGCTCAATTTTATTCAGAAAACCGAGCCCGACGGGCTCGGAGTGAACCTAAAATTTTCACTCTAACTCCTATTTTCTGCAGAAATCTTCTGAAAAGCAGAACTAAAGTATCGAAACTAAATTCAGTTCACGCATTTTTTAAATTAACAGTTAAATACTACACGTTTTAGGATCGGCGTCATGCGAGCCCGAAGGGCTCGGAGTAAAATTGCTTGGTTATTTCAATGAACGTTTGCCTAAAGTTTCCAGCAACTGTCTTGTCTAGTGGCACCAGTAGCACCTTCCGAGCCCGAAGGGCTCGGAGTAAAAAAAAGTGGTGTGTGTCGGATTTGGTCTTAGAAAAAAAGGGGAATAAGGGAGGCCGGCGAAGCGAGCGCAGCGAGCGAGCTGAATTTCATGACGGGGGTAGCTTTGAGGCAAGGAAAGGACGGGGTGTGCTTTGAGCCAGGTGAAGACCAAATGGCCCCATGTTTCACGGGTGAAACAGAAGAAAAAAATAGAAGCAGAGTGAAAAAATGAGGTTAGGCTTAGGCTTAGGCTTAGGCTTAGGCTTAGGCTTAGGCTTAGGCTTAGGCTTAGGCTTAGGCTTAGGCTTAGGCTTAGGCTTAGGCTTAGGCTTAGGCTTAGGCTTAGGCTTAGGCTTAGGCTTAGGCTTAGGCTTAGGCTTAGGCTTAGGCTTAGGCTTAGGCTTAGGCTTAGGCTTAGGCTTAGGCTTCGGCGCAGGCTACGCCTGCGTCATTTGGTCTTAGGCGCAGAGGCCCATGTGACAAAACCCGGCTCATTATATATCATTCGAAAGCATTTTTGATGGCGAACATTTTGGCGCTAAAGAGACTTCACGTTGGGTCTCGTGTGGAAGGTTACTGTAGATCAAAGCAAAACTAAAAAAATCTTTAAAAATTCATAACTTGCTTCATTTTTATCGTACAGCGAGCACTCTTCGCGTGCATAAGCACCTACACACCGCGCATCATCCTAAATTTTTTCAGATTTTTCTGACCTACCGTAACCCGGGAAAATCGATTTCAAATTTCAAACATTTATAACTTTTTTTTGATCGTTCGAAAAGTTTTGAAAAAAATTCAGCGTGTGCTAACGGCTAGTAGTAACGTCCTGTCAAATTTAGAGAAAAAAATTTTCGGTACACTTTTGAGATAGGATTTTCAAAAAATCTTTTCTGGCTGCACGTTGGAATTATCAGTTTGTTGTCAACTAACTTTTTGTTAAACTTTGTTAGATGTACACTGTCTATTTTTTTCAAAATTTTTCAAATCGTCTGCAAAAAGTTACGGTCGATCAAAAAAGACAAGTGGGCTTCAAATACAAAATTTGGTAGTAGAAAATATTCTATAAAAAACTACCGCATTTGTTATAGTCGGTCCCAATTTTTTAGAAAAATTCATCGAAGCTTTCGCGAGATATTTTATTTCAAAATTTTGGCCTAATTTCTGATTTTTTTTAAATCCTGTTCTTATTTTCTCCTATTTTGCAACACTACTGTATAGGGCTAGTTGAAATGCACCCTTCCTAATTTTTTCAGATTTTTCTGATCACTTTCCGATTTTTTACAAAATTATTAAACATTTTTTTGCAAAAACTGGCTTTTTTATGCACTTGGAAGCCTCTGCAACGTTTCAAAGTCTTTAAAGCATCCATTACAAAAGCTTGCAGCGCAGAGGAATCGAACTGGCGGGGTAAACAGCTGCGCTGGACTCGTGGGCAGACGCACTACCATCTGCGCCACACGACACGGTGATGCGTCGCCGCGCGTTGTCGTTGATAAAGGCGGCGGCGAGCGACGCGGCGGCAGCGAGGGGAGGAAGGGAAGGAGGAAAACTGCACGCAATGGTCGGTTTCGGACGGTTTTTCTGGTCTGTTGCTTGATACAAACCACCTAGTCGGGAAAGAGTTGGTGTAAGCTGGGTAGAAAAAACTACGGGCTACAAGATGGCGTAACTTTTGAACAATTTTAAGGAATAAATTCCCCGGAAATCGGTAAAAAACTGAGAAATTAAATGAAAATTTATGAATATCGCGTGTCAAAATTTGTCTTTCCTTCGAATAAACATTCATATTATGATGCTCCCTTGGGTAATCGACTACGGGGAATCGATTATTGATATCAGACTTGGCAAAAAATTATTCATTCCAGTCGGAATCGAAAAACAAAATGAAGCGAAAGTAAGAAAATCGAAGTTTTAGGGTCTTTCCATGTTGAGTCCCACTCTTTTTATTATTGATTCCTATAGTTTTTTATGTGTTGAATTTGAATACGCAGTTGGTTTTAATGTTTTAGTTCCCTCTTTTAGGTTTTTTTTTCGGTCAAATGGGGAGGAAATTTATCTCGATTTATTTAGTGATGACCTAAATGAGACTTGAAGATGCATTTTTGGTTAGCACTGTATGAGATGAGAGAGTATGAGAGTTCAAAAATGGACGGAAAATATTTGCTGGCAGGCTTGCAAAATAAGTTTCGTCTTGCGTTTTAGCTTCCGTTTATTAGTAAAATGTCGATGAACCAAGAACTATCGGCCGCGAAGCGGCCGCCTCATTTTTTCACTCTGCTTCTACTTTTTTTTCTTCTGTTTCACCCGTGAAACATAGGACCATTTGGTCTTCACCTGGCTCAAAGCACACCCCGTCCTTTCCTTGCCTCAAAGCTACCCCCGTCATGAAATTCAGCTCGCTCGCTGCGCTCGCTTCGCCGGCCTCCCTTATTCCCCTTTTTTTCTAAGACCAAATCCGACACACACCACACGTTCATCCTTGTTGTTAAAAGTAGAAATAAATGTTTTATCACTACCTTCCATTGTAAATCATTCCAAAGATCTTCCATTAGCACAACAACTCTTTTGTTATGCATTTCTGTATCCACCAAACAGTACACAACTTTCATTTCAAATTTTCAGTTTTTTGAGGCCGAAAGGCTTGTAGTTAAAAAATTTGACCGTTTTTTCCTTTAAACTTACGTTTTTTGCTCTTTTGTTATCCTTAATGCCTAACTGAAAACAAAAGTTTTTTCAATGTTAACGTCTTAAAATCCGGAAGAATCAGAGTGAAAACTCTTCATCTTTTTTAAATAAACAACATTCCAAGTCTAACAAACGGCTCGGTTTTAAACTGTCTAACAGACTTTCTTTTTTTTGCATACCATAACTGAAATTTTAAACAAAAACAAAACTTATTTTTATAAAAACATTTCATTGCATTTAATTTTTTCTGAAGTTGATTCGTTTTTTGATATCCTGAGGTTTATATTCTTTGTAATTTCGTCATTTTATTCTCCAGAAAGTTTTATTCCCACCTAGCCCACAGGTCTGGAGTCAAATTTTTTTTGTTATTTTTTGAAAATGCGGCGCTCGATTGTTCTGAAAATTTTACAGCACATTCAAGCTAACAATCGTTCTGAATTTTATTCAAAACACTGAGCCCGACGGGCTCGGAGTAAACTTAAAATTTTACTCAAATTTCTATTTTCTAGGGAGGAAACTTCTGAAAAGCAGAACTAAACTATGAATTCAGTTCACGCATTTTTGAAATTAACCGTTAAATACTACTCGTTTCAGGATCAGCGTCATACGAGCCCGAAGCGCTCGGAGTAAAATTGCTTGCATATTTGAATGAACTTTGGCCTAAAGTTTCCAGCAATTGTCTTGTCTAGTTGCAACAGTATCGCCTTCCGAGCCCGAAGGGCTCGGAGTAAAAAAGAGTGGTGTGTGTCGGATTTGGTCTTAGAAAAAAAGGGGAATAAGGGAGGCCGGCGAAGCGAGCGCAGCGAGCGATTAGGCTTCGGCGCAGGCTACGCCTGCGTCATTTGGTCTTAGGCGCAGAGGCCCATGTGACAAAACCCGGCTCATTATATATCATTCGAAAGCATTTTTTATGGCGAACATTTTGGCTTTCTTGAAATTTCAATCTGGGTCTCGTGTGGAAGGTTACTGTAGATCAAAGCAAAACTGCAAAAAACTTTAAAAATTCATAACTTGCTTCATTTTTATCGTACAGCGAGCACTCTTCGCCAGCATGTGCACCTACAGACCGCGCATCATCCCAAATTTTTTCAGATTTTTTTGACCTACCGTAACCCGGGAATTTCAGTTCAAAATTTCAAACAAGTGTAACTTTAAATTGTTCTAGGATTTTTTTCTGAAAATTTTACTGCACGTTCTGACTGTTGGTATTAATGTGCTGTAAAATTTTCAGAACGATCAATCGGCTAGTTCTTGAAATAAAAACTTTGGGATTTTTTTTCTCGTCGGTCGTAAGACCTATCAAGTTTTTGTCAACTAACAATTTGTTCAACTTTCATAGGTTAACGTTGTCAAATTTTTTCAAATTTTTTCAAAACATGAGTGACGAGATACGTGACGGCAAAAAAATCAAGTGCCTTTTAGCGATCCAAGAGCTTGTTGAATTTATTTTCATTAAAAACTACAGCTTTTTTTATGCCTTGTCCCAAATTTTAAAAAAATTTTATCGAATGTATCGCGAGAAAAAATTTTTTTTAATTTTTGGCCTAAATTTTGGTTTCTTTGTCACTTCTGCGCTTTTTTTTTATTATTGTGCGTTACGGTCGTGCAGTCCGTACTAAAATGTAACTTTTCCAATTTTTTCCAAATTTTTTTGGACACTTTCCGCTATTTTAAAACAATTATAGACAATTTTTGTGCAAAACGGTCTATAATTAGAATTTAGAAGATTCCGGAACATTGTACGGACTATATCACATCAATTACAAAAGCTTGCAGCGGAGAGGACTCGAACCGGCAAGGGAAACAGGCGCGCTGGACTCGTTGGCAGACGCACTACCAGCTGCGCCACACACCACGCTGCAGCCTCCCTGCGCGTTGTCGTTGATAAAGGCGGCGGCGAGCGACGCGGCGGCAGCGAGGGGAGGGAGGAGAGGAGGGAAACTGCACGCAATGGTCGGTTTCGGACGGTTTTTCTGGTCTGTTGCTTGATACAAACCACCTAATCGGGAAAGAGTTGGAGTATGCTGGGTAGAAAAAAACACGGGCTACAAGATGGCGTAATTTTTGACCAATTTTAAAGGAGAAATTCCGCAAAAATCGGTAAAAAACTGAGAAATTAAATAAAAATTTATGAATATCTCGTGTCAAAATTTGTCTTTCCTTCGAATAAACATTCATATTATGATGCTCCCTTGGGTAACCGACCACGGGGAATCGATTGGTGATATCAGACTTGGCGAAAAATTATTCATTCCAGTCGGAATCAAAAAACAAAATGAAGCGAAAGTAAGAAAATCGAAGTTTTAGGGTCTTTCCATATTGAGTCCCACTCCTTTTATTATTGATACCTATAGTTTTTTATGTGCTGAATTTGAAAGTGCCGTTGGTTTTAACGTTTTAGTCCGCCCTTTTAGGTTTTTTTTCGGTCCAATGGGTAGGAAATTTACCTCGATTTTTTCAGTGATGACCTAAACGAGACGTGAAGATGCATTTTTGGTTAGCACTGCATGAGATGAGAGAGTATGAGAGTTCAAAAGTGGACGGAAAGTACTTGCTGGCAAACTTGCAAAATAAGTTCCGTCTTGCGTTCTAGCTTTCGTTTAGTAGTAAAATGTCGGTAAACCAAGTACTATCGGCCGCGAAGCGGCCGCCTTATTTTTTCACTCTGCTTCTATTTTTTTCTTCTGTTTCACCCGTGAAACATGGGGCCATTTGGTCTTCACCTGGCTCAAAGCACACCCCGTCCTTTCCTTGCCTCAAAGCTACCCCCGTCATGAAATTCAGCTCGCTCGCTGCGCTCGCTTCGCCGGCCTCCCTTATTCCCCTTTTTTTCTAAGACCAAATCCGACACACACCACACGTTCATCCTTGTTGTTAAAAGTAGAAATAAATTTTTTATCACTACCTTCAATTGTAAATCATTTCAAAGATCTTCTATTAGCACAACAACTCTTATGTTATTCATTTCTGTATCCACCAAACAGGACACAACTTTCATTTCAAATTTTCAGTTTTTTGAGGCCGAAAGGCTTGTAGTTAAAAAATTTGACCGTTTTTTCCTTTAAACTTACGTTTCTTGCTCTTTTGTTATCCTTACTACCTAACTGAAAAAAACGTTTTTTCGATGTTAACGTCTCAAAATCCGAAAAAATCAGAGTGAAAACTCTTCATCTTTTTCAAATCAACAACGTTCCAAGTCTAACAAACGGGTCGGTTTTAGACTGTCTGGTAGACTTTCTCTTTTTGCATACCATAACTGAAAATTTAAACGAAAAAGCTTATTATTTTAATGAAAACATTTGATTGAATTTAATTTTTTCTGAAGTTGCTTCGCTTTTTGATATCCTGAGGTTTATATTTTTGTAATTTCGTCTTTTTATCCACCAGAAAGGCTTATTTCCCACCGAGCCCACAGGGCTCAGAATAAAGTCATTTTTTTTTCGTTATTTTTTGGAAATGCGGCGTCCGATTGCTCTGAAAATTTAACAGCACATTCAAACTAACAACCGTGCTCAATTTTATTCAGAAAACCGAGCCCGACGGGCTCGGAGTGAACCTAAAATTTTACTCAAATTTCTATTTTCTGCAGGAAACTTCTGAAAAGCAGTACTAAACTATAAATTCAGTTCACGCATTTTTGAAATTAACCGTTAAATACTATTCGTTTCAGGATCAGCGTCATGCGAGCCCGAAGGGCTCGGAGTAAAATTGCTTGCTTATTTGAATGAACTTTGGCCTAAAGTTTTCAGCAACTGTCTTGTCTAGTTGCAACAGTAGCGCCTTCCGAGCCCGAAGGGCTCGGAGTAAAAAAAAGTGGTGTGTGTCGGATTTGGTCTTAGAAAAAAAGGGGAATAAGGGAGGCCGGCGAAGCGAGCGCAGCGAGCGAGCTGAATTTCATGACGGGGGTAGCTTTGAGGCAAGGAAAGGACGGGGTGTGCTTTGAGCCAGGTGAAGACCAAATGGCCCCATGTTTCACGGGTGAAACAGAAGAAAAAAATAGAAGCAGAGTGAAAAAATAAGGTTAGGCTTCGGCGCAGGCTACGCCTGCGTCATTTGGTCTTAGGCGCAGATGCCCATGTGACAAAACCCGGCTCATTATATATCATTCGAAAGCATTTTTTATGGCGAACATTTTGGCTTTTGTGAAATTTCAATCTGGGTCTCGTGTGGAAGGTTACTGTAGATCAAAGCAAAACTGCAAAAAACTTTAAAAATTCATAACTTGCTTCATTTTTATCGTACAGCGAGCACTCTTCGCCAGCATGTGCACCTACAGACCGCGCATCATCCCAAATTTTTTCAGATTTTTTTGACCTACCGTAACCCGGGAATTTCAGTTCAAAATTTCAAACAAGTGTAACTTTAAATTGTTCTAGGATTTTTTTCTGAAAATTTTACTGCACGTTCTGACTGTTGGTATTAATGTGCTGTAAAATTTTCAGAACGATCAATCGGCTAGTTCTTGAAATAAAAACTTTGGGATTTTTTTTCTCGTCGGTCGTAAGACCTATCAAGTTTTTGTCAACTAACAATTTGTTCAACTTTCATAGATTAACGTTGTCAAATTTTTTCAAATTTTTTTAAAACATGAGTGACGAGATACGTGACGGCAAAAAAATTAAGTGCCTTTTAGCGATCCAAGAGCTTGTTGAATTTATTTTCATTAAAAACTACAGCTTTTTTTATGCCTTGTCCCAAATTTTAAAAAAATTTTATCGAATGTATCGTGAGAAAAAAATTTTTTAATTTTTGGCCTAAATTTTGGTTTCTTTGTCACTTCTGCGCTTTTTTTTTATTATTGTGCGTTACGGTCGTGCAGTCCGTACTAAAATGTAACTTTTCCAATTTTTTCCTAATTTGTTTGGACACTTTCCGCTATTTTAAAACAATTATAGACAATTTTTGTGCAAAAAGGGCTATAATTAGAATTTAGAAGATTCGGGAACATTGTACGGACTATATCACATCAATTACAAAAGCTTGCAGCGGAGAGGACTCGAACCGGCAAGGCAAACAGGCGCGCTGGACTCGTTGGCAGACGCACTACCAGCTGCACAGGTTTTGCGCGATAGGCCTATAATAGGTTGCGCGATAGGCCTATCGAGTACCCGCGAAGGACCCTATAGTAAGCCTATTATAGGCTTATCGCGGCTCGCCGCCTATAATAGGCCTATAATAGGCTTATCGCGGTTGACTTTCGCCTATAATAGGCTTATCGCGGTCATCAATAAGCCTATTGTAAGCCTATAATTGGCCTATCGCGGATATTCCTAAATCGAGGGTAGGCTTGTAATAGGTCTATAAAACGTCTACAGACTCACCCTATAGGCTCAAAAGTGCTCGCATTCAAGCCATTTCATGTAAAAGAACAAAACACTGTTAAAAAATAATAAAAATTTATTGCAATTGTAGCACATAGAATAGTAAAAACAATAAAAAGAAGATGATTGGGAAGAAAATATAACAGAAAAGGAAAAAAAGACATTAATTTGGGTTTTCAAAGTTTTTAAAAGTTGGCTAACACGTAGTTCGTTTTTAAATAGTTTTTTTCTCGTGGGACCATGAAGACTAGCTTATCTGGAGAAAACCTATGCATAGTGTAGTTTTTTCCTATTTTTCTCTAAACAAAAAATCAACTAAAGTTTGCATGATACAATTGCATATTCCCATTTTTATAGTGAATCGCGATTATTTTGCAAGTTTTTTGAAGTTCTATTACTGCGTTTCGAGTATTGTCGGCCCGCCAATCTAGTCAAACGCTCTCCGCTGAACTCAACGCTATGCGATTTTCATTTTGGCCACCAAATTATTTCATTTCACGTATAAATTCAACGTGAAATTTAATAATTTGGAAACCAAGATGAAAATTGCATATAGCGTTGAGCTCAGCGGAGAACGTTTGACCATTTTGGCGGGCCGACAATAGTGTGCGTTACCGAAAAAATTTTTACTGGCAAACGCGCCAAAATTCGCCGGTGATTTACCGAACTTGGCGGTAAATTCGACAAATTTATTGGTAAATTTACCGGTAAAATCGTCAAATCTTTACCGGTCACGCACACTAGTCGCGAGGAGCAGGCAGTGGCAGCGTCGTGTGGGTCATGCCGAGACGACATGTCGATTTACGAAATTTTTTTAACCTTACTGAAAATTTTAAATTAGCAGCGTAAATCGACACACTGCCGCAATGAGACTCACGCGATGCTACCACATTTTTGCCTGCTCATCGCGAAGCAGTATTACCGAAAGCTGGAAGAATTCTAAAGTAATCAAGGTATACATTTGATACGTTTTCCTATGCACGAATTGGTGTTGAAACAGGCAAATTTGAACTAGCGGCTGTACATCGCCGACCTGAATATTTTATTCGAACTTTGGTCATATTTTTTACTTCACACAGCCTGCTACTTTTGGGGACTACTCGCCTTTTTTCTATTCTTTTTTTAAAATTAATTTGTTGACCCTCGTGGTGAAGTGATTAAACGGTTTGAACGTTAATTGAAATTTTTTAAACTGAACGCACTGTTAAAAAGAAAGGTAATTAAAACGAAACTATTTCTTGTGTTCGCCAAGTTTTAAAAACATTTGAAACCTTACAAAATACAATTGTCGTCCAATGACATCCACTTTTTGCACTCTCTTCTTTCGGTCCCTCGCCTCGATCTGAAATAAAAATTGATGATGAAAATGACAAAAAAAATTCATGAACCTATTCAGTGCTCGACTAAAACGGAGGAATATTAAGGGGCGATCAGTACGCCTATTTTTGCAGCAACTTGCCGATTTTGGGGCAAGAAATCATTTCCCACTGTTCTTTTTCTACCTTTTTCAAAAAACAATATTTCAATATAAATCAAATTATCGAAATAAATTAATGTTTTGTGTGTTGAAGAATCGTTTCTCACCAGAATCTATTTAAAAAATGGGAAACGGATCATTTTCGGCCAATATACGAGTATATTTTCATTGGAAAAAGGTAGGAAATGAACAAAAGTAAGAAAATAACAGTGGGAAATGATCGTTTGCCGAATTTGGCAGCAAATTGTCGATTTTAGGAAAAAATCGCCCCGGTAAATTGCGGCAAGTTGCCTCAAACTCGGCAAATTGTTGCAAAAATCGGAAGATTGCCGACAAAATCGGTGTACTGGCCACATCTCTACGGTAATTTTCCGTTTCTGGAGTTTTTCAGTATAAAGGATTCGTCGCGGAGTGACAATTTTTCACGTTTTTAATTGAAAAAATGAAGAGATTTCTCGTCACCCCGTTTGCCTTGAAATGTTACTTCATCACGAATCCATTATATTATGGATTCGCGACGTAGCGAGACAGCGTGTCAAGTTATGCGTCAGCAAATGTTGCGTCTCGCCACGATTCAGCTCTTGAAAGCGTGAGAGGAAACAATTTTTTGCAAATTTTTTTCATTTTGCTGGCGCACAACTTGCAGCAACGTGTCGCTACGTCACGAATCCATAATAGGAAATATGGAATTCCGTGTTTTTTTCTGGCGATGTAGAAAACTTTTTCTATTATGTAGACAACATAATACTTACATGGCATGTCCTTTCGCCGCTCCTCGTGAAGATCCATTCTCCACTCCGTGATCGCATCGTCACCTGAAAAATGAACAATTTAGTGTTATTTATATGAAGGGAAGCAAAAGATTTGTGAGAAAAGAGTCGTGCTCGCCGCTCCTCAATGCCAAATTGCCATTGAGGGGCGGCACGCCGATTTTTGCAGCGAACTGCCGATTTCAGGAAAAATCGCCCCGCCGAATTGCGGAAAGTTGCCTCAAACTCGGCAAATTGCAGCAAAAATTGGACAATTGCCGCCAAAATCAAAATACTGGCCACATCTCAACGGTAATTTGCCGAAGAAATTAGCGTGCTGAAAACTGCCAGTGGTCAGACGCGCCGATTAAGGCCGGAAATCGCCGAACATTCTCTGAGAACATGTTTTACGGGGTACTTTAATGGGGTTATTCAATGGCAAAAAACACCGCAAAATCTCGGAAAATGTTCCGATTGACCAGAAATTTTGGGAAATAAGGTCAAAAATTCAGACCAATATATCGATTTCGAACATTTTCAGAAAAAAATTCAATATTTTTTAAAAAATCGATATTTCGGCCCAAAATTTTGTGTTAATGTCCGGTAGAATTTTTTTTCTTTATTTCCCAAAATTACAGGTCAATCGGAGTATTTTCCGAATTTTCGCGCAGCTTTTTTGCCATTTTTGCCATAAAGAAAAATGTAATACTTACATTGCATGTCCGGTTTGCCGCTCCTCGCAAAAATCCCGGCTCCGTCATCGCATTTCCACCTGAAAAATGAACAAGTTGAATGTTATTATATGAAATGAAGCAAAATATTTGTGAAAATAACGCGTGAGTTCAACAATGAATAAAAATTTTTTTATTTAAACCCTCTTATCGGCCTACAAACGTAATTTTCGAGTTTGGGCGGCTTTATCACATATTGGAAAAGATTGACACTTTTGATAAACAAAATCATGTTTTTTTTTTAACAAAAATAAAGAAAATAGCAAAAGAAATGAAGATAATCTGGCCTAAAAAATGTATCGCGAAGTGTCAATCCTTGCGAATGTGTCATAACAGGGAAAAAACAAGAAAATTTCTATTTATTAAAAGATAAAAAAATATTTAAAATCTGAAAAACGGAAAACAGTTGAAATGCGACGGCAAAAATTAATTAGGCCAAAGAAAATGTTTTTTCTTATGAGTGCTTGCTTGCGTCTCTACCGATATAGTGTAGCCGTGGAGCGCGTTTGCGTTGCCCTGACGTCACGCCGCTAGACCTACAAGTAGGCCTAACGCGGTCGCCGCACACCACGTCCGCGATAAGCTTATTACAGGAGGGTAGGCGCTGCTGCCCGCGATAGGCCTATTATAAGCTTATAATAGGCCTATATTTGGCCTCAACCTATTATAGGCCTATCGCGCAAAACCTGTGTGCGCCACACACCACGCTGCAGCCTCCCTGCGCGTTGCCGTTGATAAAGGCGGCGGCGAGCGACGCGGCGGCAGCGAGGGGAGGGAGGGAAGGAGGGAAACTGCACGCAATGGTCGGTTTCGCACGGTTTTTCCGGTCTGTAGCTCGACACAAACCACCTAGTCGGGAAAGAGTTGGTGTAAGCTGGGTAGAAAAAACTACGGGCTACAAGATGGCGTAACTTTTGAACAATTTTAAGGAAAAAATTCGCCGAAAATCGGTGAAAACTGAGAAATTCTATGGAAATTTATGAATATCGTGTGTAAAACTTTGTCTTTTCTTCGAATAAACATTCATATTATGATGCTCCCTTGGGTAATCGACCACGGGGAATCGATTGGTGATATCAGATTTGGCGGAAAATTATTCATTCTAGTCGGAATCAGAAAAAACAAAATGAAGCAAAGGCAAGAAAATCGAAGTATTAGGGTCTTTCCATATTGAGTCCCACTTTTTTTATTATTGAATCCTATAGTTTTTTATTTGCTGAATTTGAAAGTGCCATTGGTTTTAACGTTTTAGTCCCCCTTTTAGGTTTTTTTTTTTCGGTCAAATGGGTAGGAAATTTACCTCGATTTTTTCAGTGATGACCTAAACGAGACTTGAAGATGCATTTTTGGTTAGCACTGCATGAGATGAGAGATAAGAGAGTTTAAAAGTGGACGGAAAGTACTTGCTGGCAGGCTTGCAAAATAAGTTTCGTCTTGCGTTCTAGCTTTCGTTTAGTAGTAAAATGTCGGTAAACCAAGTACTATCGGCCGCGAAGCGGCCGCCTTATTTTTTCACTCTGCTTCTATTTTTTTCTTCTGTTTCACCCGTGAAACATGGGGCCATTTGGTCTTCACCTGGCTCAAAGCACACCCCGTCCTTTCCTTGCCTCAAAGCTACCCCCGTCATGAAATTCAGCTCGCTCGCTGCGCTCGCTTCGCCGGCCTCCCTTATTCCCCTTTTTTTCTAAGACCAAATCCGACACACACCACACGTTCATCCTTGTTGTTAAAAGTAGAAATAAATTTTTTATCACTACCTTCAATTGTAAATCATTTCAAAGATCTTCTATTAGCACAACAACTCTTATGTTATTCATTTCTGTATCCACCAAACAGGACACAACTTTCATTTCAAATTTTCAGTTTTTTGAGGCCGAAAGGCTTGTAGTTAAAAAATTTGACCGTTTTTTCCTTTAAACTTACGTTTCTTGCTCTTTTGTTATCCTTACTACCTAACTGAAAAAAACGTTTTTTCGATGTTAACGTCTCAAAATCCGAAAAAATCAGAGTGAAAACTCTTCATCTTTTTTAAATCAACAACGTTCCAAGTCTAACAAACGGGTCGGTTTTAGACTGTCTGGTAGACTTTCTCTTTTTGCATACCATAACTGAAAATTTAAACGAAAAAGCTTATTATTTTAATGAAAACATTTGATTGAATTTAATTTTTTCTGAAGTTGCTTCGCTTTTTGATATCCTGAGGTTTATATTTTTGTAATTTCGTCTTTTTATCCACCAGAAAGGCTTATTTCCCACCGAGCCCACAGGGCTCAGAATAAAGTCTTTTTTTTTTCGTTATTTTTTGGAAATGCGGCGTCCGATTGCTCTGAAAATTTAACAGCACATTCAAACTAACAACCGTGCTCAATTTTATTCAGAAAACCGAGCCCGACGGGCTCGGAGTGAACCTAAAATTTTACTCAAATTTCTATTTTCTGCAGGAAACTTCTGAAAAGCAGTACTAAACTATAAATTCAGTTCACGCATTTTTGAAATTAACCGTTAAATACTACTCGTTTCAGGATCAGCGTCATGCGAGCCCGAAGGGCTCGGAGTAAAATTGCTTGCTTATTTGAATGAACTTTGGCCTAAAGTTTTCAGCAACTGTCTTGTCTAGTTGCAACAGTAGCGCCTTCCGAGCCCGAAGGGCTCGGAGTAAAAAAAAGTGGTGTGTGTCGGATTTGGTCTTAGAAAAAAAGGGGAATAAGGGAGGCCGGCGAAGCGAGCGCAGCGAGCGAGCTGAATTTCATGACGGGGGTAGCTTTGAGGCAAGGAAAGGACGGGGTGTGCTTTGAGCCAGGTGAAGACCAAATGGCCCCATGTTTCACGGGTGAAACAGAAGAAAAAAATAGAAGCAGAGTGAAAAAATTTAGGCTTAGGCTTAGGCTTCGGCGCAGGCTATGCCTGCGTCATTTGGTCTTAGGCGCAGAGGCCCATGTGAAAAAACCCGGCTCATTATATATCATTCGAAAGCACTTTTGATGGGGAACATTTTGGCGGTAAAGATACTTCACGTTGGGTCTCGTGTGGAAGGTTACGGTAGATCAAAGCGAAACTGCAAAAAACTTTAAAAATTCATAACTTGCTTCATTTTTATCGTACAGCGAGCACTCTTCGCGAGCATATGCACCTACAGACCGCGCATCATCCCTAATTTTTTCAGAATTTTTTGACCTACCGTAACCCGGGAAAATCGATTTTAAATTTCAAAGCAGTATAACTTTTTTTTGGTGGCATTTTTTTTTTTGAAAAAATTTGAGCACATGCTTCGTGCTTGTTAAAAACTGTTCTCAAAGTTTCATGCGGAAGTTAGCGATACGATTTTTTTAAAAAATTTTTTTAACTTTTGACATTTTTTTTCGCGCCAGTGGTTTGATCTACCGTTTTTTGATCAACAGGTGAAATGTAGTTTACTGAAAGTTTTATAAGCTCAAATTTTTTCAGATTTTTACAACGGATTCTAAGGCAAAATTAAGACGGTCAAAAAAAAAAGTCTCTGTAGGCAGGAACAAGCTTAGTGCCATAAAAAAATTCAGCTTTTTTTATGGCTACTGCCAAATTTTAAAAAAATCTCCTCGTCATTTTCGAGAGATAATTTTTTTCAAAGTTTTTGTTTTTTTTTTCAAGTTTTTTTCACTATTGGTTGGTTTTATTGGTGATTTTTTTATTCCATTGGATAGACCGCGTCAAAAAACGTATGCCACAATTTTTTCCAAATTTTTTTGGACACTTTCCGCTATTTTACAGCAATTATAGACAATTTTTATGCAAAAAGATCTATAATTAGAATTTAGAAGGTTCCAGAACATTGTGGGGACTATATCGCATCAATTACAAAAACTTGCAGCGAAGAGGAATCGAACCGGCAAGGCAAACAGGTGCGCTGGACTCGTAGGCAGACCGACTACCAGCTGCGCCACACGGCACGCTGCTGGCTCCCTGCGCGTTGCCGTTGATAAAGGCGGCGGCGAGTGACGCGGCGGCAGCGAGGGGAGGAAGGGAAGGAGGAAAACTGCACGCAATGGTCGGTTTTGCACGGTTTTTCTGGTCTGTTGCTTGACACAAACCACCTAATCGGGAAAGAGTTGGAGTATGCTGGGTAGAAAAAAACACGGGCTACAAGATGGCGTAATTTTTGACCAATTTTAAGGGAAAAATTCCCCGGAAATCGGTAAAAAACTGAGAAATTATATGGAAATTTATGAATATCGCGTGTCAAAATTTGTCTTTCCTTCAAATAAACATTCATATTATGATGCTCCCTTGGGTAATCGACCACGGGGAATCGATTGGTAATATCAGATTTGGCGGAAAATTATTCATTCTAGTCAGAATCGAAAAATAAAATGAAGCGAAGGCAAGAAAATCGAAGTATTAGGGTCTTTCCATATTGAGTCCCACTCCTTTTATTATTGACAAGCTTGCAGCTTGTGGCGACTAAGTCGCCTTCGTCAAATGTTTATTTTTACTGATTTTTGTTTTTTTTAAAATAGAAATGGCAATCATTTATTTTCCCTATTTCTTTTAAGTTCTCGTGACCATTGTGGTATAGTGGTTAGCACGTTTGAACGTCAATCGACAGGTCGCAGGATCGAGTTTTGTCGGCTGCAAACTCGCGTGGTTTGCTTGTTGGATACCTCCTCGCGGTGCAAACTGGGCAATGCTGTGCTCCTACGACAGGGGAAATTGGACACCACTGTTAGGCACAGTAGCCAAAATCCACTCTTTGCCACGGTAGTGTCCGATACTCGTGAAGAAGGGGCTTCACGCCGGCCTGGTAAGCCTGCTGAAGTACAAACCTAAACTTACTAAAAAGCTGAATCAAAAGAATGTAAAGGACCCGTCCAGGAATTCACCAGCTCGGCCACGGTGCTCGCCGAGTTGTCTTGGTCGGAAGAAAATGTTTGGAAGGAGCACCACGGATACGGAAATTACTGAAGCGTCATACGGCCCCAAGAACAGAAGGAAAGGCAAAGCAAGTCTTACGAAGAAAACTGAAGTGGGCAGGACACGTATCACGCATGAAATACGACAGATGGGCGAAGATAGTATCAGAATGGGATCCTAGGGGATCAGCACGACCACGCGGTCGTCCTTCGAAAAGATGGGCCGACGACATCAAGGATTCGATCAAAATCTTCATGCACAATGAGGCCCTCAGGGGCAACCTCGGGCACGGCCGCCGAAGAATTGGCATACTCGAGGCAAGACGAGCATGGTCCACTGTCGGAAGGGATCGTGTAACTTGGCGCAGCTTGGTTCGCAGTATCCAGGATGGAAACTGAGGTCGAACCTCACAAGTATCACAAGTAAGTATCAAATAAACATTCATATTATGATGCTCCCTTGGGTAATCGACCACGGGGAATCGATTGGTAATATCAGATTTGGCGGAAAATTATTCATTCTAGTCAGAATCGAAAAATAAAATGAAGCGAAGGCAAGAAAATCGGCTCCGGGACATTTCGCAGCCGGACGTTTCGCAGCCGAGACATTTCGCAGCCGGACATTTCGCAGCCGGACATTTCGCAGCCGAGACATTTCGCAGCTGAGACATTTCGCAGCCGGACATTTCGCAGCCGAGACGTTTCGCAGCCAACCTCCTTATATACACACTCTCTCATTTCTCTGACCATGCTTGTTTATCAATAACATGTTTACCAATTGTGTAGGCGACCGCTGAGAGAGAAGTGAGAAGTGTTTACCGGCTGCGAAACGTCTCGGCTGCGAAATGTCCGGCTGCGAAACGTCTCAGCTGCGAAATGTCCGGCTGCGAAATGTCTCGGCTGCGAAACGTCCGGCTGCGAAATGTCCCGGAGCCAGAAAATCGAAGTATTAGGGTCTTTCCATATTGAGTCCCACTCCTTTTATTATTGACAAGCTTGCAGCTTGTGGCGACTAAGTCGCCTTCGTCAAATGTTTATTTTTACTGATTTTTGTTTTTTTTTAAATAGAAATGGCAATCATTTATTTTCCCTATTTCTTTTAAGTTCTCGTGACCATTGTGGTATAGTGGTTAGCACGTTTGAACGTCAATCGACAGGTCGCACGATCGAGTTTTGTCGGCTGCAAACTCGCGTGTGAGACACACAAACAAACACACAGACTAATCTAAAATTTTCTATAGAAGAAAGATACCTATAGTTTTTTATGTGCTGAATTTGAAAGTGCCGTTGGTTTTAACGTTTTAGTCCGGCCTTTTAGGTTTTTTTTCGGTCAAATGGGTAGGAAATTTACCTCGATTTTTTCATTAGGCTTCGGCGCAGGCTATGCCTGCGTCATTTGGTCTTAGGCGCAGAGGCCCATGTGACAAAACCCGGCTCATTATATATCATTCGAAAGCACTTTTGATGGGAAACATTTTGGCGGTAAAGAGACTTCACGTTGGGTCTCGTGTGGAAGGTTACTGTAGATCAAAGCAAAACTGCAAAAAACTTTAAAAATTCATAACTTGCTTCATTTTTATCGTACAGCGAGCACTCTTCGCGAGCATATGCACCTACAGACCGCGCATCATCCCAAATTTTTCCAGAATTTTTTGACCTACCGTAACCCGGGAAAATCGATTTTAAACTTCAAAGCAGTATAACTTTTTTTTGGTGGCATTTTTTTTTCTGAAAAAATTTGAGCACATGCTTTGTGCTTGTTAAAAACTGTTCTCAAAGTTTCATGCGGAAGTTAGCGATACGATTTTTTTTAAAAATTTTTTTAACTTTTGACATTTTTTTTCGCGCCAGTGGTTTGATCTACCGTTTTTTGATCAACAGGTGAAATGTAGTTTACTGAAAGTTTTATAAGCTCAAATTTTTTCAGATTTTTACAACGGATTCTAAGGCAAAATTAAGACGGTCAAAAAAAAAAGTCTCTGTAGGCAGGAACAAGCTTAGTGCCATAAAAAAATTCAGCTTTTTTTATGGCTACTGCCAAATTTTAAAAAAATCTCCTCGTCATTTTCGAGAGATAATTTTTTTCAAAGTTTTTGTTTTTTTTTCAAGTTTTTTTCACTATTGGTTGGTTTTATTGGTGATTTTTTTATTCCATTGGATAGACCGCGTCAAAAAACGTATGCCACAATTTTTTCCAAATTTTTTTGGACACTTTCCGCTATTTTACAGCAATTATAGACAATTTTTGTGCAAAAAGATCTATAATTAGAATTTAGAAGGTTCCAGAACATTGTGGGGACTATATCGCATCAATTACAAAAACTTGCAGCGAAGAGGAATCGAACCGGCAAGGCAAACAGGTGCGCTGGACTCGTAGGCAGACCGACTACCAGCTGCGCCACACGGCACGCTGCTGGCTCCCTGCGCGTTGCCGTTGATAAAGGCGGCGGCGAGTGACGCGGCGGCAGCGAGGGGAGGAAGGGAAGGAGGAAAACTGCACGCAATGGTCGGTTTTGCACGGTTTTTCTGGTCTGTTGCTTGACACAAACCACCTAATCGGGAAAGAGTTGGAGTATGCTGGGTAGAAAAAAACACGGGCTACAAGATGGCGTAATTTTTGACCAATTTTAAGGGAAAAATTCCCCGGAAATCGGTAAAAAACTGAGAAATTATATGGAAATTTATGAATATCGCGTGTCAAAATTTGTCTTTCCTTCAAATAAACATTCATATTATGATGCTCCCTTGGGTAATCGACCACGGGGAATCGATTGGTAATATCAGATTTGGCGGAAAATTATTCATTCTAGTCAGAATCGAAAAATAAAATGAAGCGAAGGCAAGAAAATCGAAGTATTAGGGTCTTTCCATATTGAGTCCCACTCCTTTTATTATTGACAAGCTTGCAGCTTGTGGCGACTAAGTCGCCTTCGTCAAATGTTTATTTTTACTGATTTTTGTTTTTTTTTAAATAGAAATGGCAATCATTTATTTTCCCTATTTCTTTTAAGTTCTCGTGACCATTGTGGTATAGTGGTTAGCACGTTTGAACGTCAATCGACAGGTCGCAGGATCGAGTTTTGTCGGCTGCAAACTCGCGTGGTTTGCTTGTTGGATACCTCCTCGCGGTGCAAACTGGGCAATGCTGTGCTCCTACGACAGGGGAAATTGGACACCACTGTTAGGCACAGTAGCCAAAATCCACTCTTTGCCACGGTAGTGTCCGATACTCGTGAAGAAGGGGCTTCACGCCGGCCTGGTAAGCCTGCTGAAGTACAAACCTAAACTTACTAAAAAGCTGAATCAAAAGAATGTAAAGGACCCGTCCAGGAATTCACCAGCTCGGCCACGGTGCTCGCCGAGTTGTCTTGGTCGGAAGAAAATGTTTGGAAGGAGCACCACGGATACGGAAATTACTGAAGCGTCATACGGCCCCAAGAACAGAAGGAAAGGCAAAGCAAGTCTTACGAAGAAAACTGAAGTGGGCAGGACACGTATCACGCATGAAATACGACAGATGGGCGAAGATAGTATCAGAATGGGATCCTAGGGGATCAGCACGACCACGCGGTCGTCCTCCGAAAAGATGGGCCGACGACATCAAGGATTCGATCAAAATCTTCATCCACAATGAGGCCCTCAGGGGCAACCTCGGGCACGGCCGCCGAAGAATTGGCATACTCGAGGCAAGACGAGCATGGTCCACTGTCGGAAGGGATCGTGTAACTTGGCGCAGCTTGGTTCGCAGTATCCAGGATGGAAACTGAGGTCGAACCTCACAAGTATCACAAGTAAGTATCAAATAAACATTCATATTATGATGCTCCCTTGGGTAATCGACCACGGGGAATCGATTGGTAATATCAGATTTGGCGGAAAATTATTCATTCTAGTCAGAATCGAAAAATAAAATGAAGCGAAGGCAAGAAAATCGAAGTATTAGGGTCTTTCCATATTGAGTCCCACTCCTTTTATTATTGACAAGCTTGCAGCTTGTGGCGACTAAGTCGCCTTCGTCAAATGTTTATTTTTACTGATTTTTGTTTTTTTTTAAATAGAAATGGCAATCATTTATTTTCCCTATTTCTTTTAAGTTCTCGTGACCATTGTGGTATAGTGGTTAGCACGTTTGAACGTCAATCGACAGGTCGCAGGATCGAGTTTTGTCGGCTGCAAACTCGCGTGTGAGACACACAAACAAACACACAGACTAATCTAAAATTTTCTATATAAGAAAGATACCTATAGTTTTTTATGTGCTGAATTTGAAAGTGCCGTTGGTTTTAACGTTTTAGTCCGCCCTTTTAGGTTTTTTTTCGGTCAAATGGGTAGGAAATTTACCTCGATTTTTTCAGTGATGACCTAAACGAGACGTGAAGATGCATTTTTGGTTAGCACTGCATGAGATGAGAGAGTATGAGAGTTCAAAAGTGGACGGAAAGTACTTGCTGGCAAACTTGCAAAATAAGTTCCGTCTTGCGTTCTAGCTTCCGTTTAGTAGTAAAATGTCGGTAAACCAAGTACTATCGGCCGCGAAGCGGCCGCCTCATTTTTTCACTCTGCTTCTATTTTTTTCTTCTGTTTCACCCGTGAAACATGGGGCCATTTGGTCTTCACCTGGCTCAAAGCACACCCCGTCCTTTCCTTGCCTCAAAGCTACCCCCGTCATGAAATTCAGCTCGCTCGCTGCGCTCGCTTCGCCGGCCTCCCTTATTCCCCTTTTTTTCTAAGACCAAATCCGACACACACCACACGTTCATCCTTGTTGTTAAAAAAAAATATTTTATCTCTACCTTCCATTGTAAATCATTCCAAAGATCTTCCGTTAGCACAACAACTCTTTTGTTATTCATTTCTGTATCCACCAAACAGTACACAACTTTCATTTCAAATTTTCAGTTTTTTGAGGCCGAAAGGCTTGTAGTTAAAAAATTTGACCGTTTTTTCCTTTAAACTTACGTTTCTTGCTCTTTTGTTATCGTTACTACCTAACTGGAAACAAACGTTTTTTCGATTTTAACGTCTCAAAATCCGAAAAAATCAGAGTGAAAACTCTTCATCTTTTTTAAATCAACAACGTTCAAAGTCTAATGGTACGTCCAAAGTAGAAAAAAAGCGCAAAAAAAGACGAAAAGAGGCGTCCAAAGTAACTTTGTTTTTGCGTCTTTTTCTTTGTTGTTTACCGCCAAACAAGCAAAAAATTAATTGTAAACATGTTTACAAGTGCGCGCTTTTTTTTTACTTTGGACGTACCATAACAAACGGCTCGGTTTTAGACTGTCTGGCAGACTTTCCTTTTTTGCATACCATAACTGAAAATTTAAACGAAAAAACAATTTATTTTAATGAAAGCATTTGATCGAATTTAATTGTTTTCTGAAGTTGCTTCGCTTTTTGATATCCTGAGGTTTATATTTTTGTAATTTCGTCTTTTTATCCACCAGAAAGGTTTATTTCCCATCGAGCCCACAGGGCTCAGAATAAAGTCATTTTTTTTTCGTTTTTTTTTTGGAAATGCGGCGCGTTCTGGAAATTTTGCAGCACATTCAAACTAACAATCGTGCTCAATTTTATTCAGAAAACCGAGCCCGACGGGCTCGGAGTGAACCTAAAATTTTCACTCTAACTCCTATTTTCTGCAGAAATCTTCTGAAAAGCAGAACTAAAGTATCGAAACTAAATTCAGTTCACGCATTTTTTAAATTAACAGTTAAATACTACACGTTTTAGGATCGGCGTCATGCGAGCCCGAAGGGCTCGGAGTAAAATTGCTTGGTTATTTCAATGAACGTTTGCCTAAAGTTTCCAGCAACTGTCTTGTCTAGTGGCACCAGTAGCACCTTCCGAGCCCGAAGGGCTCGGAGTAAAAAAAAGTGGTGTGTGTCGGATTTGGTCTTAGAAAAAAAGGGGAATAAGGGAGGCCGGCGAAGCGAGCGCAGCGAGCGAGCTGAATTTCATGACGGGGGTAGCTTTGAGGCAAGGAAAGGACGGGGTGTGCTTTGAGCCAGGTGAAGACCAAATGGCCCCATGTTTCACGGGTGAAACAGAAGAAAAAAATAGAAGCAGAGTGTTAGGCTTCGGCGCAGGCTATGCCTGCGTCATTTGGTCTTAGGCGCAGATGCCCATGTGACAAAACCCGGCTCATTATATATCATTCGAAAGCACTTTTGATGGCGAACATTTTGGCTTTTGTGAAATTTCAATCTGGGTCTCGTGTGGAAGGTTACGGTAGATCTACGTGCAAGTGCAAAAAACTTTAAAAATTCATAACTTGCTTCATTTTTATCGTACAGCGAGCACTCTTTGCGAGCATATGCACCTATAGACCGCGCATCGTCAAAAATTTTTTCAAAATTTTTCGACCTACCGTAACCCGGGAAAATCGATTTAAAATTTCAAATCACCATAACTTTCGGGAACCAGGTGAACTTTTCATGAAAAAAATTGAGCACATGCTATAAACTGGTAAAAAACTGGTCTAAATTTTTTTTGCAAATCTGGTGCGTAGTTTTTTAGAAAAAAATTTTTTTAACTTTTGACAATTTTTTTCGCGCCAATGGTTTGACCTACCGTTTTGTAGTCAACAGATGAAATGTAGTATTCTGAAAGTTCTATAAGGTCAATTTTTTTCAGATTTTTCCAACGCATATTTGAACAAAATTAAGGCGGTCAAAAAAAATCGTTCATCTCGGATTGGACAAGTTTAGTCTCATAAAAAAATTCAGCTTTTTTTATGGCTACTGCCAAATTTTAAAAAAATCTCCTCGTCATTTTCGAGAGATAATTTTTTTCAAAGTTTTTGTTTTTTTTTCAAGTTTTCTTTATCATTGGCTGGTTTTGTTAGTGATTTTTTTATTCCATTGGATAGACCGCGTCAAAAAACGTATGCCAAAATTTTTTCCAAATTTTTTTGGACACTTTCCGCTATTTTACAGCAATTATAGACAATTTTTGTGCAAAAAGAGCTATAATTAGAATTTAGAAGGTTCCAGAACATTGTGGGGACTATATCGCATCAATTACAAAATCTTGCAGGCGAGAGGAATCGAACTGGCAAGGAAAACAGGCGCGCTGGACTCGTAGGCAGACGCACTACCATCTGCGCCACACGACACGATAATGCGTCGCCGCGCGTTGTCGTTGATAAAGGCGGCGGCGAGCGACGCGGCGGCAGCGAGGGGAGGGAGGGAAGGAGGGAAGCTGCACGCAATGGACGGTTTCGCATGGTTTTTCTGGTCTGTAGCTCGACACAACCCACCTAGTCGGGAAAGAGTTGGTGTAAGCTGGGTAGAAAAAATCACGGGCTACAAGATGGTGTAGTTTTTGAACAATTTTAAGGGAAAAATTCCCCGGAAATCGGTAAAAAACTGAGAAATTATATGGAAATTTATGAATATCGCGTGTCAAAATTTGTCTTTCCTTCAAATAAACATTCATATTATGATGCTCCCTTGGGTAATCGACCACGGGGAATCTATTGGTGATATCAGATTTGGCGGAAAATTATTCATTCCAGTCGGAATCGAAAAACAAAATGAAGCGAAGGCAAGAAAATCGAAGTATTAGGGTTTTTCCATATTGAGTCCCACTCTTTTTATTATTGATTCATATAGTTTTTTATGTGCTGCATTTGAAAGTGCCGTTGGTTTTAACGTTTTAGTCCCCCCTTTTAGGTTTTTTTTCGGTCAAATGGGTAGGAAATTTTCCTCGATTTTTTCAGTTTCGTCTTGCGTTTTAGCTTCCGTTTATTAGTAAAATGTCGATGAACCAAGAACTATCGGCCGCGAAGCGGCCGCCTCATTTTTTCACTCTGCTTCTACTTTTTTTCTTCTGTTTCACCCGTGAAACATAGGACCATTTGGTCTTCACCTGGCTCAAAGCACACGCCGTCCTTTCCTTGCCTCAAAGCTACCCCCGTCATGAAATTCAGCTCGCTCGCTGCGCTCGCTTCGCCGGCCTCCCTTATTCCCCTTTTTTTCTAAGACCAAATCCGACACACACCACACGTTCATCCTTGTTGTTAAAAGTAGAAATAAATGTTTTATCACTACCTTCCATTGTAAATCATTCCAAAGATCTTCCATTAGCACAACAACTCTTTTGTTATTCATTTCTGTATCCACCAAACAGTACACAATTTTCATTTTAAATTCTCAATTTTTTGAGGCCGAAAGGCTTGAAGTAAAAAAATTTAGTTACCGGGGTCCTACGGTCCTATCGACAAAACTTAACAATTTTTGTCACAATAATACTTTATTGTGCCAAAAAATACGGCAAACACAAACGAGAACGTATTACAAAAACAAGAGAAAAATACGAACTAAAAAATTACAATTGCAAAACACTTTCTACGTCTCGCCACGTGTAACTGGGGCATCACGTGCACACGTGGCAACGTGGCGTGACCTTTTAAATAAAATTACACGAGCTTTTTGGGGTTGAGCGCCTAGGCAACTCTCCCCCCGACGGCAGAACCGGGCCCCTGACCGGTGTAAACATAAAATAAAGAAAACAGAAATTATCGTTTTACTTCTTTTCTAGGCGATGACTCAGTTTGGGTCTCTTTGACTTGGGTCCGTCCTCTTTCGCCGACTCCTCCAACATCTCCACTACTGGCGTTCTACCACACGCCATCTCCAAATACTGCTTGAGCGCTTCCTTCTCGTCCCATTTTTCCTTCGCCAACAGGATCAACGGTCCCGCCACTTGCCCTGCCGGTGTGAATGGATCGATGACCTCGACCATCCCCAGCTTGTCCCAACTGGCCTTCACTTCGGCAACTTCTGGGAAGGCGCATTCCAGCTGGAATGGTACAACACATATTTTCTTTCCCAACGTCCTCATCCGCTCTATCCACTGTGCCGTTGCTACATTCTTGTCGTGGTTCTTCGTCACTCCAATGAGCAGCGTTATCGTTTCCACGTTTCCAAGC